>JAHHFK020001329.1:0-615124 GCA_024533555.2 Aedes koreicus
AAATGTTAGAGGATGTTGTACGTTAAAGAAGCGAGAAGAGATAGATGAGTGCTTAAACTCGTATCAGATAAAAGTAGCAGTTCTGCAAGAAGTTAATTTAATAGCGTGCACGGTAATTACCAAATCTTATGAATGGTACATATCCAACATGAAGGATAAAAACAAAGCCCGTGGACTGGCGATTTTGAGATAAACAAATCAAGCGGGACTAGAATAAGAGATGATAAGAACCATAGATACAAACATCTTTTCGGCAGGCATAGGATTGGAAGAAACAGCAGCGGAGTTTATGATTACAGCTGTACATGCACCAAACACAAGAAGAAATGTTTTCATTTCAAAATTGGGAAATTATGTTGCAAATAACCATTGGAAGGAGCCGAGGGTGGTTCTAGGTGGATTTTACGTGTTTTCATTGGAAAGGATGACTTAGATGAAGGAGACATGGAGAGGCTAGGCAAGTTCATTGGACATAGTTTTAGCAATGAAAATGGTGAGAATTCCGAAAAAACGTTCTTACACATTCAAGGAATGATCTGCTACTCTATGCAGAAATACAATCAAACTTTACTGGACACCTGGTCAAATTGGAACAACTCATCACAGATTGACCATGTTATAGCAGCCCAATATCCAAGTAAATTTAAAATAAGATACATACGAGCAGAATGGACAGAACTCAACATAGTTCACAAAATAGTAATGTGTGGAATTAAACTAACCAATAGACTATCGGCAACCAGATTCTAAAGGCTCAGCAATTGTCAAAGCTTCTAACTTGCAATTCAAAGAGACGAAAATAAAATATCATGACGAATTAGCTCAAAAGGGGTAAAGTTCCAGTGGATGAAATGGACATCAATGAAGCGTACAGTCAAGTGGTTAAAAAAATGAACTCGGCTGCAAAAAATGTTTTGAAAGGAACAGGAATACCAACAACACCTAAGAGAAAAGCCGCACTTCAAAAATTAAGAAAAGAACAGAAGAGAACTAGGATTGCAAAAGAACAAGGAATAGACATAACTATTGCAAGAACAAATATTGATATAAGGCGAAAAGAGTACAAGCTGGCAGTGAGAGATCACAGAGAAAAAGAGATTATTACCTTTTTTAACAATCTGTCGGTAT
Organism: Aedes koreicus; assembly: GCA_024533555.2. Lineage (NCBI taxonomy): Eukaryota > Metazoa > Arthropoda > Insecta > Diptera > Culicidae > Aedes > Aedes koreicus. The sequence goes on from JAHHFK020001329.1 coordinate 1,129, forward strand.
ATGAACCAGGAGAAAGAATAAAAAAGAACACATCGCTTTCAAAAAGATATGTTAAAATAAAAGCACGAGTATCACAACTCCAGCATATCTATGGCAGAATGGGAAAGACAGCTGGAGGCTACTATTGGTGAAGAAATAACTATTGAGGAAGACATAGAAGAAATAGATACAGGACCAACGAAGGAAGAAATAGAAACAATAATACAGAACCTTGCGAATGGAAAAGCTACAGGTACAGATAAAGTTAAAAACGAATTCATAAGATATGCAAATAATGATACAATTGAGGAGATGTGGAAGATTGTAAGAAAAGTATGGGAAACCAACAACATACCTGATGAATGGAAAAAATCAGGACAAATTCCAATACCCAAAAAGTCAGGTACAAACGGCGGATGAATTCCGACGCATCACTTTGTGTAATATAGGTAAAAATGCCAATTTATACAGTATAGGTTTTATTTTTTGTCTTACATATAAAATAGGATATAAAATTTATGCAAATATGGTTGAGAGAGCGATTAAAACAACATACAGGAGATCCAGGGATTCATCAAGCGGCATTCACACCAGGCAGTACGACGGACGACCAGATATACATGACCAGAAGAGTGACAGAAGAAAGATGGAATGAAGGAAAGACGACGATTATCGCTTCGATTGATATTAAAAAGGCGTTTGATAGAGTAGATATCAAATGTATTAATAGGATATTACAAAAATGGGGAAAAAAAAAAATTTTAATACAGAGGGTCTGCAATGCAATCAACGCAGAGAGAACCAAAATTTTATGGGAAGGAGTAAGCACGACCGAAAAAGATAAAGGTATAGGAATAAAACAATGGTGTCCTATGTCACCATTCATTTTTACGTTGGTTATGCAAGAGGTATTAAAAGAGGTTAAGGAAAAGGTGAAAACCCTTAATCTGCTGGAGGAAAAACACTTAAGACTGCCGATATTACTGGAATTTGCGGATGACATTTTAGTGATAGTTAAATCTAGTGATGAGCTAGAAAATCATATTGAAATTTCTAAAGGAATCACTAGCAAATGTTGGTCTAGAAATAAATGTAGAAAAAAGCAATATTATAATAAGAGAACCAAGGAATGATCGCAATATACCAACTGAAATTAAACTGAACAATGAGATATTCCCAGTGACATCTAGTACTAAATACTTGGGAATACACATCACACAATGTCTGGACAGATTGATGACTTTATGACAAAGATGCAAGGATACAATGAAAACAGCGAGAGTGGTGATAGAATTTGTGAAACGATATAATCCACCTTGGAAGATGAGTAAATTAATCTATAAAACTGTCATATCGCCCGCTATTACATATGGGACAAAAACGGCGACAATATTAAAGAATAACAGACTTTCCATGGCAAGATATGAACATCAAATTGTAAGAGATCTTTGGGAATACTCAAGAGATAAACCTCCAAGAGAAATATCAGTTGCGAACTTACTAGAAGGACAAACAGTCGTTAAAAGAGCTAGAGTTCAACGTATATGCTATTGGGGACATATCCAAAGAAGATCAGAAGATCATCCGTTGAAAAAAGCAATGAAATTAAAAGCTATCAACAGGAAACTAGGAAGACCGGCATTCACGTGGAATGACACCATCAAAAAGGATATGGAAATGTTACCTGAAGTGGAAATGGAGCAGTGGAATAAATTAGCAGAAGAAAAGGAAAATCTAAAAAGAATAGCAGAAGAAATCTACAATGTATACTGCAGCGAAGACGACGAAGAAAACATTTTCCAATCAATAAGAAAACGAAAACAGTAAAAAAATATACAATTTAGAACATACAGAAAAGAGTAAAAGCATAAAAACGTAAAAACTAGGGAAACCACACCCAAGAATGAAAGAGAATCCATCTACCCGGGAACAAATAAGTGGCTTCATTCAGAGTTTCGGTAAGTAATCACTAAAATAATAATCAAGCATAATAGCAGTAATGAGGTAAAATCATCAGAAAAAATCATCAATAATTGATCACAATCATATGATAAGCAAAATGCCATGTTTTACTAAATACGACCAGGGCATCGTCCACTGGCTATTGCCGCGGGTATTGTGGGTTTCCCAGGTACCCGGTTCAAGCTTTAGTTGGTGACGGTGGCTCTTCTTGACCTTCTATTCCTGAGTTGTAAGTGTGAATAAGGGCGTCTATGCAATGTTTTGCTGTACCTGTTGTGGACTCCCAGTACCTCCCATTTCCCCAAAAGCTTTGAGGATAACTTGTCCTGCCTCGAAAGTTCTCCTTTTTATTGTATTGGCCTCCACAACAAAAAGGGCACCATTGCAAAGCATATGATTGATCAAATTATTCGCAGTTCTACTCACCCAACGCCCCCGGTTGGGTGAGGGATAGAGGATGACACACACACACACACACAAGCAGCCATGGCCAGCCAGGATCTGCGTGAAGTGGAAAGTAACTTCCCCGTGTCACTGACTGACCCATCCGGATATCTCCGGGATTAGTCGGTGAGTGCACCGACCTTTGGTGGAGTTATTCCATTCCACGTGCCTCGTTGTTCAAAGCACTCTACGTTCTCTTTTGTGATGATGCCAAGGAGCATCATCCCCCCTAAGATGTAGACTAGGTGCATTAGCACTGCGTATTTTTGAGCTTGCAAAGGAAGCTCTTAGTACTCAAGGTCCATGCTGGTCTGCCATATCTAAGAAAGGACAGAGCGACGCGGACCAGGAGTTGCCGATATATCCATAGAGGCTTTGTATAGCGATAAAGCCATAGAGACTGATAAAGGACAGCTTGTTGCTTTAAGGTTCTAGGCAGTTAGCTGCACTAATCGTCGCCCTATGCTCCGATTTTCTGTTATTGATCACAGTAAGCTCCGTTTTGTGATGGGCGAACTCAAATTTCTTGGAGCGCATCCATCCCTGGACTTTGGACTCTTCGTAGACTTCTAGGGTGATGCCGTTCGCGAAACCGACAATCTTTACCCCGTTAGGGAACTTCAACCTCAACACTTCGTCATACATCGTGTTCCAGAGCACCGGACCCAGCATTGAACTTTGCGAAACTCCTGCGGAGACTTGAACACGTTCTTCATCCGCCGCCGTGTTGTATACCATTACTCGATGCTGGAAGTAGTAGTCCAGAATCTGGTACAGGTACCCAGGAACCGGGAGACTTTGGAGCTTGGCAGTAGCCTCCCAAATGGCGTTTTTGAACGCAATTTTGACATCCAGGGTGACGGCTGCACAATATCGAACTCCTCGCCTCTTACGAGGGATTGCCATCTTTGCCATCTTGGTGACGGACATGATATTCCTTGATGGAATCCAAATTGACATTCCTTTACGAAAGCCAAACTGATTAATAGACACCTCTCCAGCACCTTACCCATCGTATCCAACAAGCATATCGGACGGTATGTCGATGGATCACCCGGTGACTTCCCTGTCTTCCGCAGCAATACTAGCGTCTGGCATTTACAGGCGTCCGGGAAGACGCCATCTTCTCGACATCTTTGCATCACAATCCTGAACATTTCAGGAGCCAACAGAATAGCCGTCTTGTTGGACAAGTTCAGTATGCCAGCTGGCTCTGGCGCTTTGTTCAGCTTTTGTGACTTTCCTATCAAAATGATTTCATCATTCGTAACCGTTGCCTCATCCCTTTCCTCCGTGGTGCCGTTATCATCGCCCACGTGATTGCGAATGTTCGGCGTTACCGACCATCCTTCCACCGCCATGACAGCGTTATAGTCTGGGATACTGAAACGCTGGTCATGGAACAATCCTACAGTTATGTGAGGCCAGGGACTTGGGTCGTGGTGTGAAAAGAGTCTCCTAATGACCACCTTCAGTAGCTCTGATGATTGCTCGGTTGGAGCTGCTAGTTTTGGACATTACCACCCGATAGGCGTCACCCAATGGGCTCACATTGGCTTTCGAATACATTCTATCGAAGCAGGCTCGTCTGCTGGCTTTTATCTCGGCGATCTCCCATCCCTAGGTTTAACCTTTCTACGTATGGTTGCATCGCACACGCACGTAAGAAGCGCTACGAGTTGATCGCCGCTCGGGTGCTGGGTTTGGTTCATGTTCTGTCCCCGCTCAAGCGTCTCTTTAAATACTTTTTCATCGAAGTATGATGTCCTTCATCTGCGGGCGAATGGAGTGGGTGCACTTTCTTCTGCGCTCTGCCTAGTATTGTGGAGGATACTATAGCGAACTGCCAAGTAGTAAGCTGGTTCAAAGTTACTTAGCTTGCATTATTCTAGATTTGATCGATTGTATGTTAGAGCTAGTATTCCTCTGTTAAACCTGTCTTGTATGAAGTTTTGACTTCCTGTGTTCCTGTTTTGCCTTAGGATTGTCACAAATCAGGCTGAAAGAGGCAAAAAGAAGCTGAAAAAGGCTGAATATTTTAATATGTCTACTATTTTTTTTTTTTTTTTTTCATTTAAAACGAAGATTTTTTTGTTGCTTTCAAGACTCAACTTAAAATATTCCCACATGTACCAAGAGCAGCATACTTGAGACTACTTAGTCTAGTCATATACCAACTAGGATGTATCAGGTATCAAAATGTTGGACCAGATGGCTTTTTTGCCGCACTTCGTTTTCATCATTCAAATTGATTAAATGATCCTTAAAAAAGTTAACATCATGATGACCCATAAGACTCTGATATAACTCCATAACAAATGGAAATGATCCATAAAGTTTAGGGAGTGACCAATATTCTAAAAAAATCGCTAGAATCAGATCATTGCAATATGTAGTATAAGAGCACGATCGGTCGCATACTCTTTTACCAGTCAAGGGGGTACTCTCCCCCTTGCCTACCTTCCATCTGGGGTAGCTTGGTAAAAGATTATGCGCCCGATCGTATATTACCGTTCAAATACCCTTCGCTCGTTTTCAACTTGTATCTTTCCATTTCACAGCCTGCCATTACGCTATACGGGACTATCAATACTTTCTCTTCAATTCTCTTTGTTCTAGCAATAAATTACTGTCCACTCAGAGCCTCTCATGTTGATGGGAAATTTTCTACTTCTTGACAAACTAAAAAAAATGTCAAACAGGTACCGTTATATGAGAATGATCGATCAAATTGTACGGATTACCCATTAACATATTAAGAATAACCCATTTAAGGTAAAATAACTTTCCTTAAACATCTAAAATTGATCCACAGCATGTAACATTTGTGCTCTAAAATATCTGCAAATGCTCCATAAATTATTGAATTTTTTCCATAAATAAATTGCCAATGATCCATAATAGTTATATTATGGTAATATCCATAACAAACCAACATTGTGCAATTTAAATTATAATGTATGTATCATACATACATAATGCTATTTTGGGCAATATTTTTTAAATATTGACCAAAGAGATAGGGAAATTGAACCTTAACTGCGCTATTACTCAGATTGAGTGACATGCCAGTTTTTTTGACAATTCGGTTAAAAGATTCTTGCCAAAGCAGGATCGCGTTGATTAAAGAAAATTTGAATTTTTCGTAGTAATGCAATGAGAAAACCGATAAGGATATATCGATCAATTATAGTTCTAAGCTTCTGAAATGAACTATGACAAACTTAAAAACTGCTTCGAAAATAGAAAAGAGTTATTCCATCACTAAAACTTCTGTACGACACTCTTTTCACATTTACGTTCCTTGTCATTGCGTTGAGATCGAAGGTGTTGTGTAAGATGAACAGTTGGAATCATGTGTTGTAAAACACAGTGCCTTCGGTGTATTCAAAAATTCAATATACAATATTCTTTTGGTGGGGCAGTCAACGGCTAATCAAATATTCGTAGAAGCAGTACGTTTTTTTTGTAGTTCTATACTGCCGGACTACCAACAAATATATAATATCTTGCTACTTGCTAAAATAGTATCGGGAGAAAAAATCTCTTAATGTATCAATGTGCTTTTATCTTTAGTCCTTCACTCTGCTTAATTATAATCTCTTCAGCATCCTCTAAAATTTCAACTGATATGTGTCTAACCGTGAACCGTCAGTGGTTATACAAAGCCAAATCATAATCAGCATGCATGAGAGACAATCAACTATTCAAAATTGCACCATTCGTTCAAAAATATTGCGGATTTTCTATACATGACAACAGAGCGACCGGGATTTCGTAGCACACATGTTGTTTGCAATGATGAAGGCAATTATTTTTGGTCCTCATGGCCGGATTAAACTTCATTCGTTGGTAGTTATCACCACCATAGCTGAAGAGCGGGATTTGAAAGCGAATGCTTTCACGCACAATTCAAATGACATTTTCATTGGAACCCACAACCGGTTTGATGGAACAGTATACCCGCTTGAACTGGGCTGGAATTATAGAATTTCCGGTAAAGGAGGCTATAACTCTGTATTATCGGTTTTTAGCGCAACTGGTTCGCAGTAGGAAAGAGAATAATTTAAAACGCATCGTGCGTTAAATGATAAATCTCGGACTAAGTCGGAAAATGGGAGTGACATCAGCTTATATCTGACAAGTAAATTCTCATAGTCGGATACTGCACGGTCCTTGTTCAGTTTAACAGGTCACCGGTGCAAAAAAATAATTGAAATGCTCGGTAAATGAATGCCGAACTCTATTTTGATTGCAATGAGTAAAATAAAACAAACATGCGTTGGATTATTTACCTCTATATGGGAAAGAATGAGTATACAATTGGGGGAAGTTAATAAATGCATTAACTTTTTGGCATTATTAATAAGACAAGCACAGTTCTTAAAGTTTGTCATTATTTACAGCATTCACAGTACACCGGCAAATATGTTTTAATGTAATTTTAAAAAACAAATAAAATTTAAATAATGTCTCATTCATTCCTATGCGATCCAATTATCCAATTATTTTATCTCTTGATTATTAGATATGGAGAAGTTTTGATTGGAATGTCACCAATCATGCGATGCTAGAGGCTTAAGGTGGAAAAAGCTGCAATAATCCAAAATGAGATTTTCTTTCCAAATGAATGAAAAATTCTTCAAAATTTAGTTCATTAATTCGTACTGCAAGACTCACTGCAGAAAATAATAAACCCGCCACCATAGAAGCTTTAAGTTTCAAAAGAAATACAAAAATCAGAAGTATATGTTTCTCCATAAGTTAATGAATTGATTAATTCAATTTAATAATAACTTGTCAATGAGTTAATTACTTTATTTAATAATTAGTTTAATAATTTGTCTATTATTTATTCTTGTATAAGCCTATTAAGATAATCATATATGAATGTATACATTTATTTGATGCTTTATTTAATTATTTATTAATTAATTTAAAAATTAATAAATTTATTATTTCACTATTTTTAATTAATTTTTATGTGTAGTAATTTATTTGTTAACTAGCTAAACCCGGTGCGATGCTGCTACGCTTGCAAATAAATGAGTGAAAATTTAATTGAACTGGCGCGTTTATGGTTGTTTTTTGTTAAAATATTTTCGTGTGCTAATATGTGACTTCGATTATATGTTTTTATTTTTTTTTTGTTTTTATTTTGTTTTTGTTTTTATTTTTGTTTACGTAGCTGCGTTGCATAAATTTATCGAACCTTTACGTTGCCGTTCTTAGAATGAAATTTCTTCACTTCAATTCCTTCTCTTCTTATCCAATAGTACCTACACATAGAGAAAAGGTGCGGTAGTTCCTTCTATTTCGGCTGACTACGCCAGTTTTTAAAGATACCATGGCAATCTACAATAACTTCCGTACAAAAAACTGTTTTTTCGTGAAAACAACCATACATTTTAACAGGTCATAGTATTTTCTATTACAATGTTTACATACCAATGTATTATCATAGTAGAACTAAACGCAATTATTTTCTGCCAAAAAAAGTAGGTGTGTGTGTGTTTTTTATTCAACCTTCCCTGGACACAAAAATCCCTGCATTCAAATTTTCACGCCAATCGGTTCAATTTCTGATTCATTTGTATGAGAGCACACCCTCTTCCAGAGGGGGGGGGGGGGGGTGGAGGAGTCTCGAATTACCATAAAGAATAAGCACACCAAAAAGTAGTCGTCGGAAATGCCCTAATGCAGTCTTCTCCGTGTACGCTTTGCTAATCCGATCACTACTGCATGAATATTAATGTATGTGTGCTATGATGAAGACGTCGTTTGGCTACAGTAACCTTTATTCAGTAAAATGGCGTCGAATCAAGAACGCGTGCGCGAAGCAATTTTGCACAAAAGAGTGGAACATCCAGATATGTCGCACGGCGATATTGCCAAGTCATTAAAAATCGCAAAATCGACGGTTACTAAAGTGCTAAAAAAACTTTCAGCAGCGCTTAACTTTAAAGAGAAAGGTCGGTTCCGGAGGTAACCATGATTCTCGTTTCGTCGCGGAGAGGAAGAAAGTGATTAAAGAATTTAAGAAGAAACCGAATATCTCCGTTCGTGATGTGGCGAAAAAAAGTGAAAATGTCTCCATCGTTCGTCCAGAAAGCGAAGAAAAGTGCAGGCTTGAAATCATTCAAAGTAGGTGTTGCTCCAAATTGTAACGACAGCCAGAACAAGAGCGCAAAATCTCGATCGAGAAAATTATATGACACTAGGTATGCTGAAGGAATACGACTGCATAATATTGGACGACGAAACATATTGCAAAGCTGACTTTAAGCAGATACCGGGACTACAGTTTTATACCTCCTTGCAAAGAGGAAATGTTGCTGATCGTTTTAAGCAAAAAAAAATGTCGAAGTTCCCAAAAAAATACCTCGTATGGCAGGCAATATGTGGATGCGGTCTCAGAAGTGACATCTTCATCTCGACTGGCACTCTAAATGGACAAATTTACGTAAAAGAGTGTCTGAATAAACGACTGTTGCCGTTCATTCGGGAACACAACGGTTCGGTGCTGTTCTGGCCTGACCTGGCATCTTGCCACTATGGAAAACTGGCTAAGGATTGGTACATTGCTAATGGTGTAAATATTGTCCCAAATTATTGCAATCCGCCAAATTCGCCAGAACTCCGTCCGATCGAAAAGTATTGGGCTCTGGTCAAGAGGAATCTTCGAAAAACGAATAGCGTAGCAATTGATGAGAAAAGCTTCAGGCGTAACTGGCAGAAAGCTGCAAAATTGGTGACGGATGACACTGTGCAAAAACTAATGGAAGGTGTCAAACGAAAGGTGCGGGCATTTGGATATAACAGGTCAAATTGACTTAACTGTATATGTTTTATGTATGTATTTTTATGAAGTCTTAAATAAATGATTTATTTTGATTTTCTCATATTTTCCATTTAATACCACTAATTTCCCGTTGACTACTTTTTGGTGTGCACATTCTTAAGGACAAAAATCTGCCTGCAAAAACCACCAATTGCCACATTTAGTTCCATTTGCTTGATAAGTTCTCGAGTTATGCAGAAATGTGTGTCTAATTTGTACGGGAGCCTTCCCCCCCTCTCAGAGAGAGGAGGGGTTTAAACTATCATAAGAACCTTTCCCGGCCCCATAAACCCCTGCATACACCTAGGTTAAGGTGGCGGTAGCCTCTCATGCTTTGGGTTGAAAGGTGGGTACAACTTGACAAACCATTGAAAAATATCTCCAGTCCATGGACATCGCCATGCGCAAACGTAGGTCCAAGTCGGCTCGAAACAGCAGGCCACCTTTTAAAAGTAGCGGATGAAGACAATGGTCAAGGATATTCTCCCAGCAAAGGTGCTGATGGACGATGAAACCTCTCTGAACCTGGACAGCAATGACTGGCAGGATATTTTACGTCCCGCACCAAGGTGAGCAGTGAGGTCAAGTTTATCACCCACACAAAGTTCCTGAAGAAGGTTCTCCTGTGGCTGTTCATCAGCGAGAAGCAGATGTCGAAACCAATGTTTCTTTTCCTTGGGATTTGCTATGAATGGAGACATTAAAAGTACAAAATGCCTGCCAGAAATGGCTGGACCAGGAAATAGCTCGCTACGCCAAAAGGCCCTTGGAAAAGATAAACCACCTGAACATGACTTCATGAAAAACGTGAACCCTCCGAACATTTCGATAGCTGCGGCCAATTGAGATTTTCCGGGCCTTTTTGCAATCAAACGCTTGAAGAAATTAGGGTGTGGGGTTGAGGGTGCCAATCCCTCGACCCACCAAAAATGTGTCAGACGGTTGCGTTTGTGGTCGATTGTGAGCAAACGCGTCACCCATCTTGCGGAAAGCTTTCTTATACCCAAGTGATGATAAATTGAAACCACTGAGCCATGTAAGATTCCTATGGCTTTCTCAATCTATCCATCAATCGACCAACACCATATCGTGAATTACCAAAATTGTTTCGGATAATGAGAAGTGATGCCACAACGAAATTCGGTAAACCACTTCTTTCCAATCAAATTAATGGTGCAGAGATCCTATAGTTTTTATCAAGCTTAGCCTTGGTTTGAGTGTTTTTGTTTAAAAAAATAAATAGTGCTTGATAAGCACACGAAATAAAATTTCTCCATTTTCTTCTCAAAACACATGATAAAAGCTGTCCACGTTAAAATTCGGAAACCAAAATAATAACAGCAAAAAAAAAATTGTTCAGATTTTGGCAGGAGTTAACTGGCAGTTACCTGTTGATAGGAGCAGTGATTTTTTTTTCAGTTTAGAGGTGGGAAATTTAAAATGTTACGGACATACTAACCGACTCTCGTAATTTAAGACCGTTATGAATTTAAAATGAACTAGAGTTTTTTTTTTTTTTTATATCTTTATTAGAGTGGCTTTCAGCCTCCTGGGCTGGTTCACCACTTGAGCTTATTATGATTGTGTGAATTGTGCTACCTGTTATCATTTTTGTTTGATCGACTACTTTGGATTGTTGTTGAGAATCTTTTATTTATAGTCTTTTATTGTTTTCATTCAATTGTTTATTTTGAATTGGCTCTGTATTGTAAAATGTTTAATGTATAGTTGTAGGGTAACTGTTCACATATTAATCTCATTGTTTCTATATTCGTTTTGTATAACAAATTAAATTTTATTACAAAATTTTAAATTTTTTCATTCAGGCATTCAATAACCGTCATATAATACTACTAACTGATATCTTAAAACCGAAATGTTTGGTTTTGTTTATGGCAAAATTCCATTAAACTGAATTACAGGACTTGCAATTTTCAGAAGCAGCCATGCTCTTGATGGCATTTTTTTTTTTTTTTGCTTTCTTGGCAATAAAATGATCCATGTAGTCTTTAGTGCAGTCTGTAGGAAGGAACAACTTTTTTTGGGAAAATAATCTACCACTACATGAGCATCAACCCTTGTAACTATTTTTACGTTGTTAGCTTCACGTGCAATTTTCACATATTTCCTATTCATGCATTATAAAAGAGCGCACCGAAAATGACTTCGTCACCACACTTACTTTCGCCCCTCAACGAGAAGCTGCAGCTATACCAACACACTTGACATTTGATGTGTTCCCATCTACAATAACCGTTCATTTTTACAACAACACGAATGTAAACTGTGTGATGAAATTTAAGCTGCTCTAGCTTCTCATCTGGGAAATTCCATGCTGCTGATGGTTGACTTTTTCCTCTCTTGCACACAAGTTGATCGTTTTTCTATGGTCGTAAGTCAACGACAACGCTGGCTGCCGTGTTCTATTGCTACATGCACATGCTTTGAGGAACAGCAACCAGGATGTAAAGTTTTGCTTTGATCTTCCCACGAAGGGGGACGCATATATTGGATGTATCACATATGTGCTCTAGGGCAATATTTCATGTTCGCTCCATTCCACCCGGGGCGTTGGCAAACCAACAAACAGGTGAAAAGTCTTCAATTACTTTGCCATTGTGAAAAAGTCATCGAGTTTCATTAAATATGTGGGCTTCTGTGGCTTTTGTCAACGTTAGTAAGAGACGGAAACCATAGTTTACAATTACTTGTACCTACGTTTTAATTAACGCTTGCATTTCGACACCCTGTAAAGCTGCTGGGCTACGAGATCATCCTTTTGCAAGGTTGGTTATTCTAGTAAGGAAAAATGAAACTCATAGTTCAGTTTTTTCATTTTTCGAGTATTTTTGATTCTTTTTACGTAATCATACGGATTTGAGTCATATTGAGTCTAAGTATATTTTACGGATTTTTTCCTTTTTTTGCCAGGAATCGACAAAAAACACGTCACTCAAAAATTCGCGGGAAAATCTGACATCACTTATGCTATCCGAGCCAATAATCAGATTCCTAGCATTTCAAGCTTATTACTTGCCACAATTTGCTTCTTCCTTGCTTTCAACTTCGTGGTCTAGACCAGGGTTTGGTAAATGAGATTTTGAATTTAAAATCTCAAATGACTTTTATCGAAATAGGCCTGAAAATCTCATCCGACGAAGAGATCATCATTGAGATTTTTTTCTTATCTCATTGACATTTTTTTCATGATAGAACGTGACAATATACCGTAAGCGTGATAATGTTTGCACCATCGTACAAATAAGGCTTCCGTGTTATCTGTGCATACAATGCCTTGTTTGTTTAGTGTTTCTTCATTTCTTTAGATTTTGACATTTTTGTTTAATTTCCATTTCAAGTGATGCTGTTCGTGACATTTCAGCCTTGACCTTTTTGCATTTGAATGTTTCTGTCTGATTTCGCTATTAAATTTTGGTTTTTGCAGTTTGCAATATTGATGTTGTAATTTGTCCTTGAAACTACTAAATTTTCTGAAAACAGCGGGGTTATCATAATGTTGACATTTTTCTCTAAACTTATTTAAATTCTCGGATCTCGCATTTGAACACCTGCCAGTTCAGGTACCTCAACTGTTCTTGTATGATTTGGAACATTTAAAATCATTTTTAGCGCTTTGTTTTGTACAACTTATAATGTTTTTCGGTGACAAATAGTGGGGGAGTGCCAAACGGGCAAAGCATAATCTATTAATGGAGCTGTAATTTGCTTATATATTGCTATTTTGGTTTTCAGGCACAACTTTGATCGCTTTTAAAACCTTGTTTTTGTTTTATCCTTATGGAATCGGAAAAAAGCTTTGAGTCTATCGTCAACCCTAGATACACGACATCAGTAGACCAATCTAGCGGAACACCATCCATGAACCTTTTGCAGTCGTCAGGGGAAGCAACCTTGGGGAGTGATTGTACGGGAAAACTATCACCTGGGTTTTGGCTGCGCTCAGCTTTATATTCCTAAGGGATGCGCACTGTTTAAAACAATTCAGGAATTCATGCAGTTTTCGTGTTGTGGTTCTGGTGTAGCGTCCCTTTACCATTATGGCAGTATAGTCAGCAAAAAGAGACAAATAACTGCCATCGGGGACTGGAGGCATATCCGATGAGTAAATAGTGTTAAGGATAGGATCGAGCAGACTTCCCTAGGGAACCCCAACTGGAATGAGTAAGCTGTCTGAGAGTTCACCACAAAGGGCCACTCTGTCGATCTTTCAAATAGTGTTGAGTTATTTTGATCAAACAATTTGGGAAATTATAACGGTAGAGCTTGAAAACAAGCCTCTCATGCACACGTTGGCAAAGGCCTTCCCTACACCGAGGAGGCCCATGACAGTGGAATTAGCGACAAATTTGTTACTGTTGATGACGCTCGTTAAGTGGTACAGCTGAAGAGAAGTCGAGTGACCCTTACGGAGCCCGAGCTGTTCCTGCAGGAGGATGTTGTTATTGTTAACATAATCTAGAACGCGGTTCAACATTAGTTTTTCGAACAACTTACTGAGGGCCGACGGCAGACTATCGGTTTGTAGCCCTTGGAGCTGGTGGGATCTTTACCTGGTTTCAGTATCGGAACCACCTTTGCCATCTTCCATCAAGCAGGAAAGTAGTTCAGATCCAAACACCATTGAACATTTTGGCAATATGGGAGGGAATTGACACTTCTTCAGCAGAGATTCTTTTGTTTTCAGGGACTAAACATGGGGTATTGTTCAAGGTTGACTAATCACGTGATTACCTATCAGGTGATTTTCACTAAAGCTTGATGCAATGGCATTTGCTTTTTCTAACGGGGATACTAAGGTATGCGCACCGCAAAATCTAGCCAAAGAATACTTGCAGTATAACATTATTTCTATTTATTTCTAAATCCAAAAAAAAGAATTCATCGTAACAAAGGGTTAATTTAGAGCTCACTTACATCGAAATATTATTATTTGGACTGGTTATATCCGTATGCTCAAACGTTTGATACCATCCATTAAGTTCTGCACAGTGTCCTAAGTAACTTTCCTGGAAGCATTTTCCCACTTTTTAGCAAAATCTTTCTCACTCTTTGCCTCTCCTTTCGATTTCCCAAGGTTTCGCTTCTCAATGGCCCAATATCTTTCAATTGGACGAAGTTCTTGCGTGTTCGGAGGATTACAGTCCTTTGGTACAATGTTGACGTCGTTTCCTGCATACCACTCCTGAGCCGTTTTATCATAATGACAAGAAACCAGATCAGGCCAAAACAATACAAAACTCGTGTGCTTTTGGATGAATGGTAGTAGTCGTCTTTGCAGACACTCTTTTACGTAAATTTGTTGGTTGATCGCACCCGTAGTTATGAAGATTTTGCTCTTCAAACCTCAACTACAAATAGCCTGCCATACTATGTACTTTTAAAAGAACTTCGACAACTTTTTGGCCTTGAAATGATTGTCAACCTTTCCACGTTGTAATGTGGTATAAAACTCAAGACCAGGAAGCTGCTTAAAGTCTGCTTTGGCGTTTGCTTCATTCATTCAATTTGTCGTACAGCTTACGCGCTGTTTTCGAACTGGTTGTCTGCTTGAAACAGTAATTTTTATTACCTTGAACGACCTATATCCTGCCACTTTCTTTACTTTTTGAACGAAAGAATACGATGTTTTGACCTTTTTAGCCACATCTCAGATGGAAAGATTCGGGTTTTGCTTAATCAACCGAAGCACTGCATCCCGCTGGGATTTGAAGTTGTCGTTCCGCTTGACGCTAGATCCTGGTGTCCGATCGAGAGTCAACCGATCCCGGAAGCGTTTCAAAACGCTTTTTTTCTGTTGAACGAGGGACTCCAAGTGATTTTGATATGGAATGATGCTAAAGATTTTCCACACCTTTGTGCAAACATTTTTCACTCACTTGTTGTTCTTTCTACTAAATTTTCAATTCAAGGCTTTTGTGACAGCAAACAGTATGTCAAAACGTTCACACACACACAATGACATTGCGTTAGCGGTATTGGTGACATCTTTCTATTGACAAATAAAAAAGATGTGGCTAATGAACCATGGCTCGATTATTCTGTGCGCATACCTTAGTATATCGTTATTGCACTTTAGGGGAGAACCTGCTGGAGCTTAGATTTTAGAACTTTCGCAACTTTCTAAAACGGCCTCGGAAAGGGACTTATTCTTCTAACATCTCACGCGAACCTTCCATTTTTCATCTCCTGCACAGGAGAAGCAATCATTTTCGCCATGTTACTGACCTCAAGTTTATTCGACAAGTCTCTAGTACGCTGGAACTGTCTCTTATACAAAAAATCGAAATCGGCCTTTACATAGGTTTCATTATCCATAATAGCCATTGCATTTTGTCAACACCTGATCATACAGTTTTCTGGCACGGATTCTGGCCACATCGTTCTGCTTTTGATCCCTATTTGGTTGTCTCCAGGCACGGTATGACTTTAAGCCTTCCCGGAGACGAATCCGTTGCACGGTACTGCGTGCGGCGCGAAACTTTTTGGACAAGTCGCGGTCTGAGATGTTGGGGTTTGCCTTAATGTTCTTAATGACTTTGTTCCGCAGTTGACGGTTAACAGTACCCGCCCGACGCTTGCTTTGAGGCTTCCGACGATCCGTCGATAAAGTTTCTCTGTACTTTTTTAAAACACGCCACACGGTATTTCGGGGAAAACCCAACACTTTAGCAAGTTTTGGCCCAGACCACGAAGGGGTTTCCAAATGATTGCGCACAATTATTTTTCTTCTTTCTTCGTCCATTTTGTATTTCTCGGAAACACGTTCGAACTGCACCGCGAAAAAAAAAACTTCTGATGTTGTTATTGTTATAGGGAACACATAAGATGTTATAGTTTACGAATCCGTCCACTAGGGTCGCTGTAAGAATCAAAAATGTTTGTTCCAATACTTAATGGGCCACACCTTATAATGCCGATATTTCAGAGTAAATTTACTGAATGCGAAGTATTTTCTGTTGCACAGACTTCAAATGTAAGTAAGGGAGATCCCATATAGCAGTAAACGTTTGGGTACACCTGCGCTAGCTGTTGGTGTATAGTAATTATGGTACCATCTAATTTATACGTATCATAACAACTAATTACTAATTATATCTAATTTATACATATATCAAGTTGGTTAATATTAAAACTTTTTCATTTTTTACTTTGACCAGTCGCCTCGTATGCAATTTTTTACATACTGCACATTCGTCACAGGCATCATTTTCCGCTGGAAGGTTCCCGGTATCGGTATGGCTTCGGATGCCACCCACGCGCATGTCATTTGCCAAACTATGCAGCGCTTCCTTCTGGTTTGTAGATGAGCAAATGCAGGCGATAATTTGCGAGCCTGACGCACAATCGTGAGAAAACAATCAGACACCGAACATAAAGTAAAATGATTTTGTAGCTGAGGGGTGTGGCTATTGCAGTATTTATCATGGAATAAAGACAATTTGAACCATTTGTTACCAGTTTTTCAGAACTCGGAAAGGGATGCAAAATTGTATGGGAGCAAAAGTAGGTCATTTTTACACGGGAACAAATCTAATCTTCAAAATGAGTAAAATGATTCATGATTCCGTGAACAAAGTGTGTTTTTATGTTATGAAAATACACCATGAACAATGTTCATGATATTATGAGCTATTTTGACGTAACGCAACCTATGCGTTACTTATTATACTATAGACTAGAAAGCCATAACAAGATTCACGAAATTATGAATGATAATTCTAAACTCATGAATTAAATTCCTGAAATAAGAAACATTATTCATGAATATAAACTTCATCTCCTATGGTTCAAGCTTCTTTTAGAGGAGGTTCTTGAAATCATGAATCATCCAAGTTGAAATCACGAATTGTAAGTCTGAAAATTGAAAACGTTGTTCTTGAATTGAAGTGGGCCGTATGACTTACGAGATTAATTATGATTCTAGATTTAATATATAGTAATTATTTTAAATATTTTGTACAACGGGGTTTTGGAGTTCCACTTCGCTTTATTTTTTAATGTTTCAAAGGAATAAACGATCAATAGTTAATTTAAAAAAAATCATAACAAATACATCGTTAATCATCTATCGTAATATGTAATAAGTCGCGTGTACTTTTCGGTAGCTGTATGATCGATGCAGGAATTTTAAATAGGTATGTTTGTATAAACAACCACATCGGCTTACAATCTGGAGTGTACTGTAGATTTAACCCATATGTTATATGCATACATAAACAAACTGCATGGAGTATATTGTCAGCGATATACTCAGCTCCACCGAAAATAAGGAATATTGATGCATTCGCTCTTGATGCTCCAACAACAACAATTTGTGGCTGAAGACTCATGTCCCCAAATTTATTTCGTAAAAAAGTTCAAACGTTGCTCTATTTTGTGTTCAATGTCACCTGCAGTCTACAAACAAAAACAGAAAATAAGATATGATTATGATGATAATGATGCATAATTATGTTTATGTTGTTATGAAGGATTATGTTATTAAGATAAGGATAATTTAAACGCTCATATAATTTAATAAGCTCTTCTCTTATTTGAAAGCTTTACATATTTGGTATTTAAAGACATATGAAGATTAAGGGGCACTTCAGGATGAAGAGTTCATAATTTCCAGTGGGATTTCCAGAAAAGGTGTGCCTTAGCACAACGGAGTCTAAAGAATAAATCTACAAACTCTACTTACTAACTGTTTGTTTTGTTGTTCTTGAATTAGTATCGAAAGCAAATTGCTTTTCGGCCATCTGATAAATGGTGTAAATGGGAAAGGGATGTGTGATGTCTTCAATATTGTATGTTCCGATTTCATACATTTGTGGATTTACGATATATGCAACTAAGTTCTCATCAAATTCGTAGCTATTATGACTATGGCAGACAAATGTTACCATTCCATTGAATTTGATAATATAGCGCACTTCTTTAACAAAAACAGTTCTGTGTTTTGATAATCAATACAGTCCCAGATCTAATTTTTGTCTTCCCGAACATTGCGTAATTAAGTACTTGAACAATTTTATTGCCATCATCAGAGATTAATCCATGGGGAATGGGTATGCACTGCAGTTTGATAAAAACTCCGGTTCCTTCTTCCAGTAGTAGTTGTCCAAAATTATGCCTATTTGTGAAGAAGTTATAGGCCATCTTGAATTGGTCCTTAATCGCTAAAGTGAGTGCGATATTTTTTCTTGATTCTTTAGTTGAACCTTTTTTTTTTTTTTGAAATATTTGTGTTTCATTTCAGGAACAAACGTAAATGTGAACCGTGTTGGACCCAAACATTCGATTGCAAGAGGATAATGCGTTAAAAATGCGCTTTGGGCTTAAGGTGTTTGTCAAACAATGTTTGGTATTGATGAAGGGTTTGTTTGATGAGAGCTTTCAAATCTTGAATGTCGTCTTCAGTATACGATGGTTTCATTATCGAAGAGCATTGTAACATTGACTAAAAAAATCCAGTCATCTTCGGCTGGCACGATGTCTCCTTTCATCCATGTGATATTGTACACGAAACATTTCATCTGCCCAGCAGACATCTTAAATTTTGAAGACTCTAAATGCTCTTGTTTGATTTCTGGAGGAATATTTTTCCGCTCGTTGATGCTATAATCAAATCGCTGGACTCGTTGATTTAGAATGTATAAAGAAAAATATCCTCTTGCAATAAAATGTAGAATGCAGCTTGTGAAAAAAATCATGAGGAATCCCTCATAAAAGTCGTGCATACAGTCGACTACCTTAAGGTCAGTGATGTGAAAGTTCGGGATCGTGTTGAAAACCGTTTTTTTTTTCGGATTCTTGTTTCTGAAAAACAACTGGTTTCTAGCGCCAACATGTAAGATGCTTTGGTGTGATACAATGCTGGATCGTCCTCAGTACATTTTCGTATACTTTGAAGATTCATCGAGCAAATTCTGCATGGATAATTTGCAACAAATGATTTACTGTAGTCCAAAATACTATTCAAACCCAAGTTGTTTTTCGGGTTTGGTGTCAAATAATCATAAACTTGCGTTGAACGTTGTGACGTTTCCACTTCTTCCGAATTACACGAATGATTGAATAAAATTTTCTTGAAGCAGAAAAATATGTATTATTATATGTACAGTCTAGTTCAGCTAATGAAATCTGTTTTTATAATTGCACTTAGATTATATTTTCTACAGCTATGACAACAATCAACAGAAGGGTGTCCACGATGAAATTGCCACACACAAAATTGATTCGCAAAGTTCGAGTTTTCATCCGATTGCCATCAAATTTTCAGGGATTGAGAAATAACTATTAAACTTCATTTTACCATTTTACTCGTATTTTATTTACAGTCCATACGCAAATGCCCGCATCTTGGCCTTAACCCCGGCCATAAGATTCTGCACAACCTGTGAATCAACCGTTTTTTGCATGTAAACCCATACTTTCTTCAGTTCCTCGACTGTCTTCACTACCTTAGGTCGTTTAAGAAGATGCTGCTTCATAATCGCCCAGTACTTCTCGATGGGGCGGAGCTCCGGAGTGTTGGGAGGGTTGAACATTTTCGGCACGAAATTGACCTTATTGTCCGCATACCACTTCAGCACGTCCTTGGAGTAGTGGCATGAGGCCAAATCCGGCCAGAAGATTGTTGGGACGTTGTGGGCCTTCAGGAGAGGTAGCAGCCGCTTCTGGAGGCACTCTTTTATGTACACCTGTCCGTTCATCGTGTCCTGGGTCACGAAAGGTGCACTCCGCTTCCCGCACGTGCAGATGGCTCGCCAAACCAGGAATTTCTTCGCAAATTTGGACATCTTCTGAGTGCGGACATGCTCCGGAACGCTGAACTTATCCTTGGCCGTGAAAAACAGGTTGCCGGGGATCTGTTTGAAGTCGGCCTTCACATATGTTTCGTCGTCCATGATGCAGCATTCAACTTTCGTCAGCATGTTGAGGTACAACTTCCTGGCACGGTTTTTGGCGGACTTGTTCTGCTTCTCGTCGCGATTAGGGGCTTTTGTACCTTGAACGTTCGAAGCCCAGCCTTAGTTTTGGCCTTCTGGACAAAACTTCGGCTTAGGTGCAGCTTCTTAGCCACATCCCGAACGGAGGCGTTCGGATTTCGGTTGAAGGCCCCAACTACGCGGTTGTGATTTTTGGTGTTGTACGGAATACTTTTTCCTTCACTTCTGGGCTTCCGATCGGTGGTCAACCGTCCCGCCGCTTAATCACGCGCGGGGGGTCGGCCGCGTGTGGGGGGGAGGGGATTCTTTTTTGGTGTGGTGGTTTTTTGGGCTGTTGTTTTTCCCTGCGGGGTTTTTGCGTTTTAGTGGAGTAATATCATACCCCCCCTTTTTTTTCTCCAATATTTTGTGTGTTTTTACCTTATCTACAAATGGCTTTGTTACAGTCATTTCAACATTTACATAGAAAGCGATAGTATGAGCGGGTTCTCCCAAAGAATTATTTGGTCCCGCGCATGAAGAAAGTTAAGCAAAAAATATTTCTTCTGTTAAGTAGATAAAATTTCTCAAAAATTACATTGGCCCTAATGTATTGGTCTTCTTGAGCTAAATTATGTTTCATGTTTATGAGGTGTAAGGAACTTGATGGACAATTGTATTTCCCGATGTTCTTGTGCATGATCCGAATTAACATCGATTTGTAAACCGATACGCCCAATAAACGATTTTGATATTAAACAATTTCTTAGCAAATTGGAAAGCAATTTTCGGAACAGAACCCGATCACGAGCAACTCTGCAAAACAAATTGATATCTCCTTCCTGTAGCTCCATGAAATCCTTTAAATTTGCTATCCCGTGGTCATTTATGATTACGTTGGCGTAGTTATGCAGACCAGCCCGAAATAGCAACACTTCGAACTGCAGTTCAGGCGCTTCCGGATCCAAAAGGGGATTGTATCTTTTTTGTTCTTCTGTGATCTGCGCAGCCTCTGAAGGGAGTATTGGTTCGTCCAGGGTTACGTATTGGATCTGTGCCTCCGATTCCATTCTTCTGAAAACAGAATTACGAAATTCTCATCCAGGCTGCATTAAAAACAAAAAGTTTGATGCAAATGTTTTTGAGGGCCAGTTTGCTTACTGAAAGTAAGGTTATGCGCTGAGCCTGTTGGACACTGGCAGTCTCAATTCCAAATTTATATCAATAAAATATTTGGGGAAAAAAATACTCGACACTTAGCACAACACTCATTTTAGGCAACTATTTCGAAAAAATGTATGCTTAACAACACTGTTTATTAGTTTTGATTTCGCATTGGTAAATCAAAATGGAGTTTTTTATACTTACCGGATTTTGCTGATATTATATATTTCAACGAAAACAAGCTCGCAAACTTTGAATCCGCACTTCACCAAATAGCTTTGAACGCACTATAACTAACAATTTGCACTTTCATCAAATGTATTAACTTTATGAATTCTAACATATGAAATTTTGCAGACAATTTACCTCTGAGCACTACGGGCGATGTTATTCAATAAACTGCAATTCCAACACACGGGTAACGCTAAGAGCGATCATAAGAATTGTTCATGGCAGCACTTGCTATAGTTCATGATATTTGACGTACATTTCATGAAATCATGAACCATTGTCATGATTTCATGAGCGTACTTTTTGTTTTGTTTCTTGATTTTTTATTCATGACAACAAAAATGAATTTTTATCCGTGTAAGTTAAAAATTGAACTACTTATACCAAATGCACCTAATTGGAATGTTGATGCAAAAATTTTGTAAGTTTTTATGATCAAATGGTGTTTAAAAGAAAAAATTTTTTTATTGGGGGGGGGGGGATTGGGGTTGGAAAACCTTTTCTTTTTGGTGTCTCTTTTTTTTTTATTTTTTTTTGCCCGGGGTAGATGTCAAAAAAAAAAAAAAAATATTTAATTTTTTTTTTTGGGGGGTTTTTAAATTTTATTTTTTTTTTTTTTGTGTGTGTGTGGTTGTGTTCGGGGGGGGAAAAAAAAATTGGGGGGGGAAAGGGAGAAAGGGGGAAGGGGGGGGGGGGGGTTTTCCACAAAAAAAAGTAAAATGGCTGGCTACCTTTTACCGTACGGATACGTATCCAACGTTCACTCCTTGATGGACCACGTCCACGGAAGCCGGGAAGTGGCCGTTCACGGTCCGCTCGCACACCGAAGGTCATCAGATCAGTGAGAGACAAAGTGAGGCGAAATCCTATCAGATCGATCCGGAAATTGGCTAAGGAAGCCGATATTTCAAAAACTACCGTGCAACGGTTGGTCAAAGATGACTTGAAATGTTCGTCCAGGGCAAGAGTAAAGCGCCACCTTGTAACGGACCGAATCAAACAACTACGGCTGGAGCGCTCGAAACGTTTGGTGTCAGCATTAAACAAGAAACATACCATCATCGTATTCTCCGATGAGAAAATGTTATTTCGCCGAAGAAGACTGAGGATGTTCCAGAGAACGTGAAATTCAAGTTTACAACCAAACATCCGGCCGGAGTCATGGTTTTTGGGGCAGTTGCGTCCAATGGCTTGAAAATGCCTCCAGTATTAATCAAAGCTGGATTAAAAGTTAATACCGAGGTTTACATGAACATTTTGGAGGACCAAATTCTGCCATGGATGAAAACCAACTTTGGAGCACACCAACACGTCATTTTCCAACAGGACGGAGCACCGTGTCTTACCACAAAACGGACTCAAGCGTGGCTGAAGGAAAACATGGAATTTTGGCCAAAGGACATTTGGCCTCCTAGCAGCCCGGACTTGAATCCCTTGGATTACTCAACATGGGCATATGTTCAGGCTAAGGCCTGTAAACATTCTCACCCCAGTGTTGGCGCCCTGAAAGCGTCCATTACCAAGGCATGGAACTCGATGACTGACTCATATATTGAGAAGGTATGCTCTCGATTCCGTCTCCGTTTGAAGAAGGTAATCGAGAAAAATGGTGGACATATTGAGTAATATAATAATAAAAGGCTTAATAAACGATTCCCTCAATAAATTTTCTATGAAAAAAACATATTATTTGAAACTGAAGTATGGATTTTTGCATTTCTTATGGGACATACTGTAGAAAAGAGAAACGTAGTCCTACGTTAACAAAAGTGGAATTGCGACCGTCACGAAAAGTGGTCAGTTTTCGAGCGTTAATATCTCAGTCGTTTCTCGAAAGATTTTCAAAATTTTTGCACCAATCGATCGGAAATATTTCTGCTCTTCGATTTTTATATTGAAAACTATTGATTTTCAACATTAGGATATTAAAAATTACGCAAATTTATTAGATGCTCAGTATTTTTTCTACCACAGACTTCAAATGTAAGTAAGGGAGGTCTCCTATGCATTAGTGAGCGATACATAATGAGTATATGTTCGCCAATAGCTTCATTCGCTCAGCAGTAACGAAGCCGTGTAGATCGGCAATGAGCCATGATTGAATTTGCAGCTGGCGGTAACAAGCACCCTGGAAGGTGCTCTGGCAAGCAACCATTGACCAGGTAGCTGATCGCCTTTGATTAGGCAACCGTTGCTAGACCAGTGGTGATTATGTTGCCAGCCGGTTGGCGAAACCTCGAGGTGCTTGTGTTTAATCTAGTTGGCAGTCAATATTCGGTAGGGCGCTACGTTGAGTGATATGAACGGTATAAGCCAACCATCATCATCATCACTAATGTGAGCAGACAATGCATTAATTAGCAACATTAGAATGACCAGTTACCAGTAATTAGCAGATAATTGATTTCAATTATCTGCTAACAACTGTTGCAAACCTGACGCTACAATTGCTGGTTAATGAACTGTCGCACAATGTTGATAACGATGTGAATGGGCCATATGGTATGTCCAAAGAAGATCGTTCAAACAAGGATCTTGGACTATCGGTCCTTTTTAGTACGTCCAATTTGATTTTTCAAGCCAAAGAGTTTGTTTTGATTGGAATGTATTTAACATACTGTTCTAAATCGTTTCAATTGGTAGCCAGTGGTGGTCGAAATAGTTACCTTAAATCTTTTGTGCAATTTCAAACACAGCTCGGAAATTTAAACCGTCTCTCTATTATTGCGAAGTGCAAGCTTAGAGCAAGAGCAGCAGCCAGATAGAAATTTTACAAATGGCGACTGTCACAACTTTTTGGAGCCGTTGCAGCTCAAACAGCACCCGTTTTCCATTCAGATTATTTTGCTCCTTGTTCTAAAAAAAACGAAACGGTTAGTTATATCAGTCTAAAGAACCATGTGTATTTGGCTATTAGTGTGTGTGGGTTAGCTATTGGTTCTCCACGAAAACTATGGATGTCACCTTTTTATAACTTTCGAAAATGCCCTAAAATGGCCGTTTGGTATTTCGTTATTCGCTGTTCTTGGAGTGGTCCGAGTAGTACAGATAATTGTCAAGGCCTGGCGAAAACGGCAGGTCTCTCCTTAATCCTTAATGCAGCTCCGATCGCCTCACTCTCGAACTTAAACCACAATTTTACGATCTGCTGCCTAGAATCGACTTTGTCCTGTTCGATGTATTTCAGCTCGCCAATTGCGCCATTCGACATCAACGTTGGTAGTTATCATAAAAGGCTTACCAACCGCAAGCCGTAGCAAATAGGGCAGACCGCCGGCCTCCACGACGCTCATTTTGTACAGCTTGACGCGGGAACTTCCTAACTGACTAGCATCTCTGCATCCGCAAACATATCCCCAGCAGTACACTCCAGTGGATCCATTGTTCCACACCTCCACATCTATGTTGCGATGATATAGTCGAATTGCTCCTGGAGCGTTCTGCTTGCACCATTCAGCTGTGCGGAATCGACTTTAAATAAGTTTTGTTTCTTCCTCGATCAGTGGCTTGCCAATTTTAGTAAGTATGCTGGAAAATTCCAGATCCGTCTGACGCATAACTTTAACCAGCGGAAAGAGATCAAGGGATTGCCACAGAACAGCTCCGTGAAAGGAGTTTGGCTTGTAGACGGGCCTAACATTAACGGGCGGCAGATGTCGTAAATCATCGAAAAAATATTATATTCATTCCGCCAAATGAATCGTCATAGTTGCCAGTGATGTCTTGTAAACGCGTATGGATGGTATTGAGCACATCCACGCCTGTGATACTGACCTGCCCGCACCCAGCAGGCCCAGTAAAAAAGGTCTGCATCAATTTGTTGTTCTCGTAGTAGCTATGTCATCCATCGATCACATGCAAGATCAAGTCACGCTGCTCCACATTTGTACTCCGCACCCGTAGCACAGTAATCATCCTTCGACATATCCTCCGCACATACTCATCATGCTTTTCTGTGGCAGCATTTTCCTGTTCCACATCTTCTTCATTCTCGTAAGTACGCAGATATTCCTCAACAGTCTGTTCTAGATTCAGCTCGCAGACGTATTCTCTGCGCTTTCGTAAAAGATCTGCTTCATGCGTATCATATAAGTGAAGGAATCCGTTACTGTACAGGACGTCACAAACCTCATTTCGGAACGGTAAGAATAGAAGTACCGATTCGCGCTTGTACTCAGCGAGTACATTCATACTGTATCCTCGCCACTTCAAGATTTTTGGAACGTTCCCAGGTTTATAGCTGTTCGTACCTCTGATTTGGGTGTACCGTGCCGCGAAATCCGCCTTACAAACATTCTCCAAGCCATACTTTTGGATGATGTTCTTAGTCCACACATCGGTTGAATCTTCTTCAATTCCTTCCTCTTCCATCTGCTTACAATGCTTTCTGGACCTGATCCGTTCGGGAGGCCACATGTTAGGTAGGAATTCCACTTTTCTACTGCCTTCGGACATAGGCATGCGAAGCAAGTACCATGAAGCTTCCTGGCTAC
Organism: Aedes koreicus; assembly: GCA_024533555.2. Classification (NCBI taxonomy): domain Eukaryota; kingdom Metazoa; phylum Arthropoda; class Insecta; order Diptera; family Culicidae; genus Aedes; species Aedes koreicus. The sequence goes on from JAHHFK020001329.1 coordinate 27,177, forward strand.
ACATCTCCACAGAATTCAGCATCTTCAAATTAACCTTCTCTAGCAATGCCGTGTAGTCCTCGTCAGGATATTGCTCTTGCAGAAGGACAAGTTCACGATGCAAGCCACTTATGAAGAACGAAGCACATCAAGATAGTAATCGTATGTGCACCTACAGTTGGCAAGAAAGTTTTCTAGCGTGTCAAACGCCTTGGTACTCAATATGTATTGCATTTCCGAGGCACGTTTCCTTAACATATCACGGCGACGTTCGTCAGCTGTGAGAGGAATCAATGACCGGTCTTCGTTCATTGGCCAATACGGTATGTTGAAACGACAGCGTTTCTCATTGCGCTTATAGCATGTGCGCGTATGCTCACGAATCTGCTTCTTGATAGATTCCGACAAGTGCACAGCCTGGATGGAACACACTCTTCAAATGAGTTCCATAGTTGCAGGCATCCGCTTGGATACCGTTTCAGCAGGATAATTTGCAAGCCATAGCATGATGTGCGCATGTGGACTGCCACGATGCTGGAACTCGATACGCATGAAAAAATCTACAACATGGTGTTTTCCGAACGGACTGAACTTAGGAGACAACAAAATAGTAATGAGGAGATCAACGAGCTTGTTGAAGTACAAGCAACATGTTACGACGTCAACATTTACTAGAGTCACGCGTTGTTGTGCTTTCAGCTCTTGCATCGAATCAGCCAGTTCAATGCCACCATATTCGTTGGACAATTTATACAGCTGCTTCAATAATAGAGGCCATTTTATTTCGCACGCACTTAATGTGAGGAACATTGAAGGTTTACCCAGCTGTCGTATCATTGCGAAAAGATCTTGTTTTCGTTGATACCAATACTGCACAGAGTTCGGAATAGACTTCGTGAATGACAGGTTTCGTTCCATGAGACTTTCTACGAAGCTTCTGTTATTGAGCTGACCTCGCGTGATGTTTGCTGAAGGGTTTTGTGGTTTTTTAGACTGAACAAAATATTCCTCCAGAGAGTCCTACGTCAACTTTGCAGTTATGTCACTGACTTAATTCACCCTTTCGTGTTTCACTAGTTCGAATTTCACCTTTTTCGTTAATAATAGTGATTGAAAAGGGCCGCATTTCTATTGCCTAAGTTGTGAAGATGTGAATTTAACCTCTTACAACGTGCGATTTTCTAAATTTTATGCGAAGACACTTTGAATTTACTTAAGACAATCTTCGGAATGAAGCAACCGCACTTGATAATTCTGGCATGTATTTAACGTTTGTTAAAAATATCGGCGTAGGGTGCCTATCAAATAATGAGAAAACGTGATTCGGCAAGAGCGCATTTACTGAAGAAAGGACTTAACATTCATAAATTTCACACATAAAGATATCATATTGTAGCTCTAGAACTGAAGAATCGTTCCAAATGTTAGGTAAAATTGACAACGTTGAGACCACAGATAAATCTAGGTTTTTCGGCACGATGGGCCAACAAATGGCGAACAGGCCAATGTAGTCCTCTTCATCAATAAATCCAGCATTCTGTTCTAATGATTGCGAATTTGACAGCGTAAATTTCTCAACAGCATTTTCCAAAAGAGTGCGGGGAGCTTGCGATAAGTACAATCCGTTGATGGTCGTGTGATTTTATACGTATTTTTTTCCTAGAAAAAATTGCTACAAGTGATTCGAAGAAAAGAAAATCACCGATGAGAAGCGTGTTTTCCAGGAATCCAGGTAAATGGACAGAACTTTATTTGTTTACTTCATTGAAGGATAAGTTGGTTGTTTAGTTAGCAATGAGAGCGTATCAGTGATAACGGAGTTCAACATAAAACGGCATAACGACACAAAACATGCAACCAAGTTCGGTGCGCCAGGTCAATTGCGCGGCGACAGTTTGAATAAGTTCAGCCGCAGAGTGTGTTCAAAGCGCAAAACGCCGAAAGTGAATCTCGTGTGAAGGCAATTTTCGTCATTTCCGAGAAAATTGTTCGTGCAGGGAAGCAATTTGTGGAAGGTGAATTCATCAAAGAGTGTCTTGTATCTGTAGCTGAAATTTTGTGCCAACAACAAAAGAATGTTTTCGAGAAAACCAGTCTTTCAAATCCAACCGTTTCGTGGAGAATTAAAGACTTTGGCGAAGAATATGAAAAGTGTTTGATAGTAAATGCTGAGCAATTCGTTTACTACTCAATAGCGTTCGACGAGAGTACTGATATCAGTGATACGGCACAACTGGCCATTTTCATTCGTGGCATTGAGGATTAATTCAACATTACCCATGAGCTGGCGTTGCTTTTACCAATGAAAGGTACCACGAAAGGGCTCGACATGTTTGAGGCTAGACAGAGTTGGTTTGAAGTTAAGTAATCTTTCAGATAAGTCGAGTTATAAAAACCATTCCATAAATCATAAATTTCCATCTGCGTTGTCCCGAATTTCACGATTTCTTCCTGTACCACTGCCTTTTCCATGTAGAAAACCTGTGCGCTAAAATTTGTATTTTCAAAGAGGACATGAATACTATCTGTTGTATAGTTGAATGTCAAATGCTATTTAAATGCTTGTAGCCTGTAATAAGCATTTCGAATGCAAAATAGCGTGGATGAAGCATTATCATAGCACTGCAGTAAATAAGTTAGATGGCTAATTTTTTTTATTATATCATTTATTTGCACAGGCTCAATCGAATTAACTTTACAGAGCCAAGTTTTCATATTTATATACATCAGTTGTCTTTAAACTAAAGTTAAGATGCTAGAACCGATTACTCGCGTCCGTCTCGAGGTTAATAGGAATAACCATTTAAAGGATGGTAAGATTGGCGGTAATTTTAAGTATGGTATACATAACACATCTATTTTAAATTCCAAATGATCTAAAAACTTATAGCTATACAATTTTGGGTTTTCTTTATGCTTGAACATTTTTGAGATGAAAAAAACCTCAAGCACAGATAAAAAAAAACTAAAACTAAACAAACAGGTTAAACAAATCACAATCTAAGGCTAATGTTATTCAAAAATACATAAATGAGTTTCATTAACTCCAGATCACGTAGAGTCAACATATCTCGGTACATTGAGTTGTCTACCTCGAGCCCGTAAGGAATCATAAAGCTCAGATCTGACTCCACGATGCTCAGCACAAGACCAAATACCGTGATCTGCGTCCTGGTAACCTTGTCCACATTCACAGAGATTGCTGTTGCTTAGCCCAACTCGGTATAAATGAGCGTTCAAAGAATAATGATTGGACATGAGACGAGACATCACACGAATGAGTCTCGACCCACATCCATCCCCCCAAACCACGATTTCTTCGACACCTTTGATGGAATGTTGCCATGGCCCCAAATCTCCTTTACTCCATTTATACTGCCAGCTGACGAGTGACTGACGAAAAATAGGACAAAAAATTCATTAAAGGCGATTTGTCGATTGTAAATATCGCCTTCCATAGCACCCACCGTTGCCAGTAAGTCCGCTTTCTCATTGCCCAGAATTGAACAATGAGAAGTGACCCATACAAAGGTGAAGATAAAATAACGCGAAGATAAAGCACTTAGAAGCTCCTGTATTTTCATGACAATATACGAGGAGTGCTTTACCGGCCTCAAGGAGCGAATAGCCTCTATAGAACTGAGACTATCTGTGAAAAAGAAATACTAATCCGGTGTATGTTAGGTCACCATTTCTTAGTGTGAGCTCAGCTAAGCTAAGTGTATTGCCGCTAATTCAGCGATATATACGGAACAAGGAGCTTGAAGTTTTCGATTGGCGCTATGAATATCATTGTATATATCAAAGCCGGCGGACTCCTCTATCAACGATCCTTCAGTGAAGAACGATTTAGTGCAATCAACTTGGCCAAACTTTGCAGCAAATATCAGGACGATGATGCTCTGGAATTCCATGATGCTCCTGCTTGATGGATAAATCCAAATAAACAGAAAAGCCGAAGTCGAAGAAGCATACACGATTGGGGATATTCGGAAAAAGGCTGACATCCTGTGTTATGAACAAATGGTACAGAGTCATTAATGGGGCCTGGATTTAGGCAAAAATAAGCCAAAGTTTGTTTTTTTTTTGTGGGAGAATTAAAAGGCGTACGAACTTCCGATTTTGACGATTAAGTTTGATTACTATTCAAAATTTCACATCGATAAAAAAAAATTTGAAAATTCAAAATGGCGGCTACAAAATGGCGATTTCCGTAAGCCTTTGCACGCAAAACATGGGGCAACAACTTCAAGCCTGCAGCCTCTTGTAGTGAACAGAAATCAAATCTAATTATCATATCTGAAAGATAATGAAATCTCCTACGGCTTGAACTATAATTTCAGACAATTGAAGCTTAAACTCATTGCAAAGTGATCATTTGAACTGAAAAGTTTAATTTTTTGCTACTTGTTTTCATTTCAACCGTGTTCAAAAATTATAAATAATTTATTATTAATGCCAATTTTTAGTTCAAGTCGTACAAAAAATTATAAACTTTCAAACAGTTATTTGATGGAGGGAATCGGATTAATAGTTCAAGCTTGGGGCTTGAAGTTAGATTGAAAAACATGGTTTCGAGAAAAACGCGTTCAAAGTTTTTAGAAAGCCCCCGCAGCGCACGTGCGACAGGTGTGTTCGAGACGCTGCCATTCAATAAATATTCATCGTATAAAAAATCCTTCTACACATATATTCTACGAATATGTGGTTTTCATTTTTTGCCAAAAAAAAAATCGATTTTTTGTTCAAATTCATGGGAGGGTTCCCTTAAGTGAGTTTGAGGATTCAGCTTAAGGAGCTTCTCAAAGTTTTCGATTACCTGGGGGTTCATAACTTCACACCTGGCCAGGAGCCGCAGGGACAATTCTGAGAACCGATCTGAGAGTGGCAATATGCCAGCCAGCACTTCAAGAATCATGGTATGAGTCGAGTGCATGCCACCTAACGCGATACGAAGGCACCGATACTGAATACGTTCCAGTTTAATTTTGCGCGACTGAGCCGCTGACTGAAAACAAAAACTACCGTATTCTTTAACCCACAAAATCGTTGTCCGGTACAACGTTAGAAGATCTTGCGGATGCGCTCCGCATCAGGTTCCGGTAATTGTTCGAAGAAAGTTGATCCTTTGCTGGCACTTTTGCTCCAGATACTCGGTGTGGGATCTCCTTGTGCACTTAGAATCGAACCAGACCCCAAGATATTTAAATGACATAGAATGAGATATCGGTGTACCCCAAAATTTGAAGCTTAGGTTGTGCTGGGTTATGCTTCCTTGAAAAAACTACCAACTCAGTTTTCTCCGTAGAGAATTCGATACCTAGCTCTAAAACTCAAGAAGACATAATGTCTAAGGTATCCTGTAAGGGTCCATGCAGATCGACCCCATTGGGTCCCGTGACAGACACTACGCCATCATCTGCAAGTTGTTTCAACGTACAGTTGTCACCTAGACAACCATCAATGTCTTTGACATAAAAATTATACAAAAGAGGGCTTAAACATTAGCCCTGGGGGCGACCCATGTAGCTAAATCGGGAAGCTGTAGTATTTCCATGAGAAAAGCTCATATGTTTCTCTGACAGCAAATTGTACAAAAAATTATTCATTAATGGAGAAAAGCCACAAGCGTGGAGTTTATCTGAAAGAACTTCAACAGATACTGAATCAAAAGCCCCCTTGATATCCAAGAATACAGAAGCCATTTACTCTTTTTTTAGCAAAAGCTAACTGAATATCTGTGGAAAGTAACGCGAGACAGTCGTTCGGAAACAATGTTGAGTATCTGAAAGCAAGTTGTTCGTTTCAAACCCATTTGTCCGGAGGAAGAAGCATTTTCTCCAACAACTTTCGAATGCAGGATAACATCGCGATGGGTCGATAGGAGTTGTGGTTGGACGTAAGTTTACCAGGTTTTTGAATGGCAATGACTCTCACCGGTCTACAATAATCCGGTACAATGTTGAGTTCCAGAAACTGATTAAACAAGTTCGACATGCGCCTTTTAGCGACGTCTGGGAGGGTCTTAAGCAAGTTGAACTTGATTCTATCAGCTCCTGTAGCCGTATTGCCACACGAAAGGAGTGCGATAGAGATGATCTCATCTATCGAATTCGTGGTTTCACGTGGAATCATCCGTGCCGGCACAGAATCTGGACAAACTTTTCGCGCGAACTTGAGGATCCATTGGTCCGAGTACTCCTCGCTCTCGTTGTTCGTAGTTCGGTTACGCAATCTTCGCACCGTGTTTCAAAGAGTATTCATCGACGTTTCACGCGAAAGCCCATCCACAAATCGTCGCCAGTATCCGCGTTTCTTGGCCTTGATGAGGCTCTTAAGTTCGCGTTCGAGAGCCGTGTGTACTTCGAAGTGCTCAGGCGTTCCACGTCTACGGAAAACTTTAAACGCGTTTGATTTTTTATGGTGCACAACCTCGGTGCACTGCTGATCCCACCATGGAGATGTAGGTTTCCTGCGAAATGACGTTCCTGGAACTGGTTGAGTTCGAGCTCGAAGCGCGCTGTCTAAGATCAGGTTGGAGAGGAAGTTATATGCCTTCAACGGTGGAAACCCTTCTATCGTCGTTACGGCTTCATCTACTGCTGTCCTAAACTTTGTCCAATCAATGTGACGGGTAAAATCATACGTGACGATGATAGATTCCGACGGATTGAACCTGGTGGCAATCGGAATTTTTGTGCGCAGATGATCACTACCGTGGGGATCTTGAATCACATTCCATGTGCAATCCAACGATAATGAATTCGAACAAAGTGTGAGGTCTAATCTACTGCCAACTTAGGATTGGCTGCGTGTTACTTCTCCATTGTTAAGAACTGTCATATTGAAGTTGTCACAGAGATCAAGGGTTCAAGGAAGATCGTACAGTTCTCCCCAGCCTTTACCGTGAGAGTTGAAATCTCCCATGATCAACCGCGGAGCAGGAAGAACCGAACAAATATCTGACAGTTGTTTTTGGTTTATTGAGGCTCTAGGAGGAATATACACAGCAGCAATGCAAAGGCTTTTATTTTTAACAACAGCCTGACATGCGACAACTTCAATACCTGGAAATGGAGGAAAATTCACTCTATGATCCCCAAAAGAACCCCCCCCCCAGGGGAACCCCAGGACCAAGACGAAAAAAATGGAAACCAGGAAAAAAAGGACGGTTCCGGGGGAAAGCCAAATTTCCCAAAGAGCAAATGCAACAAAAAAAAAATCCAATTTCCAAGAAAAACACCATGTAAGAAAAAACACACAACAACCCGCAACAAAAAGCAAAAAACCACCGCACTTAGTAGGAAAACATCCAATGGAAGGAAAGGGGGCGGCAAAAGTGGGGGGGGGGGCGGGGGGGAGATTAAAAGAGTTTTTGATTTGAAACATGGAATTGAACAATTCATGGAAATGGAAGGAAAGATGGTCGATTTTTTTGCAGACAAGAAGTGGATGTCAGATTTTTGACGCGTTTTTGACCGACATAACAACGCATTTGAACGAATTGAACCTTAAGCTTCAGGGAAAACAAAATTTCGTTCATAAGCTGCTCCAACACGTGAGAGCTTTTGAGACTAAATTGAGTTTGTGGGAGATTCAATTGACAAAACGAGATTTTTCTCATTTCTCTTCGATGTCGACATGCTCGATCAAGGAAACCAAAAAATACGTCGACATGATACTTTCACTAAAATCGGAGTTCGATGAAATGAGCTTAAAGATCTACTCTATGCCGTTGAAGTGGAAATGGTACCAATCCATTTGCAGATTGAATTGACAGAACTTCAGACAAACACAAATCTTGAAGATGCCTTCAAGAAAACGAATTTGCTGGAGTTTTATTCGAAATACATCAGTGCGGACAAATTTCCCGAATTACGGAAACATGCGTTGAAAATGCTGCCTCTGTTTGGCACTATATATTGTTGTGAACAAATGATTTCAAACATGAAAAGTGTAAAATCGAAACACAAAAATCGCTTGACAGACGAGCATTTGGAAAATGTGCTTCGAATTTCTGGTTCAGATCTAACTATTGATGTTGATAAGCTCGTCATAAAAAACCAAATCCCGCAAATTAGAGAACAGACTGCGAAGATACAAATATGGTTATGTTAACATAAATGAGAACTGACTGTGAAAGTTAAATATTTTAAAACAATTAAAATTATACGTGAAATAAACTGAAGACAAATCTGAATGACCGTCAAAAAGCAACTTTATATCATTTCTTCAATTGATATAACATCCTTTGAAAAATCCTTAAATGTCTTTCGATAATTCACTGCGGCCCACCATATCATTCGGAATATGCTTGTGGTTCTCAAAGCTGATCTATTGGCACCGCTATTTTGGTTTTCAGAGATTTGATTACTTCAAAAGTTTTTTTTTCGGATTTCTGATCGGTTGAAACAAAGATATTAATTTCTTCTTCTTCTTCTTTCTTGGTGTTTCAAGCTTATTGTTTTCGCAATTAGCTTATTGCTTGCTCTCAACTTGGTGTTCTAAATGCACTTCCACAGTTATTAATTAAGAGCTTTCGATGCCAGGTACCATTTAAGCATTTGTATGATTGTGTGGCAAGTACAATCATACCCTATGCCCAGGGAGTCAAAATATTTTCCTTACAGAAAAATTCCTAGACCAGACCGGGAATCGAACCCAGCCATCTCTGATCTGTAGTCGCGTCTTTACCGACTGAGCTAAGGGAGGACCATGTGGAATTATTTCGCCTTTTCATTAGGAAAATGGTTATTTGGAGATATTGAGTTATTTCGCGTTTCATGCTAGTTTTCCCCATTGTGCAAATTTTGTCACTGATTACCAACTCACCATATGCCAAAGATTGAGTCATGTTACATTCGTTATTTCGAGCTGCAGTCAACCTGCGCGGACGCGAATTAGCTTACTTACAAATCCACTGTTGCTGCCCGGTGTAATAATTGTAGACGATTTTTTTTCTACCTGCTGAAAAAAATATCTATTCTTTTTAAGCTAGTAAAAAGTCCGAAAAATTATACATTTCTTAGTCATTCGGAGTCACTAAAGTTTCCGCTTTTTTATGTTGCACGATTAAATTTATCACCAACCCGGATATCTCCAGTCCAAGCGAGAGGAGATTTACGGCTGGTTAACAAGAATGGTAGGTGCTCGTTGTCGTTTCATTTTACTACCATTATTTGCCATGAAGATCATCGTCTCGTATGTCATCGTCATCACAAGTGAGTCCCGGGATGAAATTTATGAGAGGGGAAAGTGATACTAAAGCTTCCGTGCATGGTCACAAAGCTGATACGGGTGGCCGTTTGCAACCTCAACTGGCTACATGTATATGTGCTCAGTATGCCGGTGTGCAATATAAGAATGAGCCTTACCTCTACGTTATGACATGGATGTGAGAGACCAGGATTGGATATTTTGCATGTTGTCTGGATTCAAGTAACCTACTTTTTGTGTATCACCCTCAACAGTGAAACTTTCTAGTGTTAGATAAATTTCGTTACTGTCAGCTAGACATTTCAAACGCCGGAAGTGATCCCACGGTAGGTTGTTGGACTGTATGAGAGGTAGATTCATGAAATGAAGTACGGAAAATCCAAAGGAAAGACTAATTAACTGCCATGCATGTGAGAGTAGTTAAGGGACATATCACAAACAGCGTATACCTTAACAAGCGAATTACAGCGGCAATAGTTTTCAGGAATTATATAGACATGGAAGGTAATAATGTACACGCTCACAGCATGCAGGGTCAATAGTTCATTTTGTTGTTTTGGTGTTATCGTTTAGAAATAAAGGGTGTCCACGATGAAATTGCCACACACAAAATTGATTCGCAAAATTCGAGTTTTCATCCGATTGCCATCAAATTTTCAGGGATTGAGAAATAACTATTAAACTTCATTTTACCATTTTACTCGTATTTTATTTACAGTCCATACGTAAATGCCCGCACCTTGGCCTTAACCCCGGCCATAAGATTCTGCACAACCTGTGAATCAACCGTTTTTTGCATGTAAACCCATACTTTCTTCAGTTCCTCGACTGTCTTCACTACCTTAGGTCGTTTAAGAAGGTGCTGCTTCATAATCGCCCAGTACTTCTCGATGGGGCGGAGCTCCGGAGTGTTGGGAGGGTTGAACATTTTCGGCACGAAATTGACCTTATTGTCCGCATACCACTTCAGCACGTCCTTGTAGTAGTGGCATGAGGCCAAATCCGGCCAGAAGATTGTTGGGACGTTGTGGGCCTTCAGGAGAAGAAGCAGCCGCTTCTGGAGGCACTCTTTTATGTACACCTGTCCGTTCATCGTCTCCTGGGTCACGAAAGGTGCACTCCGCTTCCCGCACGTGCAGATGACTTGCCAAACCAGGAATTTCTTCGCAAATTTTGACATCTTCTGAGTGCGGACATGCTCCGGAACGCTGAACTTATCCTTGGCCGTGAAAAACAGGTTGCCGGGGATCTGTTTGAAGTCGGCCTTCACATATGTTTCGTCGTCCATGATGCAGCATTCAACTTTCGTCAGCATGTTGAGGTGCAACTTCCTGGCACGGGTTTTGGCGGACTTGTTCTGCTTCTCGTCGCAATTAGGGGCCTTTTGTACCTTGAACGTTCGAAGCCCAGCCTTAGTTTTGGCCTTCTGGACAAAACTTCGGCTTAGGTGCAGCTTCTTAGCCACATCCCGAACGGAGGCGTTCGGATTTCGGTTGAAGGCCCCAACTACGCGGTTGTGATTTTTGGTGTTGTACGGAATACTTTTTCCTTCACTTCTGGGCTTCCGATCGGTGGTCAACCGTTCGTCGAACCGCTTAATCACTCGCGACACCGTGGAATTCGCGATTCCCAACGTTTTAGCGATGGAACGATGCGAGAGATCCTTGTTCTCGTAATGAATGCGCAAGATTTTATCACGCACGAGCTGTTCTTTCGACTCCATTTCCGCGAGTTTTGATTACAGGACTTTAAAACTTGCAGGATGTAAATAATGCACTATGAACTAAATCCACCCAAATGTTCATTAAATTCTACCCAACGGTTAAAAAGTTAGAGCAATTTCATAGTGTGGCCATTTCATCGTGGACACCCCTTAATATGGTTACGGTGTGTGATTTAATTTTACCGATGATAGTTCGTTGATAATAAAAAAAGAGGAGAAGAAGATTAATAGTTTGATGGAAGGAGGATTTTTTGTTTTTATATATTATAAAAAAATTGGGGTGTGTATATTTTTTGTACACCAAAAGCAACTGCATGTATAAGCGTGGACAATTTTGCAGTCGAAAAAGGCCGCTGCGCTGGCCATAGACGACCATGCTTTTCACGTTTCAGCTGCCCAAGATTAAATTTACTAGCCGCACAATCGTTCTGATAAAATTGATAGGGTAAGTCGTTCATAAAAGATATGCACCCATATTTGATTATTACAATGGCCATGCCGAATTAAGGTGCTCTGCAAAATCGTGTTTCCAAAAATGTCTGGAGGGCTTTGAATAACAGTAATAAATATATAATACATAAACTATAAATATAAATATTCGAACTTTGTGAGCATATTCATATACAGCTATCGAGACCGCTGCTCCTATTGTTTGGACGTCATTTTGAACACTGGAGAGCAAACGGTGAAAAATCATCGTAGCTACCCTTGTATATACACCCAACTTTCAAATGCAGCATTTCATGTTTTTTTTAATGCATTTTTAACAAAAATACACCAATTTGAAGTTGACCAATTTTTGTGCGTTCCAGACTTTATGTGACAATGACAATATGACAATGTCTGTGGACATTAACATTCATCAAAATTATTAAATTTTACGCTCATTTTAGCAAAAAAGTATTTGATCTAAATAAAAAATAAACAAAACATCATCAACTTTTGTCTTATTATAATTATTATCATTTACATACATTTCAGGTCATAGGATACTTCACTGCAAATGCTACTCTTGGCAGCATGTGAGTAAAAAATCAATCGCTCTAAATGGCCAGCTGGATAGCTTCCTCCTCGTTGAAGCTGGCGTCGTTCGCGGTAGGACGACAACTGGAATTGATTGGTTTTAGCGTTAATTAAATCCCTTAACAAGTCAAACCACAATCTACTGACTGCATTCCAGCGGTCTCATTTCGGCACAATATATCCTCCGGCGTTTCGTAGCAGTACTCGTAGTGAGCCCACTGCACCTGTGACCTGCGGAATTGACAATCCTCCCTTTCATGCCGCATCCGATCTGCTTCGTCAGACGGTGTACAGAGGTGTCACCGTGATCAGCTTGTCCGGGATCTTCTTCTGAGTGGCCTTGAGGACAATTCATGTTACTTCTTCCTGATTAATGTCTTTGAAGGCATATTCTGGGGAAGACGAGTGAGTGGTTTGCCATGTTTACATTTTTTCCCCGTCCCTACTTACCTACTTGATTGAAACGGCCCTCCAGGGAAAGAATGCAGAGCTTTGTGTACTTATTCCTTTCCGACGTTGGCCGGATGGCTCAGGCGGTGTTTTGACTCAGACTACGTCTTACCACAAGGGTAGGGTGTCAATTGAAAATCTAAGAAAAATCAACCGTCACGAAATATCGCTACAAATTAAACGCTTATAACTGAATAAATGCTCGATAGATTTTCAAGATGTTTATAACAATCGGTTGGAAATTTTCCCGCGTATCAATTAAACTATCAAACATTATCCGTTAACAATCTTAAACTTTTGAAAATAACGAAAATAAAAGATGATATAATGTGGTTTTGCAGGCTAAATTTACTAAATGCGCAGTACTTTCCTAACACAGATTTCAAATGTGACCAAGGGAGGTCTGCAGCAGTGAACGATTTAAAAGGAGTACCCCTTCGCGAATTTTCTCATTCGTGTTGCAGTACTGGAGCTGTGCAGAGCATCGAGCCAGCATAGGATTGGCAGCTGGCGCTTGGCGATGGCTTGTACCCTGGAGGGTGCCTAGTTTCATTCAGTAGTGCGGGGCGGAAAGGCGCCAATGTTGGATTTGGCAGCTGGCGGTGGCAAGCACCATAGAAGGTGCACTGGCAACCAACCAATTGGTCAGGTAGCAGCATGCTGTAGCTAGCAAGCCGTTGGCTGGCTGGGCAACCGTTGCTAGGCAGTCATAAATTATGCTGTAGTGTGCAAGGCAGTGGTTGTTAGGGAGGCTTTGTAGCCAGCCGGTGGGTGCAACCACGAGGAGCTAAATACGGTGCTTGTGTGTGTGATCTTGTTGGTGGCCATCTTTTAGTAAGGCGCAACGTGGAACGGCGTGCAACCGAGAAAGTTTTAATTCAAATCCGGACCATTTCAAATCCATCCTCTTCAGGGCGATCAATTCAATTTTGAAAGAGTTTGTTTGATTTGAATTTATCTAACATTACTTTTCAAGTTCTTACCAATTGGCCGATAGCGAAGGTTAAAACAATATAAGTTTACTCTTCGTTGCATACCTGGAGCACAATTTACAGATGGCTGCCGTCTCGAAAAAAATAGATATAAATTCATTCGATTGTTTCTTGATTGATTTATTTTTGAGATTTTAACGATTGCTATTTGATTGACTCAAGTATTAAAATTTTACTAATAAAAGATGAAAACATTTCACGTAAATATTCATCAATCAGTGTTGGAATATTTTTAAAAATGTTGCGTTCTGGTAAGTATCAAGAAATTCCCTATCACGGACAGCGTTTTGATTCTCGAACATGATATTCCGAAGTAACATTTTCTACACATTCCAATTAGTACTGTTATAGATATTTATTCTGTTATGTTAACGATTCGTGTTGGATAGTATTTTACTTCTAGGAAGAAATAAGTTTTGAGAAACTGTGAAAGTGAAAATAAGTGGGATGCCTTATCGTTTTGATGCCAACCATATGCGCAAATTACGGAAGCGCGTAAGATCGAACATACAGAAAATTTTCGGATCGGACCGGACCATGTAAAATTTTCCGATCGTATCAGACCATGTACCGATGCCGAGCAAGCTCGTGGTTATCGGCCAAAACTGAAAGCAGCCAGAGGTAATGCCTTGCCAACTACTGGTTGGGACTCTGGAGAAGGGCCTTCAACTCAAGGCCGTATCATCATTTAAACCAACGCTTTCTAAAGAGTGTACAATAGAATTTTCTAATATACTTACAATGTCATGCTGGTCGAACGATCTATTAGGACCACACTCACTCTATTTTGATCATACTACGCATTACGGCAAGGGTCGGAGTCAAATAAAAATTTGAAAATAACTGAATCAGTTTGAACGCTAATAGCATTATCATTTCTCGATAGATTTTCGAGAATTAAAAAAAAAATAGTCTACGTGGTTTATGTACAGACTCACTCCCTTACTTCCCAAGTAACATTGCCAAAACCATCCAGCTTTATTAAGTTTTATTAAAGTTTTATGAAAGCCACTAGAAATCAATTCGGCTTTATTATGGCAGCAAGAGATGCCAATAGGTTTCAAATTTTAGTCAGGTTTATAAGAACCTACACAGCTTCTTTACAACGATCTTAAACCCTTGACTTCTAAAATTCCTTTTACTCCTATCAAAGGTTTTATTTTGACTTTATTAACTCATAAAATGCTGTTTTGAAATGCCGTTTTAGGACTCATTCATATTATCTTATTATGGTCAGTTAAAAAAGCATTTTAAAACCATTTTGCCTCCAGTAAATGCATTAAACGGCTAACTGGCATTGAGGAAAACTACCAAGCGACCAGATAGTTCTATAGTAGCCATTGCTAAGATAAATTGGCTTTTTTGGCAAAACTGTAATTTTTTGCAATCGCCATATTGAAATATATGAAATAATTGAAATGTGAAAAAATAAATACACCAAATTTTATATGTAATACAATTGAACTGTAGATCTGAGACAAACTTTGGTATTCGTTTAGATAACCTTATTGAATTCTATCAATTTTCAGGAGTTTCATGATTAATTTACCGAATATATTTCTTTCAATTTTGTTTTTGTTGTTGTAAACTCGCATAATTTCCAAGGCGCATTAATTTTCAGCTCTTATCGTGCCAATATTCACCATAAAATTTAATGCGCATATGATTTGGAGCATGATGCGCTATAAAAAAAAACTCAATTTCTTTTGTATATTTTGCTATCAATCATAATTTCCCGCAACAGTAGAACTTTTTTCTTAGCCATTATTTACTGTTGAATGAATCAGAAGAGCAACAAAGCAAAACAACAAAAACCAACCACGATATCGCCGTGAAGTTTGACAGCTATGGCCATTCAGCCCTCTGCTGGTTTTGATGGCGGCCAATAGGTTTTATGATGGTTCTCAAGTGGTCATAACAGCTTTCACTAGAACATTTTCAAAATCTTTATGGTCTTTAAAGATGCATAGAGGAGGTGTTGGTGGATAAAACAGTTTTGAATGTAGTGTCATCAACAAAGCCGGGAGGAGTGCTATACGGCTGGAATAGAACTGAAATTGTTACTTGGGTTATGTTAACCCAACGTCCCATTAGAACAGAGTCTGCGTTGCAATGTTCCGCTATGAAACTAACACTAACAAAACTAATCAAACGTGTGTGTTAAACACAACCCCACTGATTTTTTTGTTGGTCTTTGAGTGCAAAAATAGACATCACACTGACGTTTCTCTTGACAATTCAAGATGTGTTCAAAAATTATAAAATAAATAGAAAGGGCCCAAGGGTCGATCATAAACTACAAGGGCGATCCCTGAAAAACTCACGAGTATGTAATCGTTTATCGTTGATATTACTGTAACCAAACGGTCTATTCGTGATTGTCGTCAAATAACCAACGATGACGATTGTTTTATTTATTATTTGATATCGAATACCCGGACATCAATCTCGCACTCATCAATTAATTAATAAATTCTGCATCCCCTCACGCAAACAAATGTTTGTCCAAAACCAATGTTGCATTTTTTTTTCTTCCAGGCACGATCCATAGCGGAAAATGAAACAAAATCATGTAAAATCGCAATACAATATTCCTTTTTTCATTTTGGGTGTAGAAGCAGTTCTAAGGTAAAGATAGCTAGAATCCACAAAGGGCCACTACAACGTAAAATTCGAATGAATTCAATCAATATTTCGAGTTAAGGCGTCGAATGTTGCAACTTATTTGACGTTAGATTTGGGATACTAACATTAAACATAGGTCCTTTGGAGCATTGAGCATTGCTCATGGTTCGTTTTTGTAGAGGGCTACCTGTCTAATTAATGTCTTGTAGCTGTACTTTATGATAGTAGTTGGCACACCATAATACACCTTTGTAACTCTCTGCTGGTATCGTTATCGGCGGACACCAATGAGCCCAGATACATGATTTCGTCTACTGCCTCGATTTCATCATCGTCGATCTGAACTCGTAGTGGAATGCTAACGTTGTTATGACGTGAGCCTGTTTTCCTCATGTATTTTGTCTTTGACGCATTCATGACAAATTCAATCCTACTTGCTTCAGCCTTAAATCTTATGTACGTTTCCTTCATCGTTTCATAGTTGCGTGATACGATATCAACGTCGTTGGCGAAGCCAAAAAGTTGAACGGACGTCCTGAACATCGCACCATTCGTGTCTATCCCCGCTCTTCAAATCACACCCTCCAATGCAATGTTCAATAGCAAACACGAAATCTATCACCATGCCGTAACCCACTCCGAGATTTGAAGGGACTCGAGAGTGTCCTGAGACTCGGACGAAACACATCACTCGATCCATCGTTGCTTTGACCAACCGCTTCAGTTTTTCTGGAAATATCAGATGCGCAACTAAGTTCTCGCTGTTTGTCAGTAGATGGCTCTAGCAATAAGAGCTGGTCGATTTTGACGCATCAAAAACGTCATGAACCGCTTTGACAGATTAGTGATTTTGTTTTGCATCATATACTTCTGGTTGTGTGAAAATGTCTAAACAATCGTCATATGCGGGAAGTGTTGACCTTCTTCTTCCATTCGAAGAAAACGGAAGCTCAAACGAATCAAGAGCACCAAAAAGTGCACGGAGATGCTGCTTTAAGCGAAACAACATGCTGTGATTGGTTCCGTCGCTTCACAGACGGTGATTTTGATGTCGACAACCATCCACATGATGGAAGGCCCAAAACCTTCGAAGACGCAGAATTGGAGGCATTACTCGATGAGGATTCGTGCCAAACATAAGCACCGATAGAGCCATCTATTGACAAACAGCGAGAATTTAGTTGCTCACCTAATACATGGCATAATCTACCATAGCTGGTCTTGATCGATTGTGATGTAAGCCTATTTGAAATCGATACTCTATCTCTCGAATTTACCCTCTTGATAATTACCCAGTGCAGCGCTTTCCCACCGTATTTTAATTGCTCGCTTGGGAGTTGACTTTGGAACTTCGGAATTCTGTCTATGAAATCTGTGCTGAATCGTATGAAGAACGTTCGCAAGAAGGTGCGCTAGATAGCTTACAATCGCTAGATTGCAAATATTGAGAACATTAGCCAGATGTGCTACTCTTATGTTAACAGGAAAATAATGCATTTTAACAAAGGCGCAATTTTTCCTCGTTTAATTTCGAGCCAAAAAAAGCGTAAACAACGTAATTGTTTGCAATCTTTCATACAGCATACAACATTACAATTTTTGCAACAATCTTTCATACAGCATAAAACATTGAAATTTATGCCAAATCTAGCATTTCCTTTATGTGCATTAGATAACGCAGAAAATTAAATGTTTCTTTTTAAATGTGTAATAAAAATTGAATTTCCAACACTTGTGTAGTATTTTTACTAAAAACTGGGTCCGTCCATATTTTCTACAGTGACCGCGTTTGCGAACGAATCGAACCTAGTTCTTATAAGTGTTTTCGAAACGTGATTGATTTTATTTGCCGACTACTGATCATGTTGTATTTGTTTGAGCGAAGTGATGTTCTGGGTTTCTTTGATTGTAAGTGCCGTGCCTTTACCATTTCATCGCTTCTCGATTGCTGCTCAATCTATTATCTTCTGATCATGACCTTTTTCATCTCTTTCCTGTCGTGCTGCGATCGTTTTTGCTACGTGTGCATACCTGAAGGCGACTTCCAGAAACCACGTGTCTGGCGACAGGTGAAGAAAAACAGACTTAACATTTTCGAATTTTTCAACAGTATGTGGACAACAATCAACAATGTCCTCTAATGGACTCAATGCGTAGAAATATGTCCGATCGATTAGTACACGTTTTGAAAATCTTTGGAGAAACGACTGAAATATTAACGCTCAAAATCTGACCACTTTTCGTGACGGTCGTAGTTCGATAAAAAAAATTAAATTGTGCCCCAGTATAGTAACAAAGACGTAGTCCTACGTCAAAACATTTGGAATAAACACATTCTGACAGAATTAATAATAACTTGAGAACTGGCATGATATTTTTAAGATTGCTGTGATCCACAGAAGTTGACTTAAAAAAAATCTGATTGCTGATTCCTGCTTCAATGTTACTAATAGCTAGTGTAGCGTCGTCACTCTCATCTCAATAAGAGTCTTGATTGAAGAGATTTCTTTTTTGATTAGATACTTCATCTGCTTTCCTCCACATTAACGCCATCGGCATTATCAATGAAGCGGTATAAAGTCCCTTATCGTTGGCCCACATGCCACACAATTTCCTGGTTACTAAATATTCTCCATGCTCGGAAAAAAGAAGGTGGCAAATGAGTCGAGCTCTTCCTCTTGGCATACATCATCTCTGCTTTCACCCTAAATCAGGGAGATGACTGGCGAGACAAAAGAAGTGCCATTAAACGTGCTGTTAAAGCATACATACAGTAAACCACATATGGGAGAAAGTCAAAAGCTACTCTCTGCTGATAACAACAAAAGCTCCCAAGGTAAGTTTATGGTCACAGCTCCACGAAGCTGGTTTGATAGATTTTATGTGTTTGTGTGTGTGTATCTCAACCACTTGAAGCGTTGACGAGGAGCGATTTTCTATGATAATAGCTTCATCACCCTTTATAGATTTACCAAATTGGACGAACCGTCTCTGGTCTGACTTCTTTATCATCAGCTTTGTTTACATTTCATTACTTAGACGTTGTGCTTGGTACGCATCGTTCACGTCAAAGCCCTTGTTTCTTTATCAACCTTAATGATAAGGTGTGATTAGTTTGAACATCGTTGGGATGAGAAAGTCAATGTCAAAATATTGATGGAATAGAAGAAAGCACAGAAAAAAATCAAGGAGGAGCAATGACGCATAATGATAAAAAGTATACACTATGTTTTTTTTTATATTGCTTGCCAAATAAGTGAAAAATGTGATTTTTTACCTTTATAGTGTTGACGATTAATTGACGAAGAACTTACTGCTGTGAGTTCTATTGACATATAATCAGAGCTAGAGATTAACATCATTGGAGAGAACGGCTTCCCCGGGAAGCTAACAGGAATGATTCGAACAACGATGGACGGTGTGCAAAGTTGCGTGAAGATTTCAGGCGAACAATCCAGTTCGTTTGAATCTCGACGGGGACTTCGACAAGGTGATGAACTGCCGACGTCGGTGATGTAGTGGTAAGCGTGACTGCTACTTGGCACCCCAGTGGGTCTGGGTTCAATCCCAGTCGACGTCGGTGGTTTTCACGATAGGGATATGAATTCGTTCACACCAACAAATGTTTCGTCTGAGCAAAAGATAGCTGTAATCGAGCCGTTTGTGACAAACGGTCTTAGTAAAATAAATGATTTGAGGAATGTGAATGAAATGACCTCGGTTTAGCATTATGGGAACCATGTTTCGAACGCTGGGGACCTTTATAATTTTGATTTAAGCCAGTGCAATTTTGTTTCTCTCAATGCACTAATTAGTTATGTGAGCTGGGATGAATCTCTTCATGGTTGCAGTATTGACGAAGCAATGTGGTGTTTCTATGACATATTGTATAGGATCGTACAAGTCGTCGTCCCGTTGAAACAAAAACGTTGTCAATGAGGCAGGAAGCAAGCTTGGTAGAATAATGATCTGCGGCATTTTTGCAACGCAAAGCCAGAAAGCGTTATTTTCGTTCGAGAGATGGAAGGCACAAAGCTGAGCTGCGTGACTTAGAGGGCTTATACAACTCTTTTCGTGCGCAATGCTTTTGCTGCTATATTCATCGTACGGAGGAAAGTATTAAACATCCTCAAATCGTTTTGGACGTACGTAAAGGATCGAAAACAGAGGAATAGAATTTCTAAATTTGTGAGTCGTGTGAGTCTACAGCTGAAGTCCCACTTGATTCGGACAACTTGATGTCGTCTTTCTTTCGAATTGTATTAAGTGAAAACCAAGCACCTCCGTCTAATATGTACCTGAACAGTCTGTCTCGGTACGCCCTAAGCCTTGTACGGTTTAATTTCTCTTCGAGGGATGTTTTCTGTCAGTTCCAATCGATACATGCTGCAAATGGTGCCGGACAAGATCGCCTTCCACCACTATTTGTCAAGAAAAGCGTCGAGCTGCTTGCAGTATCCGCCAGTATTATTTATAATCCAGTATGAATTTGTAAGGAAACCGTTCGTCAACGACTAACCTGGTGGCTTACGGTTCTTCGTTGAACCCGCACTCCAGAAGCGTCAGCAGGTTGATGCCATTTACGTCGATTTTGCCAAAGCGTTCGACAGGCAGATTAAATTAGAAAAAAAATGGATTCCCACAATGGTTGACACGGTGAATACTATCATATGTCACATTCTTACGCATTAATGGAGTGACTCTTTCATAGTCACATCTGGCGTACCCCAAGGAAGTCATTTGTTTATCATTTGTTCTATTCGCCAACACAGGGTCAGAGCAATAGGGGGAAACCAGGGTCAAAGTTTTGGAGGAGAGTGAAAAAAAAAAAAGGAAAAAAAATTTTTTGGGAAGAAAAAGTGGTTAAAACGAAAAATTTGTTCAAACAAAGTTGGTTAAATTTTTTTCGTCGACAACTTTTTAGAAGAATATATGCCTTTATTTCTACAAATAAAAAAGTTAGATTTCCGATTTCTCTGAAAACAAGGACCACCCTAGTTTTCATTCAAACCAAAAGAAGGGCCTCATTATTAGAAACAACTTTGTAGAAAACAACTTTGCTCCAAATCTTCAGACTTAGGCTGAAAACGTATCTTTCCAGCTAAATTCGCATTCTGGACCACTGTGCAACGATGTATGCAGTACTGTTAAGTCCCCAAAGTTTATGTTTGCTGACGACCTGAAATTTGTTCGAGTAATAACCTCATTGGTTTATTGCTGTGCCATCCAAGCGAATATCGACCTTTTGGATGTAAATTTACAAAAATTTAGTGCCATATGATTCTGCCGAACTAGAAACATTACCGTTTTTGACTACAAAATGCCTACTGCCAAGCATCACTAGGGTTGATACTCTCAAAGATTTGGGCATTCTACTAGACAGTAAGTTAAATCTCAATCACACGCGCATTTTCTGTTCGTCATGAGCTGTGAAATTTTTTTGCTTGCTCGATTCTACCCCGCTTTTTCTAGATTTTTTTGCGGTATATGTGGAAACCTTCGCATAGGTTGTTCGCGTGCCTTTCATGCCGCCTGCGTGGGAGTATCTGTCCAGCGCAACTCTCTTAGAAAAAAGGAAAAAAAATGATGTTATGTCTTATGTGCTGCCGTGCTGCAGCTCCTGCCAAACCCTCATAACGCTTAATTTCGAAGTTCAATTGCTGACAAAGCAACAGGCTGAACTAGCCGAAAAAGTGGAAAGCAACACGCAGGTTACCCATCGCGCGACGAAGCAAATTAATGCTACTGTTTTGAATGAGGGAATCTGCCGCCTTGAGGGTATGCTCAACGAAATACAAAAAGAGCTGACGGTGATCAAAAGCAGCGGTTCTGCTGGCATTAAAAATCACATAACATCGCTTTGTGATATTGCCATGAATAAATCTAAAGAAAATTTATCATCGTTAATGGAATCAATGACGTCAGGTTTAACCAATGACCTGAAATCTTTAAATGAACGTATTAAAAAGATTAGCAGCACAACCGAATTTATAGCTTCTGGTAATGTTATGTTCAAAAATCCGATGTTTGGAACAGACATAATGGAAGAGCTGAAATCTTTATCAGCTAACGTAAATGCAATTGAGTCGAAAATTATTTCCCACTCACCGGGCTCTGCAGACTCGCTCGAAGATGAGCTGAAAGATGCCAATAATATTCACCCGGTTCAGTCAGGCTGGCGCCTTCTTGGAACGAGAAAAGTATGGAAAACTGACTGGACCGATTACGACAAACGCGAATTGCATCGCTTAAAACAACAAAAACAAGCCGAAAATGCAAGAAGGCGAAAAAATCAACAGCAACAATACTCATTACAATAGAAGTCAAACCAGTAGGCCCAGCAATATTCAAGACAATCGCCATCAATACTCAAGACATCCGCAAGACAACTACCAGTACACCAATAATTTCTGCAACAACGACGGAGCTCTTAATTTCATGAAGGATCACAGCGGTAACAGCTTACTACCACCGGACAGAATACTTCTTGCGGCAGCGAAGGAAAGATTTTCCAACCCACCGGGATGCTCCTCATTCGATACACCGACTACCCACCGGCCAATACAGTTCCAGAGAGGGGAAATCCTGAACCCCTACCCGGCTCATGACGAAGTTACACGATCTTCTCCTGGCAGACAACCCAACTGGACGTCCCCTGGTTGCTCTTCAAATTCTGCTACATCATGTGAAACGTGCCAGTGCCATGCTCATCATTCGTGTTTTCGACGCAACTGACGAATTTCTCAGAGGAAGGATATGACGATGCGGATAATCAGCCCGGCGATCACAGCATTTTTCAAAACAGTACAAATTCCGGACAGGTGAATATTAGTCAAAGTCCATTAAGCTCTTCACCCCACCCTCATTCCACGAATGAAATCACGGTATATTGTCAAAATTTTAATCGGATGAAAAGCGCTGCTAAGATCAGCGAAATTCAAAATAAAGTTCTTAGTAGTTCTTATACCGTGATTCTAGCAAATGAAACTAGTTGGGATGAGAGTGTAAGAAGTGAAGAGGTTTTTGGTAATAATTATAATGTTTATAGAGATGACCGTAATTATCAATGGTCAGAAAAAAAGTCAGGAGGTGGAGTTTTAGTTGCAATTTCAACTGAATTCAATTCCGAAATAATTACTACAACAAAATTTAAAGAATTTGAGAATGTATGGGCAAAAGTGCAGATGAGAGACGAAACTCATGTGTTTGTTTCGGTGTACTTTCCTCCAAACAATGCCCGTAAGGAAATATATGATAAGTTTTTTACGAATGCCGAAGAAATTGTGTCTTGTTTACCCCCTGAAGTAAAAGTACATATATATGGTGACTTTAACCAACGCAATGTTGATTTTATTGCTGACATTGATAATGAAAGCATCCTACTTCCAATAATTGGGGAAAATGAGACGCTTAATTTCATATTTGACAAAATTGCTGATTTAGGACTTCATCAAATAAACCATGTGAAAAATCAACAGAACTGTTATTTAGACTTTCTGTTGACAAATATTTTCGATGACTTCTGTGTTAGTGAATCTTTGACTCCAATATGGAGAAATGAAGTATTTCACACAGCAATAGAGTATTCTCTTTTTGTACAAGGAAATGAGACGCCTGATTGCGGACTCGAGGAAGTTCTTGACTATAAATCAGCTAATTATGCTAACATAAGAAGCAAACTAAACTTAATTGATTGGCAAACAGTATTTAGGAATGAAGATAATGTTGAAAGTGCAACTGAAGTGTTCTACACTAAGTTGTTTGCAATTATCCAGGAAGAAGTACCAGTTATTAGACGTAGACGAAGAGTATTTTCAAAGGATCCAGTTTGGTTCAATAAACAAATTAAAAATTTAAAAAACCGTAAGCAAAAAGCGCATAAAATTTACAAAAAACATAACAGTTCCGTTAATTTAGAAAGCTATTTGAACATCTGTGATGAACTTAACGTGGCTATGAATATTGCATTTGAGGAGTATAATTCAAAAATTGAACGTAAAATTAAATCTTGTCCAAAACACTTTTTTAATTACGTGAATACCAAATTAAAATCAGACAATCTTCCATCCCGTATGTATTTTGACAATAATGAAAGTAATAATACAGAAGAAGTATGCAATTTATTTGCCAAGTTTTTTCAAGAAACATACACAACATACTCAGAAGCAGATCGTGATCGGCAATACTTTGGGTTGTATCCTGAATATTCCAGTGACATAAGCGTGAATCAAATCTATGTGCATGAAATCCTGGACGGGCTAAAACATTTAGATGCATCCAAAGGCTCGGGACCTGATGGAGTCCCTCCTTTGTTTATGAAGACTTTAGCAGCTGAGCTTACTTCTCCATTGTTTTGGCTTTTTAATATGTCACTGGAATCCGGAGACTTTCCAAAATTATGGAAGAGCTCATTTCTAGTGCCTATTTTTAAGTCTGGTAAAAAATCTGATATTCGTAATTATCGGGGTATAGCCCTGATCTCTTGCATTCCAAAACTTTTTGAGGCAATTGTGAATGAAAAATTATTTAACCAAATCAAAAATAGAATAACTACTAATCAGCATGGATTTTTTAAAGGTCGTTCGACAACCACAAATTTACTAGAATTCGTTAATTATTCTCTGGAAGCAATGGATAACGGAAACCATGTAGAGGTTTTGTACACAGATTTTAGTAAAGCATTTGACCGTGTCGATATACCTATGCTTATATTTAAATTGCAAAAAATGGGAATTCAGCCCAAACTCCTCAAATGGCTTAATTCATACCTAACCAACCGTGATCAAGTTGTAAGATTTAAAGGAAACCAATCAACACCTATTCATGCCACTTCGGGAGTCCCACAAGGCTCTCATCTAGGACCACTTTTATTCATTCTATTTGTAAATGACTTATCTTTTATTCTTAAGAAACTAAAATTTTTAATTTACGCTGACGACATGAAACTTTATTTAGAAATAAAAAATGCAGAGAATATCAACGCGTTTAAGAATGAGATATTGTTGTTCCATACTTGGTGTAACAAAAGTCTGCTACAACTGAATGTTAAAAAATGTAATTTAATTACCTTCAGTCGAAAACGAAACATACCCAATATACAAATAACTTTAGGCAATTAGAATGTATAGAAGTTTGATAGAGATAGGGATTTAGGTGTTGTCTAAGACTCTAAACTTACGTTCATTGATCATTATAACACAATTATAAACAGAGCTAAAAACATGCTAGGATTTATTAAACGTTTCTGCTATAACTTTCATAACCCGTATACGATAAAAACATTATACATTGCTTATGTCAGATCAATATTAGAATATTGTAGCATAGTTTGGTCTCCATTCACAATAACACATGAAGAAAAAATAGAGTCAGTACAAAAGCAATTTTTGTTATACGCACTAAGAAAGCTAGGATGGACTGTATTTCCTTTACCATCTTATAAGGCTCGATGTATGCTTATCAATATTCAAACATTAAAAGAGCGTCGGGAATTTGCTATGGCTAATATAGTCTCACACAGAATTGATTCAATGGAAATTCTATCAAAATTAAACTTTTACACACCAACAAGGCATTTAAGACATCGACAGTTATTTGCAACAAATAATCATCGCACGAACTATGCAAAATATGGACCGATTAATCAAATGATGGCTAATTACAATAACCATTGCAATAGTATAGATTTTACGATGTCGAAAGAAAAATTAAAAAAATACTTCCGCGCGTGCTAGGTTTAAGTTAAGTTAAGAACTTATTGTAATTAAAATGGTCTACAACTGATTGACGACGACAAATAAATAAATAGTATTTGCCTAAAATTAAAGATAAGGATATATATAGGGAAAGAAAATTTATTGGGGGGGTTGGGAGGATATTTTTTGCTTTTCAATTAAATATACCTGTCTGTAAAATGACAAACTAAATGGTTCAATGCATAGGGCACTTGGCTATGGTTTTCAATTGCACGGGCTTGTGGTTAGATGCGCTTTAATTTTTACATTTAAAAATGGAAAACTGTAACGAATTTATCTCCCAATTTTGCACACTCGGC
Source organism: Aedes koreicus (assembly GCA_024533555.2). Lineage (NCBI taxonomy): Eukaryota > Metazoa > Arthropoda > Insecta > Diptera > Culicidae > Aedes > Aedes koreicus. Next base: position 53,239 of record JAHHFK020001329.1, read on the forward strand.
TCATCATTGCTGAAGAAGAAACCCCAACAAAGGGCGCCATTCGAGCCAATATCCATTGGTTATCACCTCTTGATTGAATATAATAATGATATCACTTTTGTCACACCCTTTTTCAACCTCGCTAGACATTCACCCTTGTTCAATATCAATCTCGACGAGGCAGGTGGGTTGAAGGAGATAATCCTTTTGCTGTTATTGGGACCGTTGCCGTTTGATTTTTGCAATCATGCACCCGATCTCAGAGAGATACAAAGCTTGGCAATTGTTTTTTTTTTAAATATTTTCAAAGAATAAATAAAACAAAGAACTTGGTTCGATTGCCTTTTTCCAATATTCTACTATACCATAATTAGGTGTGATGATATTTTACTGTTGAATCTCAGTTTGTTTGTTTGGTGATTACTGGATTTCAACCTCATGTTTTCAGGCTAGAAAAGAATTATTATTATCCGACTATGATGACGAAGGTTTTAAGGCCTGCACTTCTTGTGCCAGAAATAAAAATACTGTAAACATGGTTGAGAAAGCGAGCAAGAGCATCTCATTATGAACTTTCCATATCGTGAACTTCAAAGTTAAAAGTTCTTTCATAACAATAAACCCGTTGAACCAGACTATGTGTAAGAAATCGTACCGAAGAATTGGAACAAAAAGTGGTTGCAGTCGAATCAGAGTATCATGTTATTCAAACCAAGAAGATATGTAATTATTATTGCAAACTGGCTAATCCCGCAAACATCGTTCTGCCTACAAATATTTTTTTTTTTAAATTTCCTCAATACTTTGTTTTGCTGCTTTAAACCCGCACATAAGGCACAAACCTAAGGTTAAACCGCACAGTTGACATGATATAACTTTAGGGAATTTCGACCAAGATTTTTCATTAGGGCCAAACTGACATACGTAAACAATGGCTTTTTCTTCGAAAATCTCGTCATTGAAAACTCGCCTTATAAATCCACCGCGGTCATTTTGAAAAGGAAGAGTTCACCTATCCGATAGAATTGATGGCTTACATAGGTAGCCTTTGTGCCCCGAGAAATTTACGGATGAAGCCATTGTTTACGTTTGTCAGTTAGGCCCTAATGAAAAATCTTTGTCGATTTGATGTTTTATTTTATTGTAAATATTTTTTGAAGCTCTTTGGTTTCTGCATTTCATTGATCGAACAAATTTAAACAGCCCAGCCGTTATTTTCAGTGCAAATATTTACAGATAACCTGATTGCCTAACTGCTTGGAATTAGACTGATATATAACGCATGGCCAACTTAGTAATGGAACAACATCATTTGGGTCTATTTCGGATTCAAATAGACGGATTTGAAAAAGGTTTTCACTAAAATGCATACTAAAGCCTGTACTAGAAATAAATGAGACACAATGATTAGCTTGTAACGTCTTAGCGCGTAGGTAGAAAATTATGAAATTTTGATTGAAACTAGCTAAGAATCTAATGTTTGCATTGGCATAATTCTATCATAATACATCGGCTGAAAAGTTCCCGGTCTAATGATGAAAACAATTTTTGTTTTGAAAAACTTGACTTTATTCATCAACATAATTTCTTTCAAGATTGATTCACTGACTCAGCGTTTCATGCGTATCCCAGTAGCAGAGTTTGGATAACACTTAGCAAGAAATGTTTTTGCATCAATGTTTTTTTTTTAACGTAGGACTACGTTTCTCTTTTCTATACCGGGTGTCATTTCAAAATTTTGAAAAATGAGAGCTTTACGCTAAAGTGAATGGTTTTTGAACGCTAATAATTCATTTATACACAAAATTTGTGCATTGAAATTACAATTAAGAGCTATAAGTATAAGTAGTTTTTTTTACTTAAAATGACCTAGTTTTACTTCCATACAAATCTCCATATGAACAGGTTGAACATATGTTTTTCCCTATCCGGATCCTCAAAAACGGGTAACAAATGGTTCAAATTGTCTTCTCCTTTTTATTTAATTTAGTTTCATTCCATGATTAATACGGAAATAGCCACACGCCTCAGCTGCAAAATTATTTTGCTTTGTTGTCGGTGTCTGATATTATAACTGAGGCCCGTCCCCTCTTTAGAATTTAGCTTCGAACTGTATTTACGTGCCTGTCTTCATTCAGGGCTATGCTATCAACGCTAATATATAGCACGCGAGATGAACCAATATAATTTCAGTTTTCGCACGAGCTCTCAGCTGCCACTATGGGCGATTTCCAATACAAGCAGGCGGACGAAAATATTTTGATCATTTTTTCTTGTTTTGTAGAGTTTTCTTTGGTTGATGTTATCAAAATATGTTGTTAATATACTTTTTTTAACATTTCGGGATTAACTTTTCAAAAGGGCTTAACTTTCCATTGATTTTAAAAAAAAAACTATAATATCTTGAAAACGGATGTGACTAAAACTCTAATTTCAAAGGATAAATCATGATAATAATATTTCAATCTTTCTAAGGGAACATCCACAAATTACGTGATATATTATGGGAGGGGGGCTCAGAAATAGAAACGTACCATGTATTAGGTATGGCATAATATGCTACGAAGTAGGTCTGGAAATGATCAATATTATGCTACGTCATTTGTGGATGGTCCCAAACAGAGATATTGCCTTTTCACAGAAAACTTAGCATGCATAGAATATTAAGAAAGAAGAAGAAGCAGCATTCGCAGCTGTTGCTTCCTTCAATGATTTGAATATTACCAAGCAAACTCGATGCATAGGTACAAGGTAATCGCTGAACAAAATAGCTGTGGTTGTCAGTGACGATTGTCAGTTTCGGGTATTTGAATCTGACGCCTGATGCAATTTTTTCTCTGAAACGGCAATAATAAGAATTGATTTTCGGTCCAACCATCAATAACGTAATTTATTTTTCGAAATTGTTCCATACTGCCTTCCCCTTGTATGATTTTTACGAATAAACCTGATAAACGTTTCATGACGCGTATGAAAACACAAGATCCCTTTACCCGTCTGCCCCAGCAAAACTAATAGATTACTTCTTTGTATAGAACACGCAACAACAAAAAAAATCATAATCTGCTTCAGTTTATTTATTTACATAACAGTAGAAATACATATATATCTTTACAAAGCGAATATACAATAACAACTCCAATATTTATTTGTCGATTTGCATTAATCTTACTATGTTTCTGTTTCATCACAAACAAAATCCTCATCAACTTCATCGACAGCTTTCATAAGTTCCTCCAACGCATCGCAGTTATCGGTGTCGGATGTTGAACGTGTTTCAGAATCTTCAAAAATCATAAAACTTTTCACGATATCTGGATAATCTAGAACTTTTTTCTGTGTTTTCTGCATCCAAAGTGAGCTGATGAATGGGTCTGATTCATTCATGGCACGAATGAAGACATCATGTAAGTTGTCCAGCCTTGAGCGCTTTCTAGCATGATGGGTTCGGTATTTCTTTAACTGTTTGTGCTGGCTTTCTGCTGCCTCTTCTGCTAATATACCAAGCGGCGCTGGAGAATGCATAATAATTTCTCCGGCATGAGCGAGTACTTTATGCACAGTTGCAGGAATTTTATACCAATCGTACAATTCCAGATAAAGTCGGTAGGTATCCTTGCAATACGAATCTATTTTTTCGGGGTTTATTGGGTCTTGACAGTTGATAGCAATTAAAATATTTCTAAACCTCACAATCAATTCTTCGTCGATGTTCAGAATTCTGCTTAAAAGCTGAGGATTTGCCAATGTTCGTCGACAAACGTTACCTGTAGTACTTGTACCTGCACCACCAGATCTTGGTTGATCTACTCTGACTCCAAAATGCTCATGAAGCTGTTTCGTTATCAGTTTTTTTTCTTTGTTCGTATAATTCTTTAAATGGCTGTGAAACCTGCCATTTTTTAAAATCCATTCTATATGCAATATGCAAAAGGCATTCGAAAAATCGAATCCAAGCATGAAGCGGAGATATACCGTAATGTAGAGCATCTTCGTTTGTTAAAAATCCTTCTTCAAACTTTTCTTTACTGTTCATTACATTAGGCTTTGCTCCACAGATTGGGCAATTTTGCATTGATGAACTTCCTGTAATATACGTGAGGACTTTTCCATCTATCATGCTAAGTACAAAATCAAAATCAACAAGAATTATTTTGTCATTTAAAAGCTCGACCTTCACTGGCGTCAATTCATTCATTTCTTTTTCAATGTCATTTTTTGTGGCAAGAATTACCTCCTTACTCTCTTTGATAAATTCAAGGATGATGGGCCTACAAAATCGAATACTTTGAGGCATAGCATTGAACCACATAATCATTTTTCGATCATTATGCATGAATAACTGAATTGGAGTAAGTGTTGATGAAAATACATCAGAATCATTCTGACATCCTTCTGGCAGCTTCTGGTGGTACTGAGAATACCCGGTTGAGCCATCCATACCCCAACTACATAATAGAATTAGTTCAGCACTATCCAGCTCGTTAGAATCCATGTACTCGTTTAGCTCTGCGTCGATTATTTTCCGGTTTGGATGCATTGTTTGTCCAGAAGCGCGCGGTTTTTTTTTCTTTTTTTTTGGGGGGGGTTTGTTTGATTCGTGGGGGGGGGGGCTTTTTTTTTTTTTTCCCTTGCCGGGGGAGGGTAGGTATATGCGGTGTTTTTTTTTTTTTTTTTTTTTTGGTAGATATATATAATCTTATAAAAAAAAAAAAAACCCCCGGGGGTTTTTCTTTTTTTTTATTATAACATTTTTTTTTTTTTTTCTTTTTTTTTTTTATAATAAAAAAGATTCTTAAATTTTTTTTCTTTCCTATTGTAAGCTGTCCTTCTCGCCATTACTAGAGCCTTTTCGATGCTGTCTACTTTGGGATCCAAGCTTTCGTTGTCAATGACACGTCGTTTTCCTCTTTCGATCAGATCAGCAATAGGTTTTGAGGGTCTCCCACGCTTTGCAGATGACGCCGAGGTTCAAGGAGCATCTTGTTCTTGTTCGATGAACTCCGCAATGCCGAAGTCTCCATTTATCCAATCCCGAGAATATGCCTCGAATCTTTCCTGTTTTCGTTGAGCTTCATTCCACTTTAGCTTGTATTTACAAGCGGTCCTATAGAGTTTATCCTGGAGACGTTCACGTTTTTCCTCCGATATAGGATAGTTTTCACAAATAAATTTAAAAGCTCTTTCAACATTCGCATTATGCGTCAATTTAGAATCAAACAACGAAATTATAACTATATTATCCATTTTTACACTTGCAGTCAACCGTAGTTTATGGGATTTCAAATAATACACTGTCAGTATAAATACCACTCCTGTTAATAAATCGTACTCTAGGTACCTACCATGAGCCTCAAACATTGAATACCTAAGCGAGTCGATGGCAGCAAGGTCTACATACACGTAGGTACGAATTAACGACTTTACGAAAATTAATAAAGCAACACCAGCAAAAATTCAGGAAACACATTATTCAAAAACAAGACAAAATAACAAAAAGAACGTAAACTTTAAACTTACATTGGAAAACATGTTAACATGAAGAAGCCCTTGTATGCGATGATAATAATACCGATTTTATTATTTATAACCAATTATAGCTGAAGCTGTTTTAAACATATTTTTAATAATTTTAAATTTAAAAAAGGTTCAGCCCTTTTCAAAAAATGGTCGAAATTTTCTGTAAAGTGTTAATTTATAACTTATTTTGGTTAAACCATCGCCAGAAATTACCAAAATCGCCCAAAAAAGTAAATACGTTTTCATCAACCTAAAATAATGGAATTGCACCAAAGTGGTCATTATTTAAACCGCCTGATTTCAAAATGGCGCAAGTTTGCGCAGAGTTTTCCTTCGTAATTTGTTATTATACATCCCACACTTGATTCAGAGCTGCTGGGTTATGCGGGGATATGCGGGGAAAAAAAGTTGCTGATCAACAAAGTTTAAATTTCTAATTTTTTAATGTTTTTTAAAGATATTTTTGATTTTATTTCTGAATGACAACCTATCGTATTATTATTTTTTAAAGCTAGTTTTGTTACCTTTTCAATCATGTATAGTGAGCTAGGGGTTATCTCATAAAAACAGGTCAACATTTAACTTAAGATAAAGCGTATTTTCTCGGCAAAAAGTACGTTTTTTCGCTAACTTACAACTTTGACATCTAATATCTCAGGAATGAAAAGTGCTAGAGGCTTGAAACTTTGAAGTTTTCTTAATTTATATGTTCACTTTTGATAAAAAAATTGAAAAAAAGTTTTGGTGAAGGTCACTTTTCCGATTTTCGTCCGCCTGATATCTTATAGTGAGCTGGTGGCTTTGACAGGGCTTTGTCCACCGCAACCGTCCGCCCAGTTGTGATATGGGAAACAGACTCTTGCAAGACCGGCTAATCGGACAGTTACCAGTTTTCATGTTTACCCAGAGCAATCATAAAATTTCGGGCCCCTAAAACTGGCCATTCGTCCCTTATGAAATCATCTCGGTTCGTCTCGCGTGTTATATACTAGAGTTGAATAGCTTGGCCTAGAAAGATGAGGATCACGGAAGTGCAGTATTCAAAATTCATTCATTACGAAAAACCAACGTGTTCCTAAGTGAACCTTGCGGTTATATTCCTGGTATAACCCAGAACTTATTTTTTTTTTCATCAAAAAACTATGTTTAATTAACACGCGAAACTCTTTTTAATTCATTGTATTGAACTGACTAAACGTCGTGACTAAATCCACTGTAGCTTTCGAACTAATAGTAGGAATGCCGTGAGATTTTGACAGCTTTCTTTTTAAGGTTGGTACTTTCTAAAACAAGTATTCTTTTTTGGGGGGGTTTAGCCGATGTGATAATCTGTCAAGTGGTTATCGGGATGGCATCTGGACAAGAGCAGATCTGCCAAAAAAGTTGTGTGCGGCGTCGTGGAAACTCCGAATACGTCTCACAGATGGATCGGAAAACACCTGGGATTCTATTATTCGATTTTTTATTCATTTTATTCATTCATTCAGACGAAACAGGGGTGGTGAGGTAATGGCAGAAAACCGACGGCAGCTGATCCGGTGAAGGCAAGGAAAGTGTTGAATCTGTTCAAGCGTCAACCAAACCTTTCGATCTACGAAGTGCCGGAAAAGGCGGATGTTTCCATCTGGTTTGTCGAGAAAACGATCAAACATGACCCCCCCCCCCCCCCCTTCACGCCCACAAGGTCAGGAAGACAAAAAACCGGAATGACAAACAAAACACCGTAACCAAAATCCGCGCCAAGAAGCTGTACCGAGAGTGGCTAACGTGGCCTAGGCGTGGTGATGGACGACGAGACTTACATCAAGGTGGACACAAAGCAATAGCTGGAGCAGGAGTTGTACGTAGCCACATCACGATCGGCAGTTTAATTAAATGAGTGAGGAAGAAGAAAGTGGACTAATTCGCCAGAAAGTTCTTGGTTTGACAGGCCATCTGTAGGTGTGGCGAGATGAGCATGCCTTACATAATGACGGGTACCATGAATTGGCAAATCTACCGACACGAGTGTCTCCAGAAGCGCCTACTGTCCTTACTGTGATCTTACGGAGTCGAGACGATATTTTGACGGGATTTGGCAGTCTGCCATTACGCGCGGCCGGTGTTAGACTGGTACAGAGATAACAATGTTGTTTTTGTACCAAAAGATTCCAACTCACCGAACTCACCGGAAATTCGACCGATTGAGCAGTTTTGAACCACAGTGAAGGTGAAACTTTGTAAAACACCTTAATTTTTTCGAGAACGAGCTTGCTTTGATGAAACAGTGAGTAAAAGCGCAGACAGACGTTCAAGCTCGACCCACCAACATGTGTAAAAAACATGGCGTACATTGTGTTAGCAAGTGGCAATAAGCAGTCAGATGGCGCCACTGATCCGATCTGAGCAGATTTTCAAAATGTTATTATTGTTTTGGCTTTGATTCAGTATAACGAACTCGTGCGTTGCAAATGGGTCGAAAGTATGAAAATTATTTTAGTAGAAATCACCAAGGAAGTACCTCTGATGGAGAATGTCCCCGGTGCTCTCGGTCTCGACTACAACCAAATGAAATGATTATTGAGTTCATTGACTGTATACACCCGATCGTTCTAATCAACGGAATCAAGAGAATCAACAATAAAATTCCTTAAATAAAACATGAAATCTATTCAGCGACAAATGTTCTTCCGAGACCCGGCCAACGTCGATTGATTGTTTCCAAGCTTGAATGTGATTTATTTGTCTCGTTTAAGCTTGTTTTTATTGTTATCATAATTGATAATTGATAAGTAATTTAAACAGATACACCGATCAATTAACCAATTAACCAAGCGGTGCGGAAGATTTACGTCGATTGTTATTGTTTTGTTTCCAGATTCGGTAGGTAGGGTGGTGATTGAGATGGTGAGTGAATCTGTCAGTTTTAAACTAGCAATAAGTTGTCTAGGTGGCGCTAGTATATAAGGCGATTCAACGTGTTTTGATTTGAAAATTTACACACGAAAAGTGAAAATGGGTATATGAGAATAAACGTCTGTCTGCGGTAAAAGTATCAAAAGAAATCAGCCCCACTATTGCCCAAAACTTTATTAGAGGCGTCAAAAGCAAAGTTTGGATATTTGGTCATAGAGAGGAGATCCTATTAACCAATGAAGTTTAAACTTAACCATAATGTTTTAGTTTATTTCCTGCAAGTTTGAATTATTGGCGGCAATATTTTAAGAAAAAAATATACGTTTTTGTCGCGGTGTCGAATTAGTTCTCGAATATTTTCCTTAATACTACCCATCAAGCGGTGCACAACATTTTTCACCAAAGCTGCCGTTTTGATGACTGTAACTTTTACCTACAGTTTTGTAGCCTAGTAGTTTTCAATGGGCCTGATCAGGGGACAATTGGGCAGATTGAGGGTTTTCGGAACAAACTGGACTCCGTTGTCCTTTACATAGGTTGCATCTTCCATAAGCATGCATCCACCGGACTTCATTAGCAGGTTGTCAAAGATTTTTACAAACATTTTTCATATACATTTTGAGCACGTGCCATACGGTGTTTCTAGGAAAACTCAACACTTTAGTTAGCTTGTACGCGGACCACGATGGATTTTCCAGATGACAGTGCACGATTTATTTTCTACACTCCTCTTGCATGGTGACTGTCAGTAAAACGAGAGCGTTTTATGAACTGACAAAATAAACTGTTATTTTTATTATTATTTTAAACAAAAAGATGTCAAGAGTTTCCGAAAACATCTACTAAGAGCGGTGTAATAAACGAAATAGTTTTTTTTTATAATTAGAGGAGATGACTCTACGTTCTGCTTCATTTCAATACTCCTTTGAAAAATACTAAAAATTTCGAATAAAGGGTGTATTCGATAAAAATGGCACACACATATATACTCATCAAAATTAAACTGATTATCGGATTTTCTTGAAATTTTCAGGGAATGAAGAACTACTAATGAGTTTTGATTTACATTATTTGTTTTATTCAATTTCGTCTCCCATCCCGAATGCCCGCACCTTCCTTTTCACTCCACCCATCAAATTTTGTACAACCGATTTTCCCAGTGTTTTTGTTGTTTTTACCCAAATTTTCTTCAATTCTAGCTCTGTTTTTATAGTTTTGGGATGTTTGCGAAGTTCCGTTTTCATAATTGCCCAGGATTTTTCAATTGGACGAAGTTCCGGTGAATTTGGTGGGTTCGTATCCTTTGGCACAAAATTGACTCCGTTGGCTCGGTACCACTCCAATACGTTTCGAGCGTAGTGGCAGGATGCTAGATCAGGCCAAAACAGAGTTGATCCTTTGTGCTTCTTAATGAATGGCAAGAGACGCTTCTTAAGGCACTCTTCCGTGTAAATCGCAACGTTTATTGTTCCGGAAGTGATGAAGGGAGCACTTATTTCACCACATCCGCAAATCGCCTGCCAGATTAGAAACTTCTTTGCAAATTTCGATAGTTTCTTCTTTCGAACATCCTCCGGAACATCGAACTTCGACTTGGCAACGAAATATTCTTGCCCAGGAAGTTGACGGAAGTCGGCCTTGACGTATGTTTTGTCATCCATCACGATGCAACCGGATTTGGTGAGCAGCTTCGTGTAAAGTTTCCGGGCGCGGGTTTTCGCAGTGATGTTTTGTTTTTCATTCGTGTTTGGGGCTTTTTGCACTTTGTAAACATGTAACCCAGCACGCTTCATGGTTTTCTGCACAAAACCGACTGACACCTTAGACTTTTTAGCGACATCTCGAATTGACATGTTTGGACGGTTCTTGAATTGTTGTACGACTTTCCTGGCCATTTTACTGTCCATTGGACCACTTTTACGACCACTCCCTTCCTTCCTTTGGACACTCAGACGCTCCTTGAAGGTTCTTATTACTCGAGACACAGTTGTATTTGCAATTCCAAGCCTTTTACCAATCCACCGGTGGGACGCCCCTGGATTTTGATTGTGAGTGCACAAAATTTTCTCACGGACAACTTCTTGTTTCGACGACATGACTGGAACTACTGAATGTATAACTATGAAACTTGGCAGTGTAAATAATACACTATGGATAAGATCTACTCAAATTTCTAGGTTTTTTACTCATACGATTCAAAAGTTACAGAAGATTTTCTGTGTGCCATTTTTATCGAATACACCCTTTAATGCAGAAAATTGCTGTAAAGATTTTTAATTTAACTACGAATGAATGAATCATTGATGATCATTGATGAATGATCCAAAGCTTTTGTGATGCTCTCAATTTAAGATTTTCCAATTTACCCGCCTTATCTGTCAAAGGATGTTATCCAACATTAAAAAAGGAATCATGCGAATGCGGCATTTCCCTCTTGAGTTAAGTCATTACAAACAAACGACATTTGGAATTTAAATTGTATCATATTGAATATACTTTCTACATCGGGATTCTTCCGTCCGCCTGATTGGAATATGCTCAGTATAATCGAGATTATCTTCATTTTGTCACTTCCATGAATTATATTTGATCAACGCAGGTAAGATGAATCCTTTAAAAAGCCCTGCTTATTACTACATGACCAGATGCTGCTAAGTTTTGTGTTTCCACTTCGTTATCATGCACAAAATGCTTCTGACGCCAATTTGGTCAAAATTTGTTTTTGTAAGATCTCTTAAGGAACGGGCTCAACGTGCACTCAAAACAATATGGTTTGAAATGTTGTTCGCAAAGAAATAAAAAGTAATGTTAAAAATGACAAAGAACCCAATAAATGTCTTGAGGTAGGCTAGTATCTACAAAATTTCCTGTCCACATTGTGAGGATGTCTACAAACTAAGAGGGCTTTGGAAACGCGGTTTATGGAACATATTGCTGAATTTAGCAATGCACAGAGGGAGATGGATGAGGGACTTCATTACGATTTCAAATCTAATGTAACATAACAAATATTCTCAAAAGGGCACGAATTGACAATGGTTAAAATATATTTTACGAAGGGCGTCTTTGATGTGGAAACAAGGCCTAGTGGAAAGCTCACACATTTTCAAATATAACTCGTTGACTTTGCATAATACGTTTCAAGAAAACGGATATACAAGGCCTTTTAGAATGCTATCTCCTTCCAACGAAACGCACGGGTGATCTCGATCTGTTGATTTCCATCAAGGAAGGCATAATTGTCATCCTTGACTTGGGCCAGATAACCACGAATCCCTCATCCAGCCTACACTTCGTCTGGCAACCTGTATTCCCCCTTACCCTTCGTTATTCAATGTATGTATGATATGTACGTTACAAAATATAATATATGTATTTTCAAAATATATCTGATATCCACTGGTTTGTTACTGTGAAAAATAATAATAAGGTTTGCATCAATATCTTAATAATTCTGGAAATGCTGATCAGTCCAATCAACGAAGATTCAATTAAAATAAAAGATATTGAATTCGTTTTTTTTTTTTTTTTTGAATCAACAGACTATTCTATAAGTCAAAGAAAGCAGTTTGAGTGATCGAAGGGCCCAGTTTGATGATTCCTGAAATAAATGAAGTATCTATTGATAATACCACTAAACACATATTTTTAAAAAACTATCCTACACTGCTTATAATCACATACCAGTCTTTTATGGAATAGTAGTTTAAGTTCAGAAATAGAATTTTAACACTGTTTCACTGTTATGCTAAAATGCAGAAAAAACATATTGAGCATTACAAGCACTGAATTGTCATGATGCACCATGATCCTAAAACCAAAAGTAATTTGAAATTTAAGGATGATCCCTAGGCGTGCTGATATTATAAATTAAATAAGAGTGGAATATGTACCCTGCATGTACACGATCTTCAGTCGCAGTCACTCATTTCGCTATTGTCAAATTGTCAACATTGTTTAGGCTACGCCAACCAGCGTCTCCATGCTGAAATGCCAAAACAAAGTTAGCCTCTATTGTTTGTCATGTTGCTTCATCCTGAAATGTGTAGATAAATACAGTGGAAAAACTTTGTTATGTGATATAACCACAATGGAACTGACTCTTAGCTTCGGGTCTTGACAAGGAAACCCTACTGAGGCCTTGCGGCACGTCAAGCCATCCAGTAGCGCAAGGGAAACGTCGAGGGTATCTGCTCGAGAAGCGCAGGACCGTCAATGACACCTTTAATGACGTCGAATATGAATAAACGTTGCATTTATTCATTTATTGCATTTTATTTGCATTTATTGCAGAGGGATTGTTCGGATCGTCCCAGTTACGCAGCCGCAGTGAAAAGCGTACGAACCTTTTCTTCAATCGTTCTGCTAAAAGAATATGCGCTACCTAGTACGGGGGCCAAATCGGGGAAGCATATACTAGGATGCTACGCATCAGCTTGCAGTACAGTGATTTCATAGCATTTATTTCAATGAGTTCATGTTCTGCATGTTCAAAAATATGTTCATTTAACCTAAGCTTTTCATCGATGGTTACGCCAAGATCGCATATAGAAGTAACACGCTCGAGTGTTTTAAAATACATACTGTACTGGTGATGCACGAGATTTTTAGAGCGAGTATAGGATATGATCCTGCATTTCTTGCTGTTGACGCGCATGCCATTATCGTCACACCGAATCAACATGTTATTGATATTCGTCTGTAGAGTGGTGCAATCATTTGAAGACAGTATAGCGCGAAACAATTTCAGGTCGTTGGCAAACGAGAGTTCCGCGAGAAGAGAAGCAGTCACAGATCGTTCACAAAAATGTTGAATATCGGTGGACCAAGATCACTGCCTTAAGAAACCGGACGTGATGCTGGATCGTGCTGAGTTAACCACTACATACGGGGAGGATACGGAAAGATCCACTGAGTTATCCAATTCGAAAAGCCAATGCGTTTTAGTTTTCGATGACTAGACTGTGCGGCACGGTGTCAAATGATTTTGCGAAATCAACAAACACCGCGTCAACTTGCCTTCTTATTTCTGTTTCTCGTGACAGTGTGGTAATGTAGCACATCAATTTTGTTGTTGTTGAGCGGTATTTCATGAAGTCATGCTGGCTATCTGAAATCAGGGGTGATGCAACAGTATACAGCACCTTGTGCATCAGCTCCTCGAATACTTTGCTTAAGCAGCACAGTATGGAAACATCACGATAATTTTTCACACGGTTGACGTTGCAAGACTTGTGAATGGGAACAATAGATGCTGTTTTCCAAACCTCCGGGAATGTTCCTTCACGTAGCGATCGGTTGAACAATGACACAACAGGTGCTGCTAGTTCCGTGGAACAGTTTTTCAGGAACACTGGTGGAATATATTGGTCTATTCAAGGATTTCATTCTTTGTATGGTACCCCTTGCTCATTACTACAGTTCTTATTTGTTATAGAACTAATGAAATGAATTCTCACTATATTTTTCCTCGGTAGCAAGGTTTCTAGATTGTTCATTCTTAGTACATGACGCACTGTTTCCGCACAAGCTTTAATGTCATTCTGCTGATTGAGTTATTTTGTTTGATCAACAGCTGTTGTTTTTGGACTTTCTCTTATTTTCCACATCACAAATCGTTCATCTTGAGTAGTAAACGTTTTTCTTTTCAAGTCCCTTGGTGCATCGACAACTCATTCTTACGTATGTAGGACTACATCTGTGTTTTCAATACTGGGGTACACGTTGCGAGTGCAAAAAGTAAAAGTCTCGAAATATGGTTGGATTTTGAACGTTCACAACTCAGTCATTCCACGATCGATTCCCAAAATGTTTGCCCTAACCGATTGGGACATTCCCTACATGTCGAAATAATAGAATTATTGGATTTGTATGTATGTATGTATGGTAGCCACCATCCCTTCTAGCCCTTGGCTTGGATGCAGCTCCACTTAATAGCAAGATCAAATTGAGCCACCGATCTGAATTCAAAATATCGCTGTATGAAGGGCCAAAAACGGAGGGGTGGACCCGTAAGCAGAGACACTCACGCGAAATCCACGGGAAATTAAGAATCTCCTTCCAACGATACGATCCAACAAATCGAATAACCCAATTCGCAATACTTATTAAGCTTTCTACAGGATGGCTTGTTAAGAAGGGCGCGTCACCCTCACTGAAACTGTTGGAGTAGAATTCACAGCATCATAATCGAATCGGTAGGATAAAGAAAATGATAATGTTCATTCCCTCCTAGACTCAGGCAGTCAATCAAACCATCGTCCAGTTTCAGCTTGAATGATACCCTGATGCACCCTCCCAACCCAGTATTTATTATATATATAATGTAAATAATATGACATAATATTCAATATATGTATTATGGAATAGTGCAATGAAATATACATGAATATTTAACTCAAATATGTCATAGATATGTCATGATGAAATAATTAAAATAGTGATAATAATATGCAATAAAAAGATAATAATATGCAGCTTGGTGCTTTTTTACAGCTCAATCAGTGGCAGATGAGTGTAATTCTGGAATGTGAAGGTCATATTGCAATTAAACAAAACATAAAACATTTAATTATACATAAAATTATAAAAAATATGTATGTATTTATGACATATGTATGTATAATCAGCAGAACGAAGAGCATTTATAAATTTTAAAATTAGTATCCAATAATGTAAATCAATAGAAAAATACCTTATGGTACAATGTAATAAAATATCTATATAACCTGGAATCACCTTCCTTGTAACCTAGAAGCAGATAAAATTTCATAATTATTATTATTATTTTTCCAATGAATATAATAATGAAATGAAATAAGAATTAGAAGCAGCTATATGATGAATGTATACTGAAATGTAATGGTAATATTATCGATGACATGAATGGTTGTAAATAATATAATATGAGGAAATAACTGAAACAATGCTAGACATATGAAAATTATATGCTGCTTGGTGCCTCATTACAGCTCAATCATTGGTAGTTGAATGTAACTCCGGAATGGGAAACCTTTTTGGCCAAACCATGTCGTAATAAAATGAAGTACAAACATGCATTATGGCATGTTATGTACGTATATAACATATGGGTCATAATCAGCAGAATTGAAAAGCATTTATTAATTTTAATAATATCCAATGATCTAATTTAATAGAAAAGATCCTTGAGCTACAATGACAAAAAAATAGCTATACTATCTGGAACAAACTTCCTTGTACTCTTCAAGCAGATAGAATTTAATTAATATTATTATTATTTTTAATAATAATTTCAATATGTTTTTAATAATATACCATGATGAAAATAATACGATGTTGCAATAAAATACTAAATAATGTATATATAATAATAAAATGCAGCCATTTGCCTCTTCGGCAGCGGTGTTATTTCCGGGAAATTTCCAATGTGATATAATGAAACATAGTTGATCTCCTGGCAGCCGTTTTGCTAGGAAAATGTAAGCAAACAATAAGGCGAAATAAATTCCCTATGAATATGATTATTACCTAAAAACGGAAGCTTAATAAATCTAAAATAAAAAGAAATAAAAATAAACACAAGAGGAAATTTGATTTATCCACTAACTTTTGTTTCCCACTGGGCCCATAAACGATTCTTTATGCCTGTCCAATAGAAGATGTACGATCAATGTTAGGTTTTGTATTTTTAATTGTCTTATGATAAAAGAAGGGAAAAAATTGCATTAAAAACCATCGTATCCTTTCATATACATAGCGTGAGTTAGGTTGGCTTAGACTCATAACGATGCATAAATGCGAAGCTGAAAATAGCATTAAAAATATTGTGAAGGTTTTGTGACACAGGTGGATCCTCCTTGGTGGACACAGACGCTCGGCACGCACCTCCTCAATCTAGCTGAAGTCAGAAGGACAACAGTGCCCAGGCTGCACTACCAGCTAAGTACGCAACCCTTAGCTGGCGGTCTTTGTCATCTTTTGACCCGTGGAAGCATGAGGTAGGAACTTGTGAGGACCAGGGCTATGTTGCGGGGACGCACGCTCCCTGCCCGTTGTCGACTCACCATTTTGCAGCCCAGCGAGACTGATGTTGAGCTCCGATATATACCACAAATGCTTTTCAAATTTCTGAGAAGTACTTTGGCTTAGCTCCTCGTCAGGATAGTTTTTCAAACATCGAATGAACTTCAGATCGTTTAATGGTGCGTTTGTTGCAATGGGAGCTTCATACCACCCTTTAATGTAAACTTGAATCACAAAAAGTACGAACCTTTCAATCTGATTGCAATCTGTCATAAATTGCTTCCGGAAAAGGTACATTTTGAGACCGTAAATGGCTTTCGCCATCCATCTGGCATGATGTAGCGCCCCAGGACGTCGAAATTTAGCTGGTTCGCCATCTCCTACGCACATAAGTGTAAGTTCAAGAAGCTCTGAATAGTCTTCACGTATGAAAGTTCGCAGCAGCATTTGCTTGCAAAATGCAACGAGGTTTGCCTTTTCCGCTTCACTGAATGTACCTTTAAATCACAAGAAAAAATAGTGATAATAGTTTTCATACATAACAAATCAATAAATTGTTATCTTCAGGAAAACCAGAAAAATCGCTCTTGTCCAATCTCTCCCATTCATTGCGGAATGATTTGAGCAGGGTGTCGTCTGGAGAAATCGTAGCTTGACCTAGACAAGTTTTGTATGCTGTCATAAGGACCAGCTCGAAAATGTGGTGTCTGCAAGGAAAATCTAGCAACTTTCTTCCAAGCATCCTTTCCAGGATAACAGCAGCGCCATTTTTTTTCTCCAGAATTCACACTTGTAGTGTCATAGCATTTGCCACTGATGGTGCCATCAAGATTCCAGCATTTCAAGCTTTTAAAAACTGCTTCCGCTACGGCTTTTCCTGTTCCGGATTCAAGAAACGTGCTGTTAATAATTTGTTCAGTTGCATCCAATCCTGTTACTACAATGGCTATCTTTTCGCTCTTTCGTCGATTGAACAGCAATTGCTTGGAGTCGAAATGGACCACCAATGCTTTGTCCTTCGGAAACTTGTTTTTGATTCTGTTGGAAATTTCTTGGCGCACCTTAAAAATGAAAAACAAATTTTAAACATTATTCAAAACATTTTAGATAAGATGACTCACCGCTTTGCGTTTTCTTTGAAGAGTTGATTTACTCAAACTCAACTTTTCAGATCCAACACCGAAAACAACAGCTGTGGCTGCTAATACACCAACTGCTTCACGATTCGATACCTGAGCTCGATCTAGGTTCTCGATGACAGTATTCGTCAATAGTTCATGCCTTTTGCTTCGACGCAGTGTTTCTCTTGTCTCGTCCACGATAGGTTCTCGTACTGTTCTACTCAGTTGTCTGCTGGATTTCTTGTCAATTTTTCTTGTTTTCTTTTCGTCGCTTTCCTTATAAATTGATGGTACAATATTTTTGAAGCTTTCCGGGAACTCAACCGGAATTTTGTTGATCACCTGTTTGCTCCAGAACTCTGCACGGACATTATCATTTCGTAGCTCTTCTTCGATGTGGTTCACGCTAATATTGAAGAAGTAACTCAACCGCATCTTACACATCTTCAACGCTGGTCTTGAAAGTTTCTTCTTTTGGGCCTTTCTGAGGCGTTGCCATGTCCTAACGAGCTTGGCAACGCGCCTAACAACGTTCCGTTTCAATTGATTTGGAAGACCGGCTTGGTTCCAAATCGCCACAGTATCGGTAGCCACAATTTGAATGCTTTGTCCGGTTGGAAGTTTCTGGTTTTCATGCTGGTATCGAAAGAAGCTGATGATGTCCATCTCCGACGGCAAATTATTTCTGGGTAGATTTTTTCTTGCTATACCGGTAATGATATCCGACTTCAGCTTCGTTTTCGGCGACATAGTTTTTTTCTTTTTTGGTACTGTTTTCTATGAAAATCGGAGGAAAACTGAAGAAATGTTCGATCGTATTCCGCTTATATATCCTCTGATGGCATTCTAGAAGCTTCTTTACTCACGTTACCAAGGGACACCACAAAAAATCCACATTCAAAACAGCGTAGGCGATGTCATTTCTTCGATGGGTTGATTCCCTGTTGAAAATACTTTGTGTTATGAAATGCTGAGCTTTTCTTCCAACACTATATAAAGAATATCTATATAACGGATGTAAGTAGGACTATACTATCTTCAGCAAAGTTTTTCTTTATAAAATTTCCCGTATTTTTAATATACAAGACTGGCAATAGCTGTAAGTTTGATACCCACTTTTGATGATTGAACGCCAGAATGCACCTAAGAAATCATCGTTTGACAGAATTAAAAAAAATGTGACAAACAAATTTGACGTAAGACATGTCGTAACAATTTTTTATATTGTAGTTTAGACCGTAAGGAAGCTGTAAAAAATATAAAAGGGTAAGGTTACACTAAACTTCTGAGAATTATAAATATTTTTACGATATTAGTCATGAAAAATGGTCTTTTTTCAAAAAACTCATCGGGGCGACCTCTAAACAACATTTTTTAGAGTTGTCGTCATACAAAAGTTAGTTTGTTACACCTATACCTATCATTTGAAGGGTGAGCCCCCAAGTTTCCTGACATAGTGCAATTTTGGGACACCCTACTGTGCATTGTCGTCGTATAGCAATGACGTCTATATAAGGTCTGGCCCAGTAGCCACAACAATATTAGTGAAATGTGCAAAATTCGCTTATAACACTAATACCACCTCGCTCCTTGCGCACGCTACACAAGAGTTCGGAAAGTGCTACGTCATACTATTTTTTTGATTCGTTCGCTCCGTGATGGTTTATTGTGTGCGCTATAAAATTTAATTTTTCAACCGATTCCAGTCTATCGATGACGGAGAATTGGCTCTATATCGCTACTCGATTGTCAAGTTCGAGCGTTGGAAAGTTAATGTGGCAAAAATTCAATTACCTCAGTTTAAGTAACTAGAAATGACCCATGTTATTGGGAGGAAATGGTTTTGCTCAATAAATGGCATTTGTATCATGATAGTTTCCACAATTCAGCATTTATAAAAAAATGTTTGAACCGATTTTTTTTTTATCTGAACCTATGCACGCCCATAGAGAGTTGAATAGTGTTACGTCATCACTCGTTGGCTCAGCAATGTTTACATTATTTTTGCTTCCAATACAAGCAAGCAGTGCGTTGCCCCAGACCTTATATAGACGTCATTGGTCGTATAGTACATAAAACGAGAAGAGCGACACTCGCATCTCAGTTCGATTTTCATGCGTGTCGCACCGTTCAAAACGCAACGATGGTTCCTAAGAGCCCAAAACCAAGCGCTCCACCAGCGAGAAGGCAACAGCAGCAGCAACGTCAAAAAAGGTTCCAATCAATCAGTGTCGCCTCTTTTCTAATACAGGCTGTTTAAAAATAATAACATTCAGTACACATTGCTACACAGTTAAAATTATTTTGTAATTTTCAATCAATAAACATGCACATAAAAGGAGCATGCAAATTAATGTTATATTCAATAAGTTTTCAAATTTACATGCATGTAAATATCAATTCAGGTAAAATTAAAGCTCTATTGAATTTTACACATGTTGGTTGGATGTATGTATGTATGTATGGTAGCCACCATCCCTTCATGCCCTTGGCTTGGATGCAGCTCCACTTAATAGCAAGATCAAATTGAGCCACCGATCTGAATTCACAATATCGCTGTATGAAGGGCCAAAAACGGAGGGGTGGACCCGTAAGCAGAGACACTCACGCGAAATCCACGGGAAATTAAGAATCTCCTTCCAACGATACGATCCAACAATTCGAATAACCCAATTCGCAATACTTATTAAGCTTTCTACAGGATGGCTTGTTAAGAAGGGCGCGTCACTCTCACTGAAACTGTTGGAGTAGAATTCGCAGCATCACAATCGAATCGGTAGGATAAAGAAAATGATAATGCTCGTTCCCTCCTAGACTCAGGCAGTCAATCAAACCATCGTCCAATTTCAGCTTGAATGATACCCTGATGCTCCTTCCCAACCCAGTATTTATTATATATAATGTACATAATATGTCATAATATGCAATAAATGTAGTATGTAATAGAGCAATGAAATATACTATAATATTTAATTAAAATATGCCATGGTTGGAATTCGTCATCCTGTAATTTAAATATGGTTATAAATAAAATAATATGATGAAATAGTTAAAATTGTAATAATAGGCATATGATAATCATATGCAGCTTGGTGCATCTTTACAGCTCAATCAGTGGCAGATGAATATAACTCTGGAATGTGAAGGTCTTATTGCAACTAAATAAAATATAAACCATTTAATTATACATGAATCAAAAAAATATGTATTTATTCATGACATATAGATATACATAATCAGCAGAATTGAAGAGCATTTATTAATTTTAATAATATTCAATGATTTAAATTCATAGAAAAACACCTTTACATACAATGAAATAAAATATCTGTACATACTATCTGGAATCAATTTCCTTGTAAACTTGAAGCAAATGAAATTTAATTATTATTATTAATCTTTTAGTAAATATTTTCAATATGATATACTAATATATATAATGATGATATGATGAAAACAATACGATGTTGTAATAGTATACACATAAAAATTAAATGCACCTATTTGTCTTTTCTGCTGTGATGTTAGATGATTGAAACTCTGAAATGGCGAAAATTTCCAAAGTGATATAATGAAAGAAAGTTGATCACCGGGCAGCCAAGCAGAATAGCAAAGAAAATTTAAGCAAACAATTAGCTGAAATAACTTTCATATGATTATGATTACTGCCCAAAAACGGAAGCTTAATAAATCCACAAAAAAGAAAAAAAACAGAGAGAAAAAGAAAAATGAAATTTGAATTCTCCGATAACTCTTGCTTTCTACTGGGCCCATAAATAATTCTTTATATCTGTGCAATAGAAAATGAGAGATCATAAACAATTTTAGTTTTTGAATTATTAAACTTTTCTTGAAATTTTATTTAGTAGAATTTGTCGTATGATCCTTTCTAAACAAAAACGTCAAAAACCATCCTATCTTTTCAAATACATATCGTGGGTTAGGTCGGCTAAAACTTACGACGATGCATAAATGCGAACCTGAAAATAGCTTTAAAAATATTGTGAAGGGATGTTACAATATAAAATGATAGTAACAATTATATTTGTACTGTCTGCATGTCTGTAGACTGATGTCCAGCTGCAATTGTAGACGTACTTGCATTATCATTGCCACGAAGGAAACAAAAAAATTAAAATTATTAAACAACACTTGGGAATTCCATAGATGATCTGAAATTATACACCGTATAAAGAATACTTCCATTTTTTGTGGTAGGGTAAGATTTCAGCATGCCACCTTCCTACATCGCGTTGGTGGAACTGCTTCCTAAGGTATAGCTGACGCGATACAGCGTTTATTACTCAACCGCTGGATGCCAGGAGCTGTTTGAGCTGCACCTCCTTGGTGGACAGACGCTCGGAACGCACCTCCTCAATCTAGCTGAAGTCAGAAGGACAACAGTGCCCAGGCTGCACTACCAGCTAAGTACGCAACCCTTAGCTGGCGGTCTTTGTCATCTCTTGACCCGTGGAAGCATGAGGTAGGAACTTGTGAGGACCAGTGCTATGTTGCGGGGACGTACGCTCCATCCCAGTTGTCTACTCACCATTTTGCAGCCCAAATCTCAACGGTGGCAACTGGAATTGATTTCAGACCGACTGGAAAGAGAGAACCACGCTCTCTACTACATCACCTGCACCGTCTATATGTTAGTTTATAAGTTGGGGATATGTGATGGATTCATGGAGAGCTTCAATTAATTCATGGCCAAACAGGAGAAGCAACTGATCGTCAAGGCCACCATCTGAAAGTAGTTCAGTTATTTTGAATGCATTAGTACACAGCTGAAAATGACACAAATAAAAGGTGATGTCTTATAAATTCGTTTTGCATACGAAATTCCCTCAATGCACAGTATTTTTCAAACACCGACGCAAACATTTACTCCCCAGGTAGTAGTATTCATCAGCTCTATACGTCTTGGAGCGGCAAAGACAACTACTGAGCAGTCGGTGGCCAGGACTTTGGCTGAGTAGACGAGGAGCGAAATAAACGGCTGTCCGGAGTGAGTCAGTTGGCAATCATCATTCGGTATCGCGGCCAGCCAGAAATGCACAACTAACATACAGTATACTGTACAGTATGGCAACCGATTGCTAGGCAGCCTAGCAATCTGAGCCAAAAAAGAACGCGTAATGATCAAATTGTATGTTATCCGGTGTGATCCAGTTGACAGCCGATTGATCGGCAGCTGGGAAGGCGCAACAATGAAGAGTTAAATTAATCCTTGCCAACTTGCTGCCCAAATAGATCGAGAAGAAAGCATAAATTCAATCGCGGACCATGCTCATCATTCCGAACGAACATCGAAAAATAACGAACACAGTTTAGAATTAAATGGTTCTTTTCAGGAGAGATATAGAGGAAAGGCTTGTAAGATGGAACACGATCCTTTTTTTGCTCGTGGCATGTATATTTTTTTATTTTTTCGGGGATCCAAAGACATCTTTCGAAAGAGGAACTAAACGGTTCCAACTGATTATTTACAGTCATCAAAAAAAATTGTGGCCTATTTTCGAAATCCTATTGCTAATTTAATTATGCCAACACTTTCGAACATTGAAACCTGGAAGAGCTAAATCGAATGAGTGTATTCACTCCAAAAGCAAATGAAAATTGAAGAATAGTAAAAAAAATTGAGGTTAACACTTGACAGCGCGATAGTGTTGTCGCTGTGAATGTCAAAAGTGGCGCTGTTACATCTTACAAGCCGTTCCATCTTACAAGCCTTTCCTCTGTTATTTTTAAAGAGTTGTTGTGAGAAAACAGCATTTGTTAAATTTATATCGGATTTTTGTTTTAAATTTTCATATCGGTTCTTTTTCAAATATTCTAATTTCAATATTTTAATTTAAATGGACAATAATATTGAACGTCTAACCCATTCCTTCTTATCGGCTCCGTAAAGTGTTACACACGCCTGAGCCTAACAAATAAACGAACTGATTAAAAAAAACCAATTCCTTCTTCCCCTCATGCGTGGCATACCTTTAACCATGTGTAAAATTTCGAGCATGGTTTTGGAATTTAAACGGTCCCTTTATTATTCCGATCCACACATAGCAAGATAACGGAAGCTACATTCCAAATGGAATTTTTGCTACCATCCCGAAGAATTGAAACACCGAACGCTAAAAAAATAATCATTTTTCGTTAGATTTTCGAGATTTTTGCATCAATCAGTTGGAGAAATTATTGCCTCCTACCGTCAGTAAAAAGCTAGCGTTGAAAACGTCCCTGCCCTTTGTACACTCCGTGGTAGTAGTTAACGTAGCATTACGTAAAGTATCCGGTCATGTTTCGGACTTCACCTTCCAACTTCACGGTAATTCTGAAGTAAGGCTCGATTCAAAGTATATCTGGACAAACGGTTTAACACACCACCGCGTTCCTGGTGGTTGGAACAAAAAACGACAGGCATTGGTTGATGTTTTATTGACAAAGAAATTGGTGAAAAGTTTTTCTCGATTGATCGACGCGTCTCGACATTGTGGATCATGGAACTTGAGAGAAGAAAATTAATTGTGCACAAACATCTAGAGAATCCTTCGTGGTCTGCCTCAAAAATAGCAAAAGTTAAAATACCCAAAGTCAACGGTGTTTCTTGTAAGGCTTGCTTCATTTAGAATTGGAACAAACTTTTGCTCTTATTGTGGCGCTCCTGGTGGACGGATTTGGAAGTTCTTGGCGCCCACGTGTCGGGAATTTTGTCAGCTTCACGTATATATTTTTGACATTCCGCCAATCGACTGTACTTTGTAAACAATCAACATGGAAGCCGAAAGAAGGGAAAAAATTGTGCACAGTTATTTGTAAAATCCATTATGGTCTGCATCTAGGCTAGCTAAACAGCTGAAATTGCCCAGAAATACCGTATGGCGCGTTATCAAACGGTATAAGGAAACATTGACGACGATTCGGAAGCCTCAAGCCAATCGTCGGAGTGGAACTGTCGACCGGAAACTGCATGGTAAGATTTTGAAGACGATTAAGAGGAATCCCAATCTGTCGGACCGTGATTTGGCCAGAAAATTCGGTGCTGCCCATAGTACTGTGAGGAAAACTCGACTCCGGGAAGGAATCAAGTCGTATCGAGCTAGCAAACATCCAAATCGGACCATAAAACAGAATAGTGGCAGTGGCTGTGGCAAAAAAACGAAAGTCGGAACTATACCAAAAAGAGTGTCTCCAAAAACGAATTTTGCCGTTCATTCGATCCCACGACCATCCCATAATGTTTTGGCCAGATTTGGCAAGCTGTCATTACAGCAAAGTCGTTCAGGAATGGTATGCAGAGAAAGGGGTCCAGGTTGTTCCGAAAAACCTTAACCCACCCAACTGCCCCCAGTTCCGCCCTATTGAGAAATACTGGGCAATCATGAAGAGGAGACTCAAGGCAAAGGGAAAGGTTGTCAAAGACATCAATCAGATGAAGACCTGGTGGAATAAGATAGCTATAACGATGGACGAAGAAGGTGTGCGCCGCCTAATGAGCCGTGTTACAGGAAAAATTCGAGAATTCCTTCGAAACCGTGACGAATAATTTTATCCGTATTTTTTCTTAAAAGTATGGAGAAAACGCTACATTTGCATAAAAAAAAAGATCTTGAATTCAATAATAAATAACTGAAGTACAGGCAATTGTTTTTGTTCCATTTCTATCTGAAGCAAGCTTTAATCAAACGTTACAATGATACTCTGAGTGTGGATAGAGCACAGCGCATCTATCATACAAGTGGCAATAGGGACAAAGAGCTGGGGAGAAAAGTGTTGAGTTACGTGAAAGGTAACCCAGGTGTCCCAATACTGATTTGGCAAAGAAATGCGATTCCAACTTTTCCACCGTGCGTAACATCTTTTCAAGAGAAGGATTTAAGTCTTTTTGTGCCAGTAAACACCCGAATCGCTTAGTGACCAAAAAGCGAGCACGATTACTATACGAACGAGTTTTGACGAAATCTGATGGCTGTATTTCAATGGATGACGAAACATATGTCAAAATGGATTATAAACAAATCCCCGGATGACAATTTTACCTGGCAACTGGTCGCGGGGATCTCCCCTACAGGTATAAATTTGTTTTTGCTGTTAAGTTTGCTCGAAAACTAATGATTTAGCAAGAAATCTGGAGTTGTGGCCTTAAAACCAAGGTTTTCATCACATCTCAAACAATGGCGTCGAAGGTTTACATTAAAGGCTTCACCAAACTGCAGCGTTTTTTTTTTTGCCGCCGCCGCTGCGAAATCGTGGCGAAAAAATCGCTGCGATGAGATTACATGGCGGCTTATGGGAGCGCAAAAACCGACGCGATTAAAAAACGCATCGCGTCGGTTTGAGCGCTCTCATAAGCCGCCATGTAATCTCATTGCGGCGATTTTTTCGCCGCGATTTTGCTGCGGCAGCGGCAAAAAAACGTGCAGTTTGGGGAAGCCTTAAAGAGAAAGCGATTTTTACCCTTCATTCGGCAACACAATACCAACGTATTGTTTTGGCCGGATCTAGCCAGCTGCCACTACTCTAAGGAGGTACTAGAATGGTATGCTGCAAACAATGTTAATTTCGTCGCCCAAGAGATTCATCCTTTCGAATTGCCCTGAATTCAGACCGATCGAAAAATATTGGGCCAAACTTTGAGGATGCGGTAAAAAGTGACAAATGAAAAACAAATGCTTTTAAAGTGGAATAAGTTCGCTGGTACAGTGTCACCAGCGACTGTGCAGATCACGAAGGCATCGATCACAAGAAATGTGCGACAGTTCGTTCGAAACGGTTGAAATGTAATTACTTGATATATATCTTTGAAAGCTTTGAAAGCTGAATAAACACCCTTTTGTTTGACGTTTTGATCAACCGTGTATGTTGTTTAATTCTTGAGTTATGATCACTTGAATGCGTCCAAATTTACTTTGAATCGGGCTCAAGTCATTTTTTGACTACATTCTATGCGTTTCAATAAACATCTTTCATACGTCAAAAAATGCCTACTTTTAAATCCTAAAAAATGAATAATTTTAAGCCCTTTTTTTATTTCAGTGTGATAGAAAAAATGCATAAAAACAACGCTATCAACAAAGTGAAAAAATCGCTTTTCTCTGGTTGACTGGCTTTGCCTGGAAACATAATGAAAATATAAAAATGGAGTTCTTGCAAGCAAAACTTGTGACAAGATACGAGGCAAGTAACCATTAATTGATTCTTGTTATATTTTAACAAAAAAAAAAGATTATAACTACTACCCAGTGTCCTATCAGCGGCTGCGGTGCCCAAATTGATGATTATGTACACAGAAAAAAATAACTTATTTTAATAAGCGCGTAAAATTTACCCTCGTTTAATTCCAAGCCAAAGCAGGCGTAAACAACGAAATTGTTTGCAATCTTTCATGCGCTATACAACAATGTTTGCAATCTTTCATGCAACAGGCTAGATTCAGGCGTTATCTGGCTAAAATTTACATGAAATGTCCCATTATTTTCTGCCAAACCTAGCATTCCCTTTATGTGCATTAGAGAACGCAGAAAATTCAATGTTTCTTTTTATATGTGTACCAGGAGCTTAAATTTCACCTTAAAAGTAAGCACAAACCTTGCCACAGCCTTAATACAAGTTCATTTTGTCATATTGCTACTTTTGTTTTATGAAATGTATTTTTATTTTAAATAAATTCAAATTTGTATCTATAGAGCCATTTTCTAGGACCAGTTCAGTGCCAAAATTTCAAAATGGCGGATCTGCTGTAAACAATTACTATAACCGACGCTTTCTCGGTAATGAAAACTTTCTACAGAAAATCAACAATCACAACTACAAGAAGAAACATTTACCTAACTTATGGTGTATTTGATTTGCCTGTCGGGTTTTGGGATAAATCGATAGGGAATGTCGATGATTGCAAAAAAAAAAACCAGATCTGTCCTTTTGAAATATTGGCGCTGAATCTCTTATCCTAACTTCGTTTCATAGAGTGATGAAGTGACTAGTTTCTACACACAATTATATTCTTAAAATGCATAGTTTCTAATCTCTTTCACATGCTGCAAAATGCCTAACATTTTGACGTATAACCACACTCGCTACACTTTTTGACGTATAACCTCCTTAGGATTTTTTGCATAAAACGGTTTTAAACATTTTATGCATAATTCCAGTCTTCAAGCAAATTGCCTACTTTGAAGTGATAATTGCATATTTCAGATTTTCCGTGTATTATTTTCGAACTGTTGAGTTGTTATTTTTGAAAATGGTGTTACGGTAGCTGTTGGAAGAAAAAGAGCATGAGGTAGAAAAATCCTTATGGGGTGGAGTGTACTTGATAGTGGGCCAATTCCCGTAAATATTCACTATTATTCAGCCGTATTCAAATCAAATAACGTGACTTTTTAAACAGGAAATTATCGTGTTTTCGACCGAAATTAATATCGAAGGTATACCAAAGTGATTCTGAATGGGTTTTGTTCCCTGTGGCAAAAACTATTCCTGATCGGTTTTTGAAGGAACTTGCATATCATAGATGAAAAGAAGTGTGTTTATTCGCTTTGTCGCTAGTGAATTGATGACTATTAGCAGTTTTGAAATTTGATATAGAGTCGCCCCATAGCGGAAGATTTTTTTGACAGAGTGTGGAGTAAGAAAAATGTTCATAATAAAAAGAAAACCAGTGCAGTGTAAATAACGGCCGAGGCTGGCACATTATGTCATTTTTTTCACTTCATTATATAGATTTTCAGCCCTGGGCTGGTTCATCTCCCGCCGTAGTCACTCAAATACCTTTTGGGTATTTTCGTAACTTGTCCGGAGGTGAGATTCGAACTCGTGACTTTGGCGTGAGAGGTATGGATGTTAACCACTACGCCGGAGTCGCCCTCTGTGCATTATGTCATATGTACTTACTTTGTGGCGAACAGCGTTTTGGTTGCAAATCGAACGGGCAGCTTAGCAACGTTAATGTTTGCACTTATTTTGCGGCGTGTGCATGACATTTATTACGAATCAACGTTGAACATTTTCATTTTTACGAATGAACAAGTTAGTGTTTGGTGGCCTTTGGTGAGATCTGTCTGATTTACAAAACCTGCTATTAAATAATACTAATACGTGTTTGGTATGGAAAGTTTACATTTCCAAATCCGAAAGTGTGTTGCAGTACCATTATGCAAATGATATCGATAATGTCTACACGTGGGGCTTATTGTATGTGAAACTAACCTCGGCATAGGCGTGAACTAACCTCTGCAGGCATTTTGAAATAGGTTGCTAGATCTGCAGAGGAGTTATCACTTTCTAACTCCCGGATTTAAGCTCTTCTCAATGGTCACATAATGGATGATAACAAACAGATTTCTTCCATAATACCATTGACGGCCAATCGGTGTTTGATTGAATACACATATACATAAACACACAGGTACAATTCCAAACGGACTCTAACCATGTACAAACACCAAGTTGTGGAAATACGACTGAGCAATAGCAATCATTGACGGGAATTGTTTCACTGCCGAAGTAGTGCCCTGCCGTCCGATTTATATTATAATCTACCTCCTTTTGGAATTTCGACGCCATTGACTTCATATACTTCAGAATCTTCGAAGAGTTAGTTATTATCGAAATGTTACAGAGACTGTTGTAAACAATAAAATTTAGTTTCTATACTGAAATTTAAAATAAAATCAATTACTTGCTGAAGATAGCCTGAAGAATGTAGTTTAGTGAAGTACACTTGAATAAGTCTAACATGTCTTAATAAACAGTTCAACATGACACGAATTGTCTCTGTCTGTGAGCAGAGATTGAGAGAGAAATTTATTATCCCGATAACGACGATAGCCGATAGTAGACAGATGAAGAAAGTGAATAATTTACATGTTTCTGATAACAAAAAAGTAGTAGCACTCAAAACAAACTCTCAAACAACCGATAGTAATGTAATTTATTTGTTTGTTTGACGTCAATCATGTGTAGACCTTTAGTTACAGTGTTTTTACATGTTTTGTCACTCTTAAATCGATATCAATATATTTGTAACAGTACTTGGCTTATATTCTAGTACATTTAATAGCAGCTTTTTATCAAATATCATTAGAGTATTGCTTCAATTTATATTTTGTCGTTGTAAAGTCAGCGTTTTTGCAATGCCTATGGTATGTTGCCATCATCCGATTTAAAGGCCCAAATTAAGCATAATTTGTACGATGCTGGCTTGTAGTAAAAACAGTTTGATTTCGTAGTTCCGACTTGGAATGTCAAAATTAAGGTTTGATAAATGTTCTTCAGAATCAATACGATGCGAAACGATATCGTTTACAACTGAGCCCATTGCGAACTCTCGACGCTCTTTTAATGTTTGGATGTTGATGAGCATACAAAGAGCTTTATAAGATGGTAAAGAAATCTTGTCCAACCTAATTTTCGAAGTGCAAACAGTTTAAATTACTTTTGAACTGATTGTATTCGTTGTTCGTGCGTGACTGAAAAAGGTGACCATACTTCGCTACAATACTCAAGTATTGACCTCACATATGCAACGTAGGTATAATGTTTTTATTGTGTATGGGTCATGGAAGCTGTAACTAAATCGTTTTGTAAATCCGAGCATGCTACTTACTTTACTGATTATTGTGTTATAGTGGTCAATGAATGTTAGTTTCTTATCTAAAATAACACGTAAATCCTTAATTCTTTCGCACTTTTCAACTGCCTGATTTCCTATAGAGATTATACTAGTGTTTTCCGCTTTCTACAAAATGATATTGATTTACATTTTTGGACGTTTAGCTGCGAAAGGGTTTTTTTTTGCACCAATTATAAAATATGAGTACGTCATTTTTTAATAGTCTTATATCTTCCTTGTTTTTATTTCTAAAAATATCTTTAAATCTTTGGCATAAATAAGAATGTTTACGTTTTTTAAAATGAGGAAAATATCGTTTACAAATAGTATAAACAAAAGAAAGCCAAGACGGGAGCCTTGAGGAACTCCTGAAGTAACTCGAATAGGATTTGAAGTCTTTCCTTTAAATCTGACTATTTGTTGTCGATCAGTAAGATAAGACTCGAGCCATTTAAGAAAATTTAGCTCAATGCCCATTTTTTGCAGTTTGAATAGAAGTAGGGGTATATCAATGCGATCAAATGCGTTGCTGAAGTCTGTATAGAGAGCTTCAACATGGTTTCCATTGTCCAATGAAACCAGCGAATAGTTAACGAATTCGACTAAATTTGTGTTTGCTGAGCGTCCTTTGAAGAATCCAGGTTGCAGGGTAGAGATTCTATTTTTAATTTGACAAAACAGTTTTTCATTAATGATCGCTGCAAAAAGTTTTGGAATGCAAGAGATAATAGCAATACCGCGATAATTTCATATTTTAGATTTTTTGCACATTTAAAAATAGGTACTAGGAAAGATGTACCTATATTAATCTCATCACTTTGCAATTCATCCTACTAGAAATAAAACGATATACACGTGACATGATTAGTTAGTAATGTTTGTTGTAGTTATTTAACGTAAGCAATCATTATTAGAAAACGAAACCGATCCTTCAACTGCCTAATTGTTTGATTCATCATAGGATGAATATAGGAACAATGAGATTAATATGGGGGCAGTTTCCGTAGATAGGAACTTTTCCACGAGTTGGGAAAAATACCGGATTCGATCGACATATTGAAAGGCCGAAACAAGGGAGTTGTAAGCTCCGAAGCTAAGTTTTTCAGAAAAATGGGAGGAATCCCCTCGGGCCCACATCTTTTGGAGACATATAATTTTTTCAATGCTTCCCTTATGTCATACACATTTATATTGTTTACACTTATATCTCTACTGAATTCTGGAAAGAAACCGAAATATTTGCTTAGCTGACTTACATCATTATCTTCCGAAATATTTGTTAAGCTGATTTATATCTTCACTGCGAATTTTTCATTTATTTTCTGGCCATGTTCCATTGAACTTAATCATGATTTTCTGAGAAAATTCAAGATATTTTTAAGGTTATTACCCAACTAAGGGCGTAATCAAGAGTTGCATCAAATCTATTTAATATTTTCTATTAAAATTGAATATCATATGAAGATTGTAATATAACAATTAGATTGCAAGAATCAAATTTTAATGAACGATTTTCTCAAAAATCCCTTCCATGGCATATGAGGCGCTAATCAATGTAACCCCAGATCGATGTGTTCTAATTTTCAAATTTTAAAACCGTCATATACATAAACAAAATACACAATATGAAAAAAAAAATCATGAAGTCTGCTTTAAAGATATATAACATCTGAAGCTGGTCTTTATGTCCGAAATGTTTCAGAAATACTGAAAAAAGTTATCAATCTTATTCCGTTTAACGATACCATATAAAAGCAATTGTAACCGCACTTGGCTTTGTCGCCACTTCTGCAGGAGGAAGGCACTTGACGTATGGAATTTTCCGACTTTTCAGAGACAGTCACCTCAGGAGACACGGCTTAGTGTCCGACACTTGACTACGGATCACTTTACCGCACTCTCGGTAACCTTTCCACGGGGGATGTATTGCACAGTGGAATTATGACGGTTTATTGGCGACTGTCTGGTAAATATTTCGAAATTTAGACTTGCGATCTTCACTCCTCTCCGTTTGACTACCTCGAAAAGCGGACCTTTAGTGGCTCCCGAGCCCAAATGTTCGATCTGTGTTCCACGAACAACAGATAGCGGTGATCGACCCCCAACATGTTTACGATTGTCATGGACCTCTAGTTTCAACCCGTACACAAAAAAAAAAAACGCCTGAGCGCTGGAATGTCGAACGCGAATGATATATATATTAGTTTTACATATAATGTTTAATTTGGCTTCAATAGCCTACTAACTATTCAATTAACCTTTTGGCACTAAAATACTTTGCGTATCTCGAGTAGAGATCGCGTTGTTGGTCTCACAGACCAGAGACTTTGTACAACTTAAAACAACTAAAGAAAAGTTTTAAAATAAACTCGTTTTAAACACTTCATGAAAATTCATTCTTCTTTTTAACAACCTTTTGATACCTGTATCGAAGACCCAACGTTGTACTTGGAAAATAAACTTCGAAACTTCACGATCACTTCTACTTTCAAGCCGGTATGGTTGCGAAATGACCGAGATTAAATTTTATTATGAACAAGAATCATCATCGTACTATCCTCTATTATTTATAATCAAAGCAAGCAAACAATCCTCATGGCGATAGAATATTTTTTTATTTAAATCTATCTGTGCCATTCAGACCATAATTTCCATATTAATAAAAATGAAGGAACCTGAACCAAAAATATTATTTAACGCTACACACTGCATCCGGTTGACTTTAAAAATTTCGACACTCTTGCTAACTTGAGGGTGCTTACGAAGGATTAGTGCCAGATGATTTTTTTTAACGAGCTTCTGAGCACATACATATGAAAAACTTTTATCCAAACGTGTAAAAATCAAGTGAGACTTAAATTTTTGACTTGTAAAGAGTTTCTTAAAAAAAAAATGCTGTAGGAAAATACCAAACAACCACCCTGGGCATTGGAAATTGGTCAGTGGGAGGTGAATTGACACACACACACACACACACACACACACACACACACACACACACACACACACACACACACACACACACACACACACACACACACCTTTCATTATTTTCATGCAACCTAGAATTTGCATAATTTCAATTATATTACTGCTATTCAAAGAATCGTTTATTAATTTCAATTCTTTTATTTTAACTGAGGTTTATTATGGGTCTGCAACTTTTTGGAAAGCATCACCACACAGATTCTACGTTTGATTTGGCTGTTTTTGGCAGAGGAGCGAATATTTTTGTATACTTGTAGAACGAAAAAAGAAACAATACAAGAATCAGGAAGGCTAGGCTTGGAGCCTGGTAGGGTCACAGTGGAAGCTGGAGGAATCCTCATTCATCCGGAGGCAGAATGGCTATCAAGAGCATACAAAACCAGGACGAGAACGATAAGGACTTGCACAAGAAGGAAGGTAAACAGAAAAGGAAAGAAACAACGAAGATTGGTAAGAATGTTACAGTTTTACTTATTATATACATAAAACCATAACTAAATACTCGGCTGAATCAATAAACTGAATTTTGATTCTGGAAATGTGATTGCATCCCATATATCCATTTGATATATGGGTGTATTCATGCGGGGCTCATTGCATATGATAGCGCCCTCAGAATGTACGTGTAGAAACAGGCATTCTCGAAATGGGTCGTTGGAACTGCAATAGAGCTATCACTGTTCGAGC
Source organism: Aedes koreicus (assembly GCA_024533555.2). NCBI lineage: Eukaryota > Metazoa > Arthropoda > Insecta > Diptera > Culicidae > Aedes > Aedes koreicus. The sequence continues at coordinate 87,046 of JAHHFK020001329.1, forward strand.
CGTGGGCTCTGTATTTGCCGGGATGCAGAGGGATTTCTTCCCGTTCGTGGTTCGAACGGCGCACAGAAACCAGACGAAGCTGATTGCGCTAAACTGATCACTGCTGCTGTTGCACCGCAGTACCAAACAGCTGCGAAGTAGTCCTTCAATGGTTGTTCACCGCAAAGTTCACCATGAATTCACTGTCAGGCATGGTTGTAGATATCACGTTCACGCACGGACACGCTTATGACTGATAAAGTTAACTTCCCGTGATATCACCTTCGGATCGATTATAATTCGAACTTCAATTCCACTTGTTTATTGCACAACACAATAAGGCGACCGAAACAATTTAGCTGCGTATCATATTTTATTTTTTTTAACTCTTTATTTGTTCCAAATTTATTCATATTTACATTTCATGTTAATCTAGGTGCTCCAGCTACTACCGTAACGTATCAACCTTAATTGTTAAAATATGTACCTAATTTTGTTAACATTGTTCATGCCTTAGCAGTTCAGTATTTTAAACAGGTTTTTATTCCTGCGTGTCAGTATAACAATTATAATCTTAAAACTAAAAACAAACTAAAATTAATCTTAACCAAGCATAAAGGGAATTAATCATTGCAATAGAAGATTGCAACGATTTTTGTCTGAAATTATTAATTATTTTGTTGGACATTTGTTCTAAAGTCTCAACATTCGAAATTCTATGTACTTCGTTAGTACTGTACCAAGAAGGCAGCTTCAAAATCATCTTCAGAACTTTGTTCTGAATCCTTTGAAGTATTTTTTTCCTGGTAGCACAACAACTAGACCATATTGGAACAGCATAAAGCATGGCCGGTCTAAAAATTTGTTTAAATATTAGTAGTTTGTTCTTCAGACAAAGTTTGGATTTTCTGTTTATAAGAGGATATAAACATTTTATATATTTATTACATTTGGCCTGAATGCCTTCAATGTGATTTTTAAAATTTAATTTTTGATCAAGTAATAGACCAAGGTATTTCACTTCGCTTGACCAGGAAATTGGAACACCGCTCATAGTAACGATGTGACTACTACTAGGTTTCAAAAAAAGAAGCTCTAGGTTTATGTGGGAATATTATTAGTTGAGTTTTGGAAGCGTTGGGAGAAATCTTCCATTTCTGTAAATAAGAAGAGAAAATGTCCAAACTTTTCTGCAGTCTCCTGCAAATGACACGAAGACTTCTTCCTTTAGCGGAGATGCCTGTGTCATCAGCAAACAAGGATTTCTGACAACCCTGAGGCAAATCAGGGAGGTCGGAAGTAAAAATGTTATATAGTATCGGCCCAAGAATGCTACCCTGAGGAACTCCAGCTCTAACAGGTAGTCGATCAGATTTGGAATTCTGATATGAAGTTCTGTCAGTTAAATAATTTTGAATTAATTTTATAATATAGAGCGGAAAATTAAAGTTTTTCAATTAAGCAATCAAACCTTCATGCCAAACACTGTCGAATGCTTTTTCTATGTCTAGAAGAGCAACTCCAGTTGAGCAGCCTTCAGATTTGTTTGAACGAATTAAATTAGTAACTCTCAAAAGTTGATGAGTAGTTGAATGGCCATGGCGAAATCCAAATTGCTCATCTGCAAAAATTGAGTTTGTATTGATGTGAAGCATCATTCTATTCAAAATTAGCTTTTCAAAAAGTTTACTGATTGAAGGAAGTAAACTTATTGGTCTGTAGCTAGAAGCTTCAGCTGGATCTTTCTCGGGCTTCAAAATTGGAACAACTTTGGCATTTTTCCATTTGCCAGGAAAGTATGACAAATGAAAACATTTATTAAATAATTTTACCATGAAAGACAAGGTACTCACTGGGAGTTTTTTGATGAGTATATAGAAAATTCCATCATCACCTGGAGCCTTCATATTTTTTAACTTTTTAGTTATAGTTTTTACTTCATCCAAATCAGTACCCCAGGATTCATCAAAAATATTTTCCCATGAGGAAATATTCAGATAATCAAGAGCAACCTGATTCTCGATAGGACTAGTAAGACCCAAACTGAAATTATGGGAACTCTCAAACTGCTCAGCAAGTTTTTGAGCTTTTTCCACATTTGTTAGCAATATTTTATCACCTTCTTTGAGCGCTGGAATAGGCTTTTGAGGTTTCTTTAAAATTTTGGAGAGTTTCCAAAAAGGTCTGGAACTTGGCTCTAATTTTGACACATTATTTTCAAATTGTTTGTTCCTCAGGGCAGAGAAGCGTTTTTTAATTTGTTTTTGCAAATCTCGCCAGATAACTTTCATGGCGGGATCGCGTGTTCTTTGATATTGTCTTTTACGGATATTTTTCAGATGGATCAAAAGCTGAAGATCGTCGTCTATTATAATTGTATTGAACTTTACCTCGCATTTTGGAACTGAGACAGCTCTTGCTTCAACTATGGAAGTAGTAGCAAGAGCTGTCTCAGTTCCAAAATGCGAGGTAAAGTTCAATACAATCATATCGTTGTATATTTGCTACTACCCTATCCTACATTGGTATCACTTAGTCAAGTACAATCGACCATTGGTGTGAGATAAATCTCTCCTCTCGTGAGAGATTGTATTTAGCATTAGGCTGGTTCACAATATTTTAGTTCATAGCTTTAGATGTAGTTTACTTTAAGTTCAATTGTTTAATGATTTAGTTTAAGTTCTAGAATTAATATTAGGGTTATTATATACATTATTTACAGATTAAGCTTTTCATTATGATCAGTTGGTAGTGATCAATCACCTTTTATCTCCAGGGCTAAAAATGTTTGCACCTATAGATAGCGTAGTGTCAAAAATAGGTGCAAACAAATTTCTTCCATAAAAGCACTGCCGGTCAGTGGGAGGTGAATTACACAGAAAAAAAGAACACCCACCCATTCACACACACACACACACACACACACACACACACACACACACACACACACACACACACACACACACACACACACACACACACACACACACACACACACACACACACACACACACACAGTAGGAAAATACTAAACAACCAGAATTTCAGGTCTACGGTCACCTTCGCTTAATACTTGCTTCTTCAAATAAATTCGTAGTTGACTACCAATTCACTAAAAGTATAGACAAGATAATCCTCCTTTGAGTGACTATATCGATGCGTTTACTACATTGTTACGGGGAAAGATGAAAGCTACTATTTACATTGCATGCCTCTCTGAACTAAGTAGAAAACGTGAAACTGTCTTAATATCCCAATTAGTGCGGGGTGGGGTTAATGTTTCAATCATAAATTTCTGATTTGCAAAGCACACTGGATTCGCATCCTTATCCCGTTTTATATTGCTGGGGTGAAAATTACTTGTTAGATTTGATTTAGTGTCCAATTAAATGCGTATTTATTGCTTTCGGTTCAATGATTTATGAGCTCAAAGAAACGAGCTGTTGTAAATTATAAAATTTCCACTGTTTAATTACGCTGAAATGGCTTTCTCCGGATTATTTTTTTCGAAGGCAAATAAAATACGTGAATCCATTTCTTCATACATTTATCATCCGAACAAAGTGCATGGCTTCATGGTTTGGCGTGATTTGTTGTAACTTTTGAATTACGCCTCATACGTTGCACTGACGGTCACATCGTTTAGGTATAAGTTTAAGACGAATGGCAAAATCGACTAACCAAGTTTGCAGGATCTGTAAAACGAGGCAGGAATAAGTGCTATAGCCAGCAAGATTTATTCGAATTGATGGTATTCCACTTAGATGGGAGATTTGTAACCCTATCTTTTTTTATATATCCCTGTGTGAAGAACAGCAACAATACAGAAAAGAGCATGCGGAGGAAATTATAAACAGAGAAGGGCGAAAAAACTCACAGCCTTTCAAAACGATATTGATGTTCCAGGTGAAAGATAGTAACAGCTTCAAGTGAAAAACGAATGTCAGTTATTTAGTTCGAACATTGTCTGATTAGAGGAAACCATTAGGCGAAGCCGGACGCTGTGTAATTTTTGCTCGTTGGTATCTATTATTTTGAGGTTCCAAACATGCAATTCTCGATGTTTTGTCAATGAACATTGATAAAATTATTTGACTTTTTGCTACAAGTGTGCACATGAATTTATGCAGTTTTTTAAGCTCCAAATATTTCAAATTGATACAAGCAATTTTTTTTCGAGTCTGTCAGTAACAGCAACCTAGGTAGTTTATTTGCAAATTTATCAAAGCTTTCCTTGAATTTTTCTCCCATTTTTTGTTCACAACATGTATAAATCAATGCATAAACTGATGTTGTGATTAGCTGCTAATATCTGCTATCCTGCACATGCCTTGAGGTATAAAGTCAAACAATGTATTAAATTGGACGAAAATTCATCACATGACGAAATAAAAATTTACTTTGTAGAGCAATAAAGAGCCCTTTAGAAACAATTACAACTTTGTAAAACATTAAAAACATGTGAAAATTTAAACAAAGAAGTAATGGTGGAAATTAAACTGTTGAGGGGTATAACCACTTGTATTTCATTTTCACACAGCTTTTTGGCGAAACTTACTGTTTTATCTTTGTGTATACTTGATTTAACAAAAAAAAATCAAAACACAATGAAGTGCAATGAAGACAAATTTAAAGCTGAATTTTATAGTTTTGTCACAAATACCAATGTCCCAATATTAAAAACTTCGTCCCGCTGTGCGATGGAGTGAGACTTCTCTTGTTATGGTCTGTTTCAACCCAATAGTAAACAAAACATTCGTTTAACAATATGGTTAACTATGTACGTATTCCACCTCACAGTGACCGGCTAAAAAATAGATCCACCGAGCCGTAATCTTATTAGGCCTCGATATTTTTACAAGTCCGTATCAATAACAAGTTTATAAACTCGCTTGTTAAATTTTTTACAGGATTGAAAGTCATTAAAAGCCTATTGGCCTGACCGAACTCCCCTGACAAGATTATTACAGGATTGAAAGTCATGTTAATCTCGACAACTTATTCAAAACGACGTATCTGATTTTGCAAACAAAGAGGGGAACGAAGATTCAAACGTAAATTTTCAGTACACCACGTAAGAGAAATGTTATTCCTCATGTTGGTGGTCCTAGTTTGTGTGAAAGTGCTAAATGTTTCAAAAAATTAACTCTTTCTTCCCTTCATTGTTTACAAAATCTGAAACGTCGTATTGAATAAGTTGTCAAGAAATATAAAAAAAATGATATCAGCCATTGAAAACTGCGGCAAATGATGCTTAAAGTTGCTTAATTTAGTAAATATTCTTTGATTCAAGTTCACTCTCTCGATAAAAATGATGTGTTAATGTCAATAAGAAATGAACCCCTTTGAATTCACTTGTAGTAAACATTGCCAGCATTCCACGGTTATCATTGAATATGATTGCATGAATTCGATTGTTGAAAAAATCCACCCCCTCTTTCATTCTACCGTTTTTATTTTCATTCTAGTACAATGCAAATCCATTGTAGAGTAGGTCCAATATAAAATAATGCGAAAACCCTTCATCAAGGTTTAAAAGCATTTTTCCTCATATATCTATGATTGAAAAACGATTTTATTCATCCTAGCATATATTTTATCAATATGTCCACCTTCATTCTCAAATACTCTCTCCAGGCGATTGCGAAATCGAGAGCACATCTTCATAACATAAGGCATGGTTCACTCAGGTCTTTTTCTAAACGACTAAACAAAATTTTTCATTTTCACCGGGATGTTTTAAATTTCATTTTCGAAAAGTTTTGATATAAAAAAATACATAACGTCATAGGTTTCGTTTCATTTCGCATTGAATTCGAAACAGAATACAGCCCTTTCTACATTTTTCTGACAGCTGAAAAGTAAAAAAGGTTTTAAACACCAACAACAAGGAAAAATTGCCAAACTTCGTCGCTCGCTCGAAATTTGCTCGTTCGGAAATGTCCGGTCGGAAGTTTTGTGGATTACGTCCTACTCCGTCCAAGCGGTATACTACAGGTAAGAGGTTTTTTTTTTCGATAAATTGCATGGATAAATTTGATGAAATTGAAGGTTATACTAGTATAGAGTGTAGTGTTAATATGCGCAAAATTTCGTCACAATTTATCAAGTGGTTATTGAGATGGCTTCCAAACAATGTTATGGGCGTGTTTGTGAAAAATCCGGACCAGTCCGACAGGTGGATCGCGAAACAGTTGGGAATCGACAATTCGACCGTGTCCAGTGTGGTTAAATCGTTCAAGGAGACCCAGATGACCTAGCGGCGACCTGGCAGTGGAAGAATTGCGAAGACGACCGACCCCGTGATCGCAAGGAAGGTGAGGGAAAGCGAAATCCGAAGCATTCGATTCGGGACGTGGCAAAGTAGGTAAATTCTTTTGTCTGTGTCGTCCAGCAGACAATGAAGCGGGCTGCCTCATGTCTTCAAGGTAAGAAAGGCGCCTAATCGAACCGATAAACAGAATACGGTGGCCAAATCCCGCGCCTGGAAGCTGTACCGCGAGTGTTTGGTGCAGCCGAAATGCATCGTAATGGACTACGAAACGTACATTAAAGCGGATGTCAAAAAAATCCCGGCCTGGAGTTTTTCGTCGGCAAGCCCCGCCTGGATATTCAGGAGACGTTCCGGAAAAGAAGCCGTACATAACGACCGGCACCATCAATGGCCAAATAAATAAAGAAGCATGCCTCCAGAAGCGCCTGCTGTCCTTCCTCCTGTCCAACGAAGGTGACACTCTGTTTTGGCCGGATCTGGCATCGTGTCATCACACAAAACCGGTGATGGAGTTGTACGAAGTCAACCGAGTTGTTTTTGTTCCGAAGGAGGCAAATCCACCAAACTCGCTAGAACTTTGACCAATAGAAACATTCTGAGCGATTATGAAGGGCAAAACAGGGAAGGTCTTCAGAAACGACAAGGATTTGAAGAGAGATGAAAAAAAGATGGATTAAAGTGTGTAAGAAAGATGGCGCAAGTTTTGCACAGGATTTGATGGGTAGCGTTAAGTCCAAGGTACGGGCATTTAGCTTAGGAGAGGTGGTTGAATAAACAAACTTTGCAAAAACATTGTTAATATGTTTTGATTTATTCCATGAGAATTTCAAATATATCCGACTTAAAATGAATATTTTGTGATCATTTTTGTCTGTTACATGTTTTAGAGTACAATCTTCATCCAGAATGACCCATTTTAAGAATAAATAAGGCATCCATCTCGGGAATGGATGACTCCGGCTAATTTCCTGGAATCTTTCATTTAGGTTTCAGACTCTTTACTCGATGAGTTTCAGTCCTTGCGTAACCTTTCTACTTTACCTGTGGTCTTTAGGTTCGGACGCCATGATATTCAACATTTCATTTACGTCCATATGTTCGCGAGTTTCGATAAAGAGCCACTAATTATTAGGCAAACAAAAGTTTTTTTTTTAATCTTCGTAGACTTTCGGGGAGGAAGTGGGTATTGCTAAAAGTTTACTAGATTCAACGACGGGGGTTCAAAAGTGTCAAATTTTGGTTTGTGGTTTGTGAAGTTGTGAAGCAAAAGTTCATTTTGCTGAAGCTTTGTAACTTGGTTTTATTTATTTTTTGAACTTTTGTAATGTTCGGCTTACTTTTTACATTTCTTCGCTCAATTATCTAAGGTTTGGTGAACTTTTCTGAAATGTTATCAAGTTTAATAAAATTTTGCGTACCCTTTTGATTCTTTCATAGTTTTAATAAAGTTTTGTGAAGTTTGAAGAAACTCTGAGATCTTCACTGAACTGAACTTCATTGAACTTTTCAATTTTACACCCTTTGATCAAGGAGGTTTGTTACAGTTTAGTGAAATATGTTAGAACTCAATGAGGTTCTGCGAACCGAGCTTAAGGTATACCATCGACAAAATAAAAACAAATCGTGGGGCACTGATTCCACGACTGCTCAAAGCTTTGCTGAGTTTTATATTCTGTATTCTGAAACTTGATTAAAACTGAAATTCTGTAATCTTTGCTAAGCTTACTTCGTTTATGTGATTTTTGCTGCATTTTTTCAGTCTATTTTGAAGCTCTACATATTTGCTGAAATTCTATGAACTTTGCTGAACATTGATGCAATGGCTTACGACAGGTTTGAAGCTTTGATAAAGCTCTTTTTTTTGCGATTCTTATTGAAATGTTGCATTTTTTAAAGTAATGTTAAGCTTTATAAAGTTCCACAATTTTTTGAATTCTGTAAACTTTACTGAAAAATTTATTATCTTTGCTGTTCTGTTATATTCAAGTTCTGGACACTAGATTTTTTTTTAAACGTTGTTTAATATCTGCTAATTATTCTGAACCTCTGCCTTAGTTTTTAGGTTCTGTGAATTATACAAAAAAAATGCGAATTTTGAACATATTTGTGATGTTGTTTGAACTGCTCTGGAGACATATATGAACATTTTCGGCAATTTCTTTGAACTTCTCTGACCATTTTTTTTTTAACTACTATGCAAAGTTTCTTCTTGGGAATATTCTATGGACATCTTTAGGAAGTTCAATAATTTACTTGGGGAAGTTTCATTTACTTTTTTGAGTTGAAGGTCTGTAGACTTTGTTGAAGTTCAGTGAGCTTTGCTCTACAAACTATACATTGCTGAAGTTCAAATAAGCTTGCATAAGTTTGCTAAACGTTGTGAAATTTTGTAAACATTGTTACATTTTTACCGAAGTACATTTAAAAAGTTCTGTGAGTTTGGTTGTATCTGCGCTGCAGTTCCGAGAAATTTGCCTAAATTCTGCGAGGTTTGTGAGGTTCTGTTAACTTTTTTGGAACTCAAAATTTGTTGTAATTCTACGAACTTTGCTTAAGGTCTTCCAACATTAATAGAGTTATGCGACCTTCGCTGAATTTCTGTACTGATGCTTGTATTTTTTAGTAAAATTCTGCAAAATTTACTTAAGTTATGCGAACTATACTAAACTTCTGCAAACAATTTCTCCCGAAGCTCTGGGAACTTTGATAAGAAGGGGTAAGAAGCTCTTTAAACGTTGTTAAAATATTAGTTGTTAGGTATTGCTTGTAAAAGTGTGCGCACAGGAAAGCGAATTGTATGACATATAAATTTCACATGATTAATTTTTCCATTTAGTATGTCAGAGTACCCTTTCGAGTTGGCAAACCGATCTAAGACGGCTTTTATTTATTTATTTATTTATTTATTTATTAGTAGACGAATGTCCAACCACTGCCAGTTAGATGGACATCTATATCGAATTAACCTCGTGGACAGCAATCTTTGCCGGTGTTTAATATATTCTGATGATTTTGAATGACTATCCAGATTGAATGATCGGCGGTGGTTTTGTCATACTACTTTTTCCCTGACAAGTTTAGTGCTTCATGACGCGTTTCTCAAGTGACTGCCAAACGCGAATCTTTTGCATAGGGATTGTTAAAAGTGCTGTCGCAGAAAACTTGTGGGTGGTCGAAATTTGGAGATGGAATTACTTACCATGTTTGACTGATTCAGCAGAAAGCAAATCCACCACGACATCTTCAATAAAATGGCACGGAGCTGCCGTTTTAGTATTGTGAGGAACCAATCGCTTATCTTAATATTTGCACCAACAAGAATCGAAATAGATCGGGATAAACTCGCCTAATTTTGACTCGTGAATTTTGGATACATTTTTAGAATTATTTCGAAAAATCTAACGAGCTGAATCAACAACAACCAAATCGAAACAAATCTGGCGAAGTTTCAAAACAAAACAACATTAATTGAATAATGGTGGTGGAAGAGGAAAATGTTTGATCTATTGTCGGTGGTCTATATTTTTAAAACTAGATCAAAATAACACCGCTGAAAATGGCCTAAGTGATGGAACAAACTCTATCGCTTATTACAGCGCGTTGACGTCTATTTGTTGACAATAACAATAACAACAGTGTATTTTTTTTCAGTTTATACAACGCTCTCGTTTTGGAGACAGACATCATGCACGAGCGTAGAAAAAATATCGTGCGCAGTCACCTAGAAAATCCACCGTGGTCCGCGTCCAAGCTGGCGAAAGTGTTGAGTTTTCTTTGAAACACCATATGACGCGTGCTCAAAACGTACAGGGAAACTTTGACGACAATTTGGAAGCCTCAAAGTAAACGCTGGAGTAGAACTGCCAACCTTCAACTCCGTGGAAAGTTCGTGAGGTCCATCAGAAGCAACCCAGGAATGTCCGATCGCGATTTGAGTAAAAAGTATGAACCTGTAGTCGAAAGCTGTATGACATAGCAGGTTGTCCGGTGGATGCACACTTATGGATGATAAAACTGATGAAAAGGCCGACTTTGGACAACTTCTTGGGCCAAAATATTACCAGGCGAAGGCTCGATGAAGTGTCCTGGGAGGTTTAGATCATTAAACCATTAAAGTTAGAGTTAATCTCTGTCTTTATTATCGGGTTCTTCTATTTATAAGATAGATACATAATTTGGTTCAACACGGCCGCAAATTGAACTCAATGTGAGAGCCCACTTTACGCAGTCGCATGGGAACTCATATTCATAAAATGTGGAGCACTCATAGACTGAGTAACTCCAAATTTTACGAAACGGAGTCGTAGTTCCCATGCGACTGAGCTCTCAAAATGTGTTGAGCCACTCAGAGTTTATTGCTTTGAATGATATGCATAGTATTGATTTAGATTATATGACAAATTTAGGATGGCAAAGTATGGACTGTAAGTTTAGATGGAAAGAAGTTGAGTTATGGATGATGTGTTTAGGGATTTACCGTATGTGCTGACATAAGGGCTTTTCAGGACAGAACTACGTGTGTGGGAAAGTTATCTTACAGACCCTGTCAGATTCAAATTTGTTTTTGCGGATAAATTCGCACGCAAACATATGATCTGGCTGGGACATTGCAGCTGCGGCTTGAAGACAAACGTTTGCGACACTGCGAAAATGCGGAACTCGGAGGTTTACAAAACCGAAAGTCAGAAGTGAGTTCTGTCCTTCAACCAGTCGTATGATGGGCCGGTGACATTTTGGCCGGATCTTACGAGTTTTCACTACAGCCGGGAATGGTACACCGACAACGGAGTCCAGTTTGTACCGAAAACCCTCCACAACTCAGAATAGTAGTGTGGATTTCTGTTTAATATCATGCACATCAATGGAGCGTCATAATACTTATACATTTAAATAATTAATCGTGTAGATTGTCGATAATGTTGTATGCAAAAGCTCATCTTTGCTAGAATTTTTTGCATGCAAGTTGCTGAATCATGTGGAATGATATACAATTTTGCGTGCTCTGATTTTTGCATCTCAATGGAAATTCAGATTTTTTACTGTGTCAATACACCCAATTGTTCTCAGTTCAGAACCATTGAAAACTACTGGAAAGTTAAAAAAAATGTTGGGATAAAATCGCTACACAGTTTGCAAGAAACATGTAATTTTCTGCGTTATCTAATGTACATAAATGCTAGATTTGGCAAAAGCTCATGGGATATTTTTCCTACATTGAAGCCGGATAACGTCTGAATCTAGTCTGTTGTATGAAAGATTGCAAGCGATTTCTTTGCTTACGACAACGTTGTGCGCCTCGTGATTGGTCGTATTAAGGGAAAATTTCGAAAAGTCCTTCGATACCACGACGAATTATTCGTTTCGTAGCTTTTTTTTAAATATATATAAATAATATAGCCCAAGCCTAGGTGATTTCTGCTTCAACATACGCCCATATTGAATAGTCGAGGGGGTCTGGACTGCTTAGAGGGCAAGTACCATTCGGCACAAAACATGTGTTCTCCTTCTGCCAGGGTTGAGTCCATTTAGAGGTATGGTATGGTTCTCCATCTTGTTGGAAAACAGGATTCTCGTATTCATGGAAGTTGGCTTGAATCCACAGAAACACAGAAAACAAAAATAATTTTAACAAGCACGTAAAATTTCCACTCGTTTAATTCCTAGCCAAAGGAGGCGTAAACAACGAAAGTGTTTGCCATCTTTCATGCGCCATACAACAATGTTCGCAATCTTTCATACAACAGGCTAGAGTCAGGCGTTATCTGGCTTAAGTTTACTTGAAATATCCCATTATTGTCTGCCAAATCTAGCATTCCCTTTATGTGCATTAGATAACGCAGAAAATTAAATGTGTCTTTTTATCTGTGTACTTCAACTATGGTTTTGGTAGTTTCAAAAAATTCTCATTTTCCACTGTGGTGATATTGTTCACGCCCAATTAGAAACTTCAATAATTCAGTGATTAAATGTCAATGTAATTCTTATTTCCATTTCTATGTTCCAATACGATGACACTTGAGAAGAAAATCCTAACCGAATTCGGCAGACTAAGAGGTACAAAACGATTGATTAAGGTTCGAGAATAGAACCCTATTGTTGCGTGGTATCGACAAAAAAGTAGTAACTGTATAACTTGCTGCACTGCTTCGTTAAAATTGTATTGTTACAGTGAGATTCCACGCATATGGTAGGCGAGAGTAAATAATGTACCTTTTCATATTTCATGAGGTATTTGGAAGAACGATCGCAGTAAACTACTGACTTTATAACAGTTGAACCATGCTCTTGCCTTAAGTTAAAACATTCTTCAGAATTGTAAACATAGTAGCTCCTAAGATAAATAATTCCATAAAGGATGGAAGCATTGGACAAATTCATGCTGTATACAAAATACGTGCGAGGTCTTTGCTCTGTGATTGGATTAGATGTGTTGAATCCTTACTACAAACGAGGTTTTCGAACATATTTCACATTCTTTTTGATGGGACTATACGTCGTGTTGTCAATCAATTCTTTATTGGTTGCTGAAGACAGTACAGACGTTTTAAAGGCATTGTCTTTTGGTGGTTTTTTTCTGCAATGTGTACTAAAATTGATTTTTACTTTGGCAAATCGAGACCAGTATCATACTAATCACTCAAATTTGAAACAATCAATTTATTTGAAGTATCTAGAAGGAACTGAAAAACAGAAACATGTCATTTTGACAAATATTTCACAGCTTCTTCTATTGGTTAAAGGAACATCATTGCTGTATTTCTCGTCACTTGTGTTATTTTCCATCTATCCGGCCTACATGTATTTCATCGAGAATGTTAAAGTTAACATATTTCCACTTCTTGTTCCTGGAATTGACATTTATTCTGCATATGGATATGGCTTCACCAACATGATTCACATGATTTTGGCTGTTTATGGATTGTTTGGTGCATTATCCTCGGATACTGGTTTCATGATGTTTATCTTTCATATAGTTACACATACTGATCTCTTACACATCAATTTCATTGAATTTGATGTAAAAATTCGTTCCATAGAAGAAAAATACAAAACAAAAGATTATGCTTTATATTGCCGACTAGAAATGCGAAAGCTATACCAGGACCATAAGGCCGTGATCGACTTCCTGACTTCACTCCAAATGTGTTACGAAAGCATTTGTGTGGTACAAGTGGTATCATGCGTTATAACGATTTCCCTGAACATGTTCCTGGCATTAATGGTAAATTATGTCATCAATTTTTCGTATCGACAATCAATTTCATATTTTTTCTGCTTCTTTTTTCAGTCTGACTGGTATGCAACGTATGGATTTCTGCTTGCTTCACTGTTTCAGCTTTTCATTTATGCAGTTCTTGGAACGATTATTCAGCTAATGGTAAGAAACAGATGTACCATAATTTTGGGAGATTTTCATGTAATTTTCTGCGTTATCTAATGCAACAGGTTTGGTATAAATTCTTGGGATGTTCTATGAAATTTTTGTCAGTGACATAACTGCAAAGTTGACGTAGGCCTCCTTAATAATGTGAAGAAATTAATGTCATCGAATTAATAAATTTTACTATATTGTATACTATATATCAGCATCAGCATAGTATACTAAATATATTTGACATCACTCTCACTTCTTCTTTTTTCTCCTCCGCCCAAGCAATACAGCTTGTATACAGCTGGATGTTTGGCGGGACACCACCCTGTGAAATGGTCACACCGGAGAGAAGTTTATTCAGCTCCTCGGCATTGCGAATGGCCAGCTGCAGGTGACGTGGAATGATTATGATCTTCTTTTTGTTACGGGCTGTCTTTCTTACCTACTCGATGACTTCGGCGGCCAGCTATTCCATCACCGCAGCGAGGTAGACCACCAGCTTCAACACGCTCGGCGTAGTTGGCCTTCCATATCAGACGGTGAATGCGACCGACTGAGAACTGCAATCCTGCGCGATTCGATAGGAACTTTTCCTTTCCATTAACCTTTCCTTCTTTGCCACGGACAGACATGTTGTTAGGTAGTAGAGTGTGCTGGACGATTTGACGATGCGCAGCTTAGAGCTGATATTTATAACTGATAGCTACCCGCCATGCCGGGCCCATTTTATAAAATGGCATCGGGTGCCATTGCACGAACAGAAGGGGGTAATAAACGAAGGCAACGTGAAACAAATTTCACAAAAGGGGACGGGCCTCAGTTGTTGCGCCAGACACCAGCGTGGAAATGGAATCATTAGTTTTCATTAGCGTCATAGGGGCGCACGCTGTATGGTTTCGAAGCTTAAATTCGCATCTTCTCAACTCAGGCAACAGAAAAATGGCCCTTGTCAGAGCCTCAAAACCCCATCCACAGAGAGTTGAGATATGGACACACTTACTTCTGAACGTGGCATCTAAAAACTGCAATACAATTATAGTTAGTTGATATTGGTCAGAAAATTCAGACCTCACATTTGATTAGGAACTCATTCACAAAAATCACCATTATTCACAAAATAGGTGACATTCAAGCTAGTGAGTGCAGTCAGAGCATGGAGTGCTGACCAACCAAAAGTTCATCATTTACTAGATATGTGTACACATGGTCGGAATGCAAAAAATGAAATTTTTTTCAGTCAATGCGAGTCAGTCAAAAAAAAATTTGAATAGCCAGGACCATACTGGAAACACTCTAGTGTATACTCAACAGGGAGTTACCAGATTCAGACTTGAACCAAAACAATTCGTGCGACACCTAAAATCACATGAAAAGTCGAAAAAGTATAATGGTGGTTATAAAAAGTACCCACGAGCATATTGGACATATTCGAACACGTTTCGGGTAAGCCAGGGGAATTTGCCACCTTAAATCACAAGAGAATCCAATAACAAGTTCAATGATGCTCAAATCAAGTGCGCAGGACCACATTGCTGATATGTGGATAAACAATCTGAACTTTTTGTGATGGGACCAGTGTCCGTTAATCATATTATAAATTGAATCTTGTAAGAGGGATTCAGATCTCACCATTGCATTGATGGATAAATTCAGTGAATTTTACAATTTTATTTAAAATGGGTTGTATTGAATCAAATGTATATTTCGTGCTCCATCATTCTACTTGAGCCTCATAACGGGGTATAACGGTCCGTTATCAGCTGTTCGACGAAACTATGTCCTGATGTTTGGACAGGAGCGTTGTACAGCTTTTTTATCGATTTGGCGAATGCATTTTTTGATTCTATTAATCAGTTGCTTACAGTCTTTGGCTATCCAGTTGTTTTTGCACACCAGCGAACTTAAATGTCCAAAGAAATCTTCAATCGGACGACACTAACTAGGGGAAAATTTGTTCGATAGCGGTTTTTTGGTACATACGGGATGTTTTGGCTTTCCAAGAAGGCTTGTGTTTTTCTCACATAATGCGACGACGTTTTGTCCGGCCATAACACGTCATATCCATCTGCATGATATGTTTGAAGAAATGGAATCAATATTTTCTTCAAACATTGATTTTGGTGCACTTCTTGATTAAAAGCCAAACCACTGGGCTTGAACCATGGTTTGGAAATTCCTCTCTCAGATATTGCAATTTAAAGCACCAGCATCTGCTCATACTTAGGCTTAAACTTATATTTCACGTTCTGAGATGCAGTAGAAATGTTATTAGAATAATCGATCGTTTCCTGGGATGTGGGTTTTTGAGAGGGGGAAGTAGCTTTCATCATCCAAAACGAAACATTTTCCGGCGTAATTTCGGGTCATCCAGCGGCATTGGGATTTTACGGTTAATATCTGTTGCTCTGTGTATTCTGGTGCACTTGATTTCTTGTAAGGTTGCGCAGTCTTGAACGTTTTTGCTGCATCAGATTGACTAATATAATCCTTGTTGCTAAAAGTACTACGGAGCAATCTAAGTCCTTTCTTGTCCATTATTTTAGCCGGTCTACCACTACCACTCCTACGTGCTCCTGAAGATGCCAGGATACGATAGATGGTTGAAACTGGAACATTCTCGGTTTTAAAATAGTTCACAGTGAACTTTTTCCCGTGATTTTGGTTGCAGGAACATCTCCGGTTTTGGGCGAAGGATATGTGGCCGCCATCCAACTCCGATCTTAATCCACTGGGTTACTCAGTAGAGGTCTGTTCTAAACGCCATCCGGGTACAGCAAGCCTCAGACAAACATTGACCCGTACCTGGAGAGAAATGGATCCAGGCTACATTATAAGGACCTGGCGTGGAAGCGTGTGGAGGTCACAATTGCAGCAAGCGGAAACTCGATTGATGATTAATATAGTTAAAAACTCTCAGAAAGATCCCCTTATTGAAAAAAATGAGACCCAAATTTTTGAGATTTTTTTTTAATTTTAAAATTGCTCAATCGTTCAATCATTATCACACAGAGAAAAATAATGAAGTTTTACAGTCGCGCAAGATTTCCCCTCGCTTAGTTCCAAGCCAAAGGAAGCGTAATCAACGAAATGATTTGCAATCCTTCATGCGCCATACACCAATAATGTTTGGAATTTTTCATACAACGCTATATTCAGGCGTTATCTGGCTTAAGTTTACATGAAATATCTCATTTATTTCTGCCAAATCTAGCATTCCCTTTGTGTGTATTAGAAACGCAGAAAAATGCATGTTTCACGCATAAAATAAAATAAATCGAAAATCGGTTTTTTTTTTCAAGTATCGCTAATCAATAACCGAACTGGACCGCAAAGACATATTCATAGACAATGAAACGTACGACAAATTTACGTCTTCAAACTAATTCGACAATGTATGGGAAATAAGTTCTATGTTGCCGGGGCGCGACAGTGTTTCCAAGAAATATAATTTTGTTTTGTTGACAAGTTTGCCGGCAAGCTGAAGATCAGGCAGGAAATCTTCAACTGTGGCCGGAAAACTATGATTTACATCACAGCCAAAAATATCAGCGCCAACATTTGATTAGGGCGAATCTGCTTTTGTAAACAAACACTTTGTCTGTTAATTTATCGGAAGTTGAACACAATTCCTTCAAATTTAATATATCAGAGGATAGAAATAAGGCTCCTCATCCTCAAAGAGTGCTCAATTTGTATTTGTGACCTTTTGTTCAAGAGAAAATGAGTACGAAAGCCATTGTTTACAAAAGCAGATTCACCCTAATATAATGTTGGCGCTGATATGGACGGACAGCTATACGTCAAAAAATGCCTAAATTGTACTGTCACTGTCAACTTTGCCTCTGTCACGACAGTTAGAATGCGCAACAGTTGTTTCGCAATAATGGAGCAGGCGTCACTGAAAAAAGAATGAACCTTTCAATCTGACGGGGATTCCACCCGATCGAAATAAGCTGATGGCCGGACTTTAATGCATGTGCAGAACATACTCAAACCCTATGGGAATGTACCGCAATTAGCAACATGACCCATCAACTAACAAAAAATCTTCATTTTGCTTCATTTATTTTTCATTGCATCTGGTGCGTTTCCACGCATGGTAAAGGACAACAGAAACAATTTCAACTTTATATATAACAACATGAAAAAAAACTTCATTGATGTAGACTATTATTCGTTCACGATACGGCCAATCTTAACAGTTTACTTACATCAATCTGAACTATCGGTGGTATAACCAAGAGCAGCTAAATCATTCCTGAGAAAATGGAAGCATTGGACAAGTTTATGTTGTACACGAAATACGTGCGAGGTGTTTGCTCTGTAATAGGGCTAGATATTTTCAATCCAGATTTCAAACGAGGCTTCCGAACATACCTAACTTTCTTTTTGATGGGACTGTACGTGGTGTTGTCAGTAAATACTTTATTGGTAGCAGAAGACAGCACGGAAGTCTTAAAGGCACTGTCGTTCGCTGGATTTTTCCTACAATGTTTACTCAAATTAATTTTCACATTGGCAAACCGTGATCAGTACCACGTAAATCATACTAATTTAAAAGAAACAATATACCTAAAGTACATGGAAGGAACTGAGGACCAGAAGCATGTTATTTTGAAAAATATATCTCAACTTCTATTGTTGGTAAAAGGAACATCACTGCTATATTTCTCGTCACTTGTGTTATTTTCCATCTATCCGGCCTACATGTATTTCATCGAGGAAGTAAAAGTAACCATATTTCCTCTTCTTGTTCCTGGAATTGACATTTATTCTGCATATGGATATGGCCTCACCAACATGATTCACATGATTTTGGCTGTTTATGGATTATTTGGTGCATTATCATCGGATACTGCTTTCATGATGTTTATTTTTCACATAGTTTCTTACACTGACCTTTTGAACATAAACTTTGTAACATTTGCAAAACAGCTCAGTTCTTTGGAGGAAAAGTACCGAACTAAAGACTTTGCTAAATTTTGCCGAGAAGAAATGCGAATATTATTTCTGAATCACAAGGCTGTGATTGCCTTCCTGACTTCACTGCAAATGTGTTACGAAAGTATATGTGTGGTGCAAGTGGTATCATGTGTTATAACAATATCGCTTAATCTTTTGCTTGCTTTGATGGTAAATATTGCGCATCGTATGGAATTTTTATTTGACTTTTGACTTATAACGCATTTTTCAGTCTGATTGGTATGCAACATATGGATTTCTTCTTGCCTCAGTTTTCCAACTGTTCATTTATGCAGTTCTTGGGACGCTTATTCAGCTCATGGTATGAATTTAAGAATGAGTATAATCTTCCAACACAATGGTGGATCAAATCAATAGTTTTTTTTTTTTAAATAAAATTAAATCTTTCAACATCATACACGGCTAATATCACTGCAACAATTAGGGGGCAAGCATAACAATCTTCTTATAAAAAATAAACTCTGATTTTAATGATTTTAAATGAATGATATGACAAAGCTCTATTTAAATTTTGTTACACTGATCATCTAAATGTTTGTTCTAGCAAATATGAGCTGAAGAAATATTAAGCGCTTAATAAATTACAAGTAATTTTTTATTTATCACCAGTAGTGGGCGGATGTCTGTTTTATTTCGACAATTTAGTTTTGCATCCAACAAAGTATCACAAACTATTAAATAATACCGATAAAAGTCACTAAATTTTGGAAGACGTACTAATAAAATTACATTGTACTCTGAAGTGCAGTAGTATTTATTAGCTCACGCATACTTTAAAGTTTTTTGTGGCAAATGAAACGAAAAAAAATGGTTTTGCATACAACAGCAATGACAAACAGAAAACCATTGTTTTTTCAAGAGTCATGCTTGTTTCTTATTAACTTCACTTAATTTAACTTTTAATATAAAATGAATGAAGCATTGATGACTCTTAGTTGACAAACGCTTTTAGTGAACATGCGAATAAAAAAAAATCGCGCCTGGCAGTCAAGAATTTTAGATCTAGTTTTGTTTTTGGAAACGGTATTATTTCCGAATAAGAAGAATTGAATGGCAATTTTTTTTTCATTTTAATGAATAACTCAGCGTGCTAGTTCGTTCATGATTTGATCCACTTTATCTCGTTTATTATATTGAATAGTAATTAAATGTCTTATAATCTCTTTTCAGAATGATCGCATTATAAAACTGGTGTATGACATTCCGTGGCATCTGCTCCCAAATTCGGAAAAACGCTCCTTCCAGTTTCTAATGTTCAAAACGCAACGACCGATTGAGATGTTTTTAAGAGGATTGGGACCATTAAATGTAGAAACGTTCACTGAAATCATGCGGATGATTTATTCATCGTTCACTATGCTATACAGTTTTATCGTTGAGTAAAGTGAAATTTAAAATTACGTGTTTGAGAGTACGATTTAGGTATGGAATGATGCACCAAGTGTTAAATGTTTGTACAATAAAGTTTAAGAATCATAAACCACTTTCTTCGGAATTAACGGAATTGGTTGTTCAGTCCACCAATTTCCTGCTCTGTTAACAGGTCGTCGTGGGTTCTATCCCATCTCCATTATTAATACTAACACATTTCAACCCTCTCGTGTCACTCATGAACGTCGTAGAGTTCTCTGCATCTCTCCTAAGTAGATGTTGAATTAACAATCATTCCTATCCTCACCAGTTGCAAGGAAGTGGCCAGTTCTCGATTGTTGGATAGTGTATCACTTACAACAATAGAATTCGTGAATTATTTCAAAATAGTGCTGCTATGAATGAAAGTCAACATCACTCGTATAACCATTTATGGCCTGTACCATCCACATAACGGGTGTTCAATAAAAATATGAGATTTGTTTCAGTCATGTAGTAAAAAAAAAGTATTTTTTTTCAACGAATTCAGTATTTTTTTAATTAAAAACATAATGTTTATTCTTCAAAAAACGTCAATGAATATTGGAGAAGGGGCCCGTCAGCCGTACGACGCAACTTAGTCGCGATGCTCTTACAAGAGCGCTGGACGGCACTGACGTCCATCTTCCGGATACAATTCCGGATCCTCGTGGTCAAAGGCTTCGCATCCTTGGCCCGCCCATTATTTCTGAACACTGAGCACTGAGGGAGCCCAAAAAATCCTCAATGGGACGGCACTGGGGCAAGTTCGCCGGGTTCCTTTCTTTCGGCACGTACGGTACCTTTTTCTGCTCAAGATACTCTAGCGTTCTCTTGGCGTAATGGTGAGACGCCTTGTCCGGCCAGAAGACATTCCATCCGCATGATGTTCTTTTAAGAACGGCAGAAGAATGTTCCCAAGACACTTCTCCTGGTACACTTGTTGATTGATGGCCAGACCGCTCGGCTGGAACCATGGCTTTGAAATCCCTTTGTCCGATATGGCGATGTGCATGTTTTTTTTCAAATTTATGCTTAAACTTATATTTTGCTTCGGGGGGGGGGGGGGGGGGCGTGTTTCGCGACTTGTCTCTGGAATAGTCATTTCCTGGAATGTGGGTCTTCGAGAGCGGAAAGTAACTTTCGTCATCCAGCACGAACGACGTCCCGCGGTAGTTCTTCGTCATCCACCGGCACTGCGATTTCACGGTCGCTATCTGCTTATCCGTGTACTCGGGGGACCGAGTCTTCTTCCGACAGATGAGGTCCGCCATCTTGAGGGTTCGGTGAATCAAGGTATGGGAGCAGTGATATTTTCGGCCGGCGTCACGCAAACTCATTCCGTCCTTGTTATCGAACAGCTTTTTCAACGCTTCCTTCTTCTTCTTTGTCATTATCTTCGCAAGACGGCCGCTACCGGCCTTCCGCTCTACGCTCAGGGTTGCCAGGATCCGGTAAACTGTACTCACGGGCACGTTTTCGTCTCGAAAGTGGTCTACCTTAAACTTTTTTCCACGATGACCATGTGTTTCGTAAAACCGTACAACACGCTCGCGGAGTGCTTGCTGTTTCGACGCCATCTTCGATTAAACTGACAGCAGCCGAGCAAAAAGAAACATGACACCCATTTCTAGGGAGTCCAGAGAGCAATTCTCTTGGACAGGAAAAAATTTACGCTCTTAACTTTAATTACAGAAATAATTAAAGTAAAGAGTTGTGTATAAGACACGACCGCCTGATTAAGAGTGACTACGTCACTCTTATGCACGTTTTTGCATTTATATGTTCAATATGTTAGAAGAATATATTATTGATTCTTAAAAATCATTTGGTGGTCATAAAGAGGGCCATTTGGTTTGGCATGCTGCCCTTGCCGTAAGATTGCTGATATCTGTGCTTCAGAGTAATGCAACTGTGTCCTGGAATTTCAGAACCGTGTTTGAAATGGTACACATGGTTTCTGTTAGTTGCCTTCTCGTTTGCTGTCTTCCCGTAGGCAAGTGCTCTCGGTGGCACTCGGATGTTCAGTTGAGAGAGAAGCCGCGAGCAGTCGACCTCTCCATTGGCAACAAAAGCCGCTTGTTGATTTTTCCGTCGGCGTTCCAAAGTTGCAATTGCAGCAGATTGCAGTGAACTGAATACGGCGGGAGATTTTGCGGATCACACCATGATAGAACGCCATGCCATCAGGATAAACCTGTGCTGTATTTTTTCAATCCTCAAGCTCCAAGTCAATTGATAAAGAAGCCAGACCAAGGCGGCAATTTTCAGACATAACCATACACTTTGGAGTGATCATAAGTTTATTCCGACGGCACCAATCAGTGAATCGATCCAATAATGATTGAAGACAAAAACAATCCTCACCACAAAAAACAGTTTTAAAAGGTGTTTCAATAAAAAAATTGGTCGACTTAAACTTGACGCATTTCCTTTCATCGTGCATTAAACAAAATTGCAC
Source organism: Aedes koreicus (assembly GCA_024533555.2). Taxonomy (NCBI): domain Eukaryota; kingdom Metazoa; phylum Arthropoda; class Insecta; order Diptera; family Culicidae; genus Aedes; species Aedes koreicus. Next base: position 109,504 of record JAHHFK020001329.1, read on the forward strand.
ACCCCTCATTTTGAATATGTGTGCGTGTAGCATCATGCCTCTATTTTGATTTTGAGAATAGCACTTCAGTTATCAAAATGTCGTCGAAGGAAGAGAAGCAACGCATCAAAATTTTGCACGTGCATGGCGAAAATCCAAACTACTCTCACGCCAAGTTGACGAAATTGTTGAATGTGGCTAAATCAACTGTTACCAACGTATTAAAAGTGTTCGGTGAACGTTTGTCGATAGCCAAGAAAGCTGGATCGGGGGGAAATCGAAAGCCGGAGGCCACAACGACGATGAAAAGAGTTGCCCGCTGTTTCGAGTGGAACCTCTCCGTCAGAGAAGCTGGGAGTGGCGCTTTAAACCGTGGATAGCTAAATAAGGAGCTGCGCTGTCGACTTACAAGAAAGTGGTGACTACACATCGTGACGATAAACAAAACACGTCGGCCAAAGCACGGTCGCGAAAGTTGTACACGACGATGCTGACGTAGTTTAATTGCGTGGTACAGGACGATGAAACTTACGCCAAGGCAGACTTTCAACAGCTTCCTGGACAGGAATTTTATACTGCAACCGGACGGGGAAATGTGGCAGATATTTTCAAGCACATTAAACTGTCATAGTTCGCGAAGAAATATCTGGTGTGGCAGGCCATCTATACCTGTGGCTTGAAGAGCAACATTTACATTGCGACCGGAACCGTCAACCAGGAAATTTATCTGAGCGAGTGCCTATAAAAACGTCTACTGCCTTTCCTGAAGCGACACAATTGTTCCGTTCTATTTTGGTCGGATTTGGCATCTTGCCATTACGGAAAAAAAGGCCATGGAGTGGTATGCTGCCAACAACGTTCAAGTGGTGCCAAAGGACAAGAACCCTCCCAACATCGTCAAGCGGAATCTTAAGAAGACTCAAAAAGCTGTTGTGAGCGAGAAACAGTTCAAGGCAAACTGGCATTCTGCGGCGAATAAAGTGGACAAGGAGACTATACAAAATCTTATGGCTGGTGTTAAACGAAAGACCCCGCAATTCGCATTCGGTAAAAAGGAAGCTTAGCTAAATATTTCTCCTGTATTCTGTTTTAACTGAACTTGAAAAAGAAAAAGAATTTGACTTATTAATAAAAACTTTGATCGACTCACACACATTACTGTTTGACCAAATTTTGATCGGAACACCCTTTAAGTCATCAGCATACGCAAGCCTGCAGCCATCTCCGAGTAGAAGCAATACATCGTTGAAGTATAGAACGAACAGCAGTGGGCCAAGGTTGCTATACTGTGGACCACCTGACGTGTTCGTAAAAAAACAGTAAGTTAAGTCTATACCTGTCTGTTAAATACAAGCACAGCCATGATGTCAATCTTTCCGACGTTTAAATGTCATGGGATCTGGTTCAATTCTAAGTGCACCTGGAGATCCCAAATTGAGTATCTGGAGCGAAAGTGCCAGAAAAGGATCATCTTTCTTCGAACAATAACTGGTACCTGGTGGGGGAGCACATCTGTAAGATCTTCTAGTGTTGAACCGAACAACGATTTTATTGGTTACAGAGTAGGGTAGCGTTTGTTTTCAGTCGGCGGCTCGGTCGCACATCAGAAAACTTGAACGTATTCAGTATCGGTGTCTTCGTTTCACGTTAGGTTGCATGCACTAGATTCATACCATGATTCTTGAAGTGCTGGCTGGCATTTTGCCACTCTCAGAGAATTATTTCTCCTGCTCCTCACCAATTGTGAAGTTATGTGAAGGTAATCGAAAACATTGAGAAGCTTCTTGAGCTGAGTCCTCAAACTCGCTTCATGACTTTGTACCATTTGTTTATCACACAGGATGTGCCTAGTTGGAACCTATTGGCTTCAGCTAGTTGTTCGGTTCCGTCCCCCTAACTTGAGTTCTAAGATAACTGATGTACATAAATCTGAAAACTGGGCTCTATAAAGTTGATTCGAGCCTGTAAAAATAAATGAATTTATAAAAAAAAGATTTTGTTTTTGCTCGAGTCACTTAGGTTAAGTTATATGAATTCAAAAGAAAGTTACCCTTTCCGTGAAACGGCTCACCATATCATGATTTTCGAAACATTCTGATTGCGGCCTTCAGCTAGTTTATCTCAAGGAACATTGGCAAGACTTTTGCTATACACACCACTATTTAGTTGATAAAAACAGTCCTGAAAAAGCACAAGTTTTTCATCCGAAAATAAAACATCAATGTCTGAATTCAGGAATGGTTCGCGCGCGCGAGCGCGCGTGTGTGTGTGTGTGTGTGTGTGTGTGTGTGTGTGTGTGTGTGTGTGTGTGTGAGTGTTACAAATTATGTCACATCGGTACCTCTGCCATTTGTGAACCGATTTCAGTTCTGTTGATGGCATATGAAAGCTACAACATTCCCATAGAACGCTACCGATATTTTCTTTTTTCAGACATTTCGTTACGAAGATATAAAAAGTACTTCACGGCCTATTATAATAGTAATCAAACAGTTTAGTCTCCGATTACATACTGAGCTATTTGTGTACCGATTTTAGTTTGTGTTAAAGTTATAAAATCTCCAAAAAACTGGTCAAAATTTCATTAAGATTGGATAATCCTTCATGGAGATATGACCAAAACATTACCTGAGAGCACATAATTTTGAGATGAAAATATACTCGTTGCAGTTCAAAACCGAACAAGGCCACTCACCCCAATCGATAAACGTAAACAGGTCGTTAAAGACTATTAATGACAATATTTTAATCACATCGATGAACAATACGTTCAAAATTAACAAATAGTTCATTTTACAAACTGAATGTATGACATATCGAATATTCCTGGTTCTTCCTTTAATTTCTGATGAAAATATGTATCCAGTACATGTTCTGATGAAAATATGTATCCAGTACCATCCAGTACCATACTTTTGAATTTGTAATTCTGGTAGAGTGTAAGAAGGGTTCAGTCTCACCATCGGTGGATTAATTCGGGTTTTTATAAATAAATTCATAATTTGTCATGTATAATTTTCTCCGCACAATTCGATTATTCCAGTATATTCTGATAGTAGACAGGAAAATGTGTGTAGCAGAAATCATAAGTACTAATGTTTGATTTTTTTTCTTCGTTTTTCGAATTTCCAATCGAAATTATTTTTTCACCCCCCCTCTAATCTAAATTATGGCAAAGCATAAGTTTTCTTTCCGAGACCAAAAACATGAAACATTCAAAAATTTCATCTCTAAAAAAAAACCTTTTCTTTCAACCTTATCTCCTTGTTAATAGCTAACTCCTTAACTCCTTATTTTTTGTACCCAAAATGAACAAAAATACACCACAACCCAAATGTCACAATGTGAGGAAGGTGATATTTGTAATCATCATCTGTAATCAACTGCTACTCAAATTCGTCAATAACGAATAACCGTGTGAACATACACATCTGGTTGGTTCAGAACGCTGAATGGAACAAGGGAAAAGAATTAATAATCCAGTGACAGCAGACAATGATGGATTTACCTGTTTCAGAAGTACGAGCGCTCGTCTTCCGGTACATGATTCCATTGGTACAACCTGAATGGATTTGGCAAATAAAATAATCATCTTACCAGATATGCAACGGAAATATCAATCGGAAAGCAGACAGAAGCAAGCGAAAAATCGCAACGAAGTGTACGGGAAACCTCGACTCAAAATTCACTCACTGTGAATTGGTTCGAACGGAGTAGTCAAATATTTACAAGCAATTTTGATCAAATGTAAATTTGCACACTCCTCGTCCTGAGTAAGTAAAAGCGCTCACGATTGAACCGTAACGAATCCATCTGATTTTCTGCGATTTTGAAACATTCCTTTGGTGAGAGGTTGTCGGTTTTTACTATTTCATTCTCGACTTCAGCCTTCAATCGGTTGATTGCACTCGTGGACGCTTAAAATGAGTAGGCAACGTGGGAGAGAACAAAAAAAAAAACGAAAATGTAAATAACTTTTGCTAACCGACCGAATGAAGTGGAATCCTTTTTTGCGTTTTCATATTAGGTATTTCGAATTTGTTTTTAATTCCCTTAATATGTGAGGAAACAAGAAACACAAAAATGCTAGATTTGGTTTTTTTTATCTAACTCAAACACAATTAAACACAATGTCACTGGCAAAGCACTGTGTTTGCCTTTTATTTATTGTATTCTTTTCAACTTATTGTCACGTATTATTTCACAAAACGAGAAAAATGCGACAATTAAAACCCCCTTTATTTTTTTTGCTGAAGCTGCCAATTGAGACATCATAAAACATAATTGGTACGTTGAAACCTAAGTCCAATTGAACTGTCTTTGTTCTATGCTGAAAAGTAAATAAATGTCCTAAATAGCCGGAGACGGAAAAAAACACAGCATTGAAAATCGAAAGCCATTTGGATTTTATTATTATTTTACTATGCTTTTTGTCTGGAAGTAGATATTTTCAAGCATTGCTAGCTGTTATAAGCCATGCAGTCGTTAGCATTTCGGATGCGTGATTATCATAAAACGTCTTGTTGAAATAAAGCTGTTGGCGTTTTACTGATTGGTTTTTATTTGTACTTTTTACTGAATGCAAGGACCGTATTAAAATCAAATTCAAACATTTCAGGAGCAACATATGAAATAGGTTTGGTATATCGATCATTTGTTTGCTCTTTTCAGTGGTTGTGTTTTTTTTGTTTTTTTTTTTTTTTTTTTTTTTTTTTTTTTTTTTTTTTTTTTTTTTTTTTTTTTTAACGTAGGACTACGTTTCTCTTTTCTATACCGGGTGTCATTTCAAAATTTTGAAAAATGAGAGCGTTACGCAAAAGTGAAAGGTTTTTGAACGCTAATAACTCTCGTTTGACTGAACAGAATGACTTCATTTATACACCATTTGATCAGGAAAACTTACAAATGTTTTGCATTAAAATTTCAATTAAGTAATATTAGTATAAGTAGTTCAATTTATCACTTAAAGATGACCTACTTTTGCTCCCATACAAATCTACACATGAACAGGTTGAAAATATAGTTTTCCCTCTCCGGGTCCTCAAAAGCGGGTAACAAATTGTCTTCTTTTTATTTCATTTAGTTTTATTCCATGTTAAATACAGCACTAGCCACACCCCTCAGCTGTAAAATTATTTTGCTTTGTTGCCGGTGCCTGATTTTATAACTGAAACCTGTCCCCTCTTTTGAATTTTGCTTCGTACTGCATTTTCGTGCCTCTCTTCTTTGGAGGCAATGCTATCAACACCAGTATAAGGCACACGATTTGAACCAAAATGATTTCATTGGGATATTCAGGTTCGATTGATCGATGGTTGTGTTTTTCGCTCTCTCGTTACGAAGATTTTTTCTCGGTTTTTCTTTATCTCATCCGTTTTCTTGCGATTGCGCGTCTGTCTCCTAAATTATCGCCTGCGCTTCCTCATCTACAAACCAGAAGGAAGCGCTGCAAAGTTTTTCAAGTTTCCCCGCTCGACCTATTGCCGTGGCAATGGGTCGTAAAAATCGATAATCCGCGCGGGCGCCATCCGCTTCCGAAGCCTTACCGGAGCCGGGCACCTCCCAGCGCAAAACGATGTTTGTGACAACTAGATTAATAGAATCATCCCAACTATCTTGCCGTCGGCCATTCACAGCGACGAGGAGTTTAATAAACTACTATCCGGATTGAATACAGCACATTATGGTGTCATGCTGGCCAAATAAACCGAAAATAGAAATTAATTTCTTAGGCGTATCATAACCATCGTCCTTTTCAGGACGACCAATTTAATTTTGCAATAAAAGAGTTAGTGTTTAAGTGAAATGTTCGTGATTTATCCTGAACAACCAGTGCATATTATCAAAACTAGTACATTTTGGATTGTTTGAGGCATTCAGTCGAGAGTGGTGAATTCGGCAGAGATTTTTCATCAAACCCGAACTGAATTTTTTTTTCATTAAACTGAACCGAATTTCATAAGAAGGGACGGGTCAAGCAAAATAATAAAGACATTTTAATATTAACCAACTATATGTGTTATGATATGTATAAATAAGATGATACCATTATTACTATGCACCAACGCGGTCCTACGTGATCCTCGCGGTTATATCCCTGATATAACCCACCTCTAATTTTTAAAATTACCACTCGAAAACAATCCTTGCTTTCTCATTCTGCCTTATCACCCCACGTTGAAGTGACTATTTTTTAGGGTCGGAGTGCACTTATCATACTCTTTACTCAATGTGGGGTTACTTGCTCGCTGGTCTACTCTTAGGATCATTACAGCATAGCCAATCTAAATGACGATGATATGTTAGCTAAATGTTAGCAAAAGAGGTGCCTTGCTGCTCTTTGTCCATCGCTGTTCCGCCACCGCAATGAGGACCTGCGTCAGTGCCTATACGCCTTTTCGACGTCTCTCATGTTATGTTGTCTTTGCGATAACGCATCCTTATGTGGAAGGGGGGCGAAGGAACCCGACCCAACTTTTCTGATGCATGTGCTTGCTGAGTGCCCTGGCAGATCTGCGTAGCTCTGCAGCATGTTATTGTTACTGCGCTCGTCTTGCTTTTCGGACAAATCGGGTGGATGCCAAGGTCGCAATTCCAGTTGGATAATGTCCTCCGGTTTTCAGGTGCCCCGAAGACCCAAATCTGGCGATTCGTCACCAGATTCGTCACGCCCTTCGGCGACGACGGCCTTGAAGTTAGTTAGCTAAATCATGCATCGAACTATCATGCCAAACCTATTGGCTTCAGCTAGTTCTATTAGTATCGGTCGCCATTCAGCGACTAATTCTGTTAGTAGCATTGCTTGCTTCCTTCAACTGTCGCCATTCAGCAACCCAACATGAGGCCAGTAAGCTCCCAACTTTTTCGCGTTTTACTCAGGAAGTCCCCGTTGGTGGATCAGTCCTACTCCAATGTAAATTTTGTCCGCGGAGGAACTTCTCCCGAAACCGACCGTGAGCCATTTAGCTCCCATATTTTGGCCCCACTGACTCTAGTAGTCCCAAACAGTGGATCTACCGTACACAGACGAAAAATTCCTCGGCAGTGGAAGTTCGCTCGAAACTGAACCACAGTGAGCCATTTATCTCCCACATATTGACGTAATCGACTCGGGTAGCCCCCGACGAAGGATCTACTCTACAACGACGGTGTGTCTCCCGACGTTGGAATATCCCCGAGACCGACAACTTTGTGCGCTCAACCACTCACTTTTTGGTTTTTCCGCATCTGCAGTAAGAACCAAGAATCGTAGGCAGTCAAAGACCACGTGCTTCGGTGTCTCTTGGATGTCTGCACACTCCGGACTGAAGGGTGACGCTGCATGCCCGAATCGATGCAAGTCTTGTGTGAAGCAACCGTGGTCCGGTATGAGCTGGTGCGTCCGTTGACCGTTGTCTCCCGTGTGATATTCTCGCTGACATTTGGATAACGACTCGGCTCTGACCAGCTTCCGAATTCCTCTGATATTTCTCCGATTATAACACTCACTGTCCTCCGTCAGAGTGGTGCCAATTGGGATCATTCCGGCAATGACGCATACTGCTACAATGATATTGTTCTGTTCACACTCACGCCTCGCATGGCCATGTGCTTGAACGTACTGTTCAAGTTCGCCCCATTTCTCTTGGTTCCCAGGGTCATGGCCTTGGCTGGACTTCCGTATCTAGGTATCGATGGCGATACACAAGCTAGTAGATGCCACTTACTACTGCAAGTTCCGTAGGTATTCAGCATGATTCTAGCTACCGCGTTGATGGCCCTTGCCACCCTCTCACGGGCATAATCTATGTGGCTGTTCAAGCCTGTGGCATGCCCTCCGATGACGATTTCTGCCCACTGCACCGCTGTGTAGTTGCTGACCAGTGCACCAATAATCCTTAATCTAAGTAAACTGCTCGCTGGTCCGCTCATCATTTATATTGCAGCTCCGAAATTATTTGGCTGATGACTCCACTGACGTAACATTTGTACTATGACACTCTCTACGCTTCTCTCTTCGCACTACCTCAAAGCTTCCATCCAAGTTTCCACCGTTTTAATCGCCAACGACAGATCCACTTGCTCTAACGTCTCACCTAACACCGACAGAACTACGTGATCCACAATCCCAACGGTCACATCTCTTTTCGACAGTGTGTGGTTATGGATGACGAAACCTACATCAAGCCAGACGCAAAGCAGATACCGGGGCTGGAGTTCTACATTGCCAAATCACGGTTTGATGTTCCGGAAGACATAAGGAAGAAGAAAGTGGACAAATTCGCCAAAAAATACTTGCTCTGGCAGGCCACATGCCAATGCTGTAAACTGAGTAAACCGTACATCACAACGGGCACCATCAACAGCGAAACTTACCGCACCGAGTGCCTCCAGAAGCGTCTGTTGCCCTTCCTGCGGTCCCACGGAGGCGAGACATTATTTTGGTCGGACCTGGCATCATGCCATTACGCGCGATCGACGTTGGATTGGCACAGAGACAAAAACGTTGTTTTTGTACCAAAAACCGCCAACCCCCCAAATTCACCAGAGATTCGTCCGGTGGAAAGATTTTGGGCCATAATGAAGGCCAAAGTTCGAAAATCGTCCAAGGTGTCGAGCTGGAATTGAAGAAAAAATGGATGAAAGTGACCAAAAAGGTCGGCTCAACCATTGCACAAAATTTAATGAGATCTTAAGGGAAAGGTGCGGGCTTTCAGCGATGAAAAGGAAATTGAATGAAGTAATTATGCCGAAACATAATCATCTGTATGTATTAGTTCATTCCTTGAAAGTTTCAAGAAAGTCCGACTTAAAATAAATTTTTGGCGAATACTTTTGTCTGGTACATTTTTTTCGAGTACATGCCTTATGTGAATATCGAAAATAAATTCTGAACATGCTGAAATTCCGGCGATTTATAATTCCGGCACAACACATTGAAACGGCTGAGATCACTTCTGGAATCAGGGAAAGGACAAAAGGTTAGCATGATATCCTTTTATCGAGCAGATAGAATTTTACCATTCATGGAAAGTTTTCAGATGGACAGTGCTTTGTAGCTATTAAACTGATCTAATCACTGTTATATTTGAATTTTTTATCTCGAGTCCATTTTCAACACAAGTGTACATCAACATATCTTTGGTATTGTTCGGAAATAGATAATCTTGTGTACATGAAAAGCATATGATTTGTTTATAAATTGTATGAAATAGTATATTTTGATACACGTTTTAAGGCACACATGTGTGCAGTTCAGCGAAGTATGCTGTTAGTTTTGGTAAAAGTGAACTTTACGAGAGCTAAGAATACAGTGGAATAGAATAGAAACAAAGATAGCGACGTGTGCAAAAAATGGCAGAGGTGTAATGGAATCACGTTTCAAATTTAAAGCGTAGAAATTATTCGTTTTCCCCCTTTTAGTTAACTGAACTAACTCTCTTTTATTCCACTACTGTGTGACAGGTTAAGTTTATCACTGGCTCTCTTTTTTGTCCCTCGCCGCAATTCTTCTTTCGCGCAATCCGAACCCTTTGCTGGCAATGTTGTTTCTCGGGTAAAAGGATTTCCGCTTTGCTTGCGTCGTGTACGTGATAGTTCACTTAACGGACAAAACAGAAACAAGACATTTCCGACGGATCGGAAAAGTTGAGAGTTGTGCTAAATGGGGTTTTAAAATAAAGGAAATTGGCAATCTAGAACGGGCCACACAGACAAAAGAGTTTGAGGGAATAAATATTTTTTTTGGATTTCTTAAGAAAAAGCACTGACTAGACGCAAAAGAACTTTGCGCTCTGTAGATTTGTGAACATTTGATATGTGTGTATGCATTGATATTTAAATTTAAAATGTATTCAATCAAAAAAACCAATGCAGAACCAGAATGGTACTCTATTCTACTTGATTTTAAAAGTGTGATCAATATGACACAAAACAATGGAAACTGGTTTAAATAATTAAAACTTTCGCACGCTAACGTCTGTCAAATGTTTGGGTGAAAAAAAAAGAAAGAAAAGAAACTGATTCCATCGATACTTTGCCGCCGGTCCTCTATTACCCATTTCATTTTACGACCACTTTACAAGCGGATCCTTTTGCAAAATGGTTTTTCTTCTTTGTATCAAGACGCCCTCTCCTTCCGCCTTAGGATCAAATGGACTAGAAAAATTTTCCCATTGAATTCAATGAAACGCGATACACGCATTAATGGTGGATGGTTTGATTATTAACAGCACAAAAAAAGGAAAATCACAATACGCTTCCGGGTTGGGTCTAAACGAACCTAGTCGTTAGCATTTATGGAATTTATGATTTATATTTATAGAAGTTTGGTTTCCTTTCTACTGGTCTGTGTTTTCCCCGAGGGTGGATTTTTTGGACAGCTTCTGGATTTTGGGAAAATAACAAAGTTGAGCGATGTTGATTGAAAGGTTACCAAAGATTAGTAGGAATATCACACAAAGGAAGTTTGTCAATTACAGCATGCGAAATGTTAGTATCTTCTACGGTTTGCTGGAATATTTATACTTCCGTATATATCCGTAATATTACAGTATTGGTCACTACAGATCGTTACAAGTATTACACTAAAATGCTTAGAAAGTATTTATGCACATCTAGTTTTATTGAATTTAGGTATTTTATTAATTGAATTATAGAACAGGTAGTTGTTGTGATTATTTTAGAGGGATTTTAACCATAAAGGTCATTCATCCCTACTTATAGAACAGGTGTGCTGACACAAAATCCACTAGATATATACATTGATAGGCAAAATAAAGTGCCCACCTCATCGTTTTTTCAATTTCTCTCATTTACTTGGTTCAAATTAAAGTAAACACACTGTATTTTTTTATTATCTTATTTTTTATATTCTTTTTAAGTTTCACTTATGGAATACTGAAAAAAAAGGAGTTTTACTTAAAGAAAAAAAAATCAATTTGTGTTGAAAAAAAAAAACAGTGACAAAATAAAGTGCCCACTTCATTTAGGCTACAGAAAACATAAATTAAAGTAAAATAAAAGCATTTCAATTATTGATGTGTCCTCCGTTAACCTTCAGGACCTCCTGCAGGCGCTTCGACATGCTCTCGACCAGGTTCTTTAGGTGCTGTGGATCTAGCTCTTCCCAGGCGCGCTCCAGGGCTTCAAAATAGTTATTTTTATTGGTAACACCAGTTTTGTCAACCCTGGCATCGAGAATCGCCCACAAATTCTCGATGGGATTGAGGTCCGGGCTTTGTGGAGGCCATTCCAGCGGTTTGATCCGACAAGACCGGAAGAAAGACTTGGTCTTCTTGGCAGTATGCTTCGGGTCGTTGTCCTGCTGGAATACGAACTTCTCTTCAAGGCCCGTCTGGATCAGCAAAACCTCCAGATTTTCTCGCAGGATGTTGATGTAAGAATCTGCCGTCATTATCCCGTCGATTTTCACAATGCTTCCCACTCCACCCCACGAAAAACACCCCCAGACCATCACATTTCCTCCTCCATGCTTCATCGTGCCTTGGATGTGGCGCTCCTGAAGCTCCTCTCCCGATCTGCACCAAACACGAACCCGCCGCTTTCGGTTAAACAGCTCGAATTTTGATTCGTCCGTCCAGAGAACCGTTTTCCAGAACTCTAGGGGCTTATCAGCATGCTCCTTAGCAAACTTAAGCCGTTTGGCTTTGTTTGCCATGCTGATAAATGGGCGCTTCCGGGCAAGTTTGCTATTCAACCCCTGTGTTACGAGACGGCGACGAACAGTTCGACCGGAAACTGATAACTGAAGGGTTTCCTGGATCTCGCGGACAGTTACCTTCGGGTTCTTCTTGACTTCGCGCATGATCTTGGTGTCCGTTCTCGCATCCGTTTTCCGCTTCCTGCCTCTGCCAGGGCGATCCACCACTGATCCAAACGTTTTAAGCTTCAGAAGAATTTTGCCAACCGCTGCCTTACTGATACTGTACTTCTTAGCGACAGCCCGGTGCGATTCACCGTTTTGCACATCACGAACGACCAATTTTCGGATACACAAGGGAATTGCTTTTGAAAGCACTGCGTTTTCCATTTTTTTCAATTGAATCAAATGCGATCACGTATACAAATGCACCAGGTTGAGCCGTTTGCTTCAAAATATGTCAAAATATCAAACCATAAACAATCGAGGGGTCTTCCAATGGAAACTTATCAAAAACATATCGTTTTTTGAAGTGGGCTTTTTTTTTTGTTTTTTTTTTTTTTTCAAAAAATTTTTTTTTTTTTTTTAAAAAATTTTTTTTTTTTTTTTTTTTTTTATATAAAAAAAAAAAAAAAATAAAAAAAAAAAAAAAAAAAAAAAATATTTTTTGTTTTTTTTTTTATATAAAAAATAAATAAGAAAAAAAAAAAAAAAGAAGTGGTCTTTTCTTTTTTTTTTTGTTTTTAGTTTTTTTTTTTTTTTTTTTTCTACTTTTTTTTTTTTTTTTTTTTTTTTTAGTAATCTTTTTTTTTTTTTTTTTTATTATTTTTTTTTTTTTGAGATTTGATTTTGTTTGTGTGAGGTTGTTCTTTTTTTTTTTTTTTTTTATATACAGGGTGTTCGGTTCCTTAGTGCAAATATTTTAAGGGGCGATAGAAGATCATATTTGAAGAAAAAAATTGTTCTACGCATATGATCAAATCTCAATAACCACGGAGTTATTAAACTTTTTCTGTTTTGGTCTATGCTTGCCAAAAATTGGCTCTAACTCTAAAACTATGCAATCAAACACAAAACTGTTACCTTCATCGAATAGTTTGGTAAATTTCCTACTTAATAGCGTCCTTTTTACTTTCAGTAAGTTGCATTTAGACACATTTCAGGGATAAACGAATCTAAAACTTTTGTTTTTCTACGGATTTTCCCTTATTAATTCAAAAAATACGTAATAAAGCTTATTGTTTTGTCTAACCAAAAGATGCCTCTTAAACCGTTCTACAACTCTCTTTTTGACACCAACTTTCTATCTTGTTTAGTTTTGTCGCAAATTTGTACTAAACACATCTGGTTGGGTCGTTAATCGACGGTTGCGTAAAACACGAATTCAACCCACCGTGCGTTGCTGTCGACGTCTGTTTGCAGCGCGCATAGCACACTTGATCGCCACGTGGAGTGACGGTATGAAAAGTGTGACAAAAAAAAACAATGCTGCGGACGGTTCAATTGAACGCATGATGTAAATTGAAAATGTCCTTTTTTCTCGATACCATTGTACATTGAACTTGTTCATTGAACTAATTAGGTATTTTCCAATGATTATTCAAATTAAAACACTGATCTTCGTTTCTTTCATAAATTCATTTCAATAGTTGCTCAATGTGTCCTCCATTTTCTTGGATGCAGTACATGATCCTCCTTCCGGTCTCTTCCACAAGGTTAATATTATTCATTTTCTCTTGTATCTTTCGGGCAGCAATAAAAATTCGGTCAATTAGCTGTTCGCAAGTATTGATTGTCACCGAATACACCTCTTCCTTCATGCACCTTCATAAAAAGAAGTCCATGGGAGTCAAATCCGGACTCCTTGGGGGGCAAGGAATCGGCCCATTCCGTCCAATCCACGGTTCCCGATAGTTGGCGTTCAGAAAATGTCTTACCGCATTTGTGGAATGAGGTGGGGCTCCGTCCTGTTGAAACACCAAGCGCCGTCTCACAGCAAGTGGGACATCCTCCAGCAAGATTGGAAGCTCGTTCTCTAAAAATTCCAAATACTTCACACTGTTAAGCGAACCTTCGATAATGTACGGCCCGATGAGCTGTCGGTCAATTATACCGGCCCATAAATTAACGGAAAACCGGTACAGTGTTCTTGTTTCTTTGACCACTCTTGGGTTTTCAATTGCCCACGTGTGGTCATTGTGGGTATTGAAGTATCCTGCACGGGTAAAGGTGCACTCGTCCGTCCAAAGGATGCTTTTCGAGAAAAATGCATCCTCATCCCTTTTCGCTGTCATAATCCTGCTGAACTCAAGCCGGAGTGGTTTATCTCTTTCCAGAAGCTCCTGAACTTGCAGCGTATGAAACGGATGCATATTCTCTTTGTTTAAAACGTTCCATACGGTCCAGTGAGAGACCGGTAACTGAGCTGCAACTCGCCTTGTACTGGTTTTGGGATCGTTTCTCACAGTTCTTAAAATTCTCTCCTCCATGGCCGGCGTCAGCGACCGGCGGGGCTGGTCGGCTTGAGTTGCAGTCCAAAATAACGTTCCATTCCGGAACCGGCGGTGTGTAAACGTGAAGGTTCCTGTCTCAACGTAATGTTTACAAACTAAACATCTTACATACTTGTATTATTTTTACATACTTGCGTTTGGCAGTCGACGGTTGGGAAATCTGCGTCCATATTCTTGTTGGGCTGTCGTTGCCACACAGTTGGCAAAACCGTAACAGAGATGAATATCCGCCAGCTCTTCTGGAGAATACATGTTTGTTTTCTGCCAGCTGTAAGTTTCTGTTTAGATTTTTCTTCTTCCATACCGTCACTCCACGTGGCAATCAAGTGTGCTATGCGCGCTGCAAACAGACGTCAACAGCAACGCACGGTGGGTTGAATTCGTGTTTTACGCAACCGTCGATTAACGACCCAACCAGATGTGTTTGGTACAAATTTGCGACAAAACTAAACAAGATAGAAAGTTGGTGTCAAAAAGAGAGTTGTAGAGCGGTTTGAGAGGCATCTTTTGGTTAAACAAAACAATAAACTTTATTACGTATTTTTTGAATTAATAAGGGAAAATCCGTAGAAAAACAAAAGTTTTAGATTCGTTTATCCCTGAAATGTGTCTAAATGCAACTTACAGAAAGTAAAAAGGACGCTATTAAGTTGGAAATTTACAAAACTATCTGATGAAGGTAGCAGTTTTGTGTTTAATGGCATAGTTTTAGAGTTAATGCAAATTTATGGCAAGCATAGACCAAAACAGAAAAAGTTTAATAACTCAGTGATTTTTGAGATTTGATCATATGCGTAGAACAATTTTTTTCTTCAAATATGATCTTCTATCGCCCCTTAAAATATTTGCACTAAGGAACCGAACACCCTGTATATATTTTTGTCCTGAACGATATCCAGTCTCCCAACTTCAAAATGAACAGGTGGGGTCCAACGCTTGAACCTGCCTTGTAATTGACAGATGTACTTTTCCTCAACCTGTCCCAGAAATGCTGTAGACGCTGTTAAACAAGTTGGTATTGCTTCAAGCGATTCGGTGTTACCAATGGTAGATCTGGTTCAGGAAGTGACTGCAAGGAGCTGACAGCCAGGAAATGTGCTGGGGTAAGAGGTACGAGATCGTTTGGATCATCTGATATCAGCGTCAGTGGTCTGGAATTCAAGCAGCCTTCTACTTGAACCAGCAACATACGCACGCAGAATGTGGTGTTTAGCAGATCGCACTGCAGCTTCCCACAGTTCACCAAAATGTGGGGAACCGGGAGGATTGAAAGTCCAATTGATTTCTTCGTTGGCGCAGAACCTGATCACGTCCTGCTGATGGTCAGTGTTTTTCCAAAGGCGAAAGGTTTCCTGCAATTGGTTTCGGGATCCATCAAAATTCGTACCGTTGTCCGAATACAAATCGGTAGACTTCCTCTGCGGGTGATAAAGCGTTGAAGTGTTTGCTGGAATCTCTCAGTTGACAAATCTGACACCAGTTCCCCGTGCACTGCCTTCGTACACATGACGTGGGCCTTAACAGTAGCCTTACGAGGGGTTGGTCGTAAATAGATCGGCCCAAAGTAGTCCCATCCGGTTTTGGAGAACGGACAAGAAATCGTCACCATTGGCTTCGGTAGCTCTCCCATGAACTGATGCACTTATTTCGGATGTGGCCTGAAGCATCGTAGATATTGCTAAACAACATGCCTTGCAACGTTCCTTCCTTCGAGAGGCCTGTAGCGTTGCAGAAGTTGCGGACCGGCGTGGAGCCACCAGAGATGATAATGCTCGGAGATCTTACTGGTTAACCGATGTCTGATGTCCGAAGTCTAATCCGCTTCCTGTACCTTCCGTATCAGCGTATATTCTGCTTGCCTTAGCTTTTCTGGTTTGAGAAACTCAGTTGGACGATCCTCCGGTGTCTGCAACGATCGTATCAACCGTAGCCAAATAGCGATGCGACGAATCAGCGTCGTGTAGTAGTTGGAGGTGGAGATAATTTTTTCATTGAAATCTACAACTGCCGACGCTGTTACGGCAACAGCAGTACGTCTTCTTTCTTCCTTGCCGTCTTCTTTTGAAGCAGGATCTGAAGTCTGCCAGTTGTTCCGCTCTGCAGTTAAACAGCTCAGTCCATGCCACCAGAAGTGTTGATTATGTCCTTCGGTCCTACTCCCCTAGAAATCAAATCTGCCAGATTCTCATCACCTGCCACATGTCACCATTCACAACCTTCCGCAATCCTCTGAATTTCAGTAACCCTGTTTGCGACAAACGCTGACCACGTAGATGAGGAAGCCTGGATCAATCGTGCAATCCACCCAAAATGTAGTGCAGCTATGCAGATTCGTTGCTTGGCGTACCTTTTCGAAGAGCTGGCCGGCCAGTAATGCACCACACAGTTCCAGCCTCAGAATGAAATCAATTTTCAGTGGAACTACCTTGGATTTCGACGATAGAAGTCGAACCTTGTCGTTCCCACCCTGACCTTGGCTCCTTACGTAGAGAAAAGCACCGTATGCTTTCTTCAATGCATCCGAAAAGCAGTGGATCTCCACCTTCACTGCGTTGAGAATGATCACACAACGATCGATTCAAATTTCGTTAAGTATGGGTTGCTGGATATGAAGTTTTCTCCAGGACTCACCCACCATCGAAGGTAACGGCTGGTCTCAATCGAAATTTTTTTACTTTTTCGTCCTCCAATGTCCATTAAGGTTGCATGAACGCCGTTGCAGATGTCATTGTAGCACCGATAAATTCTAGTGGATCAAACAATGAGGCGATAATCGACAGTACCTTGCGTTAAGTGAGAATTTCATCGAACATTGAATTGGAAGCGAAAGACATCTTTACCGGGTAGCCAAGTTAACACCAAAGCCTTTACTGACGAATCTGGATTAAGATTGATACCATCCGCCGGACGAATCGCTAGATTGTTGTCGGAGATCTCCTAAGTCGAAAGTCTCTTCTCGTGTCCAATTGATTCTGCAAATTCTTGGCCTCCTCCAAGTTATTGCAACCGCTGATGACATCGTTCATGTACGTATCCTCCACAATTGCCTTCACTGCCAGTGGGTACCGTTCTTCTTCGTCCATGACCAGTTGATTCAACGTACGAGTTGCCAAATACGGAGCTGGTTTAGTTCCCTAGGGTACCGTGTTCAACTCGTACTCACCTACCCCCGCCAAAGGAGATAGCCTCCACAGAATGGATGGAAGTGCTCTATCCACAGAATGGTAAACAATCTGTCGGATATCTTTTCCACATCAGTAACCAGCAGAAGCCAGACAAATACGACGCGGGCCTTGGGGGTAGTATTGGCCTCCTCCATCACCGGATGATGGGGAAGAAAAAATCGTTTTGTGGGTTCTGCCTTATCTCGACCTTCCGCATATGGCCCAATTGCAGGTACTCCTCCATGAAGGCGACGTATTGATTCCGGAGGTTAGCGTCCTTAGTAAGCCATGCCTAGATCCCCATAGGTTCGCACAACCGAGTGATGGCGTTTTTATCCTTGGGAAGTGATACAGAATAGCGGTTATTCGCCACTCGCTGTACCGTACCCGAAAAGATAGCCTCACAGCGAGTTTCTTCCAGGGAATTGTTTTTTATGGAGTCTACCTTCTCTATAGACGACAACCGTGTCAGAAGTTCTTCGCCCCATCAATCCGTTGTGGCGATGTTGCAGTTGATAAGCAAACCTTGAGTACCTTCTTAGAATCCTCCGCTGACAATCCAACCAAAAACGGAGTCATTGCAAGGCCGGGAGTTGCTCTCCAAGTGAAATCTTCCTACCAAATTCGAAGAAGTCGAAAAATGCTTCAATGCCCAGCACGAGATCTACCCCTGACGAGACGCAAAATGGCCGGATCAGCAAGTTCGATTCCTTCTGGTATCTTCCAACCAGCGGTGTTGATGGTAGCAGTTGGGAGGTTGGCTGTGACCTTCGGAAGCACCAGAAAGCCCATCTGGCGTGAGAATTCCGACAGCCTGGAACGGATCGTGACCACAATCCTTTGTTTGACCTTGGTTGCTGCATGACCAATGCCAAGGACCGAAATCTCCACCTTGCTGCGAGATACCCTTAGACGCTGGCTGAGATGTTCGGTGATGAAGTTGCTCTCCGATCCAGAGTCGAGAAGAGCACGAGCTAGCATCCTATTGCCATCGTTATCCTGGAACGACGACAACCGCTGTTGCTAGCAAAACCTTCGACGAGCATTGGTGCACTGTGCCGGCTACCAAGCTGTCAGTAGCTGCCATATTAGCTACTTGTGGAGAGGAAGAATTGGATGTTGTTTGAGTGGAAGCAGGCGTAGGTTGTGGAGTTTCCTTGGCCACGTTGTTGCCCTTGATTGGTGGCCTTGGAGTTGGAGTTTTCTTTCCGGTTTAAAGCAGACCAACGTGTGATGTCTACCCTTACAATTTCTGCAGGAATACTTAGATTGGCAGTCCTTAGCTAGGTGACCCTGCCTGAAGCAATTCCTACACAAGGAATGCGACCGCAGCAACGAATCCTTATCCGTCACTGACATTCGTTGAAAGGTGCCACACTGGAACAGAAAATGATTCTCAGTGCAGGCTTGGCAGCGTCCTCCAGACGCTTGAACGGAATTGAAGCTGTTTTTCACGGTAGAACCCTTCTGCCTAAGTGGAGGTTGATGGGATGATTTGTTGACATCAGCAGCCTTGGGAGGGAGCGACTCCAGAATGCGAACTCGTCGTTGGGAGAAATTCTGTGAGTTCCTTCAGTGTATCCTGATCCTTAGTTGATGAGAACTCTTCCCAGCTGCGACGAGTAGATGTATCCAAACGAGACGTCAACAAATTCACTAATAGGAGGTCCTTGTAGTCTCCCGGTTGTACGATCTGGTCCAAAGTTTGCACTATCTTTTCGAAACCTTCGACTAAAGTGTGCAGTTCAGAGGCGGATTCCTTGGCGAGGACGGGAAACCTGAGAAGAGATTGGATTTGCCGTTTCTTCAACAACTTGCTATTGTTATATCGCTTGGTCAACATTCCCCATGCGACCTGATAATTTGCAGCTGTGATCTGCAGCGAATCGATCATAGTTTTTGGCTCCCCTTGTAGACATCCCTTTAAATAGTGGAACTTTTCCACTTCAGGCAGATCTGTCTTCCAATGAATTAAGGAAGTGAACAGATCGCGAAAGCTCAACCATTCGTCCATCTCGCCGTTAAAGGTTTGCAGCTTAATCTGCGGAAGGCGGACACGATCAAGCGTAGCTGACGCTGGAGGATCAACGCGAATGGAATGGTTCAAATTAGCTGGCTCCTGTTTTTCCCTAACCTGATCAGTTAATATCGACTTGACCTCATAATAACAGTCACTAAAGTCTTGCCTTTGCCTTTCTAGTGTCCTAACCTCTTCTTCTTCATCATCTTCTAAATCTTCATGGGATTCAATTTCCACTAGCGTTGCACCATATCTCTCCCACAGATCATCAATTTTCTCCAACCGAAGAAGAATTTGGGTAACGGAAGTAGATTCCTGGATCTTCTCGGCGAAACGACGAATATCGTTGAAGGCTGAGTCAATCTGCTTCAATTTGGTCATCAATAGTTTCAAACTCGATGACGTCTTCTTCAAAGATGACCGCTTTTTGGAGGGTGCCATTGTTCCACAACACAATGATCGCAGGCGCGGGATGAGAGAGAGATAAAGAAGTGATGTAGTATTTCGTGGAGTCCGTTGGCTTCGGTGGACACACACTATTCTTAATAAACTGACCTTCGCAACAAGAGACTTCGCCAAGTCAGGTACGGATGATTAGTGATACCAATTATCCAGCGTCAGACGGACCACGCAGCTTGCAAAGCTTGACTGTTATCCAATCGTACAAGCTCCAATCGAGTAGGAATATTGATTTGAGGGATGAGGAAAAAACCTAAATGTAGCATCAAAGTATACGGCTTCGGCCGGGCATATACTGCGGTCAACTCACCCAGAGAAACCAGCAGCGGTGTAAACCCAGCAACGAATGCAAAACGTAATCAAATCGATAAATGTACAAATTCTCGGTAGTCCGAAATTCTCGGTAGTCAAGTCGGGGATGCAACAATCGAAGAGGATGTAAATTCAATTAAAAAACGTGTATTTCTGCTGCCCAAGCTTCGGCAGACATATAGCTAGTTCTAAATTACTAACCTGGACAATAATAAGATGGCGCTCCCTCTTCTTGTTTGCTTCCTCGGGTTTTAAGTTGATTCCACTCTCAGAATTGCCAACCAGGGTCGATGACTACTTGCAGCGATGAAGTTCAAATTCCAGTAATTGTCACGTGTCACGTTGATGACTACAACCAGCATCAATATACGAATGATGTCCACAACCAGAGTCGTTCCAACCAGCGATGCCGTTGGCTGTTGGTAGCCGAAACCGATGCCGCACTGTAGCACTCAAAATCGCCACACCAGGGCCGATACGAAATCCTTGGACAATGGGAATGTCCTCACCAGGACCAATTGGTCATCAATAATCCAAAGATTCGACGATCGAAGAGTGATAATACCAGAGAAGGGTCGAAAAGTTGTGTTAGAATCACGACTGAGTATGCTTCGGTAGGACATACACTAAGGTATAATTACCTGGAAAACAAATTCCGATCCGGTGTGAGTGTCCAGTCCAAACCGAAAGCCGTTCCAAAATTTCAAGCAGAAATCCACAGGCAGTGTCCAGAGATCGATGGCGTTCACGCGAGATAAGCGCAAACTCGATGATAAAGGATCCTTTCACCCGATTAGAGATGGCGATGATCCAATTATCTAGCGAAATGATGGAGACACTCCTTTCTTTCGCGGTACACAATAGTACAATTGTAGAATGGTGTGTGGCTGTTTCCGAATTAGAGTGGCGCCGATCGAGCGTTGGGTCCTTGCCTGGCACGGTCCTCAGGCATCCGGTTCGAAGGACCAATTATGTAGGATACCTGGACCGGCAAATAGCTCGGTGGATGATTGGGGTGCTCGAATACTAGATGGGGTACTCCTTGGCCTTGGGTATGGGGTTCCTCCTTGTTGGTAACAGAAAACTACACTCCATACATAAAACACAACACTTTATTTTAAACACCAACTCTAACAACAACTACATTTATTAACGCTATTTACAAACTAAAACTAATGTTTGGTCATGCAGGACCGTCTTCGATCGATTTCGACTAACAACTAAAACTAAAACCTTCACTCACTTCAAGTATCCCCAAACACGAATAGCCGGTGGTGAATACAGAAAACAGTTCGCTCACGCTCACCGTCCATCGACTATTGCAAGATCAGCTGCATCGATGACGTCACTGCAGGCACGATCGAAAGGAAAAGTGATCTCCCTTGTTGATGTAGGTCGCCGGCGGCGAGCGATGGCCAGAACAAAGGCCACCAGAAACAACAGTCTGCTGTGATGGCCTTCAGTGGAGAATAACCAAAACAATTGGAACGTCTGCCGCATTGCTGGTCGGTCGAGATGGTGAGATGCTAGGGTGGTCCTCACAGACATCAGTTTTTCTCGTGTCATTTTCGAAATTTTTGACATCAACCGATTGGAAATATTTCTAAACTATTGTTGCATCATTAAAAACTATAAAGTTGACTTGTGCACCATTAAAAATTTGCTAAGGATTGAGTCTTGTTTAACAATTGCAAAAATTGATGATTTCGAGCGAATTTTCTCAAGTGATGCTAATACAAACTTAACTATCGAGCAGTAATCGGTCATGGGCTTAAGTTTGAAATGGAAGTATCAATACGATCCCAATGATTTCTATTTAACTGGGCGATCTTTTTGACAAAGAGCTTTGTTGTCGGTTCGAATGTTTCGAAAGATATATTACTTTGAATATTGTATATTAATATTGTATATTAAGGGGGTAGTACACTCTGCAAGTTTCAGAAAATTGGTTCTTTTTTTGTCTTAAAAGAATCTCTCTTCTGGAAAACAGATACGAGTAGGCTCTGGCTTTGACTGGGCAAGTTGTTTTTTTCCTCGCTTTTATTAATACGGTTTTATCTAGTTTCTTGACATTAATTAGATAGATTTAATTAACGGTGATCTCGTATGTTAAAATGTGCTGTGATTTTGTTCCACTAACAATTATGGAGAAAGGGCAAACATACCCTTGCATATAAAAACTAACAAACGATCTCTTAAAATATTCAAACCGTTCCTTAAACACTTTAATTTCCCATAAAACTAAATTTTTGTCATACATTTAAAGTTATCATTGAAATAAATCCCGAAAATCAGCTTTTTTTCAGGCCGCCAGAGTAACTGCCCCCTTAATACTGCGGACCCGCGTGGGGCTTGACGGATTGTGATAGTAGTACCATCTAGAGGACAATTATGTCCGTGTCTATTTTACAACCAACATTTTATTTATATTTCACAGTTTCAAGTATTTCAGACCGAATCACGGAGCTCTAGGTTCACTTTCGTGGATTCTACATTCTTACGAATGTTCCGGTCTTTCGGAGGACCCTTTCGTTATCTCCTGGGTACGTATAAAAGAGTATTAACTATATTTTGGCCAAATCTAGTTATTATCGATTAGTTTAATTTGTAGATTCAAAGGATCCTGCCGAACTCAAACATACCCCTCAGAAAAAAGGTGTTACTACCCTATTCGTTATTAAAAATAATCGACAACGTAGATTTGAAACTTTTAACGGAACGATAAACTACAGACTCAACGGATTCCAATAATTTAAATGCTTTTTTGAGGCTTCGTTATTCGGAATGTTAAAGTCAACAAAAAAATTATGTGAAACTCGAGGATGCCGCGGAAACTCAGAAATATTAAGCTTAAAATCGAGACAATCATATTTATCAATGAATTTATTGTTGGAAAAATTTCCTTTTGAACAAGTCGAATTCGATAAACAAAACAATTATATATTCTGCAAGAAAAGTTGATAATTCTTACACATATGTTAATTCCCGTTCATCTTTTTAGTCATATTAATGGAATTTGGGAGCGATCACTTTGAAAATCTTTTTACCGTATATAAAGTTTTTTTTTCAAGGCTAATGTAGACCCCGAAGAAGCATTAACCCAAAAAGCTGTTCATGGCTATTATACCGCAACATGCGACAAACTTCCCGGCAAAATCCATATTTCTTTATTCACGTCATTCAATTTCATGCGAATGCCATTTTATGAAACTTTTTCAAAAGGCTTTCCATTAAACGAATCAAACTCTCTTGCTGTATGCTGAAAGCTTTAATTTACCATTATCGTCAACGACAAACAATCGGTCCCATCTCGAGAAGGTGATGTGTTTTTAACGCTGTGAAAACAATAAATTTAAATACAAGAAAGTCCTCGGTGGATACACTCTCACAATTGTTGAGCAATTTTCCGCGCTGTGAATAAAATCCCCATTCAAAATGTGAGTGCGTGTGATATGTGAATTGATGGCAAAGTTTATGAAAAGTAATAAATTTTACTCACCCGCATTTAATGCGCCGTATGTGTGAAAGAAGGAAGATAATGTGATACAAAAGATTTCCACCAAACGACACCAGTGAGTGGTTCATTTTGTTACCTTGCCGTCGCAGTGGTGGTTGTTTGGATTGTATAAGGAATGCTCAGAGTCTGGTTTGCCACTTTTCCAACCATTTGCTCCACTTGATATGCCTGAGTTCTGGGTGCAAAGAAATAACGGAAGCGGAACAGGAAAAGCAGGGTGCCGTAATTGTAAACCCAATTTGAAACACATTTCCCGAGCATATTTTGATAAACAGCACACTTGAAATAATAAACAATGTGAGAAAGCAGCCATGGTTACGATACCCAGCCGTCAGATACATTTTCTTAGAAAATGTTTTGCCCTTGCCATCAAACAGCTATATCTTTTACGTGGCTGCGGTGAATTTTGCTGAAAAATACAACTAGAGAATGAAGCATACCATTATGTCATTGCATGGTTATGTAAGCTAGGTTCTTTCGAGATAACAGAATTAGTAACATAGCAAGAATTTACTTTTCTAATCTTTGTTTTATAGTTTCGGCACCATTTTTTATGGCTTGCATTTAAGATTTTTTGACAACTCTTTTTAATATATGAACATAACTCTTTTGACTCTTCGATGGTTCTGCCCAACTAGCACATTTGTCAAATTCAATACTTAGTTTTTATGTTTCACTATAGTAGTTCTGCAGTAACAAAAAGAATAAGCAGAGTTCATTTCACGTTTCAAGAGGTACTAGAGTTCATGTACGTTACAAAATTGTTCGCTCAAACAATTCAAAACAAGCATTGGAAATAGCCGAGACCTGTATGGCTTTATAAATATGCAGTTAGTTGAATTACATGAAAATAACATGACGATGCATGCATGATACAAACAGGTCGAGAAGATGTGCAGCATAATTAAATGGTTGCCGTCTGGTCTCAATTAATTTACAACGAAACCTTATTATTTATTTTCTTGGCATAACGTCAGTTATAACATAACCTGATACACACTATCTCTCCAACGTTTTCGGTTCATGGCTGCTCCTTTCCAATCCCTGCCCACCTGTACTCCATAGATCTTGCTCTACCTGGTCTACCAGCTTGCTTGTTGTGCCCCTCGTCGTCTTGTGCCAACCAGATTACCATCGAACACAATTTCACAGGATAATGGTCTGGCATTCTCACAACCTGTCCTGTCCTGCGTATGCGTCCAGATTTGACCACCTTACGAATACTGGGTTCGCCAACGAGTTGCACGAGCTCATAGTTCATCCTCCGTCTTCAGAATCCGTCTTCTTCTGCTCTCCGCCAGAGATGGTTCTTAACACCCGTGGCTCAAAAACTCCGAGTACTCGCAAGTCCTCCCGAAGCAATGTTTGACCGTTTTGCACAAAACTTTCTGCCAAAGTTAGCTTTTTGCAATATCCCGGACAGAACAAATTTGGTTTGCGGCTTAAAGCTTCAACTACGTTCCTGTTGTCTTTTGCGCTCCTGTGAATATGTTTTTGACCACTTCTTTTTATTCCGATCGGTGGTTGAATGTTCTTTGTGATGTTTGATGACACGGGAAAGAGTAGAGTTTAAGATTCCCATTTTTTTTTGCTACGGACTTGGATTTTCTCGAAATTAGCGTGCAAAATTTTGTCGCATCCTTTGCTCTTTCAACTCCGATTCAAAAGTTTTCCGCACTTTTCAATGAAGTTTATAAGATGTAAAGGCAAAGAAGCTATAGAAATTTGCGTGAGTTGTAATTTTAACGAGAAAAACCTTTAATTAGTAGTCCTATGTGAACATTTCGTACAACATCATGAGCAGTCTCTTGTAATTTTTTTTCTTCTCGGTGCCTTCCATATGTCCGACGAGGATGACGAGCCTTCCTATAGAAAGAATATCTACTTTTCATAATACAGACCACCTGTTTATATAGCCAATTTTATGTTGTGAATTTTTTTTACTATACACATCGGAAGTATCTCAGTATCATAAATTTTTTTGTGTTGCGTTTTAATTTAAGGCAGAGAAATTTTTCTGTGAAATAAATCAACAACAATCTTAGAGATGATCGATTATGTGACTTAATTGAACGAGTCACATAATCGAATCTCACTAATCTCCAATTAAATGCTTCTGAAAACAAAACAAAATGCTGCATAAATTACAGCTTTATTTATCTTGCATTCATAGTACTCCAAACAAATATAAGAAAAACGGTCATATTGTTTTATAGACTGATGACATTAACTTCGAATCGTTTTATTTTTCTTGTCTCGGCAAGTAAGGTAACGGGATGTAATGTTAGCTAGCTCATTCATTCGGCCTATGTACCAAATATGTCATTAATGCAGCGATAATTAACATAATTTTGTTACTTTCAAGATGATCGATTAATTGCGAAGAAATTAAGACATTATTAGACAATTTATAGTTGTTCACTGCCACGTAATTTTCGATTTCCTTAACTTTTTAGACACCACGATTTCACTGGTTAAGTTGAACAAATTATCTCCTCGAGCTTCTAATGATCTAAATTTGGGTAAATTGAACCGATTAACCGAGTAATGCAGCCTAGATGTAGAGATAATAGGCACACGTTATTAACTAACTGTTAAAATAACAATGATTTTACAAGAAAACCGTAGACCCAATGATAGGGACATATTTTTTTTCTATGTTCCCAACTATGGCCTGTTGTATTAATCACGTATTGTTAATGTTGTTATTGGTAAAATTTTAAAGGAAATATTTGGATGCGGTTGTTTATGGCAAAGCCTTAAATCAGAATATCAGATAGAAGACACCGAACGAAGACTGCATTGAATAATAAATCTATCGAACGGGACGAAGTACTACCACTTGTCTTATTAAATTTATCTAAGCAAGTGTATAGCAACTTGAATATCGTTTACAGCTCAAAGAATGAATGTGTTATAATGAAAAATGTACTCGATCGTTACATATTAGGCAGAGTCAGGGGACACATACCCTATCAACAAATTAAGTCACTTGAACAGTTTTAATAAAATGTTCCTAATACTGACAAATAATTGGTTTTCTGTTAAATTTCCAGAGATTTTTATATGTTTGCATACATTTAGGCGTAATCATTCAAATCATCCAATCTTTTTCATACTCTATGTAAAAATTGAACTTTATATGAATTCTAGTATGTATTTTAGATCAGAGAAGCCAGAGAAGCAATTTTTAAGGCATAATAGGTATATCAATATTAACTCATATTGATGTACTCAATTTTTATTAAAAAAATATGTCATATGAATAAAAACAATACGACAAAAAAAGCAGATTGACCGAGACATTAGATCTGTTTGTTTTGAAAATATTGGTTGGTTGAAAAGTTGGTATGTACAAACGAAATCTTTTAGAAATATTGTAAAACATTAAAAATGCAATTCAGCTTCTGAACCGTGTAATTGATAAATCAGTCTAACTGAATTGAAATCCGTATTGACTGCATGATAAAACTTGTATAATGTCAGGTTTAGTCAATGCTGCAGAAACTTGCCGTAGCCTCATGAGATAAGGATGATTTTCCCTACCGAGCATCAAATCAACTTGAGTATAACTTTTATTTTCTATTTTCCTTTCTTCCAGCGTCTCAAGACGGCACCAACAGTAGAAGGATCAAAAGGAAGGGTCGCGGACCACCACGGAAAGCAGGAAAAATTGCCACAATAAATCATAACCAAGCGTTGAATAGCAAGTGACAGCTCCGAAATGAAACCGTCGTAGCAAGGTACCTACAGAAATAGAAAAAGGAGCATACCCAAAGCATAATCTCTTCACTTGGGAAACCCTGTAAACTGCGGCCAGATCCGTCTTGCTTTGGTCACCTTTTGAATAATGTTCTCGCTTGAGGGTGGCAACCCTTCTCATCTGGTCTTAACGCTTCTCTTTAGTTTTGTGTAAAGCATGAAAAAGTGAGAAATCCTTCTACGCTAAATTTGATGTGGAAAAACGATCTCATCTTTTGAATTGTTCTCAACAGTTTACCTTCCGGAAAGATATTCTCATTCGGTGGAAGTTAAAGATTTCTTTTTGCGATATGACTTTCACTTTACCATAGACCCTTCCATTGGCCGTAAAATGAAGAGGACAGACTAGATTTATGAGAGATATTACTCGTGAAATAGCCATCAAACCTTTCATCACATGTCATTCGTTAGTCATTTAGAAAAACGTTAGTCTACTGCCTGGAGTAAAATGACCACTATTACTCTTACCAGCTAACATTTCTTACTGGTGTGAAAGAAATAAAATAAAAATCACCCTACTTCATAAAATCCATTTCCGACACCATCCACGAACATTATTTGAAATACTACTACTTCCTCCTTTTTTTGTCGTCATCCAGGGGGATGGCATCGATGATCATTTGGGACAGACAGACAATTGATTTGTTGTACTTTTTTCGGAGATTTCACCTAGAATGAGCTATATTCGATATCTTCGAAACTAAGCAATCTGCATATAGGCCTTCAGTATTAAAGTAAACATTTTTTTTTACGGATTGAAAAAAATATTTGACTCAAGAGTAATGTTCGTAAGGGATGGTCCATTAATTATGTCACGCAGTAGGGGGGGGGGGGGGGGGGGAGGGGGTTTCGAGAAAACGTGACGATCCATACAAAAAAATTTGAAGGTCCATACAAAAAACGTGACATGGGGGGGGGGGGGGTTTACAAAAAGTCAATTTTTGCGTGACGTAATTAATGGACGTTCCCTAAGGAGAGAGTGTATGCAAATACAAACATTTATTTATAAATTTATTTATACATAGTTTTGTCTTTCTGTTGCCTATTTCACATATATTTAGATTTTTTCACATGATGTACAAGATAATATTTAATAAATGGATTTAATAAAAATAAGTAAATTATTAATTTAATTGTTAAAAAATGAATTTTTAGTGATTTGCATTGACAAATGATAAATCGATGCAGACTACGGAGATACATGGCGGTTGCACATGGATATACATTTTAGACGGTCAATATGTGTTTCGGTTGAATCCAGTTGAAGTTTTCCGATGGTAAACGAACAATTTCTTAATCGTCTTGTTCTGGATCGTTCGCAGAGTTTTTAGTACTGGTTTATTAGCAGTTTCTCATACTTTATATTCCTTCCCTCTTACACACAATGTGTCGGCATATCCAACACACAAAAACAAACAACAATTTTTCTCCGGCGTTTGACCATCTACTTCAAGTAGCAAGGTACAAATCGGAACTGCAAAAGATTGCGAAAAATAACCCCACAACCGATTGCTGTAGCAATGACGCGCAGCAAAAATTACGCTGCAGAACGGCGAGCAACAATGGCCGCAGCAACCAATCAAACCGTCGGAACCAAGCGATCGTCGGACCTCAATGCCAGACTACTGGAAAATAACAACTTTGTTGCGTTGCCGGTACAGCACGTGGCGAAAAAAGTGAAAATTCACCCGCTTTTCCCCACCTCGAAGGAAGTCACGGCGCTTTGGAATAAGCTTTTTGCGGCTCAAATGCAGCATGGGCACTAAAATCATATGCTCCAAGCAGGAAGATTTTCAAGCCGTAGGGAAATTACTGGCAACGAAAAAAATGTTGTTTTTCACGCCCGATTCCCCCGGCAGGATGCTGTTGAAGGTGGTTATTCGTGGTCTTCCTGAACACAACCCAGACGAAAGTATTTGCGAGCTCAAGTTGAAGCAGATAAAAGTGTTTTCAGCAAATTATCGGGACAAGTTATGCTTGGTCCATCTGGAGAAAGACTTCACCTGTCTGGATGAGTTATTAAAATCAAGTCACTCTTCAACATAATTGTTGAATGGGAGCGTTACCGACCGCTGAAGAACGACGTCACGCTGTGCGGAAACTGCCTATCCTTCGGGCACGGTACGAGGAACTGCCACATGAAATCGCGTAGTGGCAAATGTGCTGGAGCTTACGTGACAGCAGCGTGCAACCAGATGGACGAAGGTGTCGAGCCGAAGTGCGTCAACTGTGATGCCAACCACGAAGGTAACAACCGATCGTGCCCAAAACGATTGGAATATGTTGAAATCCGCAAGCTTTCAACTACCAAAGGTAACAAAAAATTCCAGAGACGACCGCCTCTATCGGTGACATAGGAACACCAAACCTACCGCCTCTCGAAGTAACCAATCGACAGCAAAACCACAACCGTCCACCATAGCTCAGCACCGACTTGTAGCCGCCGCGACAGCCCCACCAGTCCAACATGTCCCTCCTCCAGTCTGGGGAAATCCGGCAATAACTAGATCAGCTACCCATAAGTCTAATGATGACATCTACAAGCCGGAACAAATGATGGAGTTCATTCAGAACCGGCATCAAAAACTGCGCCGTTCCGTTTTAAGGAGCAACAAATCAACGCTGTCAGCATGGTGCTGATAAACTTCATCAATAAATATAGACCGTGAAGCCACCACCAAGATTCTAAATTAGAATGCTCGGAACAAAAACATGGAGCTAAACGATTTCCTCAACGAGAAGGAAATCAACATCGCCGTTATCACCGAAACGCACCACAAGTCTGGGCAAACCAACGAAACATCGAGTGCGGGAGCGGCAAAGCGCCATTTTCGATTTGGCAGGTGGTGGTGGCACGTACCATAGAAGGTGCAGTGGCGACCAACCAGTGGACAGGTAGCTGATTGCTCTGCAGGCTGTTGCTAGCAAGCCCCTGTCTAGGCAACCGTTACTAGGCAGCCACTAATTTGCAGTGGTGTGCTAGGCAGTCGGTTGCCCCAGCCGGTGATGATTTGTTGCCAGCCGGTGGGCGCCACCACGAGGAGCAAAATAAGGTGTGTGTGTGATATTCTTGGCAGCCTTCTCTATCTGAAGCACAACTTGCAAGGCAGAAATAACCTGCTTCGTGAAATCATCGAGAAGGATTCAATTCTTATGCGGATTAGTTCCAATCCGTCCTTTTCAGGACGACCAATCCAATGTTGAGAGGGTTTGTTTAATTTGAATTTATCTTACCAATTGGCAGAGAGCAGTGACTAAATCAATTGTAGTTTTCTTCTCGTCGCATACCTTGAGCATTGTGCATTATTTATAAATGGCTGCCGCCACGAGGAATTGAAACATCGTGTTCACGCCTGATCATGGATACCTGAAACGAAAGAGAAAATTACAAAATGCACAACATGTGAATACAAACAAATATTTGACATACTTACCATAATAGAACACTTACCTTAACACATATTGTAAACCACATACTCGCAATAGAACTCACTCTCAATCACACACATTACCTCTCATACTCGATCATCTCTACAGTATTGTACCTAACAGTACCTAATTTCAGTTCGTAAGTGACCAGCAAAACGATCAAACGCTTTTTGCCAGTCCGAAAACAAATCCCCTGTCGCGTCGTACCTTTGCTTGACCCATCGAAAATAACATTATCGGTGTGACTTGCCCCGCGAAAAGGCAAGTAGTTCCCGAAAATTGTTTGGTGCCGAAACCCGGGAAAGTGGTCCCGGTATCTCGCGTCGGTGGTGCATAGGACCGTGTCCGCAAGTGCACCGCAATAGCACAATCATTGTTGTGTATGCAAGCCGTTCAATACGGTAGAGTGTGCTACACAAAAGCCTATTGAAAATAGGCCAACAATAGTGAACCTAACAATCGTGAAAGCAACCACGTTGCAGACTTTATCTCACAGAAGACTATTGTGTAAGGGCTAGTGCGGTTAATATATGATCGATCGTTCGATTAGTTAATGACACTAGCTGTTTTCGGTGGTTGGAGTAAATTTTCACACAGTTCATCGTTGTCAGTGTGGAGATTTTAGTTTATTGCCTCTGTTTCAACATTCCCGTCGACTCGCTGGATACATCTTTTCGCTGCTGCTGTTACTGTTGCTGTTGCTGTTGCTGTTGCTGTGTGGAGTTGGTGGTTTCCATACGGACCATTGAGATAAGTCGGACGCTATCGGTGATACGAGTGCGTTTGGCTGCTGCTGTGCAACGGATCGCATCGGTGTACTGGAATCGATTACCGGTGTAGAACCTCGTGATTGTCTCCGCAGAAATCATCATCACGGCACGTATGAAGCCGCCATAAGGTAATAATTTTCCATTTTATCTTTGGGGAAACATGGCGCCGTCCAAGAAAGTTAGTAAAGCGGCTAAATTAAAGATTCTTTACCGTCGACGTTCGAACATAATCAACTCGGCAGAGCTGATCCAGACCTTTGATAATGACTATGTTCTGGATCAAGCTAACCAACTTGAAGTTAGACTCCAACATTTGGATGAATTATGGCGGGATTTTCAATCGATCCAAGATCAGATCGAGGACATAGAAGAGCCAGAGGAGGACTTTTGTGAGGATAGGCGAGTTTTCCAGAATCAATATTATGTGCTGAAGGCATCCCTAACAAGCAAGATTCTCCCGATTCCACCTCCGTTGCCACCACCAGCGGTTAGAAATTCCCCCCTAGCACAGACAATGCCGAATCTCCGCCTACCAGACATAAAAATTAAGGAGTTTTCTGGCAATTTCGACGAATGGGAATCGTTTAATAATCTTTTTGTTTCATTGATCGATTCAAATCAACAACTAACCATGGTACAAAAGCTGTACTACCTGAGAGCTTCAGTCACTGGTGAAGCTGCTCGCATGATTTCATCCCTTGATCTCACCGCAAATAATTATCGGGTTGCATGGAACTTGTTGAAAAACCGGTTCGAGAACAAGCATATGCTGATTAAAAGGCATATGGCTGGATTGCTTTCAATTTCCCCTCTTAAGAAAGAAACACCGATGGGTCTACTGGATTTGACAGATGAGTTCAACCGCCATGTCCAGCTTCTGGATAAACTCGCGAACGTTGAAGAGCACTGGGATACATTTTTAGTCGAACGGTTGAGTAACTGTCTTGATCCCACCTCACTCCGTGAATGGGAAACTCAATCGGTGGGTAATGCCAGGCCAACATACGATCAGATTCTCGAATTCATCCAACAATGATCGCGCATTCTGCAAACCCTAAAGCTCTCCCAACCTAATAGCAGTTCTCAAATTGAAAGCAAGCCCAAACCTCGTGTATCTTCGGCTCACGTGAGCTCTGCGAGCACTACAAAGTGCATTTGTTGCAAGCAACCACATTTGCTTTTCTTGTGTAACCAGTTTCAACAACTCACGCCACGCGAACGGTTTGAGCTAGCCAAGAAACACAGCCTTTGCATCAATTGTCTAAAGGGGTTCATTTCGCGAAAGATTGCGCCAGTGGTACATGTAAAACTTGTGGCAAAAAACACCACACGCTCTTACATTTACCACTGCTAACAACGTCTCCAGCCGGAACCAGCGGCCGCCTGTTACAGCCAGTGCAACAAAGTGCTTTCGTGGAATCGAATTACTCGCCAAATATTCACATGTCGCAAATCGGTTCGGTCGAAACGATAGGAAGCTCTTGGTCGG
This sequence comes from Aedes koreicus, assembly GCA_024533555.2. NCBI lineage: Eukaryota > Metazoa > Arthropoda > Insecta > Diptera > Culicidae > Aedes > Aedes koreicus. The sequence goes on from JAHHFK020001329.1 coordinate 142,559, forward strand.
TTGAGCTCCTGAATGCCTCACCACTTGTATCGCCGTTCTGCGTATCGTCGTCTACTGTCGGTTTCACTCCTCCCATGCCGTCGGTTGTTTCGTCCGAACTAAATCCACCTCCAAGTGCCTTTCAAAGTTCTGAGATGGTTCACACCCACACTACAGTGCTCTTATCCACCGCGGTGATTAAGGTCCGAGGTGCGGACAATCAGTTTCAACTAGCCAGAGCACTTTTGGATAGTGGATCTCAGCCCAGCTTCATTTCGGAAGCCTTGTGTCAAATGTTAGGTCTCAAGCGGTTGAAACTAAACTCTCCAGTTAGCGGCATCGGGCAGTCCATGGTCAACGTTCGTTACGGAGTAACTCTTCCGATCGCTTCTCGCTTTGGAACTTTCAATACGTGCCTCAAATTCCTTGAGTTGCCGAAACTCAACGTCGCCCTACCCAGTCATGACATCGATATTACTCGTTGGCGGATTCCACGTCACCTTCCTTTAGCAGATCCGCAATTCAACATCAGCCTGGGGGTTGATGTTATCATAGGTGCTGAGCTGTTCTTGTCGCTTTTGGAACAAGAGCAGATCAGCCTTGATACTGGGTATCCCCTTCTCCAAAAAACAGTTCTCGGTTACGTGGTATGTGGCAAGATTTCAGAAACAGAACCTAGGAACGTCGCACTTTCTAGTCATTTTTGTTCAGACGATTCTCTCGACTCTCAACTGGAACGATTCTGGGAAATCTAGAACCTAGATGACCACAAAGCCTACACTGCGGATGAGCAGTCTTGTGAAAACCATTGTCGTCAGACCGTGGAGAGGGATAATGACGGTCGCTACATTGCCCGCCTACCATTGCGCAAGGATCTGGTGTCTAAGATTGGTGATTCATACACTGCTGCTCTTCGTCGTTTCCTGTCCATGGAAAAGAAGTTTGCTGCCAATGAAAACGTTCACGCTGAATACAGTAAGTTCATGGAGGAGTACGAGAGGCTAGGGCACATGGAGGTGAGTTCGCGCGAATTAACCGGTCTTCTGTCCAGACAGCACATCAACGAAGATAAGAGTGGTATTCGACGGATCATGTCGTGGTTCTTGCAATTTGTCGATCAACGATGCTCTGCTCGTCGGTCTATCCGTACAACCTGTCTTGTTCTCAACTATCGTCAACTTCCGCATGCCACGCTTCGTTGTCACCTGTGATGCAGAAAAGGTGTTTCGACAGATATGGGTTCATCCAGAGGATCGCCGTTTTCAATAAATTCGGTGGAGGAATGATCCGTCGGAACCAATTCGTGTTTACCAACTTAAAACCGTAACGTACGGCCTTGCAAGCTCTCCGTTCCACGCCACTTGAGTTCTTGATCAGGTGGCTTCTGATGACGGTGCAGGTTACCCCCTAGCAGTGTCAGTCATTTGGAAGGGAACATACGTTGACGACGTTCTCACTGGGCACGATGAACTTCACACGTGGCAGAAAACCTGTAGACAACTAATTTCTTTGCTCGCGGGCGCAGGGCTCGTGCTGCGAAAGTGGGCTACCAACGAAATTGTAGCATTGGATGGCGTCCCTACAGAGCTGTGGGAAACCTCCAACACACTGGAGATCGATCGCTCAATGGCCGTCAAAATCCTTGGCCTACTGTGGTATCCCAAATCTGACATGTTCATGTTTAAGTTTCCAGCTCTGCATGAGCCAAACGTCATCACTAAACGATCGGTGGTATCTGAGATGTCGCGCCTATTTGATCCCATTGGACTTCTTGGTCACGTCGTCGTCAACGCCAAGATGTTCGTGCAGGCCCTTTGGGCGGAAAAGGTATCATGGGATATGGATCTTCCCAAGAACCTTCAGGATTGGTGGTTGATCTACCGCCGTGAAATCGAGCTGTTATGGTCTCAACAAGTGCCGAGAAGGATTTTGGCCAATTCTTTTCGTCGTTACACTCTACACTGCTACTGTGACGCTTCTGCAAAGGGCTACGGTTGTTGCGTCTATGTGGTTTCGGAAGACAAAACCGGAAGGCTACACAGCCACTTATTTCGAAGTCTCGTGTCGCACCGCTTCGTGGCCAGACCATTCCACGACTGGAACTCTGCGCTTCCCTACTTGGAAGTCAGCTTGTCGATACGCTGCACAAGACGACAGAGTTTACGGAACCTGCAGTTATGTGGACCGATGCAACAATCGCTCTGCACTGGATCGGGTCAAAGTTCAACAGTTGGAAGGTCTTCATATCTAACCGAGTCACAGAAATTCAACGGTTGATCAAAGGACTCGAATGGAGACACGTCCCCACTGACTTGAACCTGGCCGACCGGATTTCACGAGGAACTATGGCAAGTCAGATCATAAACGATGAACTATGGTGGCATGGTCCTAGATTTTTGCTATATCCGATGGACCAGTGGCCTGAGCAGCTGATTCCAGTACCAGAAGAGCAACAAGTGAAGGAGGAAGCTCGATGCGTTGTGGCACTACATGTTAGCGAAGGCGAAGCTACGCTGTTCGAACATTTTTCTGAACTCGCAAAGCTGTTGAAATACGTCGCCTATTGCTATTAGTTTCGCAACAACTGTAAATTAGCGAAAGGTCAACGTTCGGAAGGACAACTGTCACCAGAAGAATGTGAGTTTGCGCTTAAGGATTTGATTCGCGTAGCACAACGTTCGGCTTTTCCAGCAGAAGTGAACAGTTATACACTTGCAAGGAATTCATCTACTACACCGCATCTTGGCCCGAAGTCGCCATTGCGCAATCTCAACCTATTCATGGACAGCTTTGGACTATTGAGGATCGATAGTCGTCTGCGCAACTTTAACGCCCCATTCGATACTCGCTTTCCAATACTGCTACCGTCTAACCACAAGCTTAGTCTATTGATTGCACGAGCAACGCATCTCAAAACACTACACGGTGGACCATCACTTCTCCTTTCGACGATGCGGCAACGTTATTGGCCGCTCCAGGGACGCAATCTAGCTCGTAAAATCACTCGTCGCTGCGTAACATGCTTCCGGTGTCGGCCGAAACCAACAACGCAAATTATGGCACCTCTACCAGCCGTACGGCTTACACCAGAACGACCATTTTTGTATTGGGGAATGGATTACTGTGGGCCGTTCTACGTTCGTCCGCTAAATGGGAGGGGTGCGTCGGTAAAAATGTACGTCTCGCTCTTCGTATGTTTGGTGGTGAAGGCCGTGCATATCGAAATCGTCGCTGATCTATCTGCCGCGTCGTGTATCAATGCCATTAAACGCGTAGTCACGCGCCGGGGTCGTATCGTTGAGCTACACTGCGATAACGCGACCGCTTTCGTCGGGGCGGATCGTGAGCTCGTCGCGTCACGGAAAGAGTTCTTGCAGCAGTTTAAAGGCGATGACTGGCGGAACTATTGCTTGGACAGCGGGATAAAGTATCAAATTATCCCCGCACCCTCGCCACATTTTGATGGCATTTGGGAGGCAGGAATCAAGTCATTCAAACACCATTTCCGTTGAATCATGGGACTGAAGGCGTTCTCGGTGGATCAGTTCCACACCGTCGTCACACAAGCTGAAGCTGTTCTCAATTCCCGCCCACGATCTTCAACCAGGTCAACTAGTTCTCTTGAAAGAGAATACACCACCGCTCCACTGGCCTTTGGGCGCATCGTCGAGACCATTCCAGGTAAGGACGGACGAGTCCGGGTTGTCGTCGTGAAGACAGCTACGGGTCATTACAAGCGGGACGTCACCGAAGTGTCAGTCCTTCCAACCGAGTCAGATGAAGAAGCCAGCGAAAATAACCTGGATTTTTGTTGAAACTACGGGGGCTGGCATGTTCACGCCTGATCATGGATACCTGAAACGAAAGAGAAAAATACAAAATGCACAAAGCACAACATGTGAATACAAACAAATATTTGACATATTTACCATAATAGAACACTTAGCTTAACACATATTGTAAACCACATACTCGCAATAGAACTCACTCTTAATCACACACAATACCTCTCATACTCGATCATCTCTACAGTATTGTACCTAACAGGAGAAAAAAAATTCAGTTCGTAAGTGAGCAGCAAAATGATCAAACGCTTTTTTTACCAGTCCGAAAACAAATCCCCTATCGCGTCGTATCTTTGCTTGACCCATCGAAAATAACATTATCGGTGTGACTTGCCTCGCGAAAAGGCAAGTAGTTCCCGAACACACCGGTCGATAATAATCGTTTCTTGATTGATTTAATTTGGAGCTGAGATTTTTTCACTAACCTAGATGTTTTTACAATTGCCATTTTATCTATTCAAGTAGGGAAACTCCCCCCATATTAATCTCATTGTTCCTATATTCATCCTACGATGAATCAAACAATTGGGCAGTTGAAGGATCGGTTTCGTTTTATAATAATGTTTGCTTACGTTAAATAACTACAACAAACATTACTAACTAATCCTGTCACGTGTATATCGTTTTATTTCAAGTTGGATGAATTGTAAAGTGATGAGATTAATATAGGTACATCTTCTCTATTTAATTTTTTTAAATAAACGATATATATTTTCTATATATAATCCCCCGAAACGACATTGTACCGATGCCGAGCGAGCCCGAAACGGGAAGCAGCCAGAGGTGATGCGTTGCCAACTACTGGTTTGGACGCTGGAGAAGGGCCTCCAACTCGAGGCCGTATGCTAATTTAAACTAAACGGCCCTTTCCAGGGCCACCAAAGGCATTCTTAAGAGTTTACAATACAATTCAATTTTGTTCAAACTACACCTTACGGGTAGGGGTCGAATGAAAATTTGAAATAACTGAAACAGTTTGAACGGTAATAGCTTTATCATTTCTCGAAAGATTTTTAAATTTTTGCTTCAAACAGCTAAACTTTTTTCGACAGTCAACTATCAAAAATACCATTGGGGTTTGATTTTGGTTTCCCAAACAGACTCGAAACAATCTATAATGCGATAAGGTATACATATTATACCTGCATTGCAATGTTCCGCTACAAAACAAACGAAAGTAATCAAACGGTTTTACGTAGTCTACGTCTACCGGTCGTGTGTTAAACACAACCCCACTGCTTTTTTGTTTTTCTGGTGGAAATCAGTTTAATTTGAATAGTATTCCTCGATGATTTATCAATTTATGTTTATTTATCACATTGCCATTGAAAATACGGCGTTTATATCTTTTCTTGAGTTTTTATGTGATGAATTACGAAAATGGGTAAACAATTAGGCAAAACAAGTTTATCCACCCCAAATGATACTACGATCGAAGTGTATTTTACAGAGTTTTAGTGTGTACTCTGCAACTTTCTCGAATGTAATTGTGTTTAGCTATCATTTAGTTCTCGTGCTCGTTTAGTTTTCGTACGGCTGCAAAAAAGCACAAATTTCGATCAGCATCCGAAATTGAATTATTGAACATCACAAAACTGGCAAAAGCTACCGTGATATTGCCGATTATGTCCAGCTTCACAAAGATACTGTTGCTAGGATAATGCAGATGTACAAAAGCGTGGTTCTATCTCACCATCTAAGCGATCTGGTCGTCCTTCAAAGACAACTGTCCGATTTGTCAGAACTATCGTGAAGAAGACGGAGCTGGACCGGGGACTATCAGCTCCGAAACATTCGAAACAGATTGAAAGCGAGTTTTCCATTCAACTGATATCACAATCTGTACGAAATCGTCGTCATAAGAAAGGTCTTAAGGGCAGAGTAGCACTTAAGAAGCCATAGTTGTCCGCAAAAAAACTATCAAAAAAAGATTGAAGTGGGCCCAGGACCACATTTCATGGACCAGTGATGACTGGAATAAGGTGATTTGGTTAGACGAGACGAAAGTAATGCTATTTGGATCTGATGGTATCACAAGAAAATGGCAGCAAACCTGTAAAAGTTTAAAAAAAGGAGTGTTTGCGGCCAACAGTCAAACATGGCGGTGGTGAGTTACTTTACTAACATTGATTTTTCAACCAACTGAGCATGACTTTGATTTTTTTTTTCTGCAGGTGGAGTCATATTGTGGGGATCTATGGCTACATTCGGCGTTGGAAAACTTGAGTTAGATGATGGAATCATAACCAAGGAGGTTTATTTGGACATTTTGATCGAAAACTACCAGCGTTGTTACAAAAGATATACGTTCCAACAAGACGGAGATCCGAAACACACCTCAAAGCTGGTTTCACAGTGGTTCAAGGAAAAGCGTAGGTTATGAAGTGGCCAGCACAGTCTCCCGACCTTAATCCGATCGAGCATCTCTGGCCAATTTTGAAAATTAAGGTCCAAGAGCAAAAACCAACAAGCATTCAGCATTTGCGGCAGGTCAGTCTCAACTGAATGGGACAAAATCAGCCCGGAAACAACTGCTAATCTTGTTGAGTCGATGCCACGACGATGCCGAGCAGTTATCATAGCCAAAGGTGGTCACACGAAGTACTAAAACTATGTGAGCCAGAGGGGTGGATATACTTTTTTTGCGTTATTTTTTTAACTTTTTGTTAACATCGTCTCATATGATCCACCGGAGTCAGAATTCCTCCAGAAAAATGGCCATATTCAAATCGTTGCCCAAAACCTGGCTTGCGACAAAACAAACTTCATGATTTTGCAAACCTAGGTCATGAAAATACGTTTTGAGGATTTCTGACCATACTGGGCCGTTAGTTCCTCCAGAAAAATGGCCATATTCAAATCTTTATCAAAACTTGGCTTGCGATTTATCAAACTTAATGATTTTCCAAAAAAAGGTCTTCAGAGGACATTCTGAGGAAGTTTTGCAAAATCACGAAGTTTGATATGTCGCAAGCCAGCTTTTGGTTACGATTTGAATATGGCCACTTTTCCGGAGGAACTCGGATATCGCAGGGCCTCCTTTTGTGGGCAGTATGGTCAGACACCCTCAGAATGTCCTAAGAAGTGTAACCTCTCAAATAGCTTCCAATAATTATTTTGTTCCGATTCACCACCATTTTTCATATATTTCGAGTTTTTTTAAATATATAATAAAAGAAATGTAAATATTAGGTACTGAATTTGCGGTCTTAAACAATTATGAAGTATATTTAAATTAAATTGAATTTCTTTTAACATCCTATTCCACTCCCATTCTCTTGGTGTCAGATGCCCATTTTCCTCTATTTATATTTTTTAAATTTGAATTTGAACTCGGTATAATGCCATACCCCCTGACACCAACTGACACCAACTAGCATCATCCATTGCGTTGACATCCGATATCCACGTCATCGCCTAGCCTGGACCCCAAAGCCAGTACTGGATCTGGTAAAAGGGGGACGAACCCATAGATCAATCTCTTATTCGGTAACGAAATCTCTAACACCAAACAGTGCAAAGTTTAAAAATAATAAAAATAATTCTTATTAAATAGTGACGAAATTGCGCCAAAATGTGACAAAGTGTAGTATTGCAAGCCCACTAAGTAGTTTATCAGTGCCAGCCGATAAACTGCCGTTGATTGAGCCGATCGAGTGTGCTATTGTAGTGTGAATGGTGCTGCCACATTGGATACGTCGATGGACACCTAGACACACCGAATCGAGTGCAGCCGATCGAAATTGTGCCAACTTCTTCAGTCGAGCTCGGAGGAGCGACGCCAATTATCCCATCAACCACGCTGAGCTGAACAATCAGGACTGTGCTTACCCCGATTAGAAAGGTGCGCCATTTTTCCTTTCCTTCAATTTTATTTCCACCTGATAATTATGGTTAAAAGTAATATAAAACTTCATGTAGCTTTTTCTATTGTATTTTCTGATTTATAGTTTTTTTTTATGATCGAACATGCCTTTCCACCATCTTCTTTTGTAATTTTTCTATCTATTCAGTACAATTTAGGGAAGTGAGTCCGAAAAGTATTCAATTTCACCCGGATAGACCCTGATAGCCACCTGGTACAATAGAGTAAGAACAAACTCTAGCCAACTCTAAAAAGATGTAGTTGAGATGAGAGAGGGAAATGTAGAGGGGTGAGGTAGAGATAATATAATGATAGGGAAGGAGGAGAGTGATATATATTGGTGAGAGAGGTTATAGGTAGTGGTAAAGATGGAGAAAAAGAAGGGGAGGATGAGATATATGGGAGTAGGTGGTAGAGAGAATAAGGGGTGGAGGATAGAGGGTATGTGAGGAAGGGTGAGATATGGAAGAGAGAATATTGTAGGGATATGAGAGAATGAGGAAGGAAGGGATGATAGTGAAATATAGAATTTGTTTATGAGGATATAGATATGATGATATGGAATTGATGATGAAGATATAGTTGAGATGAGGTTATGTAGATATTGTGAGGTGATTATTTGATAGAATATGAGGAGATGTATGTGAATGAAGGTATGAAGGAGAGAAATAATTGTTTTAGAGGTTGATGGTAGGTAATTAAGATGAGGTGTGAAAGGAGGATTATAGTTGGGTAGAGAGGTTATTTGGTGAGTTGGAGATAAGATGGAAAGATATAAAAGTGATAGTGGGGCGGGGAATATAGGTTTGGAGATGTAGAAGTGGTAGAAGGGTTGTACAGTCTCAGAGCAATCGACTAGCTCACCATTGGTGGTTGCAGTGCACCTTCTGTGGTGTTGCCCACCTGCAGGTTTGCATCGGGGTTGCCTCCATCGCCAGCTGCCATCATATGGCTCGTTCCCGCACACTCAGTTGCAACACTACGAGATTGGAAGGCGTACCGTTTATATCGTTCGTGCTGCATATGAGCCCTCCCTCTTAATTTGAATCTGTGACAGTAAAGTACAGTGAATTTAGTAATTTACTCTGAAAAATCGGCTTATAAGACATCACCTTGGTTTTGGTATTTTCAATAGCTTGAAATTGTTAATACGCGGGAATTTACGATTGATGTAAAATTGAAAATCTTCGAGCTTTTGTAGCGTTGTCTTTTCGTGACGGTCGCTTTTCGATTTTCTGACACCCTCCCCGTAAGACGTAGTCTACGTCAAAAACTTACAGAAGACAAAGTTTTGCAATATCATGAATTTTGGTATGTCTCAAGCCAGGTTTTGGATAAGATTTGAATATGGCCACTTTTCCGGAGGAATGTCATGTTTCGCATCTAAAAATATTTTGTCCTCCATCCCTGGACTTACCCCAGTACTTCCAGCTTTGGAATTCAAAACTACGGACATTTTCGGAACACCCCCATGCAGATCCACAAACTAGGATAATTTTGTGATCTATTGCAAAAAAATGCATCAAAATCCGATGGCAAACGATGGAGTATCATTTTTTTTATATTTGAATTTTCTATCTCAAAGGGGTTCGGGACGTACGTGTTAAGTGAATCAATCTGCTTCCAAAGAAGACTGAGAAGGCTTAAATTCTACCGTGGATATGGTCATCATTTAAATCGGCCCTTTTCCAGACGACTATTACTATTTTCCTTGATTAATTTCTTTGGAATTTCTTTAACTTATTATTGCACATATTCACATCAATTGGCAGCTAGCTGTGGGAAAGCGCAAGGACAACGAGTTAAATAGATTGCTGTTGAACAATTAACAATGATGGTTTGTTGCACAATTGTTCCTGCCATTTTTCACTTTGAATAATCAGATATCAATTAAATTGATGCATTAGGCATATCAGGCAAATTCCGATGTGATACCCTTGGCATGCCAAACAATCTTTTAAGGACCACCAAATGACTAAAAAAGAGTTTTACCTGCAATAAAATTATAAATCTACTAAAATTGTTACGCTATCCAACGTAAATTATGCAGCAGTGCCTTGAGCACAAACCAGCTAAGTTTGTTTCTCAAATATTTAAGAACATGCTTTTGTAGTTGAATCCAAAATTCATAAGCATTTAAATTGGATTTCATGCACGAATAATGGATAGAATAAGTAGAAATACGCCTTACCTAAGGTACACGCACTTTTATGAGATCTTTTAAATGAAATTAAAAGAGAAAAAACACAGTGTAAATGACATATGAATTTTTCAAATTGGTTAACGGTTGGCTAAAATATATAGTTCCGAGGACGTACCTTTTTCCCATCTATTGGATGACTAGTGATGATGAAAAAGTGTAAATAAAGCATTTTGTATGCAACCATGTCTTTTTCCAACCGTTTTGTCTTATTAAAGACATTTCATTTTCTTGAAGAGCTAACATTGTAATTTGTGCACTTAGCAAGATATTTTTCCACGACCACGATGAAACCTAAAATGACCGTTACTTTCTCACAAGCGCCTTTCGGTAGGCAACAGCAACATTAAGAGCGTGAGAATGTTGCGCGATTTAATGTTTCATACGACTTGTCCTGTACAAGTGACAGCATATGTTGCGCGAAGAGTTTGCGTTCTCCATGGAAATCTCTGTTCGAACATTAAAAGAACTTAAAACGTTGAAATTGTACAGTCAAGAAAACTGTTAAGCTGAAAACATGTATTAAACGTTTTACACATTGAATTGTATAAAAATCAAATTTTTTTTTGTCAAATCCCCTAATTGTTATTAAAAGAAAAGTAAAATAAACACAAATGCTTGTTCTTTGGCTTCGAGCCAATCTATAAGGATTCTAAGAAGTTGATGTGGTGTCCAGGCCTCTAGGCCAGGTTTCAAGACTCGATCGTCGCCGCAACACTAGCGACTTGCATCCGCTCAACGGTGGTCTATTATAGAATAATCAAATAAATGTATTAAATGCATTGTGCATACGGTTACATGCGACTCCCCATCTAACGAGTTAATTATGATCAATATACGGCCATCATAAATTGCTAAAAATATTAAAAAAACTTTATGTATAATTAAATTATACCTTTGATAGTTCATCATTATAGTTTCTATGATAAATGTTATTTATATAATTTTAATTTGCCAATATCATACTATTCATAACACTGTGGACATGTGAAAAAAATTCTCTTAGAGTAAATCAGGGAGGAATTCACGGCGGCAGCCATCAACTTGCATGTCAGTTCTTGTACAATATATTGACATGAAAACGTAGTTATTAATACGTGCGCACACTTGCATTAAGCTTTCCGATACAGTTTCAGCTATATCGACGGAACCAATGTTTTTGATGACATTTTTAAATGTTGTAACATTATAATTATAATTGACCTGTGAAAGATGGCGATCAGCAGGATTTTTACATAAACTGTAAATTTAACGTATGCGTGATAGTGCTTGCACCATCGTACAAATAAGGTTCCCATTTCACCTGTGCATAGAATATGGTACGAAAGCTATAATTCTTATCATAGTAGGCTGCGAGTAAAAGAAGTCGATTTCTTTAGTTTGACAGTTGCACTATGACGAAATCACACTACGGCAGGGAAGATCGTAAAGGAAGATTGCGGGGCGAAGTCGAGGACACGAAAAAAAAAACTCACATAATTACCAACCGCATCCGGCAGCAACGAGTTGAGCGATTTAAGAAAATCTTGAGCTCCCTCTACCGAAAAAATCCGGTAATGCTGTTCCCCGACAAGAGCATGTTTACCGTTGATCATGTATCAAATTCCAGAACTGATCGATTAGATTAGATTAGATATCTTTATTATTGAGCTTTTCAGCCTCGGCTGGTTCAGCTCATTCCAGAACTGATCGCTATATTAGTTCTCTTCCGGTAAAAGACGTAGACGACGAGCATAAAAACGTGTTTCTGACCTGCTAGCGTTTTGGTGTTTGAATTGGTGTCTTTCGATGGCAAAAAAATTAACCCAGAGCTCATTCCAGAAGACGACAAAGTAAACACGGTGGTCTACAACGGGATTTTAAGAAAGTATGTTCTTACGTGGATCAAAGAGCAAAGGCCCGAAGCCAAATGTTGCATTTCATCACAACGGGGCTCCGTGCCACACCTCAAACCACACTCAGAAGTGGTTACAGAAACATCTACCGTTCTGGGCGAAGGATATGTGGCCGCCATTCAGCCCCGACATCCGCTGGATTACTGAAGGTCAAAGCCTGTTCTAAACGCCACCCCAGTATAGCAAGCCTCAGACAAACATTGACCATACCTGGAGAGAAATGGATCCAGACTATATTATAAGGACCTGCAGTGCGTTCCGGAAGCGTGTGGAGGCCGAAATCGCAGCCCCTACCCCTTCAGACAGGAGAAGAGTCTCGAACCATCATAAGAACCTTCTCCGGTCCCAAAAACCCAAAAAAATTCCTAACAGTAGGGATAATTCTCATATTTGATATAAATTTGTGTTTCATTTGTATGAGAGCCCACGGTAGTCTTTTTTAACTAGTTCGTTTATTTAGTGGGCTCATTCACGTTAGCCTTATGGAGCCCACCTTTAATTGTATTTGATAAAGTGAATGACTTAATCCTACGCTTAGCTACACACTTAGAAATAATGAATTTTACACGAGACGTAGTTCATGTTTGTAAAAAGTCGGGGAACGTAATGAAAGATTTCGTGTGAAATTATGTCTCCTGAAACTAACACATACGCATTTCGACGAAAGATGTGTTTGATTGAATTTATTTTTTCATCTCTTTCGACTCATTTTTATGTGCTAAAGGACGCTTGCATGTGTCGGTCTCAGGGGACAGAAATTTACATGACATTTTGGTAGTCTGTATGTTTAGTGGGACTTGGACCGTATACTCGCGGTTTACCCGAGGTTAAAAGAGGCGATATTTTTTGGGAATGGATTGGACAAAGGAACGTGGAAATGGGATTCTGTAGTCTATTCAGATAGTTGTCACATCACTAGAACATAGTGCGATGTGGTCAAGACTCCCTTTTTATGTTCAGCTGGTTATGGTGGTTATTGAACGACGATGAGATTCCTTGTGATGGCGGAACCAAACACACACAAAATAATAAAAAAATAATAAATAAAGAAAAACAAAACACAAACATATACATATACAAGACATTTGGAGAAACACATAAAATAATCTATATATATAAAAATAGATTTCTGTCTGTCTGTCTGTCTGTCCTTACCTTATAGACTCGAAAACTACTGAACTGATCAGCGTGAAATTTTGTATGGAGGGGTTTTTGGGGCCGGGAAAGGTTCTTATGATGGTAAGAGACCCATCCCTTCTCTGGAAAGGGGGGCTCTCAAACATATGAAACACAAATTTCTACATAACTCGAGAACTATCAAGCAGAAGGAACCAAATTTGACATGTGGAAGTTTTTGGAGGCAAACAATTTTTCTATGGTGGTTTGAGACCCCTCCCCACTCTAGAAGGGGAGGCTCGCATACAAATGAAACAGAAATTTCTGCATAACTCAAGCACTAATCAGGCAAATGGAACCAAATTTGGATGTGGAGGTTTTTGAAGGCAAAAAATGTTTCTACGGTGGTTCGAGACCCCTCCCCTCTTGGGCAGGGGGAGGGGGGGGGGCTCTCATACAAATGAAACACAAGTTTCAACCAAACATGAGAATTATCCCTTTTGTTGTGAAAATTTGTATGCCGGAGTTTTTGGGGCCGGAGAAGGTTCTTATGATGGTTCGAGACTCCTTCCCCGTCTGGAAGGGGGTGCTCTCATACATCTAGGGGTCTAGGGCATCTAGGGGTTTTTGGAGGCAGGATTTTTTCTATGGTGGATCGAGAACTCTCCCCTCTCTGGAGCGGGAGGGTCTCTCATACAAATGAAACAGAAATTTCAACCAAACATGAGAAACATCCAGGCAACTAAAACACAAGATGTGTATTTCTCGGGTTAGCAGCATGTTGTGCTAGAAGTTTGAACCCCTTCTTAGTCAAGAATGGGGGATGCTTGAGCTACTCTCAGTGCTATTATACATTACGCACAAGAAGTTAATCTAAGATTATGCACGAGAGAATTACGTTCAAACTGACAGGATACGGCGTAGTTTGAAGATAAATGTTTTGTCTATAAAATGCTTCTACACAGGAAGGAAAACCATGGTAGAAACTAACGATTCGTGGATTAAAAACACTCACCTACGTTTTATTTTGCAGAAATTACACACATTAGCAAACGACAATATTTTAACAAAACTCACTCCTAAATAAAAACACAAAAGTGCCAGTTCTGATAAATTTTTATTCATTTAGTTGCAAGCGTAGCAAGGTTCGCACCGAGTTCAGCTAGTTTCATATAAAAAATGTCGCCAGATCGCAACATATCTCTTTTAGGAACAAAAGGTTGTCTTCCTAGGGCCTCTAGATTATTCAAAAGTTGTGTTCTGGCGGCGTCATTATCCGTGCATTGCCAGACTGCGTAGTCGATGTCATCATAACCGTTCATACTTAATCATAACATAATTCGATAGAGGAGTGCATCTTATTGGTAATGGAAAAGGTACCCTGACGTATTCAATGGTTAAATTCATCATGTGAAATTTTATCATGTCATATAATATCATATAATTATCATATAATTCGCATTCCTGTGCGCCCTTATTGCCTGGGATTGAGCAATGTGAAGGGACCCGTAAAAAGGCTATCAAAGATGATCTTTTGACCCGGACACTCATCTGTTTAGAAAGGAAATAAGATGAGTGTTTACTAGGTTTCATCGATCGAAGAGCCTCAATCGAACTGAGGCTGTCCGAGAAGATAAAGTTATATTCTGCGGGCATGTTGGAAATCATCCTCAATGCGAAGTTAATTGCTGCCAACTCAGCAACATAAACAGAACAAGATCCCTGAAGTTTGTGGAAGGCGCTCGACTTTTCATTGAGAACACCAAAGCCAGTAGACCCATTGAGGCGAGACTCAATAAAGTGAATTTTTTTTGACATATGGTACTTTTAAATAAAAAATGCGTGGTATTATAACAGCACGAAGTTGATCTGGAATCCCATGAGATGCTTGTTTCATGAAGAGATAATCAACTGCTTCTATAGAATTTAGCACTGTCTTGAGTATAGAACGGAAGACACGTATCCGATTATATGTAGTGGTGATAAATTCGCATAAATCGCATAAACACACAATCTCCAAACAATTTTCATCAAAATTTTCTATTACAAATGCATTTTTCAGTTTACATTTGATCAATGCTCTGAGCGAGAGCTCCCAGAACCGATTCGGCAGAGGTTTTACTCCTCTCAGAACTTTAAGTCTCATGTTATGTGTTGAGTGCATACAGCCAAGAGCAATTCTCGGACAACGATATTGAATTCGGTCCAAATTTATAAGGTGAATTTATTTGGAGTTATGAGGTCTCCCATGTGAGCACCGCACCATGTGCTACAAATTGAATGAAGAAAGTTGATGAAAGTTAATGTGGGCATTCCAAGTGCACATTGAATCAAACCAGACCCCAAAGTATTTGAAAGATAACGATTGGGTAATGTTGCTGCCCAAAAGATTGAGCTGCAATTGGGCTGAATGCCGCTTTAAAATAATCAATAGCAATAGCAGTTCACTTTTCTGCGGCGAGAATTCGATCCTTAGACTCCTAAACCAAGAAGAAAGGTTATTGTAGAGGCCCAATGCCAATATACGTATAAGCAATAAACATGATTGTTTCACCTAACATAAATTATATTTTTGGGTCTCTGAAAAAAAATTGTGGTGGGTTATATCAGGGATATAACCACAAGGTTGACGTAGGACCGCGTTGGTTTATAGTAATAATGGCCATCTCATTTATACCTATCATTACACAGATGGTTGGATAAAATAGTTCTATAATTTTGCTTTGGACCCGTCCCTTCTTATGAATTTTGCTCCATACTGCACTTTCGTGAACCTCATCCTTCTGGGCCTACAGTACGAAGCAAAATTCTAAAGAGGGGATGGGCCTCAGTTATAAAATCAGACACTGGCAATAGAGCAAAATAATTTTGCAGCTTTCTGTATTCATTATGGAACGAAACTAAATTAAATACAGAGAAGCAGATAACCATTTGTTACCCGTTTTTGAGGACCCGGATAGGGAAAAACATATTTTCAACCTGTTCATACGGAAATTTGTGTGGGAGTAGGTCATTTTTTAGTAAAAAATTAAACAACTTATACTAATAGCACTTTGTTGTTATTTCAATGCAAACATTTTGTAAGTTTTTCTGATCAAATGGTGTATAAATGAAATCATTGTGTTCAGTTGAACGAGAGTTATTAGCGTTCAAAAACTTACGCTAAACGCTTTCGATTTTTGTGAACACAGTTTTTAGCAGTTTTGTGTTTCATCGTCCCAGCCAAGTGTGACTGAAGTCCTTTTAAAGGGTGGAACTTCTATTTTTGTTCTTCAAATAAGCATTTGTAGATACGACCGTAAAGAAACCTATATTATTATTTTTGTCATCATTTTTCACACCACCAATCAAAAATTTTAAATGTTTGTCGTTGCATTTCAACTAGTGGAATAAAATCATAACACTTGACTACTTTTTCAAAAATGCTTGACGCATAGCTTGACGAGAGTATTAAAAGATGAAAATAAATACAGTATCTTTTGTTTTCATCTAAATCAAATTTGCACTAGCGCTATTTATGAAAAGAATTTTCAATTCTGAATTATACATTAACATCTTAGCTGATGTTTTTGTCAGTCACTTACAATCTCAAACAATTAGGTGTTCTTGCAAATTCGTATTTGGCACTGTAAATAGAAGCAAAAACCAAAATTTAATCAACTTTTGTGCTCTGAACCCATTTACAATAGGTTCTTAAGCAGTAACTGCATAACTGATTCAACTTATGCAATTCGCGTTTAATTCAACTTCTCCATGTTTCGTCTTTTATCTGCACTTCACCGTAGATCGTGCCCAGCACCTTCAATTAAAAGACACCAAGGGTACGTTTTTCCTCAACGAGTATTGTCCATGTCCATGTGGCTGTTATGAAACTAATGTTTCACCCGACAACAACTCAGCGGCACGAGACTCTTGGAACTGGGTCACAGGGTCGGCGCACTACTGGGCAAACTGGAGGGGCTTCGCGGACTAAAGGGCACTCAAGCTTTCAAATAAATAAACTACACAGAACGGATAAACTCATACACTGTTTTCTATCTGCTGTTTTTCGTGTGGTTGGACATAGGACGTACCTTTAAAACGACGAAGACGACGGCGACTACGACGACTACAGTCTCGCGAGCGTTCGCGATAAGGTGCCAGAAAGATTCCGGCGATGGCGGACGAACAAATGCCAACCTTCGGCAAGATGGTGGTGGAACTACCGGCTGGTGTACCGTTGGTTACAGCGCGATGGCGGTCAGACTGGCGCGTCTACCGTTCGTAGGCTGTAGTGCGATGGCGGTTGGTTTGCTCACTTCGACCGAGACGGTGATTTGGTGACGGGCTGGGATAGCGGTTGCGGAGCCGGTTCTGATGCACAGGCGCTTCATCCTGACGTAGCCGGTCGACGACGGCAAGGCCGCCCTCTGTCGAACCGGGGAGGGACTCTCTCCTTGATATTTAGGGCCTTTGCCCGAGATGGATATCCTCTTTTACACTTATGGCCCGAAGCCAGAGGAATGTGGGTCCCTTTGCTATTAGGTGTTGGAGACTAAAAATCCTCCTCCACCGTAGCGTGCTTTGGCGGTCTTTGACTCGCCAACCAAAAAAATGATTCAAATAAACGGACAAAAAAGGTCATAACTCGTCGTAGCTTCAAACGTATACTTTCGCAAAACTGAACACTTCTGGTCTACACGCTCGCCTGTAACTAAGTGAACGATCCCTGTTCACCGAGCATCCAAGAACCCTTCAGCTCGTCACCCGTGACTTTGTGTCACCATTTTTCCATGGCTTTGCGCGCCTTTTGCAGCCCTCGACCGTTAAGCATGGCCATGATGTCTGCCCAGTGAGTTTCACCGCTACTGTTTGGTATGTTTACTTGAATGCTCGATCACATGGTGCACATTAAAAAAAAACATCGCATTTCGTTTATTGTAACAGGACGGTTACATTATCATCTAATTTTAACCTATCCTTATCCTATTCCTATTCTATTTTATTTATCTATCGCTTTTGTAATAACCACATTCGTATCACGTTTTACTAACAAAAGGGTTCAATCTCCTATCTATTTACAAATATTTTTGCTGCTCAGCTTTTTAATTGATGAGGCCTTCACTTTTTAATTGCAGGTTGGATCACTGATTGGCTTCATCGGCTTCATCCTCTCTCGAGCAAGAGAGCTTTTTCTCAGTTCTATGGTTGGGACTTTTGACCAATTGTTTCACCATGAAGTTCACCATGCTATCATTCCACTTTCCACCATACAGTTCATTCGATTCAGGTGCAATGATGACCGACGATGCTAATCTATGGTGATATAGCTCTGTGCTAAATAAAGCACTTGGATGTTGTGGCTTGTTATGATTAACTTAGTACGGTATTCTTAGTGGTTATACTCGGATTTTCTTTGGGAAAATTTTATCCCGGACTAGCGAGAATCCGAATCATTTGGACGGAGATCGGCTGCTGAGAAAAACGCCGATGTGCTTCCCATTCTCGTCAGCCAGCTCGTAGGAGCTTGTTCCTCGCCCTTGCCAGGATGACACTTGAACGTAGACTGGACCATACTTGGCGTTGTACCTTCAGCAGCAGACGACAACTGGAAATTTCGCTTGAATACCCGCTGTCCCACTTGGTAAGTCGGAGCAAATTTTTTGTGATGAAGGTTGTAATTTCTTACATTCTTAGCATGATTCTTTAATAGGTTTTCCTCTACGATTTTAAAAACTTTTTCATTTATCTGCTTCCGAAATACTTCTCTCTGATCTATCGAGATCTCCTTCTCACCCCTTTCAAGACGATGCTGTTCTCCTTTCGTAACTTTTTCGTGGCCGTACAATATCCTGTAAGGTGAAAATCCAGTCGAGGCATGTACTGTCGTATTCAGCATCTCTTCGACTTCATAGATTTTAGTGTCCCAGTTCCGTTGATCCTCTTTCATGTATGTTCTCAAGCATGCATTTATTGTCCGGTTTACTCTTTCTACCGGGTTCGCCTGACTATGGTGTCTGAAGTTCAGCCAATGTTGAACCGCTCGACGTTGAAGCAATGCTTGGAACTCTTTACCCACAAATGTTATAGCATTATCGGAGATTATGACCTCTGGTGTACCAAACGTTCTCATCCTACCGTCTTCTACAATTCTGGACACTTCCTTCGCTTCAATTTTTCTCAGCGGTGCCAGCAGGGTCCATTTAGAAAACAGGTCCATCATGACCAATAAATGGCATTTACCCGACTTGCTCCTAGGTAAACTTTGTATGAAGTCCAGTGCCAGTATCTGAAAGGGCTTGTTGGTAAGTTTTGGCCTTCCCATCTCCGGTACTGTAGCTACCGTCGACGGTTTACAAGTCTTACACGTGGAACAATTCCTGATGTATTTCTTGCAATCAATGGCCATACGAGGCCAATAGTACTTGCACTTCAAACGTCGAATGTTTTTCTCATAGCTCGGATGCATCGCTGCATCGTGATCCTCTTCTAAAACAGTTTTCCTTAGTTTTCCACATAGCTTCCATTCGAATCTATAATCTAGTACTTCCGTTGGGCTAGATACGAACTTGTACAGTTTGGATGCCTCAATCTTAGACTCCGCATAATCCTCTGGAGACTCGGTAACCTTTTCGAACAAGTCTGAGTACCAGTCGTTTCGGTTGCTGATCTCCATGGCTTTGATCGATCTTGACAAGGCATCCGGAACTATATTTTCCTTGCCCTTGCGGTGGCGAACTACTATGTCATACTGCTGCAATAGCATACTCCAACGGCTTAATTTGGAGGACGACTTCCATTTGGTATTCATTATGAATGATAACGCGGACGAATCAGTGATTAGTGTAAATTTAGTCCCTTCTACATAAGGTCGATACTTCTCGATCGCCTCCATTGCAGCCAGACCCTCTTTCTCTGCTGCTTTCCACGACCTTTGAGGAGTAGTTAATTTCCTCGAAAAGTAAGAGATCACATGTTCAACACCGTCATGCTCCTGGGTTAAAATTCCCGCAATTGCACTATCGCTAGCATCGGTCTGTATTGTGAACGGGTACTCGAAGTTTGGGTTCGCTAAAATGGGCGCCAAGATCAACCGTTCTTTAAGATCGATGAAAGCTGCCTCTGCTTGATCGTTCCATCTAACTACCTTTGGTTTTCCCTGCAATAGATTGGTATGTGGACCTGTGATTTCACTGTACTTTTCTATGAATCGTCTATAATAATTTATCATTCCCAAGAACCGTCTAAGAGACCGAATTGATGTCGGGCGCTCAAAGTTTACTATCGCCTCAACTTTGTCCGGATTTGGTCTTACTCCATGCTGGGAAAGAATAAATCCTAAATACGGTAGTTAAGGGACACCGAATTTTGATTTCTCCAAGTTGATGGATAAGTTTGCATCCTTCAGTCTACGAGCTACGTCCTTTAGACACCGAAGATGGTCCTCGAAGGTCTCGTTCGCGATAACTATATCGTCTAGATACACGAACACCTTCGGTTCCAACTCCCCATATCCCAGTACCTGGTCCATCAGCCGTGATAGAGTTGCTGGGCTGTTGACCAAACCAAATGGTAGCCTGGTGAATTGAAACAACCCCTTGCCAAAGACTCGAAAAGCCGTGTATTTACGCGAATCTTTGTCTAAAGGAATCTGCCAAAATGCTTTGGACAGATTTATTGTTGAGAGATAACGCGCAGATCCCAATCTTCCGAGGATCCGGTCTTGGTGTGGCAAAGGGTAGGCATCCCTCCGATCGTTGAGTTTCCTTGCGTCCAAACACATTCGGACCTTCAAGCTGGTGTCTTCGTCGCTGGTTTCGCCTTTTTTAATCACCGGAACTATCAACAGAGCCCAATCACTCATAGATCGCTCGACTACTCCTGCTTGAATCCATTTGTCCAGTTCCAAGTTAACCTGCTTCTGAACTTCTGGAGACCAAGGGTATGGATTAAGCCGAACTGGCCCTGCTGTTTGGAATTCCTCTGTGATTTCTATCTTGTGGGTTAAGAGCGGAGTTGTGTCTAAAATATGACCTTCATCGAACGCCTTAAACTCACTTTTTACTGCTTTCAACTGTTGTAGTTGTTCTGTGGTCAACTGGGTATCGTCTTCCTGCTCAACCTCTACTTCTTCCAAAAGCGCCTCTGATGGATTTATTATCGTGGGTTCAATTCCAAGAGCCGCCAAAAGTTCATCCCTAAGATAAACCTTCTCTTTAAGGAGGGAGCAATTAACGTAGTAACCAGTCTCGTTCTACCATTAAATGTGATAGGAAGATTAACTGCTCCTCTACCTTCTAAGATTTCTCCCCCAGCGGTGAAAAGCTTCGTTTTAGTATGAGTTCTTTTAATCTTTAGCTTCGTCAGCAACTTTTCACCTCCAACGCCCAAAATTGAGACTTGGGCGCCACTATCTAACAACCTTACCATTGGCAATCCCATCACCTCGATTCTAACGAAAGGACGATTATCTCCCTCGACTGATACTGTTAACTCCTCAACCTCTATATTAGATGATACAAAGACGGTTGGATGTTTTTGCGAATGCCCTCGACGACCTCCTACGTCGATTTGCGTCCGTTTTTTTTGACAAAATGGACAATTCTCTCTCGTGAAGTCATGGAACCCACAATTCGTACAGAACGTATCTCTCTTTCTAAGACACGCCTGGTAGTGGTGATATCTCCCTCTAAAGTTGAAGCAAACATTGCCCTGTGGCACTCGGTATTCCGCTACTCGTTTTTCCAGGGTTCCATTACTACTGCCTTCCTGTGCTACTGATGGTGGCTTTGAAGACTCCTGCTTTTGGAACGTTCTTTCTTGACTCTTTCCACTATTGGTATTGTTTCCAAAGGATTTTGGTTTCCATTCTTTACCGCCTGCGGGTGCTGGTTTCTGATACGTCGTCCTAGAAACTTCATGCACTTGTGCGGATTTATGGCCTACCTCATTGTCCTTATTCCGGTACAGATACCAAAAAGCGGAGTCTAATTTTCTTTCCCAAGCTTTCAAAGCTTTAAGAGTTCTTACATTTTTGACTACCAGAGCATTTTTATAATCCTACCTTAGATTTTGGAAAACAATATCGAACTGCCGTTCCTCTGAGGCCGGAACCGACATGTACCCAAAAATCTCGTTCATAGCATTGAAGTAATCCGTAAGTTTCTCAGATCTTCTTTGCCTTCTCTGGGAAGCCTGCTGCTCATGATGAAAGTCTAAATCTGGCGACTGGTACTCCAACTTCATTTTGGTGACTAATTCGCTCCGATTTTTAAAATCCCCATTTCTTTTTGCCTCCATGTACCACGTTCGAACCTCCCCTGTAAACAAGTGAATTGCTTCGTTGAAAAGTGCCATCCTACACATATTTTCTGCTTCGGCCATAAACTCAACCTCAGCGATAAACTTGTTCAGTAGCTTTCCGTCATCTTTCCCGTCATATTTTAACTTCCACTCTGCAACTGAACGTGGTCTGCGTCTCTTACCTCTTTTGCTGTTGTTTCTCGAATCACCTGAACTGCTACTCGTACCCTCCTCGCTAGAATTTCCCGAACGATCCATATAATCATCGCTTGATACTTCTGTGCTCTCTGGTTTTCGTTGTTGGATATGCTTTTTCGCTCTTCTTTTGCCTGCTTCCGGTTTTTCTGGTCGCTTTCTAACCTTAGCTTTTAACACTTTATCTTTGTTTTGCAGTTTCTCAACACCTTTTTCCGTTTCCCTTTCTTTCACGGTTTCTACCAATTCTTTCCCCTGACCTGTTTTAGATTCAGTCCCTTCCATCAAACTCAATGCACTCAACCGCTTTTCCAGGTATCTTTCCACTCGACCTATTATTTTTTTCATCATTTTGTCTGAGTTCTTCAACTTCTTCTTCCCCCTCAAACCTTTCTTCGGAGTACTCTTTTTTCGTTGTCTCGTCTCCTTTCCCCTATTTTCTCCTTCTTCTTCTGAAAAAGTCGACTCTAGCTCATCGGATTCCTCCTGACTCTGAACACTCAACCTGCTCAACCCTTTCCGTAACTTTTCTTGCGTTTCTAACACGGCGTCTGGGTCCGTCGAGAGAAACTTGAAATAGTTGTTGAGCAACCGAAACACTACGTTTTCTAGACCTTGGGTATTATACTTCATCTCATCCTTCAATCTAACTAACCGGAAAAGCAAATGCACTAAACGTGTTTTCAATGGAGGCATATCTGCCTTCTTAACTCTTTTATTTTTTTTGTCGCGGAATTGGCGGCAATTCATTTTTTTTTAGAAATTTTTTCCCTTTTTCATGGGGGATTAATTCTTTTTTTCGGGGGGTGTTTTTGGTTTAGAGGGGGTTTCTCCTCGTGGGGGGGGGAAACACACCTCTTATTTTCTTATGAAAATACGAGGTCTTCTAAGTGCTTTATCTTCACGTTCTTTTATTATCAGCTTTGTGTGGGTCTCTTCTCATTTTTCGATTCCTGATGAGAGGCGGACTCGCTTGCAAGGGTGGGCGCTATGGAAGGCGATATTTATGACCGACAAATCGCCATCAACGAATTTTTTTATTTTTTTCGTCAGATATCACTCGATAGCTGGCAGTATAAATGGAGTAAAGGAGATTTAGGGCGATGGCTACATTCTATCACTCCTAAGGTGTCTAAGAAATGTTGGTTCAGGGGATTGGATGTGGGTCGAGACTTCATTCGTGTGATGTCTCGCCTCATGTCCAATCATTATTCTTTAAACGCTCATTTGTTCCGTGTTGGGCTGGGAGACAGCAATCTCTGTGAATGTGGACAAGGTTACCAGGACGCAGATCACGTAATTTGGTTTTGTGCTGAGCATCGTGGAGTCAGATCTGAGCTTTATGATTCCCTTCGGGCTCGAGGTAGACAACCCAATGTACCGATTCGAGACATTTTGGCTGCACGCGATCTGGAGTTTATGAAACTCATTTATGTGTTTTTGACTAACATTAGCCTTAGATGAAACTAATGTTTCACCCGACAACAACTCAGCAGCACGAGACTCTTGGAACTGGGTCACAGGGTCGGCGCACTACTGGGCAAACTGGAGGGGCTTCGCGGACTAAAGGGCACTCAAGCTTTCAAATAAATAAACTACACAGAACGGATAAACTCATACACTGTATTCTATCTGCTGTTTTTCGTGTGGTTGGACATAGGACGTACCTTCAAAACTACGAAGACGACGGTGACTACGACGACTACAGTCTCGCGAGCGCTCGCGATAAGGTGCCAGAAAGATTCCGGCGATGGCGGACGAACAAATGCCAACCTTCGGCAAGATGGTGGTGGAACTACCGGCTGGTGTACCGTTGGTTACAGCGCGATGGCGGTCAGACTGGCGCGTCTACCGTTCGTAGGCTGTAGTGCGATGGCGGTTGGTTCGCTCACTTCGACCGAGACGGTGATTTGGTGACGGGCTGGGATAGCGGTTGCGGAGCCGGTTCTGATGCACAGGCGCTTCCTCCTGACGTAGCCGGTCGACCACGGCAAGGCCGCCCTCTGTCGAACCGGGGAGGGACTCTCTCCTTGATATTTGATATTTAGGACCTTTGCCCAAGATGGATATCCTCTTTTACACTTATGGCCCGAAGCCAGAGGAATGTGGGTCCTTTGCTATTAGGTGTTGGTGACTAAAAAGCCTCCTCCACCGTAACGTGCACTGGCGGTCCTTGACTCGCCAACCAAAAAAGTGATTCCAATAAACGGACAAAAAAGGTCCAAACTCGGCGTAGCTTCAAACATATAATTCCGCAAAACTGAACACTTCTGGTCTACACGCTCGCCTGTAACTAAGTGAACGATCCCTGTTCACCGAGCATCCAAGAACCCTTTAGCTCGTCACCCGTGACTTTGTGTCACCATTTTTCCATGGCTTTGCGCGCCTTTTGCAGCCCTCGACCGTTAAGCATGGCCATGATGTCTGCCCAGTGAGTTTCACCGCTACTGTTTGGTATGTTTACTTGAATGCTCGATCACATGGTGCACATTAAAAAAACATCGCATTTCGCTTATTGTAACAGGACGGTTACAGAGTTCAATTGATACCTCAAATTTGTGAAAAATCCTCCACATTATCCAAATACACAGACTACTGAAAAAAAAAATGAAATATAAACCACAACAAACTAAAGTAATTGTTACCAACAATGAACGTCGAAATATGTCGAAAACTGAAGCAACATATATCATAAGGAGAATTAAATTCAATTCTTTAACACTGTATAACTGGAAACCCTGCTTACAAATACCTATTTTCACAGACCGATAATCTATTTTCATTTTCATCTTTTTCCAATTTATTTTTAGCAACAAGTTACCAACACAATTTAATTTCTTTACTAAGGCAAGCAATAACAAATTTGTGTAAATAACTTTGAAAAAAAAAAAATAAAATATTTATATTTTACTTTTGAAAAATGAGTTCAAGTATTGCAATGAGGGATCAATTTGTCACTGCTCTGAGAGATGGAGAGAGATATTTATGTCATATCAGTTTTCCAAAAATGATAATAATTCTTGTTCAGCGCTGTGTAAACAAATACAATTTTTATGTTTTTGATTTCTTATCTATATAGGTTATCTAAGACTTTTAAAATTATATGACTATTTTTTCATTTCACATAAATATTTAAAAAAAAAAGAATAGAAAAATAGACGCTAGTCTCATTCCTGTTGTTTTTTTTTTGATTTTTTTTTCTGTTTTCACTAGATCACTATCGCCACCGAACAATAGGTAGCGGAAACAAGTGAAAACGCGATATGCCCGATAAAAAAAAATTATGCAACGAAGCATTGACACAATATTTTACAACTGGAATTGATATCTGCAACAAGCAAGTTGAACGTCCTAAGGATCGATCTACATTTTAAGCTATGTTTGAAGGATTTTGGATTTTGTGAAATAAAGATTGAAGGATTCTGTGGTATAGTAGCATTTCGTGCCTTCTGTCAACTTTATGCTTCTATTGGTTTCCAAGCTCATCTGTTTAGTACCAACCGGGGGAGACTTGGTCCTATAAGCAATGATTTTATTATCTCCAATCTGCTCCACCAATCACAATGTTTTGTGATATAGTGGGCGGAATATTATAATTTGAGATAACTCGATGCAGACGTCTACCAACTATGGCAGATTGACAGGTAGTCGGTGGAGACCCTTCTAGTACCTCATAGCAAGATGCTTAGAGGTGGACTGGTAGATTTTATTTGCTACCTCCCCCCCATGTCCTTTATAACATAATAATAAATTGATAGAGGCGAGAAAATAAATTGTATCAAACACACTTCTGGTCAGGCTGGGTATGTTTTGATTTCTGGAGACATAATTCGACATGATTTATTTGGTTAAGTTCCTCGATTTATGTCGAATATAAATTCCTTCTCATAAGACAATCATATTTTATAAATATTTAAACATAGAAAGCTTCGGTGATTGTCACCATGTGAGGAAATAGGCCGACGTAAAATAAAGATTAAAAAAAAAAAAAAAAAACATAGAAAGCTCTATTTTGAGTTAGAAAATGGTGGCGCATTTTGAAATACGATCTCTGATATTCGAGGCAATGCCTGATATACACATAATGTGGGGTTGTACATATAACCAATTCTGGTTAACTTCAGGGTACTTTTCGTCGCCTGTAAACCACCCTGTTGATTTTTCAAAACGACGTTGTATTTCCATTTCAGTCCAGAATATTCAGATTGTTGGATTCTGGTCAGAATCAAGGAATTCGTAGAAATAGATCGATATCAGGCTTGTGTGATGTTCAGACTACAGTATGTCTCATAAAAAAACGAAAATCCTTACTTCAGTTTCAAATAAGTTTTTTTTTCATAGAAAAAAAATCATAATTTTATTTAGGGAATTGTTTGTTAAGCCTTTCATGATTACATTACTCAATATGTCCACTTTTTTCTCGATCACCTTCTTCAAACGGGGACGGAATCGAGAGCATACCTTCTCAATGTATGAGTCAGTCATCGAGTTCCACACCTTGGTAATGGAAGCTTTCAGGGCGCCAACACTGGGGTGAGAACGTTCACAGGCCTTAGCCTGAACAGATGCCCATATTGAGTAATCCAAAGGATTCAAGTCCGGGCTGCTAGGAAGCCAAATGTCCTTTGGCCAAAATTCCATGTTTTCCTTTTTCCACGCTTGAGTCCTTTTTGAGGTGCTCCGTCCTGTTTGAAAATGACGTGTTGGTGTGCTCCAAAGTTGGCTTTCATCCATGGCAGAACGTGGTTCTTCAAAATGTTCATGTAATCCTCGGTATTAACTTTTAATCCAGTTTTGATAAATACTGGATGCATTTTCAAGCCATTGGACGCAACTGCCCCGAAAACCATGACTCCGGCCGGATGTTTGATTGTAAACTTGAATTTCACGTTCTCTGGAACATCCTCAATCTTCTTCGGTGAAATAAACCTGTCTGTACCTGGGATCGATGGTTAACATTTTCTCATCGGAGAATACGATGATGGTATTTTTCTTTTTTAATGCTGACACCAAACGTTCCGAGCGCTCCAGCCGTAGTTGTTTGTTTCGGTCCGTTACAAGGTTGCGCTATATCAGCTTCCTTAGGCAATTTCCGGATCGATCCTCGATCGATCGAAGGATTTGGCCTCACTTTGCCTCTCACCGATCTGCTGACCTTCGGTGTGCGATCGGACCGTGGACGGCCACTTTCCGGCTTCCGTGGACGTGGTCCATCAAGGAGTGAACGTTGGATAGCGTAAACGGTAGTCAGGTGGCATCCCACAATCGTTGCAATTTGTTTTACGGGCTTTTGAGCGAGCAGCAAACTAGTCACAACAGTCAGATGATTACACACACAAAAATTCCTAAAAAGGGGTTTTGATTGACTACGCAAGGAGATGAACCAACCCGAGGCCCGTTGGTTCAGGCTGTTTTTCTGTCTGTCTGACCCTTATAGACTCAGAAACTGCAGAACCGATCAGCGTGAACATTTGTATGCAGATGTTTTAGGGGCCTGAAAAGGTTCTTATGATGGTTCGAGACCCCTCCACCTCTAAGGGAAAATGAAAACGGACCGTGAACTAGTTTACGTTTTCAGGATTTTTCCCTTCAAACGTTATTTAGTTCATGATTACGTGATTAAGTTCACGGTGTATTTTTGCTTGTTCTCGAATTCATGACTGCAGTTCACGGATCTGGGTACGGATTTTTTTTTCCATGGAACCACTCATTAGGTTTTCATTACTCAAAAAATAAGATTCACGCCGATCCACGCCATCGCCGTTAAAATTTGGATCGGCGCACAGGTCTATTCCCGATTAAGAAAGCAGGTAGTGTTTATTATCCATTACAGTTTCTTGATAAACCTTCAATAAAAAAAAACTGTTTGTTAAACAATCAACGAATTGCAGTTGATAGATGCCACCACTATCTTACTTGGGGGTGCCTGAATTTATAAAGTGGAATCTAAATCTCTTCACGATATAAAATTCGGAAGACGCATATCCACTGTAACGAGAGGCGGTCATGCTCACCACTCCACTATCAGTGCCGTTTCCCTCCAATGGTAGTGAATGAATCACAACCAGCTTTAACAGTACATGAATATGTCAAACTGCGCGGCCCTACGTGATAGTAATTTTAATGCTTTTATCACCCTATTTCTGTCGGATTTGGCTTTGTGAGCTTTCACACACAATTTTGATTACATAGTTGTTATTCAATTAAGCTGTCCTACAAAGAGCAGATGCACTTTGGTGGCATTCCAAGAATCAATCATTACGCTTTGTCATCAAGACAAAAGCCCGCTCCCGTTATGCTACGAACAGAAATGTGCCATTTCCCCCCAAACCATGTTTGTTGCGTCTGGTGAACCTACTCTTTTGCGGAATCACAGACCAGATCCAATGTGAATTCGACGAAAATACCCCCAACCATTCGAGTTGCAAGTCTGTTGTCTGATGGCAGTTGGGTGTTAAGTAACCAACCGCAGTCGCGCATTTGCATATGACAGACGCTTCTTCCCATTTCCTTCTGAAGCTGGAATAATCAACAGACATACGTGACGTCGTGACAAAAGACCTTTGGCTTTCAGACTGCTACTGGGCACCGAAGGGCAACACCCTATACCATGCCACGAAACAGCACCGGATGAATGCCTGAGTCATCAAAATGATCGTACCCGCGACTGTGTTGCGTTGTTGTTGCTCCCGCTTCCATCGTATGGGGGGTTTTCAGTATAGGTACCATCCACTTTTGCCACGGGGAAGTGTTTGGACTGACGAAAATTGAAATGATAGCGTCTTGAGCAACGCCTCAGTTGAGCATGAGAAGGACAGTGACAGCGACTTGGCACTTCATTGAAACCCAAAAGGTATTTTTGCGGTAAGTTAATCATCCGCTTTACAACGTGGAGTCTGAGTGGAAACCAGAGCAATCAGCAGATGAGGGTGGTGTCAGAACATAAGGAAATTCATCTGCCGGCTGAAAGACAGTTAGTAAATGCTGACGTATCCCACAGAAAGCTCGGTTCGTGTTTATGATTGAACAGGGTAGCTGTTTACCAACAGTTTATATGGTACCACCTATGCCATCCGGTTGCATTGAGAAGTCAACAATTGTTTACTCTCCTGAAAAATATACAGATAGCTTGTGTCTTAGTTGGTAAAGCCGCAGCTATAACGCTAGGCCAGGCGGGAGGTGGCTGAGCCTTCTATTCTATGAATTTTTCGCAAAGGAAGATTTTTACACTCTCCTTTTGTCTCTCTAAATTCAATCAATCTATCAATAACTCCTTCTATTCTTGTGAGAGTATTTTTGTTAAGTTATATTTGCATTGCCTCTTCTGATGGAGTTCTTAACTATAACATATCATCGCTCAATGCGTTAAATAACATGTTAACACTATTACTTAAAAACATGAGCATTTGTACATGCGCTGTTGTACACATTCTATACAAAAACACTATTGCAACTGTGTTGAATGTTCAGTTGGTGCGATAGAGAAAATCCTTGGGAACAAGTTTTCTTTTTAACTTTTTATTTATTCCAAATTTTACATTATTTTACATTCATATATTAACCTAGGTGCTCCTGCTAAGTAATTAACATTTCAACCTTATATGCTATCATTTATATCTAATTGTGTTAATTTTATTTTTACCTTGTCTATTCAGTGTTTTTAACAGGGTTTTTTTGCCTGCGCGTAAGAATAATTATTGATTTTTTAACACTAGTTCTTATCTATAGAGAGAATTGATAATTTCAATTGAAGATTGCAATGATTTTTGTCTAAACAAGTTTAATTTATTAGATGTAGAGGTTGTAACAAAATATAGACGCTTTCATCAAAACCGTGTTCTGAGCCTCTTTTGGTTATAACTTATGAAGATTAGCTGCAAAAGAGTAGAAACAGTTTTGTAAGTGGCATATACATCTTAATTCCTTAACTCATAAAACAATAAAAAAAGTGATCTTCTACTTTTTCTTGGTTTGCATTCAATAAATAACAACTAAGTTTAGTATAAGCATGAGTATGATTGATCACCCGAGATTGTTGCTCCATTATTGCCTGATCAGCTGTAATTAGGGATGGTTTCTTTTAATCATTAATTTTCATACTCATTTGCGTTTAACTTTTTTTTTATCTGCAGAATACCGTAACATGATGCAGGTACATGATGTAGGTCGCAAACTAAGCAAAACATTTTGATAAAGAACTAAAATCGCTACCTCTAAATAGTAATGAACAGCTTCACGATTTAGCTACATGGGTCTCCCCCAGGGATCATGTTTAAGCCCCTTTTGTATAATTTTTATGTCAAAGACATTGACGGTTGTCTAAGTGGCAACTGTACGTTGAGACAACTTGCAGATGACGGTGTAGTGTCTGTCACGGGACCCAATGGGGTCGATCTGCAAGGACCCTTACAGGATAAAGGGCGATACGGTCAAAATTTGGTCAATATCAACTTGACGTATTTCTTTCAATTTTGCATTTAAAAAACCTGAACACCCCTCATTTTGAAGTGTGTGTGTAGAATGTTGCTCCTATTTTGATTTTGGAATTCACTCTTCAGTTGTCAAAATGCCGTCCAAGCAAAAAGAGCAGCGTATCAAAATTTTGCTCGCGCATCGCGAAAATCCGAGCTACTCGCACGCAAAGTTGGCAAAATCGCTAAAAGTTGCCAAATCAACCGTTACAAATGTAATTAAAGTGTTTGGGGAACGTTTGTCGACAGCCAGGAAGTCTGGATTGGGGGGAAATCGAAAACCGGAAGCCGCTGAGACGACAAAGAGAGTTGCCGGTAGTTTCAAGCGAAACCCTAATCTATCTCTCCGAGATGCCGCAAATATGCTGGGTGTATCGTCTACAACCATGCATCGAGCCAAAAAACGAGCCGGACTATCGACTTACAAGAAGGTAGTGACTCCAAATCGCGATGATAAACAAAATACGACGGCCAAAGCGCGATCCCGGAGGCTGTACACGACGATGCTGACGAAGTTTGACTGCGTGGTAATGGACGACGAAACCTACGTCAAAGCCGACTACAAGCAGCTTTCGGGACAGGAGTTTTATACGGCAAAAGGAAGGGGAAAGGTAGCAGATATTTTCAAGCACACGAAACTGTCAAAGTTCGCAAAGAAATATCTGGTTTGGCAAGCCATCTGTACCTGTGGCTTGAAAAGCAGCATTTTCATAGCTTCCGGGACTGTCAACCAAGAAATTTACGTGAAAGAGTGTTTGAATACACGTCTGCTGCCTTTCCTGAAGAAACACGGTTGTTCCGTACTGTTTTGGCCGGATTTGGCATCTTGCCATTACGGTAAAAAGGCCATGGAGTGGTACGCCGCCAACAACGTGCAGGTGGTTCCCAAGGACAAGAACCCTCCCAACACGCCAGAGCTCCGCCCAATTTAGAAATACTGGGCTATTGTCAAGCGGAACCTAAAGAAGACGAAAAAAACTGCTAAGGACGAGCAGCAGTTCAAGGCAAACTGGCTTTCTGCGGCGAAGAAGGTGGACAAGGTGGCTGTACAAAATCTGATGGCAGGGGTCAAGCGTAAGGCCCGGCAATTTGGATTTGGAAAAGCGGAAGCCTAACTGAATATTTTTCCTGAATTTTATACTAATTGAACTTGAAAAAAAAATTTTTTTTTGTTTTTTAAAAAACGCTTTCGGTTGGTCCCGGAATTTGGTACCTTAGACAATTTGTCTACTTGGGCTCTAGAGCTAGGTATCGAATTCTCTACGGAGAAAACTGAGTTGGTAGTTTTTTCAAGGAAGCATAACCCAGCACAACCGAAGCTTCAAATTTGGGGTACACCGATAACTCATTCCATGTCATTTAAATATCTTGGGGTCTGGTTCGATTCTAAGTGCACCTGGAGATCCCACATTGAGTATCTGAAGCGAAAATGCCAGCAAAGGATAAACTTTTTCTGCACAATAACTGGAACCTGGTGGGGAGCAGATCCGCAAGATCTTCTAACGTTGTACCGGACAACGATTTTGTCGGTTATGGAATACGGTAGTTTTTGTTTTCAGTCGGCGGCTCGGTCGCATATCATTAAACTGGAACGTATTCAGTATCGGTGTCTTCGTATCGCGTTAGGTTGTATGCACTCGACTCATACGATGAGTCTGGAAGTGCTGGCTGGAATGTTGCCACTCTCGGATCGATTTTCAGAATTGTCTCTCCGGCTCCTCACCAGGTGTGAAGCTATGAACCCCCAGGTAATCGAAAACTTTGAGAAGCTTCTCGAGTTGAATCCTCAAACTCGCTTCATGACTTTGTACCATTGGTACATAACACAGGATGTCAGCCCTTCGCCGAATATTCCCAATCGTGTTTGCTTCTCCGACTTCGGCAGTTCGGTTCATTTTGATTTATCCATGAAGCAAGAGCTTCGTGGAATTTCAGAGCATCATCGTCATATGATTGCTCCTGTGATATTTTCTGCAAAGTTTGGCCAAGTTAATTCCTCTAAATCGTTCTTCACTGACGGATCATTGATAGAGGAGTCAGCAGGCTTTGGTATATACAATGAAATGTATAGCTCCAGTCGTAAACTTCAAGCTCCTTGTTCCGTATGTGTCGCCGAATTAGCGGCAATACACTTTACGCTAGATATTGTTTCCTCACTAACACCGAATCAGTACTTCATTTTCACGGATAGCTCAGTTCTATAGAGGCTATTCGCTCTTTGAGGCCGGTAAAGCACTCCTCGTATTTTCTCATGAAAATACAGGAGCTTCTAACTGCTTTATCTTCGCGTTATTTTATCATCACCTTTGTATGGGTCCCTTCTCATTGTTCAATTCTGGGCAATGAGAAAGCGGACTCGCATGTAAAGGTGGGCGCTATGGAAGGCGATATTTATGATCGCCAAATCGCCTTCAATGAATTTTTTACTATTTTTCGTCAACAGTCACTCGTCAGCTGGCAGTATAAATGGAGTAAAGGAGATTTGGGGCGATGGCAACATTCTATCATCCCAAAGGTGTCGAAGAAATCTTGGTTTAGGGGGATAGATGTGGGACGAGACTTCATTCGTGTCATGTCTCGCCTCATGTCCAATCATTATTCTTTGAACGCGCATTTATACCGGGTTGGGCTGAGCGACAGCAATCTCTGTGAGTGTGGACAAGGCTATCAGGACGCAGATCACGTTATTTGGTCTTGTGTTGAGCATCGTGAAGTCAGATCGGAGCTTAATGATTCCCTTCGGGCTCGAGGTAGACAACCCAATGTGCCAATTCGAGATATTTTGGCTTTGCGTGATTTGGAGTATATGCAATTAATTTATGTGTTTTTGACTAACATTAGCATTAGATTGTAGTTAGTTTAACCTGTATGTTTACTTTAAGTTTTTTTTTCTCTTTTTTATCTGTGTTTGTGTTTTTTTTTACTTTTTCAAAAAATGTCCAAGTTAAAAGAAATCCATACATTGTATAGTTAGAAGTGTTAAGACAATTTAGAATTTAAAATTAATGTGTTATTTAAACCATACTTTAAATTCCCACCCATCTTCCCATCCGTAATTTGTAATTCCTAGTAACCTCGAGACGGCCGCGAGTAATCGGTTCTATCCCCCTAACTTTAATTATAAGATAAATGATGTAAAAAAATATGAAAACTTGGCTCTGTAAAGTTGATTCGATTGAGCCTGTACAAATAAATGATTATCAAAAAAAAAAAAAAAAAACAGTAATGAATTAGAGTGAACATAGTCGCTCAAGATATTTAATGGTGTAGTTGAGGATTCACGTAATTGAAGCCGTTTTAGTTCGTTATGTATTAGAGTTATTGACTTTGCTGATGATAAAAGTTAGGCAAAAATTAATGTAATCAAGAATGAATGAATGAAATCACCCCTGGCTGCAATTATACTGAGAACCAACAGATGATGTTCGGGACTAACATTCATCATCATCATGTAACAACTTCCAAAACTTTGTCCAAGGCCATACAAAGGCCGGTTTCGTACAAATTCAGGTCAAATAAGGAATGAGCAGGATTGTGTGAAGGTGACTAACTTCATTGAATAAACGAGGCAAAATTTTATGTTACGCTAATGAATCGATTCAAACTAACTGTAAGTATGCCGTGGGCATTACTCACATAGTGTTATTGGTGGTTTGATTTATTAGTAACACAGGATCAATTTGCTAACTACGCTTGATAGCTGATTTGAACAGATTTAAACCAACAGCCAGGATGCTGTTGTGGCCAAATATACCAACATCGTCAACAACTGAATCCCAAATCGATTTCACAGGATATTCTAATGGCGAAAATTGTGTTTTTTTTTGTTAATTCTTAGCATGTCAAGCTTACTGCTGATCACTATTAGCTTATTCTCTGCACTTAAATTCAAGGCTGGTATCGAGTGATTGTTTAAAAACAGAAACTTTAGAGATTATATGGCTGAAAAAAAGAGACCAAAACGAGACCAAAAATGAACCAAAAACATACGCATGCTCAAAATCCAAAATCCAGCAGAATGAGGCAGCAAAATCAGGGCAATGCAAGCTATATACGCAAATGCTAACGAAAAAAGCCTGTTACGTAAGTAATGGCAGATTTGGTTAGGCAAGGAATTTGTACGTGCGGGATTCAGAGTGCTCCATTTGTATCGGCTTCAACCATGAATTGCCAAGTGTACGTAAATAAATGTCTACAAAAACGTTCCGTTCCGTTGCTGAGGTCACATAAAAGCCCACCAATTTTTTGGCCTGACTTGGCATAATGCCGCTACTCAAAACAGGTGCTGGGATGGTATGAAGAAAATAAGGTCAACTTTCTTCCTAAGGACCTTAATCCTCTAGATAGAGAGAAACAGTTAATTTTCTGCGTTATCTAATGCACATAAAGGGAATGCTAGATTTGGCAGAAATTAATGGAATATTTCATGTAAAATTAAGCCAAATAACGCTCGAATATAGTATGTTGCATGGAAGATTGCAAACATTGTTGTATGGCGCATAAAATATTGCAAACAATTTTGTTGTTTACGCCTCCTTTGGCTTGGAATTAAATGAGGGGAAATTTTACGCGCCTGTGAAAATTCATTATTTTTTTCTGTGTATGCATCCCAAGCCTACACTATTCAACCTAAATCCAATAGTGAAACTTAATGTAGTGCGCTTAAAATTAGTTTAAATAGTGTCCGGAAATAAATTTTGTATCATCACACGAACGATATAAATATAACGGAAATCCAAACAAATCCTTTTCTCAAAAATTAATTTCCCACAAGTATGTTACTTTATACTTTTGCAAAAATAAATTTTAGTTTCACGCCAAAACTTTGGCGTGACTTGACTTGACTCCTGCCATCAAGGTTTGGACAAGCTTCGCTCCTATAATTTGATAAGCTTTTGTCCACTTCTGCTTGAAATTTTGAACCGATTTTGACTATCCTCCCATTTTCCGACAATCTGCTTTCATTATTGCCCAAAATTTCTCGATCGGTAGGAGCTCTAGTCAGTTTGGAGGATTAATGTCACGCTGTAGCACAATGACATTATTTTCCTCGTACCCTTTATTCGTCACGTCAAGAAGTAAGATCGCGCCAAAACAGGGTGTTTTGGGAATGCTGCTTTAGAAGTGGCAATAAACGTTTTTGAAGGCATTCTGATGTATATATCTCTGTTAATAATCCCGGTTCATATGAAAGGTTGGCAGATTTTACCGCACGTACAGATGGCTTGCCAAACATTATTTTTCGCAATTTTTTCTATCTTCTGTTCTTTAAACATAGACTTTTCCTCGGTCCTTCGTAGTGTAGAATTTGTTTCCAGGTATTTGTGAAAAGTCAGCTTTCACGTATGTTTCATCGTCTTGTACAATGCAACCTGTATGTTTGGTGATCAACGAATCATATAGATTTCGAGGCAGACTTTTCGATTTTTCAAACCCTTTATCATCTCGGCGAGGTTTCTTCTGGGCTCAAAATGACCTCAGTCCACATCTCACTTTAATATCCTGCACAGTTGACTTCGTTACATCCACTTTTTTGGCAACATCTCTTACCGAAATGTTGGACTGCTCTTGTATACTTTCACCACTTGTTTCTCATCTTGTTTGGTGTGTGTCCTATTTTCGACTGCTTGGTTGGCTTCCTCTGGATCGTTTTGGTTTGTAGAAACATGCTGATGACATTTTACACCGTTTGTTGCGTCACCCCGACCGACTTCGCGATTGTTTTCTGTGAACGATTATTACTTTCCAACCACTTGTCCAAAATAAGATTTCACAACTCCTGTTGTCGAGACGCCATTTTCAGAACTTCAATTTAAAAGTAAACAATATGCACGTCGACGCAAAGGTGAAAGGATCCACTGACAGCTAAACCATACACTGAAAGCAATTTTCTGTTGACTCAGACCACTGACGCGACAAAGCGATAAAAAAAACTTTCCGAACACGCTTTACTTACGGTTGAACTAACAGTGTAGTGATTGTTATAAATAATTATAATCTATTGGTGCAACATCTTGCTAGCTGTTCGCACACAAAGGTAATGAATACAATACGGATCAATGAGGTTGCATTTATTATGTTATATTACCTATTTCTAGATATAGAATAAGCTCATCTAGTTCTAAGTCACTTAGAGGGATCAGAAATTGCCTAAACTTAATTGTATTAGGAAAACCCACAGCGTTAGTACTGCAAAATTGGTGATCTGTACGCATTACCAATAGACCCCTTATTTACAACAGTGATTTCCACGCAAAAACTCCCGATTCTTGATACCATCCTCAAATTCGAAGGTTCACCCAAAATTGTAAGTTCATTATGAGAAAATTGCCTCGAGATTTGCTAATTAAAGTATATTTAAGCTTAAAGCTTACCACAATCAGAACCTGTTTGCTATTAGAGATTTCGGAAAATCTATCCCCCACAACAATCTTTAAGATTTTTTGTACGTGGGCCGAAATGAGAGGACTTCACTATCAATCACTGTACCAGTGAAAGACATGCAATCGTCCAAACAGGGCGGTTCTGCATGTGGTTGCTTGTGACCAGTGGGAACACTTTAGCTGCACCGGTGTGACTCAAGCTGTACAAAGACGTCCATACCTTTGTAAACAGTGTAAAGAGATGAATGAAGCACCACTTGAAGACGTCAGAGGTGAAAGGGGCCATAAACAGAGGCAGTAAAGCCCCATCAGCGTCCATTCCGTATGCAAGCATTTGGAACTGACAGAAGAAAAAGCCAAACTAAGCTCGAAAAGGAACACCATCAACTAGAGGAGAAACGCAGGTTGATGAATGAAGAGATACGTTTGCGCCAACTGAAGCTGGAGGCGAACAATGCTCAACTCTTAAAGCTGCAGCTGCTTCCCCGAGAATCTCTGGAGAAGAGAAAGGAAACCATGTTACGAGTGTCCGAGCGTGAAAGCATAGTAGATGCCGTGACCGCTAACCAGTCTGACGGGATGACAGAATGGAAGGAATTGGATGACGAAAAAGGCCTGAGAAACGATAATCCACGGTCGAAGAATAAGGCTCAAGTCCAAACTCACTCTTTCAAAGCTTCTCTATCATCAAAACCGGCCACCGGTAATTAACGCAAAGCTGTTTGAGTATGTGGATCTTGTTATCAGGACGGTCATAAGATAGCCGAATGTGTTAAATTCAAGCAGCTAGGTATAGAGGAACGATAGAAATTCGTAACGGACAATGGCTTCTGCAGAACGTTATGAACGTTAACGTCTAATTCGGAAAGGAAAAAAACGCTGCTGTGTTTGCCTTTCTCGACGAAGGATTGCCTGGAAAAAATCGTTGCAAATGAACTCGGCGTAGTGGGTGCTACAAAACCACTAACTTTACAGTGAACAAGAAACGTTACGCGTAAGGAGTCACGGTCTCAACAAATCAAGCTGGAAACAGCGAGGAACAAAAGCAGAGTGCTCGCTACGATTTTGGCCACGTGCGTACAGTAAGATTTCTTAACGTCTGAACTACCGCGACATGAGTCACCGATTCTGTTACCTCAAAGGCCTCTCACTAGAAGATCACGATCTAGTTCAACCAAAATTACTAACCGGTCTAGACAATCTTCGACTTGGAGCTTCACTGAAACTGCGCGAGTTATCCTCACATGATCCAATTGCAACCAGTTGGGGTATAGACGGTGGTTCGTCTCGAACTTTGAAAAACACTTTGAAAAACGGTGCGGTCTCTTCTACTTCAAAGAAACTCGAATCGGAGGACGACAAGAGAGCACGAAGATTGCTGGAAGAGAACGCACGGCAAATATCATGTGGCTTTGAGACATGTTTGCTGTGGAAAGACGACGAACGAGTGTTTTCCGATACCTTTTCATTGGTAACACGTCGAATGAAGTCGTTGGAAAAGGAGCTGCAGAAATCGTTGAGGCAACAAGTACAGGTGCAGATAAAGGAATACAAGAGCAAAGGGCACATCCTCAAGACCAGTGAAGCCGAAGTTGCTGACATAGATTCGCGAAAAATCTGGTCCCTTCCCTTAGGTGTTGTCATCAAACCGAAAAAGCCAGAAAAGATTCGGCTTATTTGGGATGCTGCTGTGAAGGTCAATGGAATTTCGTTCAACTCATGTCTTCTGAAGAGCCCAGACCTCTTTACATCTCTACCAAAGGTCTTGGGTAGTTCTCGACTATTTCCGGTTGCTGCATTAGATTAGATATCAGGGAGATATTCCTGCAAATCACACTGCTGAAAAAGATGAAAAAGCACAGATGTTCGTCTTCCGCAAATCTGCGCAAATCTACGTAATCGATGTGACTATGTTCGGTTTCACCTGCTCCCCATCATTAGCGTAGTTCGTGAAGAAATTGCATGCCGAAGAATTCGCTTAGCAATATCCACGCGCAGCTTCCGCCATCAAGGAACATCACAACGTGGATGACTATTTGGACAGCTTCCGATCGATCTACGAAGCCGTTGAAGTGATCAACGAAGTGAAGCATTCATCAGTGCGAAGACAAAGCTTACTCCCCTCAAGGTTCTTTCGATCCCTCGCCTAAAACTGAAGGCTACCGTCCTTGGAATTCGTCTTCTTGAATCTATCCAAGGTTACCACTCCCATTCCATTAGTCGTAGAGTTCTTTGGAATGACTCCAGCATAGTATTGGGCTGGATACTATCAGATCACTGTCGTTACAACAACTTCGTGGCCGTTCGCATTCTGGAAATTCTTTCAGCGACAGACACACGGGAGTGGCGATGGGTTCCTTCCGAAATGAACACTGCCGACGTCGCTACCAAATGGAAGAGTGCACGCAACTTTCTACCAACAAATATAAGTGGTCCAGCATTTGTCCACCAACCTGAGCAATGCTGGCTTCTACAGCTAAAATCCACACCAACGACGGAAGAACTTCGACCAAGCCACACTCACTTTACGCCACCTCAGTTAATCGATGTATCTAGGTTCAGCCGGTGGACGAAGCTGCAGCGTACGATGATTTTCGTGCTCCAATTCATCGACAACTTGCGCCGTAACAGAGGTGCATTCACGCTGGAGTTGGGTGCCTTAAATCAACGTGAACTACGACGAGCGGAAGAAGTGCTGTGGATGG
This sequence comes from Aedes koreicus, assembly GCA_024533555.2. Taxonomy (NCBI): domain Eukaryota; kingdom Metazoa; phylum Arthropoda; class Insecta; order Diptera; family Culicidae; genus Aedes; species Aedes koreicus. The sequence goes on from JAHHFK020001329.1 coordinate 182,495, forward strand.
TAGCCTAAGGTGAATCTTTCTCTGAAGAAATTGCCATCCTGTCTGCGACCCAAGGCACGCTATGATCGTGTTGCTATGTCATGTCCGATCTACAAGAACTGGCCTTATCTCGACAAGTGTGGAGTACTTTAGGTTGTACAAAATCTCATGGAGGGTCTTAAGAGAAAAGTAAGGGCATTTGTGTTGGAAGCGCGAGTTGAATTAAGTGAACATGGCAAAACTTACCAAAGTTTTTTTATTGCTACTCCTAAAGACTAAAGACTAAAAGACGAATTTTTGGCAAATTTGTTCATGTGTGGCAATTTGAACGTGTACAACCTGTAAAAGAGCCCCCTATACGAACCGAAAATTGCATTCAGAACTAATGGTTCACGAACTTACATGTTGAACCATTAGTTGGATACCATGAGTAACAACATTTAATTTGGATAGCAATACTGTCTGCATCACTTGCAAATGGCTTCATTCTAATCCAGGCACCAACCGATCTTTTTCAACGTTAAAAAGTGGACATGGACCTGCAGTCGAGTCTTGGATGCCACCCTTTAGATGTTTTTACTTCAGGCCGTACATTTTTGTGAAGTTAAAACATGTAAACAGCCCGATTATTCAAGGTATTTCCCTTCCCCTATCTAACATAATCAAGACTGTTTTTCATTGAAAAGAGCATCGTTTAGCTTATACATTGCGAATTAAAAAAAAAAAATAGTTCCTTTTTTCATCGAGTACAGTGCATCTATTAAACTTACTATCATTGCGTCCTTATTTTGTACTATTCAAGTGCCAACAAATATTCTGGTTTCATTGTTACCATAAACGGTTCTCAGATTGCGGTAAAAACATGAAACCTATAGGTGTTTTCTCGTGGCCCTTATTTAGTAAGATAGAGGGAAAATCATAGACCAAAGTATTGCCACAAACCTAGGCCGGAACGTATAACGTCTTTGCTTGCATTACCACAGCTGTTGCATCATTCACTGTGATCCTTCGTCACGTCTTATGTTTGTGTCGGGAAATGGAATGTAAATTTATGCTGAGTACACTTAGCAAGCAACACCACGGCTGCCCTCCAGCAGGAAACGGAAGCATACTGGTTGCATTGTTTTGTTATTTTCTTGAGAGCAGCAATGTCATCCACCCTCAGGATTTTGGTGGCATTGAATGAAGATCGCACATTCTGAACAATGTAGTTTGAGTGATTGCTGTGAAAGCTACATAGAATGAGGAGAATGAAGCGGGAAATGATTGTTAACACATACACAATGTCGAACATGAGTGTTCAGCATAATGTTGGTTCAGATTATCTATTTAACTTCTCACTAAGATGAGCCAAGGTTAACTTCATTCAAAAAGCTGAATTTATCAATTTTAATGTTGATTTACCCAACTTACAAAGCTTAAATGGTGGCAATATATTTCAGCTTTGAAAAACATATGATAAAACATGAAAATACATCACGTAATGTATAACCGATTCCAAATCCTTTAAGCGCTTTTGGTAATGAACTTGCATTGCAGCGATTCTTTTAAGTTCTTACAGGTGAAGAGCTTGCTTATTATATTCTTCGTCATTGCTGCTTGCCTGAAATTCGGAATTATTTGAAATTAATAAAAATTAGAGAAGGATTTGCATTCCACTCAATTGATGCCATAAAAAATTTGTCTCTTGAACCACACTAATGAATATCCTAGTGAGCGATGCAATCATGACCGCTTCTTGCTGGACGGTTTAGATTTCTTTTCCAGGAATACTCAAAGTGTAAGCTTTCATTGTGTATTGCATTGCTTGAGTCATTGAAACATCAGTTTTTCAAATTATTGTATGCTGATTTGCTGTATTATAATATTGGAGAGTGACAAAAAGTTCAATACAGAAAAAAACTCATGTAAGAAGAAAAGTGTGTCAAAGAATGCATTGAACTAAGTTTTGAATGTCACTAAACATATTGATATATGTGACATTCACTGTGTCGATCACACCTTCAACTAGCATCTGGTGCTTTACATGATATCAAGAGAGAAAAAACAAAACATTGTACAGGTTGCGTGGAGTAGATTGCAGTTAAGAATATGCAATGATTCAGAAAATATTTAAACCATTTGGTTAAATGTTAAAGAGGAAGCAAACTAGTTACCAATCTACATACATGCAGCTTAAATAAGCTCCTATAAACAAGTGAAAAATGAATAGTGAACAACAGAAAAAATCTCTACCCTTCGTACTGCTCAACATGCCACACCATATGTGAACGGTTGAGCTGAGCCTGCTGCTGTTGGCGTTATATTTTGTTTGCCAATTTCGTGAAACACTCCCTACTGACTGAGGTTGCTCGAAACTTTGGCGATGCCTTCTCTGCTATACTGCAATACAAAAATGATGCTGTCACCCCGAGTGGAATGTAGATTTTCTTCAACGATGTGGTGGGATGATACTCGTTCACACATAATCACATCACTTGTCGGCAGATGCGCACCTTCGATTAACCCACTTCAGGCAGCCTTCAGATCTGAAGCACGGGTGGTTGCAAATGTCATCGGGGTGCAGCCTTGAAAACTTCCCTAAATCTGTCGTGAGGAAAAACAGCTTCTACTGTTTAGAAGATTAAGATCGAAACTAGTTCGGCGTGAAGATGATCGTGAATAACATATATGGATAATTTAATAAATTCAATGATTAACATATTCACCAGGTCATCGGAAAAGTGAATGCAATCTGATTTAGCATATAGAAGTGCAGGAGAAGTTTGAGGTTTTCTAGAAACCACATTTTTTTTTCACCACAAGGTTTGCATTTTTATAATTTGATGGTGCATAATTTCCATCAAAGATTGAAGCAATTCCAAGGAAAACACTGATTCGGGCCAATTTCAACATTCTTATTAATAGCAATCAAATCCAAAACAGAGCGCCTTGAACTTTCCTTGGTTTATTTTTAAACGTTATAGATATGTATTTCACTGATTCTTCACATTTACTATTTAATTTTCAAACTTATACTTTTACCTACACTCCTGGCAACGAAATATTATTGTTTACATAAAAACAAGAAATCAGCATACTAAATTTGCCAAAATTGGAACATTCAAATAAGATGTTGGCTATATTCAATAAACTTTGCAAATCTATCTACTGTAGAGTGAAAAATGTGTTGCAAAAAATAAATTAAATACAAAAATTAAAATTTCAAACAATACTATTGAGAGGCTGGTTACTTCGTGGAAGGTTGAATTCTAGAAGATCCACAAGTCGAACTCTTAGGAAATATATTTTGAGATGAATTAACATGAGCATGAAAATAAGCATATTGACCTACCGTGGTTTGCTACTCCGTGATTGAACAAAGTCAGCTAAAGTTGGCACAGAGAACACAGGTGCACAGAAATGACAATTGGAATTTGAACCAGCAGTAAGGATACTTTTGTTGCCACTCACAAAGTGTGATCGTGGATGGATTACCTCAATAAAAAAAATAACACTTAGAGTCGTTACAAACCAAAACAAACTGACAGTAAGGATGCCGTAGGGGTCACTCCAAAAGTATAATGATGGGTTCCTAAGTTATACCAGAAACATCTTCTTTAACAAGAATATAAGATCTTTGATTCAAAGAAGTCGTGAGGCTTGAAAAAGTTTTGAGGATGTTTTTTCCCAACATATTCAGTTAAAACATGGAACCAGAACAGCAAACACATTTTGTTCCATTTTTGTTTGATCAACCTCAAGTTTACTTCTTGAAACTACTTCCTCGAACATAAACAAATTTTAAATGGTTATTGTTTTTCCGTTGCTATGGAATAATGCTCTGAACATCTTGATTTTTTCGTTATTGAATGCTCATGATAAACACGAAAAAAGGAACTTTAATTTTACTTCCTCAAAACATTTCACGAAACATAGAATTAAGGATGTTGTTTCGATGCTTAGCAATCCATCATGTTTTTTTGCTAGCAAATTTGAAGCATGTTTTGAACGTCTTGAGTTTGTTTGTTAATTGCACATTTTTGCTTACTTCAAACTGTAATTTGTTTGTCATTTTTAATAAATTTTCAAGATGAACGCAAGCGATACACACGCAATTTAGAAGCAAATCACGAAAATGACTCAGTCTTTCCAAAGGGGCATACATGGTTAAATATACGTGTACTCAAATTTGAGTAATCGTGTCTATGAAGGAAACTGACTAAAGTCAACTCAGATTTTGATATTTGTTGAATGGGAAAGCTTTATTCATTTTTATGTAAGGGATTACACTGATGCACTCCCGGCGGTACCGTCAACCTCAAAATTTAGAAATTGTGTAACTAAGAATGTGTACTAGATATTCAAAGTTTCATCGCATCACTTAGAATGTTAACTTGCTGTGAGTAATCTGATGGAGTTCGAGTCGGTGGCCATGCACAACAAATCGAGAAATATAAATTCCAAAAAGCAAAGTGAGTTTGCGAGAGAGAAAGAGAGAATGAGAGAGAGAGAAGAGAGAGAGAGAGAGAGAGAGAGAAAGAGTATAATAAACCATACCATCAAGGGATTTCCACGTATGTCGGGGGGTTTACCAACAATCAATATGCAACTAGCGATTTGAAATTGGTTCACTGTTGTAGAGCCCCTTGGTCCGAAGTACACCTTGAAGCCAGCACCTAACTATACACATTTGCGCCTTTGTTTTGATTTGCTGTGTTATTTTGACAGAATATTTGAGAGTGTGTTCGTGTGAGTTCATTATTAGGGGCGTATTATTAAGCTTGGGACCGAGCTTGGGACTGATGTGCTAGTACTGACTGAGCCAAGAAAAAATCGTATTTGTTCGGGACCTACTGGTCTTAGAGTTAGTCTATGGGTTTACTGTGCTTTGCTGTTTTGTTTTCTCAAAATATATCAATATTTCGATTTTGGCGAAAACTTGTGAAGAAAAATGCTAATCGCATGAGGTCAAAATACGATATTCGGTTATTTTCGGACCCAAACTAACGGAAACTGGCATGGAGCTCTGGATCTCAAGACTTTTTTTCGGATTTTGTCGACCAGTGTTATTATTGAGACCTTTTGGACCAGTTGGATGAAACAATTTGAGAAAAAAGACCCGGTTTGCAGAAGAAAAAAATCTTTTTTTATCAAGCCAATGCACTTGCTCACACAGCTCAAAAAACTATCCCGAAAATCAGTGAATTGGGGTACGAATTGCTGAGCATCCTTCCTATTCGCCAGATTTAGCTCCCTCTGACTTCTGGCTGTTCTCGCGCCTCAAAAAAATCCTTCGTGTAAAGCATTTTTCATCAAACGAAGAGGTTATAGCCGCCGTATGGGAGTATTTTGCAGGCCTTCCAGAAAGTCACTGCTGTGATGCGACAACAAAGTTGGAAGATCGTTGGACCAAGTGTAATGATCTTATGGGAGACTATACTGAGCAATAAAAGTGATTTCCACAAATGGAAATGTATTTTGGCTCTAAAATATATAACTTACCTGAATTCCTCTTGATCCTGAATCCAATCCAAGTAAGCCAAGCACAAATAGCAGGTTCGTTCTTTGCGGTCTCAATTTTTACAGTTTCGTTCTTTTCGGGCTAACCGCAAAAAACGATACCCGAAGCATGAGATTTTCCCTAATTGGGGGAAATAAGGTCTATCTCAGTTGTTTCAAGTCATAAACCACTACAGTCTCCGGCAGGATTGTTGTACCTTGTTAAGCCAACAAATCTGTGACATTGGATTCCGTTTTAATTAATCCTCTAGTGACGCTTCACTTTCGAGTTACTATAAAAGTGCAGTGACGCTTTGTGATAAACGGTAATTGCCGCCGTAAATGATTTGATCACTATCTCCTTATCATAACCTCTCAGGTAAACGATGTGACACTAATTTTTGCATTTACAAGCGTCGCCTTTTTCACTATTGACAACCGAACTCAAATCAAATCGAACCGTGTCAACTATCACTGCACTGTTTTTGTAAACAGTCTTCTACAGTCGTCAGTCCTATTTTCTTAAGTTCGAAAAATCTATGTTTCACTGGTTTCACGGAAAATTTTAACTCTCAACCGCAAGTTAAATATGCTTTAAATTTGAATCATTCACTCTTGCCACTGTTCGTACATGATTATTACACCAGTACTCAGCATTGGTACGCCTATTAATTTAATATTTTCACTGCTATGTTAACTACCATTCTTTTCTATGATCGCGGTCAACCATGTAAAATATGTCTGTGATACGTACTGATGATATGGAGGCTTGCATGTTCGATCTCAATTGTAACTTTAATTGTCTGAAAGAATGGGTTTTTGTAAGTCTTCTACTCTACACGTACGTGGTATGTCTGGAGATGTCTCTCTTCCTCTCTCTCTCGATCGTGCCAATCATCGATCAAGTCATAATGTAGTAAAAGTTTGTAGATCACCCTTTTCGGTGAATGTGACAATATGGACTTCGTCACTCTTGTAGAAATACTAAGTGCGCAGCTTAGCGCATTTGTTTAAGAAATAAATAATTTGTGATATGAGGTTTTTTGCCTGTGTATTTTGCTCAACTGCAGTTTGAACATCAGACCCTGGAAAACAACTATTATGCCTATATGAACATAGTGAAGTTACTAGTTAGGACGTTGCTTTCATCAGCAAACTTGTCCTATTGGCCAAGTCCTTCCGGATGGTGGTCGTATATCTTCGGAATTCTCCCTCTTTATGGCGCTAGTACGCATATGACCTTCAGTTTGTTTATGCTGTATCTCGAAAGCCTAATCCGTTGCTTTGCTTGAACAAATTTGTGGAAAATTCCGGCAGGCAGTTTGTACTGTTTATCTCCCCGTTCAGCTTTAGCCCTGAAGGAAAGAATAGTGGCTTGAACATTCCCATAGAATTATCATTGTTCTTCAGTCACAGAAGAACCTTTTTCGGGAACTTGGTGTGGGAGAAATATTTGGCGTAGACGCTTACCTATTTGGTGTGGGCGTAAAGTATTAGGTTCCCTGCCAGTCGTTGCCTTCCAGCGTCAAGTAGGTCTCGTCATCAATTATGACCACGACGTGGCTCTAAGTCAGAAAGATGGTTTTCACCAGCACCTTTCTTCCTCTCTTTATGATTTCCTGCTACTCTGACACGACTGGCCTCGACTGATACTTCCTCATATCTTTTTTGGTTTCCACATAAAACAACTCCATCTTGTCCAGGTATTTTTGCACCGTTTAGCTGGTTCCACTATTCTCTCGGCCCAAAGCGCATAACGATGATGTCATCTTACTCTCAGTCTTCAGATGCAGATGCAAATTTGCATCGCAGCTTCGATTTTTTAGAGGTAAAAATCTAAGCAACTGCAAGAACTCCTCATAATTATCTCTATACTTACATTTTCGCTGCACTTAAGTATATAGGTGAAAAAAATAGAGGATGGAGTGGAGTTGGTTGTGAGTCCCACTACAGCAACGAATAATACACACAAGGAAGAGATTAAAATTGGAACAATCGGCATAGACCTAAGCTACGGATAACGGTTGGAAGCACGGGACGTGAAATTTCCGATCTCTCAATTTCATTGGAAGTGCAAAGAATCCACGGTGCGAACGGTGATTGGATGCTGACCAGTCAACCTCCAAATGTTCAGGTTGAGGATCAAGGGCCGGTTCTGCGACATCAGCATCATTAACGTGTATAGCCCTCATCTCCGAAGTACTGATGAACACAAAGAAAAATTCTCGTGCAGCTGGAGCGTGAACACGAATACTGCCCAAGCCATCAAGACGTGAAACTTCCGATCTCTGAATTTCATTGCAAGTGCAAAGAATCCACGGTGCGAACGGTGATTGGATCGTGACCAGTCAACCTCCAAATGTTCAGGTTGAGGATCAAGGGCCGGTTCTGCGACATCAGCATCATTAACGTGTATAGCCCCCATCTCCGAAGTACTGATGAACACAAAGAAAAATCCTCGTGCAGCTGGAGCGTGAACATGACCACTGCCCAAGCCATCAAGACATCAAGATCATTGAGGATTTCAACGCTCAGGATGGCCAGGAGCAGGAGTATAAACCGGTGATTGCAAATTACAGCGCACACCAGCTGGCCAACAACAACGGCCTTCGACTTAACGACTTCGTCGCCTCCAAAGAAATTGCCGTACGTAGTACCTTCTTCCTGCACAGCGTCCCACATAAGTACACCTGGAGGTCACTAGACCAAACGGAATCACAAATCGATCACGTTTTGATAGATGGTCGGTAATTCTCAGCCATCACTGACGCCAGAACCTATCGACGCACCAACATCAATTCGGACCGCTACATAGTGACGGGTAAGAAGCGTCTAAAACTCCCCGTGATGAATAATATTCGGTACCGAAACCCACATCGCCGCTATGCGCAATCGCTCGAGACTGCGATGCCAAAAATGGGCGAACTCGACAAAGCCTCTCTCGAGGACTGTTGGAACACCGTGAAGACAGCTATCAGCGGCGTAGTGAAGCACGTCTTAGTTTACGTGGAACGAAACCGAAAGCAACATGTGGTTCAACGAGGAATGTCAGCAGATGTTGGAAGAGAAGAACGAATTTTCGAATTTCTCAGGGAGTTTTGTTAAGGTGATGGAATCATTTGGAAACATTGATTTTGAAGGTATTATGAGACAAGTGACGTTCAACATGCGGTGCACGATTCTCAACAGATCCAGTTAATTTATCTGGTTTTCCCATAACGTGGACATTGTCAGAAGAACATTTGAGGTGATGGCAGAGCAGCACACTGGACAAAAAACGCGAAGTAGTGAAGATTGGGTTGAAGATAAATACGTCAAAAACGAAGAACATGCAGACATGCAGAACCGTGCACGACTGGGCCTGACTAGGAAGCAGTGAAACGATCGACGGAGATAAGTTCGAGGTTGTCGATGTATTTGTCTATTTCGGTTTACTTGTTAGAACGGACAATGATAACTGAGATCCGGAGGCGTATTACCAGTGGAACCCATGGCTTCTACGGGCTCCACAAGCTACTGCGGTCAAACAGACTTAGCCCCCGTACGAAAACTATCCTGTACAAAACTCTAATGCGATCACTTGTTCTCTACGGGCATGTGACGTGGACAATGCTTGAAGAGGACTTTCGAGCTCTCGGAGTTTTTGAGTTACGGGTGTTGAAAACCATCTTTGGTGAAGTGCAGGATGACAGAGTGTGGAGGCAGGGATGAACCATGCACTCGCAACCCGCCGATGAACTCAGTATTCGTAAGGTGGTCTAATCTGAACGCGTATGCTGGGCAGGACATGTTGGGAGAATTCTGGACAATTATCTGGCAGAAATGATATTCGATGGGAATCTGGTTGAAACAAGACGACGTAGGGCGTAGAGAGCAAGATGGTTAGACCAAGTGGAGCAAGATCTAGGGAGTACAAGGTGCCCACGAGATTATAGAGGAGCAGCCATGAATCGAGAACGTTTGGGGGATATTGTGTTTCAGGTAACGTTATGTCAAGAAAATAAATAAATAAAATAATAAAGTCGTATGACAATGACATCATTTTTTAGGAAAAATTGCATGCATGACTGTACAGATGCTTAACGAGAGAAAGCTTACCGAATACTGTTTACATAAGCTGATGGATTGATGGATGGCCCTACAGCGATGGTAACATATCATGAAGAGTGCATTAAATCATCAAATTTGGAATCTTCTGCACAATCAAAGTTTTCTGCCCCATCAAAGATACTCCGTATTATAGTACAACATGTTTTTAGTTTTTGAGATATGGTGCTAAAAATCGATGCTGTGATGCAAATCTGTTTAAACTTTCACTTTCACCATGTTTAATGATAAATGAAATTAAGATTGTGAACTGTTCACAAATAATGTATAAAAATAGCACAAACAGCTTGAACTTTCCTCGACAATACTTTAAACAATTATTAATGCATAATTTCATAGGTGGAAAAATAGCACCTGTTAATGCATAATCTGTCGATTATATTTTCCAATTATATTGTTAACCCCATGAAATATATATGAGATGATCCTCAGTGAGATAATGGATCACTCAGTGGTGAGTAAAATTTAGCACTTTGTTTTTGGAAAACATTAATAAAAAAAAAGCAAAATCAAGAAATATTTCGTTGGGTTTGTTAAAGACGAAAAAACAATCAAAAAAGTTTAGGGAAGTTTTACTCAGGTAATCAAACATTTTTTGAATTTCATGGATTACTGCCGGAATATGAGTCAGATTCAATGGACGTGCACGCTTTAATTAGTAAGGCCATCACACCAGAAATCATTTTTCTGTGGATATTCAAATCCTTTTCGCTTGCACCTCGCGAGAGCATAACCAATATTAATGTTACCTTCGAAAGTGTCTCGCATGGGTTAAATGTATTAAACATAAATTAATATCTCTTGCGGGACTTTTCGATTTATTTTTAATGTTTTTCCGCATCGTGCTGTAAATGTCCAAAAGTCAGAAGCGTGATGCGTAATTTAAATGTCCAGTTTTTATTTTATTTGATCGCAGTGCTTCGTTTGCCAGAATGCTTAACGATTGATTTTTTGTTGTTTTGCTGTTTCTCTATCTGAGTTTTTAAGCTGTGCTGTTCCACACGCTGACACTATACGAGATTGGAATTAATTCCTTTTTATGCCAGTTTCCAGCATTGGTAAACAAGAGGCTTTTTGATGTTCAATTTGTTTGTTGCTTTTAATTGTTCATTTTTTCACGGTTCTATACGTTTCAGAACGAAGCATGAATTCATCATTATTATGCAAAGGGAAACATCTTTTGCTTATCAAGTTATCCAAAATAAGAATTTTTATTCTTGTCTAGTTCGGATGAATAACAGAAACAAATGCAGCATAAAAACAGAACAGAATAACTTAATTGTTGGACGTAAAAATGTTCATTGTTTGCTGTGAAAGAGCTCAATCTTAATAAAGAAAGAACACTCCATTTCACCCTCAATCTCTTACACTTCATTAGACATTCTGGCGGAAGACTCTCACAGGATCTTTTTCCAGTAGCGTTAAATTGAATCATGTGCAGCATGCTCACGTCGCCTTTCCGTGATGGCAAGTGAATCGATGCTCGTACAATTTTCTTATGCCACACTCACCATGGTGGACCATTCCAACAGCATAGTCCAAAAGTGAATCCACTCTCACCCACGAACCAGACGTATGGTAGTGAAACGATGTGGAACGAAGCTTTTCCCTAACAACAATGCTCTTTGGGAAGATGTTTCGACCAAGAATGTACTGCCTGAACATTGGCGAAGAATCGGAAGATCCCATCAAATCTAGATTCGTTTGTACGCGCTCATCGTACATGCTAGGGTCCTTCCGATGAAATTTAATAAAAAATTCATTTTATCAATCTAGCTTCCGGAAACTACCCTGGACTTACAACAACGCAAAAGTGATACTGTAGGAAACAAGACTTAATCAAAGCGTGATATACTGTCTGTGTTACACAATGTAGATACTCTAGCAGTTTGATTCAATGTCTTGAATTTCTTATGATGTCAATAAGGCAAAGTACAAAAATAATACAATTCAGAGTTTACTTGAAACCGTTCTATTTGTTCGATAACTTATCCATATATTTATTGAGGATTATTATTATTACAAAGTTGGTGTTCAATTTCTTTAGTTTGACTCAAACTACACACTCTTACACCAGACCACCTATCCATAAAGAGTAAGAGTCTTATCAAAAAGTGGTTGGTTAAAACGTTGTTGTAGTGATCATTTGAATTACAAAGCAATTCTTCGACATACCTTACATTAGAAGGATTTGAACAACAATCTAGCACCAAGTCGTGATTCGTAGTGGACAGATTATTGATTTGCTTAAATCCAGTGGAAAGTGAGCGCTCGATAACAGCAAGTTCCTATTCGAATAAAGCATACAAAGACAAAAATCCTCACACCTCCTATTTTAAATCCCAAGAACAAACAAAAACCATATGACAATGATTTCCTATGGGTATCAGTATGGCTTCTCGGATCAATGCACAGGATGCTTGCTCTAGTTTTGCACAAAATTTAAACTGCAATATTCCATCCCGGTGCTGGTCAATTCAAATGTTCAAACACTACTGGATAGCTAATGTTTTGAGAAAAGAATACAACATTTATTAAATGAGAGTTGCATCGAAATTTGTCACAGTGGCCAAAGGCCAAAGGGTGGATGCTTTTTTTTCAGTCAGAATGTCTAAAGATTGTACTAAAAAAAATCAGACACACAAATATGGTGGCCAAAAAATTCATTTTTAGTCGGATTTCCTTCCAACTTTCAGGGAATAAACGACAATATTATGGTTAGGCGAGGAACTCTCAGGCAGTGCCCTTGACACCACTCATTCGATCTTGGGTCTTCGGTATGGCTGACTTCTTTTGTTATTTTTATCCACTGTTTCATCAAAGCCAGCTCGTTCTCGAATACTTTATGATGGCATCTGTTTGTTCCGATGCCATCTCGATAACCACGTGACAGAAATTTTATTAACGTAAACATTACACTCTGAACAAGTTTCAATGAAAATTTCATAAACTTTAACCCACATGCTAAACAGTTAGAAGCTAAGCATTGTGTTTCATTTTTTCAAGTACAGTCTTCAGAAGAGTAGTCTTTTGTCCGAGCCCGCGCTCCCAACGTGAAAAATACAAAGAAATGACTCAAGGGAAAACTCACCTTCAAGAATTTAAGGCGAAAGCTGTTTTGCTTAATGCTGCATATCAGTCCTCATGTGAATTAGGCCATAGAAAACTGACAATGAAGAAAATGTTGTGACCTTTTTGTACTGTTTTCTACAGACGGCCAATCATTTCTGCTGCCACCAACCCATGGTTTGGAGATTTCGAACTAAAATATCTCCTCTGTGGCCCACAGAAATTTTCTAATATAAGTATTTCATTCGCAAGGTAGAACATCAAAGCTGAATCTCTGTTGCAAACTTAATTCATAACATTTGTTTAAACTAGCTAAAAAGTACTTAGAAGAAAAATGTCTAAACGCACATAGCTATTGGTCGAAAATGACATCATATTTGCGCCACGCTCTGATTGGTTCATACTGCCGCAGTTACCGTGCCAGCGAATCAAACATGTGGGGACGACCGACCAATCATCAGTTCTCGCTGTGCATCCGTATGCGACAGACGTGGTTTTCGGAGAACGTTGGTAGATAACGCCGCCGTGGCCTAATCAACCGCCCACATAATCTTCGTGGTCATGTGGTTAGCAGTGTCATCCGACGTTCAAGCGATTGCCATGAAGTGAGGGTTCGATTCCCGCTCCAGCCTGTGGAACGTTTTGCAACACAAAAATGTCCAAACTGGTCCACTTGGTGTTAGGTTAAGTTATTCGTTGTAATTCGTTCTATGTCCAATGTTCTGTCTGTACAAATTCGAGTTGAAGACGATGTAAATGTTTATTTTTATCGTAGTACTACGGGCTGCCAAACACTCAAGCCGTCCTGCAGCCCAAGAAGATCGAGAAGAAAATTTCAATCACGAACCATGTTCCCTCCGTAAACAACTAAAATCCGTTCTTTTCAGGACGACCAAATCATGTTGCCAACTAAAGAAGAGTATGTTTTATTGAAATTTCTCTTGAACTCATTGAATTGTTCATTACCACGCACCGGCTCAACATGGCGTTGCTTGAAAAGCAACGTCCCGGAGAAAAGGTCCAAAATGGTAAATTAGTATCCTTATATAAATCTCTATTCGCCATGTTAACACAAGCAAGCACGTTGGACATTTAATAAACGAAATATTAACAGTTAATTCGAGCCAAACTGCAACATGGCAGACCGACCATGTGTACACATATTCTTGTAGGGGTGGGTTAGGTTCGTTGTAGTTTCTATTTGTACATAGGTACATAATGAATTAGTTGCAGATAATAGATTAAGTTGGTTGCTGGTCGTTATCAAATGTGAGCTCAAAATGTTTGATCAAAATTGCACTAATTATTTTACAGTTCCAGAAAAACGTGCCCATATCTCAACTCTCTTTGGATGGGGTTCTGAGGCCCTGGCAAGGGCCGTTTTTCTGTTGCCTAAGTTGAGAAGATCCGAATTTAACCTCCGAAAACCGTGGCGCTCTAAAAAAAAAAAAATATTTCTTTCCCACGCGGGTGGGGGGGGGAAAAACCCACCCCCGCCCCCTTTTGTATATTATGTGTGGCGTGGGTTGCTCCCTCCTACCTCCCACTGGGGAATGGATGGTATAAGCCAATACAACAATCAATAGAATAACAAATTGCATGAAAACATAACGGCAACACTGTGTGTTTGTTTTGATTCGCTGTTTCTATCGACTGTTTTTATTTATCTTTTATCTGTGTAATCGTTCGTGATAATTACATCAGTATACCGTTTTGAATGTCTTTCGACCTTTACTCGCGCGCGATAGCAAAAATTTGTACATTGTCGTCGTGTTTTGCTGTTTTGTTCATGTGAGTGCATTGTTGTGGTTTTGCAAGTGGAACCGTGGAATCTTTCTCTTCTTCACTACCACCACGCATTTTTTTTTTCGACCGCTGCGCCATCTGGAAGATTTCTCTGGCAGCAATTGTTTGCAAGTTCACGCATTCTTTCACCACGCTACGCTTGTTGGTTGCATACTCAAAGGCTATTCGACTTCTTTCACCACGCTAACGTTTTGCAGTAATTTCAATCGTTCTACTAGCCACAAAATGAAAAGCACGTGCAAATCCTGCGAAAGCGAGATTTCAGAAATGAAACTCACCTGCCAAGGCTTTTGCAATGCGGAATATCATCCTCGCTGCGGCGGCATTTCTACATCTGTTTTGGATGAAATCAGCAAATACCATCAGTTATTTTGGCTTTGCAAATCGTGCTCGATTCTGATGAGAGATATGCGTGTTCGCAGCTCAATTCGGTCCGCCTACGAATCTGGCCAAGAAGTTGTTCTTAGCAAGCATAACGAAATCGTTGAAAGCCTCAAGTTGGAAATCATGAACGAGCTGAAAAACGAACTACGGAACAACTTTACTGCGCTTATCAACTCCAACTCATTAACGCCGAGGTCTTCGAAGCGCACCGATAATGCTAACGTTTCCGTTCGTCGTCGACTTTTCGGCAGACCTGAATCGAAAAAGCCTCCACAAGAGCCTCTCATGTGTGGCTCAGCCGAGTCAGTATCCCCATCACTCGGCAATTTGGCGGCCGTAAATCAAGGTTCTAGCAGAAAGTTTTGGCTATACCTGTCACGAATTTCCCGCGATGTCACCGTCGAGCAGGTACGAGCTTTAGCAACGCATCGCCTCGGCACCGAGGACGTGGAGGTTTTAAGACTAGTAGCCAACGGAAAGGACGTTAGCTCAATGTCTTTCATCTCCTTCAAAATTGGATTGAGCGCCGATTTGAAGGAAAAAGCTCTCTCTTCATCAACGTGGCCGAAAGGCATCTATTTCCGGGAATTTAAGGATAGCAGATCAGCCGCAAATTTTTGGAAACCTTCCCAAACGCCGACTCTTGCATCATTTGGAAACCGAACGTCTCGAACTGTTCAGTCGGCGTCGGGAGATGGCGCCATGGAGGAGGAATAACTACACCGCGACGCGCAGTAAACAGTACCATGGAGACCTCTTCTCAGTTCGACACAGTCCCGCCTTTTGCTGTCGTCGTTCATCGGAGTCGTTGCGGTCCTGATGTCGCTTCTGACGAAGAGGTTCTCCAAGCTGCGAATTCAGGCAAGTACCCGCAGTTTGTAGAGCGTACGCTTCCTGATATATCTTCCGATTCCAGCCATCTTTCTCCTGCTGATGCTTCCACTAGACCGCCGTTATCAACGCCCGCCAGCCTGCTACATACCTGTCATCTCGCCCATGCTCGTCATCAACACACATCGACCGTCACTTCAACCGGTCTGGGACGCACGTCACAAAGCAGTATGGAAGCCCTGGACCCTCCTAGCTCAGCTGTGCCCACTGCCGGTCTCAACGATGTTCTAACTGCTAGTTCCAGCCGTCAAAGTCGTCCCGGCCCTGGGTCTAGCGATGGGGACAGGGCTCTCCAAGCTGCCATCCATGGCAAGTATCCTTCATCTAATGACGTTGCTCGGGCTGATGCTGCCTCATCTTTCAGATCGCTGCCTGCCGAATCCTCTGCCCCCTCATTGAAAGCCCTTTTGTACTACCAGAACGTAGGTGGTATCAACAGTTTGCTCGCCGAGTACCAGTTGGCATGCAGTGACGCATGCTACGATGTTTACGCCTTCACGGAAACTTGGCTTAATATAAACACATTATCGAAGCAACTGTTCGACAACACGTATTATGTCTACCGGCAAGACCGATCGTCGCTCAATAGCAACAAGAAATCTGGTGGTGGAGTTCTTCTTGCCGTGCGCTCAAAATTCAAATCTCGACTTCTGAAGCCTCCAGAGGACTCAACGGTCGAACATCTTTGGGTGGCGATATCCACTAAAACCGGGACACTGTTTATCTGTGTGGTCTATATTCCCCCCGATCGTGTTAGTGACAGCAGCCTTATCGAAAAGCACGCTCTTTCTTTGGATTGGATCGTGTCACAAATGGGACCCAGCGACAACATCATTATCGTGGGAGATTTTAACCTCAGCACGATTTCATGGCATATCGATACTAACGGCTTCCGCTATCCAGACAATTCATGTTCGTCATTCAGACCGGCTTCGCTCTCCTTGCTTGATGCTTATTCTACCGCCAGACTTCGGCAAGTTAATGGCATTCCGAACGCGAATAACCGTTTGCTGGATCTATGTTTCATTAGCGAAGAATTGGGTCAAAGATGTTCCGTTCTTCTAGCTCCGACACCGCTTGTCAAAAGCTGCAGAAATCATTCCCCTCTGCTACTGACACTGGAGTTTAATCCTAAGTACAGCTTCCATGACAACATCGAAAACGTTTATTATGACTTCACCCAAGCTGATTTCGTGGAAATGAATAACTTTCTCGCCGGCGTGAATTGGAACACGACCCTTGCAAACGGGGATACGAATTCTGCTGCCTCGACTTTGTGTAACATTTTGCTGTACGCCGTTGATCAATTCGTGCCTAAGAAACTCAACCGTAAGCCTCCCAAACCTGCTTGGTCTAATTCCGACCTCAAACATTTGAAACGAGTTAAAAGGGCTGCTCTTAGGAAACACAGCAAATATCGCACCGATTCTACGAGGACAATTTACGCACGCGCCAACGACGACTACAAACACCTCAATAACAGCTTATACAACTCTCATCAGTCTCAATTGCAGAGCCGTCTCAAAACGAAACCGAAAAGCTTTTGGCGGTTCGTGAATGATCAACGGAAGGAAACCGGCTTACCATCCACCATGACTGACGGCACTCACGAAGCTGACTCTGTCGCGGATATCGCCAACTTGTTCCGTACGCAGTTTAGCAGTGTCTTCTGCGACGAAATGCTGGATGCCGAGGGCCTTGAAGCAGCTACTAGCAATGTTCCCCGTTTGTCTGTATTTGGATCTGCACTCACTATCCATAGTGATATGGTGATTTTAGCAGGGAAGCAGATGAAAAGCTCAACTGGATGTGGTCCTGATGGTATTCCTTCAATTGTCCTGAAGCGTTGCCTTAACACACTGGCTGTGCCCCTGGCTATGGTCTTCAATTTGTCATTAACTTCCGGTATGTTTCCTGAATGCTGGAAAGAGTCGTTTGTTTTCCCAATACACAAAAAGGGATGCAAACGATCCGTCACCAACTATCGTGGGATTGCTGCACTAAGTGCTGTATCTAAGCTATTCGAACTAATTGTTCTTCAAAGGCTGGTCCATGACTATTCACATACTATTTCTCCTGAACAACACGGTTTTATGCCCAAGCGCTCGACGGCGACCAACCTCACCGTATTTACATCGTTCGTCATCCGCGAAATGGAACGCGGTCATCAAGTAGACGCCATATACACAGATCTCTCTGCGGCCTTCGATAAAATGAACCATCAGATTGCAATTTCCAAATACGACAAAATGGGGGTTCACGATCAATTGTTGAACTGGCTCCGCTCATACCTGACTGGTAGAACTATGTCTGTGAAGATCTCAGATTATGCCTCGTCCAGCTTCTCAGTAACATCTGGCGTTCCGCAAGGCAGCCACCTTGGTCCATTTCTTTTCCTGTTATATATGAACGACGTGAACTTGGTCCTCAGATGCCTGAAATTATCCTACGCGGACGACCTAAAGCTGTACTACGTCATAAAATGTCCAGAAGACGCCGATTTTCTTCAACAGGAACTACAAGTGTTCGACGACTGGTGCCGGATCAACAGAATGTCCTTAAATGTATCCAAATGCTCGGCTATCTCCTTTGGCCGAAAACGTGCGATGTATCTCCACGAGTACATCCTTCGAGGAACACGCTTGAAACGTGAAACAACAGTCAAGGATCTGGGAGTAATGCTCGACTCCAAACTGTCATTCGAGAATCACATTGCCTATATTGTTTCTAAAGCCTCATCGCAGTTAGGATTCATCTTCCGCTTCGCAAAAAACTTCAAAGACGTTTATTGCCTGAAGGCACTATTTTGCTCTTTGGTTCGTCCTTTTTTGGAGTACTGTGCTGTCGTTTGGTCCCCTTTCTACCAAAATGCAGTCCAGAGGATCGAAGCCGTTCAGCGAAGGTTTATACGCTTTGCTTTGCGACATCTTCGTTGGCAAGACCCTCGCAGATTGCCAAGTTATGAAAGTCGGTGTAAGCTCATCAGCCTGGAATTGTTGGAAGGGAGGCGTATGGTGGCCAAAGCGTGTTTCGTTGGTGACCTCCTTCAGGGAAACATCGACTGTTCAACTTTACTTGGTCTCTTGAACATCAACACTCGACGACGAAACCTACGTTTACAATCTTTCTTTATAAACCGGCACTCAAGGACCAACTACGGCAAACACGAACCTGTGCTAAGCATGTGTCGCGTTTTCAACAGCTGTTATAACGTGTTTAATTTTAATGTATCCCGTGATGTTAATAAGCGTTGTTTCCGAAGATGTATGTGTTAGTTATTGTATGTAATTAAGTTTTATCTAGTTGTCATTGGGATAAACATTTTTATCTGTTGACGAATAAATAAATAAATAAATAAATAAATAAAAATAGAATGTGCACATCAAGATCGAGATGCAGACCAGGACCGTCAGCGCGGCGGCTCTTGATGGCAACCATTTAGCCACTTTGACAAACTAAGAATAAGGGAATAGAAACGCTACAGTTAGTTAACTTGGCGAGGAATTCAGGGTACAGCAAAGAAGCAAATGGACATATTTTCCACCAAGCTATGTGCAACCTGTCGCTAACATACTTGCATGGCATTGTTTATTTCATAAAACGCTTTGTCGATCATCAGTGAGAACAAAAATATAACACTTGACTGCGGCAATACAACAGTGGCCAATAGCTTTGCGGCATTTTGTGCTATCGACTCATCCATATTGTATATTTATATGTTGGTGACGATTAAATAAGGATCCTACAGCGATAAAATTGTTTCGAGCTATTTTTACTTTCCCGTTCGCTTGCACACACTCACATGGCGTCATTTGTACCATAAAACGCTTTGTGGATCAAAATGGGCAAAATAGCCATTTCTGAATCATGCGGATTTCTCAAGATATGATTGCAAAACTGCAATTGCATTTTTTGCCACCTTTTTAACTTGTGGGTGTATGTTCAATCTTCAGTCTGTACAATCTCGAGTTGAAGACGGCGTAAATGCCTATTTTTATCGTAGTATCACGTTCCGCCAAACACTCAGGCTGTCCTGCAGGCCAAGAAAACTGATAAGAACATTTTAATCGCGAACCATGTTCCCTCCGTAAACACAGTATCCATTTCACACTTACAAGCACGTTGGAAATTTTAGCGCCAACATTTGATTAGGGCGAATCTGCTTTTGTAAACAAACATTTTGTCTGCTAATTTATCGGAAGTTGAATACAATTCCTTAAAATTGAATATATCAGCGGATGGAAATAAAGCTGATCTTCCTTAAAGAATGTTTAATTTGTATTTGTGACCTTTTGTTCAAGAGCAAATAACTACGAAAGCCATTGTTTACAAAAGCAAATTAGGGCAAATTAATTTTGGCGCTGATTTAACAAACAAAATATCATTAACAGTCAATTTTCGTGGAGAACCAATAGCGGAAGAAGAACCGGAGCCTCACATACCAATAGCATAGGGTTTCATGGTTCTATAGACTGAATAAAATATAGTAGAAATTTATTAATTCCTAACATCAATTTCTTCACACCAACGAGCAATCCTACGTCAACTCTGCGTTATGTCACTGACATAACTCATCCTTTCTTTTTTTTTTCAATCAAGAGCAAAAATTACGATTTTTAAAAACCTTGTGTCAATGGCACTTTAGTTTCACTGAAAATTGCTCAGATACTTGATAATCTCGTAACTCCTCTTCTTGTCACTCATACCGTTGTTCTCCGTCGTCCTCAACAATACACCGTTTGATTACGTAATCTGCTATGTATAGTAAGGACAAATGGGGTGTCGAGATTTGAGAAGGTTGCCGAAATTTGTAGCTTTTTAATCAATACATTGTGAGTTGTGTAAAATTGGGGTTATATACTGATATTTTATGTTAATAGCAAAATACCTGCCCCGTAAAATCTGAAAATAATGCAATGCTGGGACCAAAAGGATTCAATGAACAAGTTTAATCGTATTTCTATCATTTGCAACTTGATTTCAACTCATTATGTATCTATTAATTAAGATATTTATTTTTAATTTCTTTACCATCGAGATTTTCATAGGAAAAAAAAATACTATTTATGATTTATGAAAATCGTGTTGGAAGGTATGTGCCAGGTCAGCATGTATAGTTATTCTGTGCTGATGGATTCACACCAGAAATGTCTTTATACATTCTAGCTATTGGTAATATATTATGTGAAAGGTGAAAAAAAGCGTTAAATTGTTTTAAAATGAAAACTTTATACACAATTCTTTGTTGGGCTTGAAGGTACCTTGGTTTAGCATAGCACGCGTCGTTCATTGTTGTTCGACGAATCTCATTAAAATTATCTGTCAAGCAGATTACATGGATATTTCGATAAACTTATCAAATTCATCAGCACATACTCCATTTGCAGAGGGGTGAAGTAAGCTCAATAAAGCAGAGATTAATTCCAGCGATCGAAACCCATTTAACTTCTACTGTGACCGATAAATGATAGCAGTAGCAGGACGGATTGAGCAAAAAATGCAGTCCAACTGAATGACAGCCGAGAATAAATTGCCCGAGCATGGATTGTAAAATATCCCCCTTCTGAATATTTATCATGTTAATCACTGTTAGAGGAATTATTTAATATTTTTCTCACCACTCACATATTACTCTGTGAATGCATCGGGTTGAATGAAATCCGTTGCTCAATGTAAGGTAAATAACATTTATTCATTTATTTTTCTGTCCACGTTGGTGTCAGCATTACCGTGTCCCATCAAAATTATTGAATAATGACAAGTGTATGATTATTATTATTATTCGGTCAGTCACACGTATCAGCCACCGTTCATCTCATACTCGTACCCCAGTGTGTCACACACCCACAACCGAATCAACGCTGATTTGGCTGCGAGGTCCGTTTGCAAAAAGATTGTTTTCCGTGACATACCATGCAACAACACATTTCGATAGAGTAAACTTCGTGATTATGTAATTTGATGGCAGTATTTGCTTACTTTTGAGTACCTACAACGTTGAACGTGTTTGAATTGTGGTAAAAAAATTCATTGAGTTCACAATAAGCAAATACCTGTGAAACTGATATGAATCAATACCGATAAACAAAAAAACATTTCAAATGTGTTTTTATGGTTGTGCTAAAAATTCCACAACACAGTTAAATATTTAAAAAAAAAAAATGACACTAGCTTTCACGCTTTATAAATATGTTTCAAATGTTGATCAGGCTACGAATAAGATACCCTGTAAGTTTCGTCGTAGTGCTATTTAAAATCGTACATAATTGTGTTTATGTTTGTGTATAGGGTAGGGAACGGCTTAATCAGGGGTCACTATTTTAATCAGTTGTTAGGAAATAGGTTTATAACTCCTACATTTTCCAAATTATTTCCTTTTTATTGATACGATCATAAGCTTTATCTATTGGGCCAATGATTCGATGTATGAATCATGATTGATTACCAATTTATTACTGTTATTTTGAAGATTTAAAATACATCATCTAGAAACCATCAGTTTCTGACCTGCTGAAGAAGTTCGCTCAAATTTTGCCTTTGTGTATTTTGCATTAGCATCGCGTGTACCGGAGAGCATGTCTTCATCAGCTCTCTCCCACAACTAGGCTTGTTGCCAGAATGTGATGTTGAACATTGAGTAAAATTTATTACATATTTAGATGATCTGAAATCGCTATTTATTTCATGTTTCTTCCAGTCGTTGGAGGTTGATCTATGCTTATGATTATATTGTCCATCATCTGGCATTATCATTTGCAATAAAAAATATGTTTTGGAGCTGTCCAACAGTACCAAACGATAAATAATGCTTCGCTGTTGAGCCTCAGCTATGGCATCACTGTTGCTTTTGAGAGAGCCCTTGTTTCCTCTCTTCTTTGTTAACCATGGATATAGCGCACCGGTAATGTAACGTGAAGCCTGCTGTCTCTTGCATTTGTTTATTTTTAAACGAAGCATCCCGTTTGTCGTCACAGTCGCTTTGGCTCACATTTGCGTGAGAGTAAATGAAATAAGAAATACACATTGCCAATCTAAAGATCAATGACAAACTAAAAGTTTGCTCGTATACGTCTGTCTCTAACCTGCTAGGAGACAAGTTTGCGGTCGTAGCAATCGACATGTTTTGGTTGATTGTTTTCGAGAGCGGAGGGTAAAACGAAGGAGCGGGTTGAGGAAATTGACGTTTGCAGCAAATCGTCAACTGGCCTATTTCATTTCGCCTTCGCACACATGCACAGAATCGCACTCATACAATATTGTTAGTTTATGTACAGATTGAGGAGCTGAAGAAAATATTTTTTTAATCGGAAAGCAATCCGCATGCGTTTAAGAAGTCCCTGCAATTGGGAACTTTATTCCATGGCTTTGAAATTTTCTGAGCCTAATGCTCGTTGCTGAAGGTATGTTCCGATAGACCAGAGGTAAGCAGAGGGATTAATGTCTAAATATTGGCAGTTCTAATTATAGATTACATAAAGCTTCATCAAATGTCTCAGGGGCTGACTAGACTGCTTAAAACCCGTCCCGTACCCTATATGCTTGCAGCTTTTAGCAAAAAAAATCTTGCTCTGGCTCATACTATATAGGATTTAAATGGAATTGTTAGAGTACACATTTCACTTGGAAAACAAGCTTCCCTGACGAGCATCGATCGTCTACCTGACTCAACGTATGTCGTTTTCGGTTATTGCCAGTGCGGAACTGGGTTCGCCCTACGTCCGCCCTAAAAGCTGTCAAAACGTTTTTTTATTCAATCGGGTCGGATCTGGATCCGCTCTGGATCTGACCCATTGATGAGGCTCGCTCTCAACTTTTTTCGAGGTCCAACCTGGTTTCACCAATACACACAAACATGAACGGTCAAAATAAAATGTTTATGTTTGTTTATGTTTATGTTTTGCACTAGACCATCATACTGACTCGACTCTGGATCCGTTTTCGTTCGGTAATTGCGAGTCAGAGTCAGACCTGACCGAGGTTTAAAACCGAAAACGACATTAGTGTGGAATTATGGCACTATTATACACCGTTTTCAATACATGTATTCCTATACACTTTTGCATCTCGTCGTAGTTACAGCTATAGTTCATACAATATCTATGTATTAGTGTTATCTTGCACTGTGCTTAAATAAATCTCTGAAAGGTCTGTCTGATTATTTTCATTCAGTGTACATCATTCATCAACGATGAAAGAATTTCGTGCTGTGTTCATTGTTAGGAAGCAAGACCCTACGTGACTACAACCCTGGTCAGCAGCCAGCTAGCCAGCCTTTAGTCGGCTAAGCAACCGCCGCCAGCCAGATTGTTTACGTCTGGGCTATTGTTCATTATCCATTGTACACTGGTCTCCGATGGAGATGAGGGATCGCTCTGCCGTGTTAGGTACAATCAGACCCTCTTCACTCTATCTAATTTTTAGAGGCAGATAGCAGCGCCACTCTCATCGTCAACGAGATAACGTTGAACCACATTGATAGACAAAACAAACACACACATATGCATGCCCGAACACGTACTGCAAAAAGCAAAGTTAATTGCACAAAGTTGCCATTTCCTCTCGAGCATCGAATCGTTTCGTTGCTACTTGAAATGAATTTCCATACCAGCTGCTCTTATGAGATTTAGTTTTTTGGTGATTTCAAGCAATTATTTACTGATGGGACACTTGAAAACACTTCAACTTTGAATCAAAACAATCAAAACAAACCCTCAACATCTCGACGCACACTATGATCCGTGCTAGTATATGTGAACGTATTATCGAATATTTCAATATGCTGTCACCAGACGTCGTTGCAATCATATAAAGAGAGTGTATCCTCTTGATTATTCTAGGAAATAATAACTGGGACATCTTGTTCATTTACCATCTTTGATACTAGCCTTAACAAAGAAGAGAGGAAACATGGGCTCTCTCAAAAGCAACAGTTATGCCATAGCTGCCGCTCAACAGCGAAGCATTATTTATCGTTGGGTACTATTGGATAGCTCCGAAACATATTTTTTATGGCAAATGATAGTGCCAGATGATGCAAAATATATTCATAAGCATAGATCAACCTCCAATGACTGGAAGAAACATGAAATAAATAGCGATTTCAGATTATCTAAATATGTAATAAATTTAACTCAATGTTCAACATCACATTCTGGCAACAAGCCTAGTTGTGAGAGCTGATGAAGACATGCTCTCCGGTATACGCGATTAAATGCAAAATACACAAAGGCAACATTTGAGCGAACTTCTTCAGCAGGTAAGAAACTGATGGTTTCTAGATGATGTATTTTAAATCTTCAAAATGACAGTAATAAATTGGTAATCAATCATGATTCATGCATCGAATCATTGGCCCAATAGATAAAGCTTATGATCGTATCATAAAAAGTGAAATAATTTGGAAAATTTATGAGTTATAGACCTATTTCCTAACAACTGATTAAAATAGTGCCCCTGATTTAGCCGTTCCCTACCCTATTTCCCATTCTCTTGTAATTAATAATTTCAGCATGCTGAAATATTGATTTGTATATTTCCCATTCTCATTTAATTAATAATTTCACGAATCATCGTTGCATGTACAAACATGGGAGGTGTCCCTTTACTTTGTTTTTTTACTATTTAGATAGACGAAATGTTGGCTTCGGTAGTGCTGACTGTTCTCGGCAATCAGTTTACCATCCTTTTATCCTGTGTATTCTTCCATCAATATATTTATACATATATATTATTTAGCTCTAATTTGATAACCGTTCAACTTCTGATTCAATATTGTTGTTATACTTGATCTTTTCAGGAAATCCCCCAAGAAAGGGTTTTAAGTATCGTACTTTTTCTTTTTGTCAATTACGTTGAAACTCGTAACGTTTTTCGAGCGTATCCCAGAGTCTTTCTTTTTCTACTTATCAACAGTTTCATCAACGAGTTGTAAACATTTTCAAATAGAAAGCAAAACTGAAGGGCGTGGCTTTTTTCTCAACACTTGTAATGAAGCGTCAATTCTCCATTCTCATTTAATTATACTCTATTTATTATTGAATACCTAAAACATTTAATTTACTTTCAAGAGTAACGGAGTGCAACAGGAGAAACTTTCCAACAATATGTTTATGCAGCGGACGGCGGCAACCGACAACGGACAAACTAACCAACAATTTAATTTCTTAAATATTTCTCGATCACCTTCTCCAAACGGGGACGAAATCGAGAGCAGACATTCTCAATGTATAAGTCAGTCATCGAGTTCCATACCTTGGTAATGGAAGCTTTCAGGGCGCCAACACTGGGGTGAGAACGTTCACAGGCCTTAGCCTGAACATATGCCCATATTGAGTAATCCAAAGGATTCAAGCCCGAGCTGCTAGGAGGCCAAATGTCCTTTGGCCAAAATTCCATGTTTTCCTTCAGTCACGCTTGAGTCCTTTTAGATGTTTGACACGGCTCCAAAGTTGGCTTTCATCCATGGCAGAACGTGGTTCTTCAAAATGTTCCTGTAATCCTCGGTATTAACTTTTAATCCAGCTTTGATAAATACTGAATGCTTTTTCAAGCCATTGGACGCAACAACCCCGAAAATCATGACTCCGGCCGGATGTTTGGTTGTAAACTTGAATTTCACGTTCCCTGGAACATCCTCAATTTTCTTCGGCGAAGTATACCTGTCTCTACGTATGTTAGATACGGGATCGGGATCGATGGTGAACAATTTCTCATCGGAGAGTACGATGATGGTTTGCTTTTTTTTAAATGCTGACACCAAACGTTCCGAGCGCTCCAGCCGTCGTTGTTTGATTCGGTCCGTTACAAGGTGGCGCTTTACTCTTGCCCTGGACGAACATTTTAAGTCATCTTCGACCAACCGTTGCATGGTAGTTTTTGAAATATCGGCTTCCTTAGCCAATTTCCGGTTCGATAGGATTACGTCTCACTTTGTCTCTCACTGATCTGATGACCTTCGGTGTGCGAGCGGACCGTGGACGGCCACTTGCCAGCTTCCGTTGACGTGGTCCACCAAGGAGTGAACGTTGGATACGGTAAACGGTAGCCAGGTGGCATCCCACAATCGTTGCAATTTGTTTTACGGGCTTTTGGGCGAGCAGCAAACTAGTCACAACCTCCTTCGCGTACATTTTTCTCAACTTTGTTACTCGCGAACCACTGTTTTGTTTACATCGTCTCAGAGTATATAGTCAGATGATTTCACACACGCATTAGAACAGTAAAAATAATGTTTAAAGTGACCCAAAAAAAAGCATTGAAAACTTTCGCATTTTTTGTATGGGACATACTGTACGCTATTTTGCGTCATTATGCTTTGCTATGCTATGCTAATTGTAATCTCACATTGAAATAAGTAGTTACGTATTTATTATTATTATTTATCTTTATTTAGGAGTCTTTCACGATTTAGTTGCGTTTTTAATTCGATTCAATGAATGACATATACTCATCCTTTCAAATAAGTTGTTCCAGTTTGTTTAAATTATCTCTTCTCGTTGGTTTCTGGAATATTTCATTCAGCAATTCCTCAATAAATTAATAGCTGAATAATATTTTCAGATCAACAAATGTTTTCAACTAATCCCATCCAAATATGTTAAGTCATACTGTCAGATTGTGATCTTTTTTTGATGTCCTCAATGAAAAAAATCCCATTACCGGAATGTCAAAAACAGATTTCATAAGATAATCTGTTATTGCTTTGTTTTTATTTAGTTTATCTCTTCTACCGAGATTGGGACCGTTTTTAAGCTATTTAACTATGATTTATGTATAAAAACAATCCCAATATTTAGCGTCATATAAACAATAGGGAGCAAAAGTCCTACTACCGATAATTTCATATATTATGGTATAAATTAAAACCAAGGTCGACAATACAATCCGAATCGATAGCATCCGATACAAGCTATTTTGTGGAAAAGATTTTTGCTACCGTATAATTTGCAACTTCAAGATGACACCTTGAAAAAAGCTCCCAATGCTCAAGAGGAGATCGAATTTCCTAGTGCAATCAACCGGAGATATCTTCTGACACAAACGGATACTGTGACACTTTGAAAGCGAACGCAGTTGCAGACAAGAGCAAGGTTGACCAGCGCAAAGCCGGTTTTCCTTCATAAAACGCTCGAGTTTAACTGCATATATTATTGCTGCATGCTCCGGGTAACCTTTCCGGGGTAAGACAAACTGGACCGTGGATGCGTTTTGAAAGTAACAAATTATTGGTCGATGATTTAACCAGCTTGAAAGTTCTGCCCGAATATATTTTGATCGTTGCAGTTTAAGCTATGTCAAGGATTTTTACCTTTTTTTATTCTAAAGATTCGTCCTTATTTTGTATTTTTGTTCAATGTTCAATTATGCAAAGTAACTGAATCTCTTGCTAGTGATAAACCCTTATTCGTAGGAGTTCAAATCTTTTTATTTTCAGCATCATGCCGTGTAGCTGTGCCATTCCAATTGGATTTTTAAACTCAACGAACACAATGTTTTTATTTTTAAATTTTGAAATGTGAGTTTGCACTTTTTAAGCTGAGTAATATTTGGAGAGCACCAATTATCTTATTCGAATATGTACATGTTACTAAAGGTTGATCTCATCGGAATTATAAGAACTTTCAGGACATTATTCAAGACTTCATTTGGCCTATTATTCTTCAAAATCAGAAAATTCCAGAATACTTTGAAGAGCATACTGATCTATGTTACAAAGTTTATATTTTACTCAAAACAATTTATGAACAATGCTCAAGATTTTGTAAGTTTTGATGTTAGTTTTTAATAAGTTATACATACACTACTAATTAATTAATGTTTTAAAATTGGATATATCTTCTCAACATCATGGGATCCCAGTAGTGAACAGCAGTTTCTACTAGAACCAAAGATGTGAAAAGAAAGTATCGATAGGTCCGACCGATCTCGGCAGGTTATGAAATTGAATAGAAGTAGTTTGAAATTGAGCGTAGGGCTTTGTTTTGGCAGTTTTTCGAAGCAAACATAGACACTTTTGCCAAACATCCCACTGCGGGGTAGGTCAAGGCAGGGACGGATCCGCCACCTTGACTGGCAAAAAGGTCTGCATCTGATCGCGCTCAAATACTGCCAAAGGCACAGAATGGTTCTAGCGATGTTTAATCTCTGTTTTTACACTCACTAAAGACCACATGTGATGGGAATCAATTTCCAATTAGGGGTTTTGAATATACAACTTCTTATTTTTACCAGTAATGTTTTTCTCGACGTTGTTTACTTAACTCTCTGAGGTTGTTATGGCCGCTATGGCCAGCTATGGCAGATCAATCAAAAATTTGGATTTCCAAAAAAACTTATGTGGTTGGTCAATGCAACGGTGGATCAAGTGATGTATGTCGTCCGAGTGTCAGGAACATTCTCAAGTCCTTTCAAATCTCGGAGAGGGTTGGTTGCATTGGAGGGCGTGATTCAAAGAGCGATGATAGACACGAGTGGCACAATCTTCAGGAAGGCTGTCCAACTTTTTGGCTTCACCGACGACGTTGAAATCGTAGCACGTATTTTTGAGACTTGAGTAATGAAATTGAGGCGAAAGACGTACCTGGGTTTATTTGAGACTGCCAATAACGACACCAGAAGAGAAATACAAAGCAATATTATGGCTGGCAATCGTGCCTACTTTGGACTCTGGAGGACGCTAAGATCGAACAAAGTTCCCCGAACTACAAAGTTGACCATCTACAAGACCTTCGTTAGACTGGTAGTCCTCTACAGCCATGAAACATGAATATTGCTTTTGTAGGACCAACGCGCTCTTGGTGTCTTTGACCGGAGGTGTTGCGTACGATCTACGGTCGAGTGCAAATGGAAGACGGAACATGGAGGAAACGAATGAACCACGAATTGCATCAGTTGTTGGGAGAACCTCCAATCATACATACCGCTAAAATCTGTCGGCTGCGATGGGCTGTCGGACGACAGCCTAGTTAAAATGAACGAAGACGAACCGACGGACACAAAAAGAAGAGGCACGCAACGAGCAATGTGGATCAATCAAGTAGAAGATCATTTGCGAACTCTTCGCAGACTGCGAGGCTGGTGAGGTGCAGCCATGGACCAAATAGAATGGAGACAACTTCTGAATACAACAGAGGCCACTCCGGCCTTGGTCTGATTGGTAAGGGCCTATTCATAAACCACGTGGACTCCTTATTGAAAATCACAGACTTCCTGCCCCCTCGTAGATACAATTTGTATCCAGATCTCCATAGATATCTATACAAAAATTCCGTCTGAAAACGAAGGTTTGACAAAAACATTATTGGATGGATAGCAGAGATGCTATCAAAAAGAAAAATCACATCAGCTCTTGAAGATTCAAAAATAATAGTAACAGCTGGAAAAAGCTGTCCTCAAGCAGGTTTACTGCCTCCTCTTCCAAAAATGGTCTCTAACAGTTGATGATCTTATAACGAAACTAGACTCCTCCCATAAATTGGATTGGTGGATTATATAGTCATAATATTTCATGGAAAATTTGATAAAACCGCCTATGAAAGAATGCCAATTGCTTTATACATTACGGTTTCATGGTGCATGTCTGAAGAATTTGATTTAAATCTACGAAATCTACAATTGTTCATTTTAAAAGAACGTGCAAAACCACATTTAAACTTTTCAGCAGAAGTGAAGTTTTTTGGAGTTATTTTGGATAAAAAGTTGACATTCATATCTAGAGCTAGTAGTTAATTAAGCTACAAATGCTGTTTGAACAAGCAGAAGAGCCTTTGGTGGAAAATGGCGATTAAAGCCGAACATGATCAAATGGATAAGTAGCACAACTTGTTTCAATAGAGCATACACATCTCTCTTGAAACCAATTAGGGATAGTTTTGTTTGGGTATGTTTCTCAAAATCCTACACAACAGCAACGAAAAAAGTGCAAGGGTGGAGCTTATTTGCAACTTGACATTGTTTCTAAAGAGTAGCAATAGCATTTTGTACAACTTTCAAATATTGTAAATCGCGTTGCAACAAAGTGAAATGATACCGATGTTTAAAAGAATGCGAGGATCACTTTTTTTTTAAATGGATATCGTTATCAACCAAACATAAGGGATCAAAATATAGAGAAGTAAAATGATCTGAAAATCGTGTTGGAATAAATCTATTTTTTAAACGCTTTCAGATATATGGATCAATATTATGCTCTACTACGAAAAATATTAACGCCCTTGAATATATCCACAAGAATAGAGCATTGCTTCAGAGTTTGAAAAAGAAAAGTTTGTGTAAAATTATGTTTACATTTGGAAGAATCAGATTTCTGATTTATTTGAAGAATAATAAATCGTTACAGGTTCATGTTAGGTTCAAACTGTGGAGGAATGAATAAAATTTTAAAATCTCATGTTGCACTGCACAGTTTTCGCATATGGCGTCTACGAAGAAACCAAATGCACTACCGGCTAAAATAATTATGAATCCATTCTGGACACGTAAAGTGCTTCTATGATTAGCCAAAAGAAAAAAAATAATAATCGTATGATTACTTAGAGGAGCTTAATAAGTCTTTTTCTGTTCTGAATCACGAGAAGTTAAATAATTTACTTTTAAAAGTCGAAACTTCGTCTCATCATTTAAGTTAGTCGTTAAAACCAATCTTTATAAAATTTATCAAGGTTATTTCGGTTTTAATTTAAATCAGCCGTTTGAAAAATATGAGTAGCAATTCAATTGCAAATTGGTTTTATTCATGTTTTATGGTAATTTTATCAAAGCATTATGGAGTTCATCCGGTTTTATCAGGGCATTTTCCATGTTAAGGTGGTTTTAATTCATTAAAAGTTCTTAAGAGTGATTAAAGAACACTTGAAGAAACCTCCATAAAACTACATAATTTATTAGTGTGATTCACCTTATAAGTAATTTTATAAGATACTTGATCCTCTCTTAAGACATCGTTTCGCAACTTGCATAAAACCTGATAAAAGTGTTGTAAAAGTTTTATGACATACTTCTTTAAGATGAATGTATCTTAGAAATGCTGCCATAAAACTCTCTTCGAACCATTTGATATTAAATAAGAGCACATATTCTTGAGAAAGAACATTATGTGAAAAATAAACAAACTGTCACAATGGACGCCCACAGGTGGAAGAAATTAGAAACTAGTGGATCGTTCAAGCGGAAATTCAATAAAAATCTATCGAATATATTGAACACTCCTTCATCCCAGCCACCAACGACAATTTTTTTGACCATTCCATTGGATTCACAGCCTACTGAGACTAACTTATCAAAAGGGTCTATGCGTTGTGCGTCTTATTTTGTGTAACGAATAAAATTAAATGGTGCAACGTGTCGCCAGTTGAAAACCGAAATGCATAACTCATGATATTTGATTTTATGCCAGTTGTGCAAGTTAAACCTAACGTCTCAGGTAGTGCGTTATATGGCGCACCACCGTGGAAATAGAGCGCAGTACTTTTGACGTAAGGTTTAATGGTCACTACGATTGTAAAATGTTATATTAATGTTGAATTCTCCCGAGTCGTGCATTTCAGTTCCCAATAGGCTACACAATATTTATACTCGTTGAGTAAAAATTGGTATATCATCTGAGCGAAAATCGATTTTTCCCATGATCCGCACGTTTAATCCAAAGTCGGAAGTAGTGCGCTGGAATCGGTCAGTGATCCACTACACAGTACACTTCTTCCAACGCTAGGTTCAGCGTACAGATCAAGAGAAAAATCATCTTTCGCTCAACTGATATTTCAGCCATCGACGCAATATTATTAGAGTTTTTTTTAAATGTTTTAATCGTTTTACGCTGGTGATTAAAAACAATAAATTATAAGCTGTAATTATGAACAACAATTATGCATAGGCACTTTTGATTTGAACGTTCACATTTTCTTTGTTTATGATGTGCCTTCTCCACACTGATTTAATGGCTATCTTACGAAAGACTTGTTTACCTTGAGCAATTCAAACAAGTTTTATTCAAGCGTTACTCCTCTTTTTCAAGAATAGAACAAGTAAAGATGAACTTATCGCGCTCCTAAAAAAATCTTGTTAGTCTTGTGCAAGAAATTTTATTTTTATATGCGTTTTATGGTAGTTTTAGATAAAACCATTGAAAAAAGCGCGCGAGGCTATTCTAGATTCCCTCGGAATGGTAGCCATTTACATATGTATGCGAAAAAAAATTCTCGTTTTTCCAATGCTACGAACAATTTCTGCTGTTTAAAATACATTTTGAAACTTAAAATGGATTTTAGACACAATTTATTCAAGATCTAACAATTTATCAGCCTTGTCACCTAATTGTTGAATTTTCAAGTATTTTTTATTTTTCAAATAAATCAATGTTCTAGCAATGATTCCGTGGCGCATTAAAATTTTCGAACTTTTATGTTATAAAACACCAATAAACTGCACGTCGCATGAAAAATGTATCAATTACAGGCAAAAAACTCTTGCATTTATGGCCAATTTTACAATTAATTTACATACGTATCCAGTTTGGAAAAGAAACATCATATGTATATCGATGTTTTTTTTTCTTTTAAAAAAGTTCTCATTCAGCAGAACGAATCCAAAAGGGAATCTTCGAAACATATGTGACGGACTGGAAGTGTTCTTAACGAGGAAAATCATAAAACTGCCAAAACTTGTGGTAGTTTTATCATAGTTTTAATCATGTCCTGAATGTAATTACAATTATGTACCGATAAAACTATCAAGTTTCAAGCGAATCTGGGAAATAGTCTTGAGAACCTCCTGTAGTATGGGCCTTTTTGAACTTATGAGGGTTTTATGGCTGTTTTATCGATGTTATGTAGAATATCTAGTTTTATCCGTGGTTTTATCAAATGAATCTTGAGAACTTCTTCAAGTGTCCCTTAAAATTGCATTTGTTACTTGGGTATACTATCAAATACTGATACATTGAAAATTTCACCAACATTTTTATTTTGTGTTGAATACATTAGGTTATAGTTGGAAACATAAGAAAAATTATGCCCTTAAATTGGGTCTACAGGTTTGACAGAATTAATTCAAAAACATAACAGTTTATGTTCATTACGTACAATTAGTAATCTCACAGCTGTTTATTTTGTTTGGGAAGATATTTTATTTCAGTTTCACGTAGGTAGATATTTTATATTTATATTAATTAGTTAGGACCGCCAATTTTCATTCAAAGAAATCAGTTCTTCGACAAAGGGCTAATGAAACCCTTTGATATTTGGAAAACAAATCCCAGTACGGTAGTGCAATTCATTCGAAGTGTAATGCCGTGCTGGGATGATGCTCTAAGTCAAGCGTTGACGACCACTCCTAACAATAGTGGTACGTCACCTGGACAGAGCTAAAAAAAGCGGATATATCACAATAGATCTAAAAAATGCTCGCAGTGATGAAAATGCCCGACAAGGAATAAAAAAAAAAGAAGAATAGGACCGTCAAAAATGAAAATATTATACTCTCACTCTTTGAGCGATCCTTGTTTAAAAGTTAAACAATAATACCCACTACCATAAACACCATAGCTTACAGAGGTTGCATAGTAAGCACTGGCCTATACAATTAAACAACCACTAGAACTCTCACCTAGTCTGATCAGATTATGTATTGATTATTTTACACACATATGTGGAGCTTCAAATGGTGAGTTGACAGCATTAAAGAAGGATACGACAGACCTTTGGTCCTCACAAGTTCCTACCTCACGCCTCCACGAGTCATATGATCACAAGACTGCCAGCTGAAACATGGAGACGCTGGTTGGCGTAGCCTGGGCAATGTTGTCAATCTGACAATAGCGAAGTGAGGGGGTGCGATCATCTACATTAAATTTATAAATTCACTACGCTTTGGGATAATCTTTTCGTTCTAAAATCACTTATCTTATGAGCATGGAGCAACATTACAAGCATTAAAGGCTCAATTTGTTTTTAATTATTTCAGCACAACGTTCACATTAGATGTGCTTGGATAGTTGGATGTCAGCTATTTTTTGTACATTAATAGATTATAT
Source organism: Aedes koreicus (assembly GCA_024533555.2). Taxonomy (NCBI): domain Eukaryota; kingdom Metazoa; phylum Arthropoda; class Insecta; order Diptera; family Culicidae; genus Aedes; species Aedes koreicus. Next base: position 217,239 of record JAHHFK020001329.1, read on the forward strand.
TCTCTTATTATTATTGTGGATACAAATATCAATCTTACTTGACATTAATGCTAGCTGAAAAAGGTGAAGTCTATCGACGAGAGGATGAACAGCTTAGGCACAAATATACATTCTATTATCGATAACTGTCGTGCTCATGTTATCATTTTGTTACGTCATTGTTATGATATGAAAGTATATTATTACATTTAAATTAATTTGATTATTTAAAATCACTGTAGTACCTATGAGATCCTCTACAATTGATTATTGCGATGCAAGGAAACGGAACAAGATGCCGAAATTTAAGTTATACTATTATATAAAAATTATTTCAGGTCATCCATGGAACTACTAAGTTATGTAAAATAATTTTTAATTCATTTTGGTTTTCTTGGTTTGTGTTTCATTGTCTAAATTTTTGGGTTTTTTCTGGTTTTTTTTCTAGTGGGAGAAGCGAGCAGTAATATATAATTAAATTAAATAAATATATATAATTTATTGTGAAATGTGAGGTATACTATATAAAAATATTATACAGTCCAGGCTACCTACTATACTATTTACTATATATATATATACATACTCCTATATATATACTTATTTCTTTATTATATTCTATATTTGATATATATTGTAAAAACCTAATACCTTATTGATTTAAAACATAACTGGGATGGGAGGGTGCATCAGGGCATCATTGAAGTTGCAATTGGACAATGGAGTGGACGGCCAACCGGAGTCTAGGAGGGGATGTGTCTATCATTTATGATTGGTACATTCCACTCCAACAGTTGTAATGAATTTGAGGCGCCTTTCTCAAACAAACCATCTAGTGGAAAGCTTAACTGAATTGCGTATTTTGTTATTCGTTTTATCGGATCATATTGCTGGAAGGAGATTCTCTTATTCCCGCAGGTTTCGCGTAAGTGTCTCTGCTTACGGGCCTGCCCAACCCTTTTTGGCCCTTCATACAGCAATATGTTGAATTTAGAACGGTAACAAAGCATGATCTTTCTGTTAAGTGGAACCGCATGCAGGGCAAGGCCCACGCTAGGATGGTGACTTCCTACATACATACATACATACATTATTTTACACACATATGTGGTCGGTAGTGTGAATTTCATTTGGATATATTTCAACTGTCATCACTGTTGTGATAATGTGCAATTGAACGTTTCAAGAACGTAACATTATTTATTGACTTTATGTTGTGTTCTCATTACGTTGGGCATGTGGCTCAAAAATGCATTTTAATAACCTTAAGTATCAGAATGCTTCACTCGAACAAGAGTGTAACTTATTTGTAACATTGCACTTCATATTAAACATCACATACACTGGAAAATATTAAGTTTGCAACGTCATAACTAAATTTACTAAGCTACAAGTTTACAAAACTAAACAGGTGATGTGATGTGATGTGATGTGATAGGAAGCCATCACCAGTTCAGGACTTGCCATGGCGTACAGTTCCTCCTCACGGCAATATCAAACTGAACATAATCCTCACTATTCCGTTGTATGAAGGGCCAAATACGGGGGTGTGGACCCGTTAGCGGAAGCACTTACACGAAACCCATGGACAGGATAGAGAGTCTCCTTCCAACGAAACGCTCTTATAACAGGAAATGAACAGTAAGCAATACACATTAGTATTTCCGTCGGGTGATTTGTTAAAAATAGGGTTAACAAACTCACTGTAGACTGTCGGAAGATAATTAGACCTTCGCTGATCTCGATCTGACGATTTCCATCAAGGAAGGCATAATTGTCATCCATGACTTGGGCCAGATAACCACGAATCCCGCATCCAGCCTACACTTCGTCTGGCACCCTGTTTTCCCCCTTACCCTCTGTTAATGGTTGTATGTATGTAATGTACGCAATAGAATATAATGTATGTATTTAGAAAATATAACTGACAACCACTGGATTGTTACTGCAAAATCAAAAGCGTGCTGAAACTATCAATCAAAAAAGAATGGGAAATATACCCTGCTTGAACACCATCTTCAGTTGAAGCCACTCACTTCCCTAATGTCAAGTTGACATCATTGTCCAGGCTACGCCAACCAGCTTCTCCATGCTGAAATGCGGAAAAAATGTGTAGATAACTACAGTAGAAAAACTAATTAATATGATATAACCACAATGGAACTGACTCTTAGCTTCGGGTCTTGACAAACCATCCCTACTGAGCCCTTGTCAAGCCGGCTAGTTCAGAACAAGGGTTTACAAAACTCAACAGGTCTCGACTAACTCCAATGTTTGTATTGAATGGTCCTAGCAGACCATTGGTGCAACATCAATGAAATATCCGAGATACTGTATACGTGAAATAAACTCTGCTGTAACAAAATATGCTTTTTATTAATTTAGAACTACTCAAATGAAACATGAAAACAACTGTTAAATATAAAAGATGTTTCATGTGCAACTTGGGCGGTCATAGTTAAACCAAGAATCACTAACGCGCTATTAATGTTGTGGCGAAAAACAAATAAAAAATAGTTTAAATGAAGCTCATTACTACTACCTACAGGCTACTACCTCAATTCTGCGTAGTATCACTCCCCTCCCCTCGAAAGCTCTAGACGCTACATTTCATATTCTTCCATTGCATCAATTCATTCAATTCCTTTTAGGTGATCTTAATGGTCATATGAGCATACTTAATGAGTTTCAAATTAGCCCATTAGTATTGAATAATGAAGATTATACGCCAAAATGGTAGAAGAACCAATTTGGATTTTTTCGAATAGTGGAGCAGAATTAACTGCTCTAAAATCAATGACTTACACCTCAAAATTAGTGTATGAGTGCTATCAACTACTAGAACAATTTCCTGTCACAACAAGGTCAAACCTTATTGTATTCCTGGTTGTTGTAGAATTGATGGAAATGAAAAGCTTATAAACTAGCAAATATTGGGTCATCTGATCAATTCAAAGAATTCGGAACCATTCTTCGACTTTTCAAATTCTGCTCTTAAATATGAGTTAGAATTATAAGAAAATTCAAAAGTTTTATCTAACTAGATGAACATGAACACAGCTCGGCAATCTAAACGTTTCATAAAGCCACGTGCTTTAATTGCTCAAAAGTTATTGAATTTCTCTTAAAAGAATTTTTGTACTAAAAGATTGCACTCGAAAAAAAAAAATCAACAGACAAAAATGATCACCGAAAATTCATTTTAAGTCCGATATTTTTGAAAGTCTCAGGGAATTAATAAACATATGTAAGCTATGTTTTTGTGAAGTTAGTTTATTCCACCTCCTTTCTTAGGCTAAATGCCCGCACCTTGGACGTAACGCTACCGATCAAATCTTGTGCAACACTTGCGCCGCCTTTCTTGCACACTTTCATCCACTTTTTCTTCAAATACTTGTCGTTTCATAAGACCTCCCCTGTTTTCCGGAGCTTGCCTTTTATAATTGCCCAGAATTTTTCTATTGGGTGAGCTTCTGACGAGTTTGCCGAAACAGGATTTACCTGTTTCGGCACAAAAACAACATCGTTGGCTTAGTACCATCCCATTACCGGTTTCGTGTAATGACACGATGCCAGATCTGACTAAAACAGAGTTTCACCTTCGTGGGACCGAAGGAAGGGCAGCAGGCGCTTCTGGAGGCATTCTTCCTTATATATTTGGCCGTTGATGGTGCCAGCCGTTATGTATGGCTTGCTGAATTTGCCGAACCTGCCACACCAAGTACTTCTTGGCAAATTTATCAACTTTCTTCTTCCGGAACTTCTCCGTAACACACAGGCGGGACCTATCGACGAAAAACTCCAGGCCAGGGATCTACTTGGCGTCCACTTTAATGTACGCCTCGTCGTTCATTACGATGCATTTTGACTGCACCAATCACTCGCAGTACAGCTTCCTGGAACGGAACTTGATCACCGTATTCTGTTTATCGGTTCAGTTGAAGACATGAAGTCCAACCCGCTTTATTATCTGCTGGACAAACCAGACCGAAGAATTGACCTTCTTAGTCACGTCCCGAATCGAATGGTTCAGATTGAGCTTGAAGTAATCCCTCACCTTTCTTTTGTTCAAGGGGCGGTCGTTTTCGCATTTGTTTCGCTTCCAGCTTTCCTCTGGATCGTCTGGGTCTCTTTGAACGATTTTACTACACGGGACACGGTCGATTCCCAACTATTTCGCGATCCACCTGTGGGACTGGCCTGTATTTTCCACGATCGCGCTCATATTGTTTTTTGTCTAAGCACTTCTTGCTTGGAAACCATCTCGATAAACAATTTAAAGATTTTTTATGAAATTTGTCAGAAGCAGATAATTTCCCATCAACTTGAGAGGCTCTAGGAGTAGACAGTAATTTATTGCTAGAACTAAGAGAATTGAAGAGAAAGCATTGATAGTTCAACGGCATTGATTGTAACGGCAGGTTATGAAAATTATGAAAAGATACAAGTTGAATACAAGCGGAGGGCATATGAAGGTAGTATACAATCGGGCGCATAATCTTTTACCAAACTACTCTTGATGCGGGGTAGGCAACGGGGAATTTAAAGATTTTTATGAAATTTTTCACATGCAAACATAACACTCTATATTAAATTTGCTAAAAATTCCATCAATTTTCCCCGATGCAATAAAAAGTTGCACAGAAAAGAAAGTGTTGCATTCTTTTTCGAGTACAATCTTTACACAGGACATTGTTCTAGTAAGCACTATTTAAAGTTAATCGGTAACTAAATGATGTCAGATCGTTATTTAATCTAGAAAGCGAATGTTTGAAACATTTATTGTGAAGCTGTGTCGCACTTGCCACACATTTATACTAATGCAAAAATGGTACTTGGCAACGAAAGCTCCCAATTAATAACGGCAGCAGGGTAAATGCACCCTTCTTTTTGGGGGAATGCTCCTTAAACTTTGGAAAAATGCTCCTTAGATGCGTTTGCCCAGTATAATGCACTCAGAGGTATTAACCTTCTGGTTAGCGCTTGCCGGTTGTTTTGACGGGTTTTAAGTTTCTTCAAGATTGTATAGCGGAGCTTCGCTCCACAATCTTCTGGGTAGTTTTGACGGGTTTAAATTTCATTTTGACGAGTCTTAATTTGATTTTGAAGAGTCTTAATTTCGTTTTGACGACTCTTAAATTCAGAAACTTAAAACCCGTCAAAACTATACAATCTTGAAGAAACTTAAGACCCGTCAAAACACCCGGCAAGCGCTAACCAGAAGGTTAATACCTCCGATTGCATTATACCGGGCAAACGCATCTAAGGAGCATTTTTCCAAAGTTTAAGGAGCATTTCCCCAAAAAGAAGGGTACATTTACCCTTCGCCATAAGCTAATTGTGAAAGCAATAAGCTTGAAATGCTAAAGAAGAAGAAGAAGTGTTGTAATATTTAATCAAAGGCGCAGCTTTATTGACAAAGGTATTTTAGAACCTCACGAAATCTGGGCCTGCCCTCCCAACATGGCCACTTACATAGTAGTTTATTATGATATGACCAGGCATGAAGCAAAGAAAATACATCTCAATAGATCAAATCTGGTCGCAGTGTTCAATGTTCCCTATATAGGACAAAAAAGTGTTCAATGTTCCCTAGCTAGTGAACCATGAATAATAATAATGCAAGTTTTTCAGCAGGTTAGACCTTATTTTTCTCAGCTAACAGATTCCAACCTTCCCGTGGCACTATGAAGAGTCGTCGAGTTCTCTGCATCTCTCTTTAGTAAGGGTTGAACTAACAATTTTCCCTATCCTCAACAGTTGCAAAGACGTGGCCAGGGCACTTCTCGATTGTTGAAGTATGTATCATCACTTTCATCGATAGAATCAGTAATTAATCCCAAATCACTGCTTATATGGATGAATGGCTACAGCACTCGTACGACAATCATGAGTTTATTACCAGTATTTGTGCGACATGGTCAATGCTAATGATAATGCCTAATGCTAATGTACATTACAAGATCATATTTTTATTTTGTTGATAATACCTCATTCGAAAAAAACATCCAACAGATGTGTATTCTAAAATCTATAAAAATGGAAAACCACAAACTCAACCCCTCCTGGTTATTCTACACATAATTTCCCGATCAAATGCGCAAGATGAACTTTACGCGCATAGATTGGTATTTCCAATGCGTTGTGCGCTCGGCACAACAGTTGTACAACTGACATGATGCTGCATATCTTCAGTAGGGAAAATATGTAATATGATGTGATGACAATTCGATGTTATAAAAGCTCATAATGTGGCTATTTGTTTAAACGTAAAATTGGTGCCAGTTGATTGACTGGTTGATTGGCTATTAGGTTTTTACTTAGGACTGACTGTACGGAGGGATCTGCTCGAGGAGCGGGGTATTGAACACGGTGAAAGATCAGTTGGCATGCCATTCGCTCGATGCAGGTCCACTCCAGACAGTGTACCTCTTGCTTCTCAGTTGCACCGATAAATGATTATGAAATGCATATGTGAAAAAGTCGCGCCTCTTCTCCATTTCTTTCGTCAGGTAGTGATCTTTTTCGGCGCCTACCCACCGACCGTTTGGTGCCGGTCGTGTATCATCTCAGTCACCGCGGCAGCAAGCAATGTGGCAGTGGCCTCGGCTCTTCGATAACAATATACATACGTTCATATGTGCAGTTGCGACATTTTGTTTGAGGTAGTATACGAGAGTGTTGGAATAGATTTTTGTGTGCCAGTTACATAATTTTTCTCAGAGAAAGATCGAAACGAAAATTGAGAAAATAAAGGTGTTGCAATTCTATTAACGGTGATTAGGTAGATATTTACTCGAATCGCTGTGGGAATTAATGTTTATGCCCATGATGTATGGTGGTAATTTGATTGTTTGTTGGCACGTTCAAAATATTGGATTTTTTTGGAGTGGTTCAATGGCTCTATCGGGTGCGATAAGGTAGGAATAATTTGGATCATTTTCTTATTAACTTTTCATATTATTGCTGGTATTGAGCAAACTGGCTGAGGTAATGAGACAAAATCAAGTTATTTCATTCAATGAACTTTGAAAAAATGAAAGAGTTTGCAATACAATACTCAATGAAGAAACATTGTACTAACATTGTTCTATCTGCTCAGACGTCTGGTGAAGTAAACGATCGGAACATGGTTGACCGGATTTTTCTGATTATATAAACACAAATCATTCAGCTCATAAAACTTCGAGATTCTTAATATTGATAAGGTAAAGCACTATTTTGGTATGTCCACCCATTTTCACCACAACAAAATGAAACACCAAATAGGTAATGGATAGTAGATTTGGCACCCTTGTAAACTAGGCTCCCTCTGCCATTTTTGAATTGTTGGATGGATAAAAATCACAACATTTAGCAGGAAGTTGCGTCAAGTAGTGTGTTACTCAAATTTACTTCCCTGCTTCTGGATAATTTCATCATTTTTCTAATGGGTACTAAAACAGTAGAAACTGCACATGGCTCTGAGCAAACTATGGTTTTGTTCCTGCAACCCACTTTCAATAAATTTTGTGTTTTTATTATTTTTATCAGTAATGAAATGGTTTTCAGGTTGCCACTTGATAAATGTGTTTTATACAAGAAAATAATCAAATTCCACTTACGAATCAAAATTAGCATGAGCATGAGCATGATTGATCGTCCAAGGTTGCTACTCCAGATCAGCTGTAATTTCATAGAGAACCAACAGATGATCCTTGGGACTAGCATACAGTCTCGATGTGTAACAACTGTTCAACTGACCAAGGTAATACCGGCGCTGGCCCAGCTCGAATGCAATCAAATAAGAAAAGGGTAAGAATATGTTGACTTTATACTCGCTGTATTGGAAACCGCGAACACCACTGCACTTCCACGAGAAATCACTGGGACTATGTTTAGTCGGTGGCATCCACCGACATTACGAAGATTACTCCACCAGCTGCACTCTACATATCACACTCATCAACACATGACCCGGGACCAATGGCTCTATTTCCCTTCCGAAGTAAGACGTGACAAAAGATTTTTTTCGTCTTAGAAAAATCCCACCAACCTCGACTGGGATTGAATCTCGACCCACAGGGCTGCCAAATAGCAGTCACGGTTACCACTACACCACCGACACCGGCAGGGGTTTTTCATTGGACTGGACTCTGTTAATTTGTACAACTACATTTTACAAAGTATTTTACTACTGGAACTAACGTCTAATGATTAAACTCGAAAATAATGCAACAGGCAAAAATCATCACCAACAATTAATTTTAGGTCTGAAACTCCCAGGGAATAAAAAACACATATAAGCAATGTTTTTGCAAAGTTGGTTTATTCAACCTTCTCTCCTAGGCTAAATGCCCGCACCTTGGACTTTACGCTACACATCAAATTCTGTGCAACACTTGCGCCATCTTTCTTAAACACTTACTTATTTCTTACACACATTCCCTGTTGTCCGGAGCTCGTCATAATCGCCTGGAATTTTTGTATTGGCGAAGTTCTGGCGAGTGTGGAGGATTTGCCTCCTTCGGCACAAAATCAACATCGTTGGCTTAGTACCACTCCATAACTGGTTCTGCGTAATGGCATGATGTCAGATCTTGCCAAAACAGAGTGTCATCTTCATGGGACCAGAGAAAGGGCCGCAGGCGCTTTTCGAGTCGTTTTTCTTTTTTTTTTATAATGTATTTATAATCAGATAGATCTCACCGAAGGCCACCTCCGAAATTTATTTATTTATTTGTCGTCAATCAAAGTCGACCAATTCTATTACATGTTTTACCTAGTATCTATTTATCCATACCAGGTTACCTGTTTAAACTTGTAAAGAAAACTTTTTTAAGTGTGTTTTTGTGCATTGTTATATCAATTGTTTCGCAATATTTGTTATAACAGGACATCATTCTATTTAGTGGCCCATTCCTGGCATAATTAGTTCTGTGATTGTTAATATAAAACAAATGTCTATTTCTAAGAATACGAGTGGGAGTATAAAAATTTAGGTTTTCTAATACATCTGTAGTATTCACTCTTTGTGCATTAACGTCGTTTATAAAAGCTATCATTGCAAACTCTCTTCGCTTTTTAAGCTCATCGAAATTTATCAACATGCATCGTGACTCATAGGATGGTAGCGGTAAAGTCGTCCAACCTAATTTACGTAGAGCAAACAATAAAAACTGTTTCTGGACTGATTCAATACGGTTTGCATGGGTATCTTGATATGGAGCCCAAACTATACTACAATATTCAAGAAGGGGTCTCACATATGCTATGTACAACGTTTTGATTGTGTATGGATCTTTGAAGTGAAAGCTAAATCTTTTAATAAACCCTAGCATGTTGTTTGCCTTATGTATAATGTTATTATAGTGATCAACAAACGTTAATTTTGTGTCAAGTATAATACCTAAGTCTCTTACTTCACTGCATCTTTGAACTATGTTCTGGCCTATAGTTATTGCGTCTTGCCTTATCACGTGTTTTCTCGTAAATGATATAGAATTGCATTTTTTCACATTAAGCTCCAGCACCAGTTGTGAAAATTATTAATTTCATTCTGAAATACTACAAGATCAGATGATTTACATATTTCTAGATAAAGTTTCATATCGTCTGCATATATTGAAACGTTCAGGTGACTTAAAACGTGGTCTACATCGTTAACAAACAAAATGAACAGTAATGGGCCAAGATGGGAACCCTGTGGTACACCAGATGTCACATTCACTACTGATGCCAAATTTCCCTCAAGTTTTACACTTTGTGTTCTACCAGTCAAGTATGACTGAACCCACTTCAATAGTCCGCAATTGAATCCTAGCTTGGATAATTTAAAAGGCAATAGAGGGATGTCGACTCTATTAAATGTTTTACTAAAGTCAGTATATAATGCCTCAACATAATTTCCTGTATCCATTGCATTTATAGAAAATGTAACAAAGTTTAATAAATTTGTAGTCGTTGAACCCATGTTGTTTGTTAGAGATTAAATTTTGAACTTGAGAGAAATTTTTTTGATTGATAACAGACTCGAACAATTTAGGAATGCATGATAATATGGCAATCCCTCGAAAAAAATTTATATCTGCTTTTTTGCCACTTTTGAATATCGGAATTAAAAACAATTCTTTCCAAATTGATGGAAGAATACTGGATTCTAGAGAAAGGATAAACATCCAAAACAAAGGTTTTGCTAGCTCCGTTGATACTGACTTTAAGAATACTGGAGGCAAACCATCTGGTCCTGCACCCTTTGATGCATCCAAAGTATTTAGAGAAAGAAAGATCTCGTTGAGGGATATATTATCAACTGAAATGTAACTCAGTGGCTCAGGAAGGTGTGTAAAGTATTGATAATCCCTGTCATTTTCGTGATGAGATGTGTTAACATCTTAAAAAAATCTGCAAATAAATGACTGATCTCATAAGTAGTTTTTCCGATTTTATCGTTAAGTTGCATTTTGGCTGGAAAATTCGTCGATTTTTGTTTATCCTTAGCGAAGCTGAAAAAAGATTTTGGATCTAACTTAATGTTATTTTCTACTTGAATGTTTTACTCTTCATACGCATTTTTTATTTCAAAATTTAACTGCTCACATATTGTCATCACATATTAACATCATTTTTGTCTTTTTTGTAAGCTTTATTAGCTTTTTGCTTTCTATTTTTAAGATTCGTAATTGTTCTATTGTACCAAACTGGAGCTTTAGACCTATTTGATTGTTTATGTTGCTTCTTCGGTACTGTTGACTCTAATATATTGTAAATGATTTGGTAGAACGTATCCACAGCTTGCTCTAGGTTTAAATTGCAAATAACAGTTTGCCAACCAATAGAATTTAACTTATTTTTGATAACTTCGTAGTCCGCTTATCTAAAATCAAAATATACTTTGTGGTGTTGTCATGTATAAATATGGAGTATTCAATTGCTGTGTGGAATACCTCATTCTTCCATAAAGGAGCAGGTGACTCCGTCACACAGAAATCATCAGCCATGTTTGTAAATAATAAATCTAAATAACAGTTGTTACGATTTCTGACATGATTAACTTGGTAAAGTCCCATCTCCGAACATTTGTCAAATAGAGAATGAAGCGTTTCATTGTCACCCACAATTGGTATCAAAAAAGATTCATTGTCGTTATCAACAATAAAGTTAGCAGTCCGTTGATTAAAGTCACCATATATATGAACATTTGATTCAGGTGCAAATTTTGAAATAATATTATCAGCAGTTTCAAAGAACAATTCATATCATTATTTTTTTGCACTTTCTGGAGGTAAATACACTACTGCAAAAATATGAGTTTGATTTCCAATGACGGATTTGACCCAAACATGATCAAACTCCTTGAACTTACTGGATGCAATTTGTTCACATTCATAATCGGTACTAACTGCAATTAATACTCCTCCACCAGATTTTTTGTTGGATAATGATTTATCACGATCATCTCTAAAAACGTTGAAATGATCACCGAAAACTTCTTCATTATTTATACTAGCGTCCCAACTAGTTTCAGTGCCTAAAATGATGGGAAAACTACTTGCGGCAACCTGTTTATAGATTTCATTAACCTTTGCCGCGCTCTTCATTCTGTTGAAGTTTTGGCAATAAATGATTATTTCCTTACTATTTCATTATATAATTGGCCGTTGATGGGGCCGGTCGTTATGTACGGCTTGCTGAATTTGCCGTACCCACAGATCACCAGCCACACTAAATACTTCTTGGCAAAATTGTCGACCTTCTTCTTCTGAAACATCCAGGCGGAACTTGCCGAAAAAACTCCAGACCGGAGATCTGCTTGGCGTCCGCTTTAATGTATGTCTCGTCATCCATTACGATACATTTCGGCTACATCAAACACTCGTGGTACAGCTTATTGGCGCGGGATTTGGCCACCGTTTTTTGGTCCGCTTCATTGTCTGCTAGACAAACCACGTCCCGAATCTTGGCCACGTCCCAAATCGAATGCTCCGGATTGCACTTGAAATAATCCCACACCTTCCTTGCGTTCATGGGGCGGTCGTCTTCACTTTTGTTCCGCTGCTAGCTTGCCGCTGGGTCGTCTGGGTCGTTCTTGCATTTCGTGGCTTCTTACAACCTTATGCTTCTATTGATTTCCATGCTCCTCTGTTGTATATCAGCCGGGGTAGACTTGGTTCTACACCTAATGATTTCATTATCTCCAATCTGCTCAATCAATCGCAATGTTCTGTGATATAGAGGGCGGAATATTAAAATTTGAGATTGCTCAATGTAGACGTCTGCTACATACACAGGCAATCGGTGGATAACCACTTGGTACCTCATAACAAGATACTGAGAAGCGGTCCGGAAGATTCGAGGAGCTACCTCCCCCTTGAACACTTTCGGTTCAAAACGGAGTTTTAAAATTCTTCACCCTTTAAATGGAAAAAAATAAACATTGTGACTTCAACAGCACATTCAAAAATACATTCTCTGAGTTGCGGTTATAGTTTGCAGCTACCACAACAGTGCGTTAAACATCCCTTGCGCTGAACTGGCCGGCTTGACGTGCCGGAAGGGCACAGTAGGGATTTTCTGTCAAGACCCGAAGCTAAGAGTCAGTTCGATTGTGGTTATATCACATTAATTAATTTTTCTACTGTAGTTATCTACACATTTTTTCCGCATTTCAGCACGGAGAAGCTGGTTGGCGTAGCCTGGGCAATGATGTCAGCTTGGAACTAGAGAGGTGAGTAGCTGCAAATGAAGATCGTGTTCAAGCAGGGTATATTTCCCATTCTTATTTGATTGATAGTTTCAGCACGCTTTGGGACATCTTTGCATTTCAAATTATGGTTGCATTTCAGAGTATGGAGCGTCATGACAATTCAATGCTTGTAATGCTTAATTTGTTTTTCAGCATTTATTATTTATTATTTTATTATATATTTATCGTCAACACATGAAAATGTTTATTCCAATGACAACTAGATATCACTTAATTACATACAGTAACTAATACATCTTCTTCTTCTTTAGCATTTCAAGCTTATTGCTTTCACAATTAGCTTATTGCTTGCTCTCAACTTAGTGTTCTAAATGCACTTCCACAGTTATTAATTAAGAGCTTTCGATGCCAAGTACCATTTTTGCATTAGTATGATTGTGTGGCAAGTACAATCATACGCTATGCCCAGGGAGTCGAGAAATTTTCCTTAACGAAAAATTCCTAGACCAGACCGGGAATCGAATGCTTTGTAGCCGCGCCTTTACCGACTGAGCTAAGGGAGGAAGCGTGATAACTAACACATACATCATCGGAAACAACGCTTATTAACATCACTGGATACATTAAAATTAAACACGTTATATTTAGCAGCTGTTGAAAACGCGACACATGCTTAGCACAGATTCGTGTTTGCCGTAGTTGGTCCTTGAGTGCCGGTTTATAAAGAAAGATTGTAAACGAAGGTTTCGTCGTCGAGTGTTGATGTTCAAGAGACCAAATAAAGTGGTACAGTTCAGTTGATGTCACCAACGAAACACGCTTCGGACACCATACACATTCCTTCCAACAATTCCAGGCTGATAAGCTTACATCGACTTTCATAACTTGGCAATCTGCGAGGATCTTGCCAACGAAGATGTCGCAGAGAAAAGCGTATAAACCTTCGCTGAACAGCTTCGATCCCCTGGACTGCATTTTGGTAGAAAGGGGAAAACGACAGCACAGTACTCTAAAACAGGACGAACCAAAGAGCAGTATAGTGCCTTCAGACAATAAACGTCTTTGAAGTTTTTTGCGAAGCAGAAGATGAATCCTAACTGCGATGAGGCTTTAGAAACAATGTATGCAATATGGTTCTCGAATGACAGTTTTGAGTCGAGCATCACTCCCAGATCCTTGACAGTTTTTTTCACGTTTCAAGCGTGTTCCTCGAAGGATGTACTCGTGAAGATACAACGCATATTTTCGGCCAAAGGAGATAGCCGAGCATTTGGATACATTTAAGGACATTCTGTTGATCCGGCACCAGTCGTCGAACACTTGTAGTTCCTGCTGACAAAAATCGGCGTCTTCTGGGCATTATTATGACGTAGTACAGCTTTAAGTCGTACGTGTAGGATAATTTCAGGCATCTGAGGACCAAGTTCACGTCGTTCATATATAACAGGAAAAGGAATGGACCAAGGTGGCTGCCTTGCGGAACGCCGGATGTTACTGAGAAGCTGGACGAGGCATAATCTAAAATCTTCACAGACATAGTTCTACCAGTCAGGTATGAGCGGAGCGAGTTCAACAATTGATCGTGAACCCCCCTTTTCTCGTATTTGGAAATTGCAATCTGATGATTCATGTTATCGAAGGCCGCAGAGAGATCTGTGTATATGGCGTCTACTTGATGACCGCGTTCCATTTCGCGGATGACGAACGATGTAAATACGGTGAGGTTGGTTGCCGTCGAGAACTTGGGCATAAAACCGTGTTGTTCAGGAAAAATAGTATGTAAATAGTCATGGACCAGCCTTTGAAAAACAATTAGTTCGAATAGCTTGGATACAGCACTTAGTGCAACTATCCCACGATAGTTTGTGACGGATCGTTTGCATCCCTTTTTGTGTATTGGGAAAACAAACGACTCTTTCCAGCATTCAGGAAACACACCGGAAGTAATGACAAATTGACAATTGAAGGAATACCATCAGGACCGCATCCAGTTGAGCTTTTTATCTGCTTCCCTGCTATAATCACCATATCACTATGGATAGTGAGTGCAGAGCCAAATACAGACAAGTGTGGAACATTGCTAGTAGCCGCTTCGAGGCACTCGGCATCCAGAATTTCGTCGCAGAAGACACTGCTGAACTGCGAACGGAACAAGTTGGCGATATCCGCGACAGAGTCAGCTTCGTGAGTGCCGTCAGTCATGGTGGAGGGTAAACCGGTTTCCTTGTGTTGTTCATTCACCAACCGCCAAAAGCTCTTCCGTTTCGTTTTGAGATGATTCTGCAATTGAGACTGATGAGAGTTGTACAAGCTGTTATTGAGGTGTTTGTAACCGTCATTGGCACGTGCGTTGTTTGTCCTCATAGAATCGGTGCGATATTTGCTGTGTTTCCTCAGAGCAGCTCTCTCAACTCGTTTCAAATATTTGAGGTCGGAATTAGACCAAGCAGGTTTGGGAGGCTTACGATTGAGTTTATTAGGCACGAATTGATCAACGGCGTACAGCAAAATACCACACATAGTCGAAGCAGCAAAATTCGCATCCCCGTTTGGAAGGGTCGTGTTCCAATTCACGCCGGCGAGAAAGTTGTTCATTTCCTCGAAGTCAGCATGGGTGAAATCATAATAAACGTTTTCGATGTTGTCATGGAAGCTGTACTTAGGTTTAAACTCCAGTGTCAGTAGCAGAGGGGAATGATTTCTGCAGCTTTTGACAAGCGGTGTCGGAGCTTGAAGATCGGAACATCTTTTACCCAATTCTTCGCTAATGAAACAAAGATCCAGCAAACGGTTATTCGCGTTTGGAATGCCATAAACTTGCCGAAGTCTGGCGGTAGAATAAGCATCAAGCAAGGAGAGCGAAGCCGGTCTGAATGACGAACAGTAATTGTCTGGATAGCGGAAACCATTAGTATCGATATGCCATGAAATCGTGCTGAGGTTAAAATCTCCCACGATAACGATGTTGTCGCTGGGTCCCATTTGTGACACGATCCAATCCAAAGAAAGAGCGTGCTTTTCGATAAGGCTGCTGTCGCTAACACGATCGGGGGGGATACAGATAAACAGAGTCCCGGTTTTAGTGGATATCGCCACCCAAAGATGTTCAACCGTTGAGTCTTCTGGAGGCTTCAGAAGTCGAGATTTGAATTTTGAGCGCACGGCAAGAAGAACTCCACCACCAGATTTCTTGTTGCTATTGAGCGACGATCGGTCTTGCCTCTCTGCATACATTTTCATTAAGATTCTATTTCTGAATTTCAACTACTATTCCATACAAGCCTGGCATGTGATTGCAAGCAGTACAGTATTGTATTTAAATATATGTGTTTAGTGGTATTATGACCGGATATTCCATTCATTTTAGAAATCGTCAAATCAGGCTCTTCGATCACTAAAACTGGTTTGTTCGATCTATAGAATAGTCTGTTGATTCTCAAAAGAATAAAACAAATAAAATATCTTTTCATTGAAATTTTATCTTTGTTGAAAGGATTGATCTACTCTGTTTTTCAGCTTTTCCAGGACTTTTAAGATATTAATAAACATCCAAATTTGATTTTGCAGTAACAATCCAGTGGCTGTCAGTTATATTTTCTTATATTTTCATACATTATATTATACTGCGTACATACATACATACAATCATTAACAAAAGGTAAGGAGGGAAAACAGGGTGCCAGACGAAGTGTAGGCTGAATGCGGGATTCGTGGTTATCTGGCCCAAGTCATGGATGACAATTATGCCTTCCTTGACGGAAATCGTCAGATCGAGATCAGCGAAGGTCTAATTATCTTCCGACAGTCTACAGTGAGTTTGTTAACCCTATTTTTAACAAACCACCAGACGAAAATCCTAACGTGATTTGCTTACTGTTCATTTCCTGTTATAAGAGCGTTTCGTTGGAAGGAGACTCTCTATCCTGTCCGTGGGTTTCGTGTAAGTGCTTCTGCTTACGGGTCCACACCCCCGTGTTTGGCCCTTCATACAACGGAATAGTGAGGATTACAGGTATGTACAGTTTGACATTGCCGTGAGGAGGAACTGTACGCCATGACAAGTCCCGTAACTAGAAAGTGACAGCTCTACAGTAGATCCAGAACTGCCCTTTTCAGAATGTATGGAGAGTCACGTCAATTTCGAGGTTACTTTCACATACCATAACCCCCGCATGTAAACTATACCGATATTGTTTGGATAAGGGTACTGCAACACACTTCCAGATTTGAAAATGTAGAATTTAAAAAACAGGCACGTATTAAGTATTATTTGAAAATAGGTTTCTTTAATATATTTATAGTCAGAGAGATCTCACCATTGCAATTGCATTGGTCGCCGCCAAAATAACACTAGCTTGATCATTCGTGAAAATGAAAAAAATCGACGGTCATTCGTATTTCGTTTCATGTACTCACGACATATGAAATTCGAATATTATTGTTGCTAAAACTCCCGTTAGATATGCAACCAGTATTACTAAACTTGGTTTACCACTTGGTGAAATTATGTACCAGCCTCGCAGGCGCACAGACACGTTGGATCCGTTCATTGCTTTTGACCAACAAATGGCCGTTTTCTTTATCTCACTTGTTTTCTTGTACATATGATTCTGTTTTCCACACTGCCAATACACTAAATTTCCCGCAATGGGGCAACTCTATATAGAACTTCAAAACATTTAAAATTTTGAAGTCACTCGCAACAAAGCGGAAAAACTCTACCACCTACTTTTATGATACGGAAGTTCCTTTAAAAACCATCCGGGTTTTTAAAGGAACTTCCGTATCACACCAGTGAGCAAACCCCATTCAGAATCACTTTGGTACACTTTTGATATTATCAATAATCAATATGCACCTAGCGATTTGAAATTGGTTCACTGTTGTAGAACCCCTTGGTCCGAAGTACACCTTGAAGCCAGCACCTAACTATACATATTTGCGCCTTTGTTTTGATTTGCTGTGTTATTTTGACAGAATATTTGAGAGTGTGTTCGTGTGAGTTCATTATTAGGGGCGTATTATTAAGCTTAGGACCGAGCTTGGGACCGATGTGCTATTACTGACCAAGAAAAAAATCGTATTTATTCGGGACCTACTGGTCTTAGAGTTAGTCTATGATATTACCGCCTACCAGGAGTGCTAAATTTTGCCAAAATGTGCCAAAATTAGAAGCTTATTGCTCACTACTTTGTGATTTAATATAAGTCGCAATAAGTTTGCTTTATTTTTGCTTCAATTGAACCAGAAGCCTTCAAATATCATTAATAGATTCCATCAAGTTCTTAACATTTAATGTGGGACTAATGCTCTGGTGCAGCTCAAGGTAATTTGTAATTTTTACTCTATATCAAAGATTTTTATATAGAATATTCGCTCATTCGTTTGCTTTGTTCATTTGGTTCAAAAACTACCAATCAGTATTGTTGTTCCTTTCATGCCATACCTTCCATAACATATCCATGAAAAACCAGATATGTCCTCACCTTGATAAACATGAACATTTTACCCCATCTGTCATAACAGTAATAAACGAGCTAAACAGAAAACGCGTTTTTCTACTCCTTCGAAATTGAATGTCAGCGATTTACTTTTCTCGCCTCCGTCGTGATTCTTGGGTTTACGGCCCGTGCTCTGCTTCGTGCTTCGCCCCGTTCCAACAAATATCTATTAGCCAGCTCTTAAAAACAATGAGTTCATTAGCCGTCAATGTTCACCAAAATTCGGCCTGAACACGAAATTTGAAGAACACGAAGAACAACTAAGAAGCTATATTTACATAATTTATTTTAATTGACTTCTTTTCCCATTCTATTTGCTTGCAGTTTTCCTGGCTCTATCGATTATATTTTGTACAACAGCTTTTTCATCAAGATTTTTTTTTAAATTCCAGCTCATTTTTCTTTATTTTGGGATGATTACGAAGTATTAACACAATTGTCTTCCTAATGATGTACCACCACTAATTTTAGCAGGGAAACTTAGTCTGACAGCAACTGGCTCTCCTCTCTGTAGTAAATAGAGTTTGCATGGAATAATATTTAAATCAAATTGGGTAAAATAATGTAATCGTTGCACGTGATTCAAGAATAGAAGGTAGTGCGAAAATGAAAAGTCATTGGTAAGCGAAGACAAAGTTGTTCACAGTAAGCCATGGGGTAGTTACAAATTAATTCTACCTGATTGTGTTGCCAGTGTTCTCGTGACAAACGTTAGATGGAACGGACTCAAAGCAGCAGCAGCAGAACCACCAAAGAGACAACAGAATATGCAACAGAATGGCTAAGGCTAAAAGCTCGGCCAGGTACGATTATTCCGATGAGGCAGCATCGTCAGTACTTGTAATTGTTCCGAGATTGCACATCCTTGGTTCGATCACGACACTCTCTGTTTGACTTGTCCAAGCTTTAAAACCCACTGATTGTCCTCATCATGTCATTGTTGAAAAAGCAGAAAACGGGATGGACACCTCACCACAAACATTACCTATACATATACAAGGGATTAAAAAAGTTTCATTCCAACAACAAGATTGAATAACTGAATAAAAATGTGAGCTATCGAACAAGAGGGTGCTCCAATTAGTAAATAGAAGAGCCCACCCTGTTAGCAACATGTAGTTGCTATTTCCACGGTTCCCACCCGACTCGCAGCAATCGAGTGCCCTGATGGTCCTTACCATATCCCGATTAGATGAATTTATATGTAAGAGAATATAAAGGGTGTTCCGATCAAAATTTGGTCAAACAGTAATGTGTGTGAGTCGATCAAAGTTTTTATTAATAAATCAAATTCTTTTTATTTTTCTAGTTCAGTTAATACAGAATACAGGAGAAATATTCAGCTAAGCTTCCTTTCAACTGAATGCAAATTGTCGGGTCTTTCGTTTAACACCTGCCATAAGATTTTGTACTGTCTCCAAGTCCACTTTATTCGCCACAGAACACCAGTTTGCTTTGAACTGTTTTTCCCTCATAACAGATTTTTGAGTCTTCTTAAGGTTCCGCTTGACGATGGCCCAATATTGTTCGATTGAGCGGAGCTCTGGCGTGTTGGGAGGGTTCTTGTCCTTGGGCACCACTTGTACGTAGGGCTGCATAATGGTGAGTCGACAATGGGCAGGGAGCGTGCGTCCCCGCAACATAGCCCTGGTCCTCACAAGTTCCTACCTCATGCTTCCACGGGTCAAGAGATGATAAAGACCGCCAGCTAAGGGTTGCGTACTTAGCTGGTAGTGCAGCCTGGGCACTGTTGTCCTTCTGACTTCAGCTAGATTGAGGAGGTGCGTGCCGAGCGTCTGTGTCCACCAAGGAGGTGCGGTCTGTCCTGGCATCGGCAGCGCGACCCGGTGAGGTAGTAGGCTGAAATCTTACCCTACCACGAAAAATGGAAGTATTCTTAATACGGTCCGACGGTGCTAATTTCAGATAATAATAGTTTCAGTGCTAATTTCAGGTATAATAATTTAAGATTATTTTTTCCCTCGTAGCTATGATAATGCAAGTCCGTTTACAATTGTAGCAGGACCACAATCTGCAGACATAACAAGTGTAATGGTTATCATAATTTTATATTATCACAAAACCTTCACAATATTTTTAATGCTATTTTCAGCTTCGCATTTATGCATCGTTGTGAGTCTAAGCCAACCTAACTCACGCTATGTGTATGAAAAGATACGATGGTTTTTAATGCAATTTTTTCCCTTCTTTATCATAAGACAATTAAAAATACAAAACCTAACATTGATCCTACATCTTCTATTAGACAGGCATAAAGAATCATTTATGTGGGATACAAAAGTTAGCGGATAAATCAAATTTCCTCTTGTTTTTATTTTTATTTCTTTTTATTTCAGATTTATTAGGCTTCCGTTTTTAGGCAATAATCATATTCACAGGGAATTTATTTCGCCTTAATGTTTGCTTACATTTTCCTAGCAAAACGGCTGCCAGGAGATCAACTATGTTTCATTATATCACATTGGAAATTTCCGTTATTTCAGAGTTTAAAGCAACTAACACCGCTGCCGAAGAGGCAAATGGCTGCATTTTATAATTATATATACATTATTTAGTATTTTATTGCAACATCGTATTATTTTCATCATTCTATATTATTAAAAACATATTGAAATTATTATTAAAATAATAATAATAATAATTAAGTTTTATCTGCTTCAAGGGTACAAGGAAGTTTGTTCCAGATAGTATAGCTATTTTTGTCATTGTAGCTCAAGGTTCTTTTCTATTAAATTAGATCATTGGATATTATTGAAATTAATAAATGCTTTTGAATTCTGCTGATTATGACCCATATGTTATAAATACGTACATATTTTTTATTATTTAGTATAAACTTAAATGCCATAATGCATGTTTATACTTCATTTAATTATGAAATGGTTTGGCAAAAAAGGTTTCACATTCCGAAGATACATTCAACTATCAATGATTGAGCTGTAATGAGGCACCAAGCAGCATATAATTTTCATATGTCTATCATTGTTTCTGTTATTTCATCATATTATATTAATTACAACCAGGTAGACCAGGGAAGGTAATATTATTATTATAAAGAAAAATACTCTACATTATTATATGAACATCACTATATTATACATCAAATAAAAAGGGTTGGGAAGGGACCATCAGAGCACCGGATTGAAGCGAATTGGATGGGGAGAGTGGAATTGCCAACTCCCTGTCATTAACAATTCGTGAATTGATGGCGAGCTCTTCTACCCACTCATTGGGTAGTCCTCACGTTTGATGGCTTGTTCGACATTAGGTTGTAGGATTCTAGCATTGGAAGGAGATTCTCATTATAGCGCGGATTACGCGTAAGTGTCTCTGCTTAAGAGTCCGCCCATCCGTTTTTGGCCCTTCAGACAGTGTTAAAATGAATACAGGCAGATGTCGAACTTGATCAAATCATTCGTAGAGGACGATCCACTGTCTTATGGCTGTGCCTGCAACGATGAGTGGTATCTTTTACATACATACATACCCCTTGTACGTTGTTGGCAGCATACCACTCCATGGTATTTTTTCCGTAATGGCAAGATGCCAAATCCGGCCAAAATAGAACGGAACAATTGTGTCGTTTCAGGAAAGGCAGTAGACGTTTTTGTAGGCACTCGCTCAGATAATTTCAGGTTCCTCAGATTTCCTGGTTGACGGTTCCGGTCATAATGTAAACGGCGCTCTTCAAGCCACAGGTACAGATGGCCTGCCACACCAGATATTCTTCGCGAACTTTGACAGTTTAATGTGTTTGAAAATATCTGCCACCTTTCCCCGTTCGATTTCCGTTTAATATTCCTGTCCAGGAAGCTGTTTAAAGTCTGCCTTGACGTAAGTTTCATCGTCCTGTACCACGCAATCTAACTTCGTCAGCACCGTCGTGTACAACTTTCGCAATCGTGCTTTGGCCCACGTGTTTTGTTTAGCGTCGCGATTTGGAGTCACCACTTTCTTGTAAGTCGACAGTCCAGCTCGTTTTTTAGCTCTATCCACGGTTGAAGGCGCCACTCCCAGCTTCTTTGCGACATCTCGGACGGAGAGGTTGGGGTTCCGCTCGAAACAGCGGGCAACTCTTTTTGTCGTCGATGTGGCCTCCGGCTTTCGATTTCCCCCCGATCCAGCTTTCCTGGCTGTCGATAAACTTTCACTGAACACGTTTAATACGTTGGTAACAGTTGATTTAGCCATATTCAACAATTTTGTCAACTTGACGTGAGAGTAGTTTGGATTTTCGCCATGCACGTGCAAAATTTTGATGCGTTGCTTCTCTTCCTTCGACGACATTTTGATAACTGAAGTGCTAATCTCAAAATCAAAATAGAGGCATGATGCTATACGCACACATCTTCAAAATGAGGGGTTTGCACATTTTTTTAATGCACAATGAAAGGAAATGCGTCAATTTTAAGTCGACCAAATTTTGATCGAAATACCTTTTAGTATATATATGTCAAAAATAACTGACCTCCACTGGTTTGTTCCTGAAGAGAAAAATTGTACATATTAATATCCTGATAGTTCTAGAATGGCAAAAAACAGAGAAGACCATCCCTTTTATCATAGGTCAAATATCAATAAAAATATACATGATTTTTATCTAAAACATAACATATTATTCTTCAAGACATGTTTTCAAAGCTTTCTTCATACCGTTCTCGTTACTTTTCAAAGATAGCTATTTGAGACCGAAGAAGAACCCGGTTTCATGAATTGCGATAAAAAATCTAATCATAGTACTACTTAACTTACATATTTAAATATATTCCTACACTGCTTATAAGCGAATGCCAGTCTTCTCGACCGACTTTTTGATAAGCTTTTCATGTTTTTCAGGTACCACATGAACATTATCCACCCCTCTACCCATATACTGTAAAGATGGACGTGACCGAAAATAGTGACAGACAGACTTGAAATAATGTTCAATAGATCTTAAGTAGCCTGATTGAAATTTTCAAAAAGAAAGTGATTAACATTAGTATCCAATCTACGAAGAGTACTGAAATAACGCTAACACTAACGCACCCTTTTCATTTGTATTTCAGGATAGTGAAGAAGGGGTCCAGTACAACAATTCTAAAGCAACGTGTTCTTTTGCTGCCTATTGCTCACAGCATCTCTTGGATCACAACACATCAACCTTCCACGGTTTCCAAAAGAAATTCATAGAATTTCTTTAATCACAGCTGACTAAGTTACCAAAATTTTATTACTTCTCTGACGGTGCCAGTTCACAGTACAAAAACAGTTTTAATATTTTAAATTTGCTGTACCATCGGAAAGACTTTGGCGTTCCAGCCAAATGGCATTTTTTGCAACGGTATTTGATGGATTAGGTGGAACCCTAACAAAATTGGCGACGAGAGCTAGTCTTCAAGGAACTACCATACAAACCGCATACAATTGCAACTTGAATGTACAGTTTTTGTTATCACAGCAGTGCAAGGAGCAAAAAAAACATTTAGAAGTCAGATTTGCAAATACTTAACCCATTCATGGAGTCCGCGGAATGCACTCGGCAGCTCCGACAGCCAATGCCACTGTTGTTATGAAATTTATTCCGAGCTCAGAAACGGGTACCAGTTTCAAACTGGCTACAAAGGCAAAACGCAGCAACAAATAAATTTTGATATATACTGTGTTTTGAGTGGAATTTGTTTAACATATATTAGTTAGTTGTAAAATTTAAAATTGAACTTATTTTTGTAGCTAGCTGACCCGGCAGACCTCGTACCACCTAAGTTTTTTTTTAACCCGACGCAGCCAAAGAAGAACAGAACAAAAAAAAACAACACTCATGCAAATCTATCAACCTGTCTTTGAGTACAATTGTGACATACCGACACCATTTCATTTTTTTTAAGGATAGGTAGATTGAAAGCTTGATTGTTCGTTCAATCGAACAAAAAAATAAAATAAAAATGAACATATATCATGAACATCTGTTTTGAAAACTAATCAAAACCAAAACGTAAGTTGGCAACACTGAAGATTTTTCTCCAACTCTCCATTTTCACTGCGATGCGGCTGCGGAATCCAAATTGGGTTGTTTGTCCCATTTTCAGAGAACATTTTGAATATATTTATATTATTTTTAGTTATAATTCATTGAATATAAAACCTGAAATATTTAAAAATCAATATCTCCACGACGGAGCAAATTGCTTTCACTCGAATAGTGTTTCTGATGTAAAAAAGTCTGCTGAGCAAATTGGTGCTATCAAAAAAATTGGGACATTTTGAGAAAAACGCAATTTAAGAACAAGTATATCAGCCAATTTTGGTTCAAATAGAAGAGGCTCGATGCATTCCTTCGGTCACTTGATATAAAATGACCCAAATACACCCAAAAGTATTTTTTTACACGGTTTGTTTTCAGCAATAACTCCAGAACGGAACAACTTATCAACCTTATTCGAATCACATTTAACGTTTTGTGCAAAAAGGCAGTTTGTCAAAAAAATCACAATTTTTGGTTTAAGTACTCAACCTTTTTAAAAACTGTACTTTGACCATTGCATGGAGAGATAACACATGCAAACAAAATCAAAGCAATTTAAAATGTTTATGCATGTGAATTTATCAACCTTAGTATATTACATCGATAATGTTTGCCATTTCCTTCCCTTTGTCAAGAAACACTATAAGAATGCACCATACTGCTTTCAACAAGACTCTGCACCGTCCCACCAGGCGAAAGCTACACAGGCTTGGTTTGAGGACAATTTTCTCGATTTTAATTCATAGAAAAAATAACCTGCCTTTCACCTGATTTGAATCCTCTCGACTTCTATGCATGGGGCTACATGCTGGGAAAACTGGAGAATAGTAATGGACTAACCGTGGTGACTTTTAAGAATCGTTTGGTGAAAATATGGAATGACATGCCTCAGGATATCGTGCGTTCTAGCTGTAAAAATTGAAAAATTGCTTTAGACCTCCGATGGACCTCCGAGGACCCTCCGAAGAATAAAGTCATGCTTTTGAAGGGGTATTTAATTGAACTAACCCATTAATCGTTGTTCTACGAAACACACCGTGTTCTTTTTATTTCCAAACTTACCCTACAGATTTGGCTAGGCCGAAAACACAAACTCAACAATTTGGTATATCAATGTGAAAGATTAAAATGGGATTCAAGATATCATTTTGTAGCTATCAAACTTAAGTACCAAAGAAAAGTTTGACTTTTTTTTTGCTTGATAGGTTATCAATAATAGGAAGAGGCTGAAGTTGTTCTATACGCTAAGCATTTAATAACTATTCTTTCTGCTTGGAAACAAAACAAGCTCACCAAGTGAAGTTATTTTTGTTTTCAACTTGCACCCGAATTGTTTTCCATGTCGTCACAGTCCATAAGTTGTTGGTTTGATGAAATATGCCTGGCATCTTGAGCACTTAATTGTCATTTCTGAATAATCACCAATTGGAAAATGACGCCTATCGATGATTGGCATTCATTTATGGAGCACATAATTGAGGTTTGAAAAACAAAAACCGAACATCACTTTCCAAAGCAAGATTTCGGTAGAAGAGGTAACAAAAATGATACAAAAATAATTACCCGCTTTGGAAAATGGCATTTCATTTAAATAACTTCTTCTCATTGAATGAAATATTTTATACGCCAGGTTTGTGTTTTATGCTCTCATAGATGAAATTGATTTTCAGGTTCAACCACAGATGTAATTCTTCCTTCCGAAGCCAACCGTAGTAAGGCAAAGGGGCAATCGGACTCAAGTAAATACAGGTGCCACTTTAATGTTAATTTTCGTTGAACGGACGTGGTTGGTGCTGGAAATTACAGGTTCTTTTTTTTACTAGAGAATCAGCTAATGGATTTCAAATGGCAAATTTTAATGAATTTGGTCGTACCCGTAAATTTACTTAAATTGGTGATCAATAGTCATTCTCAAGCCTTTTATTCTGCAGGTAGTATAGAAAATTTACTTTGTTTATTTTTGAGCGATGATGCGTCAGTCATTCTCTGCTTTACTCGACCTTACATTTAACTCTTGCCAGATAAGATTTCTTTGATACCTGTTTGCACAACATCATCGAGTGAATGCATCATAATCTGAGCTTATCTCTCAAGCAACAAGTATCCCGTGTAGTTTTCAGTCTGGAAATGTTTCATTAAAGAGAGATGTTGATTCGTTCTGACTAATCGCTTATCCGTAAAGACTGGTCACTGTCTGTCTATGAAGCTGATGTCAGTAATTACCGTTTAGTATCAGAAAAATCTTCACTCCCACCGTTTGCTCCATGAGCTGCTTCATTGTGGGATTGGCCTTTCAATGAAATTTAGACCAACATCGTCGTCATGAGGAAGACGCTCCTTCCGTTGCTAGTTTCCAATAAAATGCAATAATCTGGAAAATCTCCACTTGACAGACGAGGATAAAATGAAACATACAGCTTTTCTCAGTCATTCGTTCCCAGTATGTTTCGACTTTATCATTTGTATGTGAGAAGGCAAGGGAGGCGCTTCTAAAGCGAACATTGAGCATGGATTTGCGTGGGAGAGGAACTTCGAGAAAGCGTTGAGAAGTGGGTAGACCGTACATGTGCGACAGATAGATTTCTCCCTTGAAATCCTTTGGATTTTTCCAGTTCGTTTCTAGCGAGGGCTCTTGTGTGTGATTCAACTGAAAATCGGATGAAAGTCAAGTAAAAGTATGCGGGAGATGTGTGAAAAAGGGCAAAGAAAAAACGAAATAAAACGAAACGATTTTCGAAACTGTCAATGATATTGCTGCGGAAAAAAATCTTCAATACGTTGCTTATCTATACCTAGGGGGTATGAACCGCTTTCTGTCTTGCTTTTCGCAGCCTCCAACCAGGAATAATCCAGTGGCATAGAGAATCGTTTCTCGATGCACATACATGCTTGTCTCGTTTGCACTATGTGAAGAACGCTGATTACTCCCATACCAAACTTTTCAGAGCTTTTCTGTCAATTTTGGAGAGATGTATCGCTCCGATAAACTTTTCCTATCAAATGCACCAGTCAAAACAGTAGAGCGTTTCGAAGAAAAAAAAAATGAAACGAGGAAGGATTTACGGTGAGATGTTGTTTCCTCAGTTCGGAAACAGAGGACTGGGAAATCCTGGAAAATAGCTTTCAATCAAAACTTGACTGAGAGATTTAGTTGTAATGCAAGGAAAATGTAATGCCTGAATTTGAGATCAGAGAATGATTTTTCGATTTTGATTTCATCATGCTATGATATGCATATTAAGAGTGATTTTTTGAAAAACAAATCAAAATAAACACTTCGAAAAAATCGTTTAAATTTATCGCCAAAAGAATGCACATTAATGGAACAGTGGGTAATGGCGCCCAATTAAATATTCTGCTGCATGAATCGTTAAATTAACCAAACCAACTTTGAACTGTTTACTTATAACGACACACATTAAGTTAATGTAATTTTGTAAATGCTGTAAAATTATATCTGAAGCGAATGCTTAAGAAACAATAGAATATCGATGATTTTGCATTTGAACCCCACAAAAAAGTATCAGGTGGTGGTCTACGGTATTCCTTTGCTCTGCGGAAACAATATTAGAACCTAATATATCATTATTCATCCCATGATGCTTAATGAAAGTACTGTCGAAAATGGCATATCAGTCCTACATGTATGGGAAATCAAACAGAGATGGGACATCCTTTTTTCACAACCGCATAAAACATATAAGATTTTTGCACATCTGGAGAAGCGAGAGTCCATCGAGCGGAAGCCTGATTCCAGCCGTCCGACCGTTTTAAGCGACAGGAGGATTCAACAGAAGCTCAAACGTAAGACGGAAGGCAAGGTGACTACTTCTTTCCGTGCGTTGGGCCGGGAGGTCGGTGCGCGTTTGTATTGGTACAGTTTCATTTTTCATCAAGATCCGTTTGAGATGATGCAATTGGTACCAATAGGCCAAAAACCGGATCTGAAACTTTTTACTAACATATGAAGTTGACATAGATTAATAATTTTGTGACTTTCTAATGTTTATCATTTCCTGTTACAGAATTTAACGCAAGCAAGAGAGAGTAAGAATAAATGTTTGGATCTGTTTTATGACTTGTTTAATTTTGATGGGCGATAAGTTGTTTTTTTGTTGTTAATTGTTAGCATGGCTTTTTGTGCCTAGTTACTTACAACTATAATAGAGAGAAAAAAGCCGTTTATTTTGTTGTAAGATGCATCATTAGGAGGTAGAAGCCATTATCTTAACGGTAGAGCATTAACGTAAGTGTGAGTTGGATGATCATGAAGTATTCCGTCAGTCAGTAAACCTGTTGCGTTTTTGGTTTCTAATGCGTTTTGTTGAGACTCAATTGTGCCTAAATAATAGGTATACCTGCATATCTAGTAAGTCCTTGAATACTTAAACGATGGTTGACTGTGTCAGATATGTGAACTTATAGTACATATCTAAAAAATGGAGTGTTGATTTAATATATGTTTTGTTTAGGATTTAGGATTGTTGGTTATGTTGGTGGAACATATGAGATTCCTCGTGGGCTTCAAAAGGTGAGTTGATAGCCTGGAAGAAGGGTGCAACCGATCTCCGGTCTTCACAAGTTCCTATCTCACACTACCACGAGTCATATGATCGAAGAAGAAAGCCAGCAGAAACATGGTGACGCTGGTTAGCGCAGCTTGAGAAATGTTGTCAATCTGACAATATAAGGCTTGCTTCATTTAGAATTGGAACAAACTTTTGCTCATATTGTGGCGCTCCTGGTGGACGGATTTGGAAGTTCTTGGCGCCCACGTGTCGGGAATTTTGTCAGCTTCACGTATGTATTTTTGACATTCCGCAAATCGACTGTTCTTTGTAAACAATCAACATGGAAGCCGAAAGAACGGAAAAAATTGTGCACAGTTAATTGGAAAATCCATTGTGGTCTCCCAAGTAGCAATTCAAATGCAAATTGGTTTTATTCATGTTTTATGGTAGTTTTATCAGAGTATTATGGAGTTCATCCGGTTTTATCAGGGCATTTTCCAAGTTAAGGTGGTTTTAATTCATTAACAGTTCTCAAGAGTGATTAAAGAACACTTGAAGAAACCTCCATAAAACTACATCATTTATAAGTGTAATTCACCTTATCAGTAGTTTTATAAGATACTTGATCCCCCTCACAAGACATCGTGTCGCAACTTGCATAAAACCTGATAAAAGTTTTGTAAAAGTTTTATGACATTATTCTTTAAGATGAATGTATCTTGGAAATGCTGCCATAAAACTCTCTTAGAACCACTTGATTTTAAATAAGAGCACATATTCTTGAGAAAGAACATTATGTGAAAAATAAACAAACTGTCACAATGGACGCCCACAGGTGGAAGAAATTAAAAACCAGCGGATCGTTCAAGCGGAAACTCAATAAAAACCTATTCAATATATTGAACACTCCTTCATCTCAGCCACCAACGACAATTTTTTTTTGACCATTCCATTGGATTCGCAGCCTACTGAGACTAACTTATCAAAAGGGTCTATGCGTTACGCGTAAAACGAATAAAATAAAATGGTGCAATGTGTCGCCAGTTGAAAACCGAAATGTATAACTCATGATATTTGATTGTATGCCAGTTATGCAAGTTAAACCTAACGGCTCAGGCAGTACGTTATATGGCGCACCACCGTGGAAATACAGAGCAGTTTTGACGTAAGGTTTAAAGTGCACTACGATTGTCAAATGTTATGTTAATGTTGAATTCTCCCGAGTCGTGCATTTCAGTTCCCAATAGGCTACGCTAGGTTCAGCGTACAGATCAAGAGAAAATTCATCTTTCGCTCAACTGATGTTTCAGCCATCGACGCAATATTATCATCTGTTCTTCTTCCCAAATCCATTGTTAGCATATTCAAGTTAGAGTTTTTTTTTAAATGTTTTAATCGCCTTACGCTGGTGATTGAAAACAACAAATTATAAGCTGTAATTATGAACAACAACTATGCATAGGCAGTTTTGATTTGAACGTTCATATTTTCTTTGTTTTTGATGTACCTTCTCCACACTGATTTTATGGCTATCTTACGAAAGACTTGTTTACCTTGAGCAATTCAAACAAGTTTTATTCAAGCGTTACTCCTCTTTTTCAAGAATAGAACAAGTAAAGATGAACCTATCGCGCTCCCAAAAAAATCTTGTTAGTCTTGTGCAAGAAATATTAGTTTTATATGCGTTTTATGGTAGTTTTAGATAAAACCATTGAAAAAATGGCGAGCGTGGCTATTCTGGATTCCCTCCGAATGGCAGGCATTTTCATATATAT
This sequence comes from Aedes koreicus, assembly GCA_024533555.2. NCBI lineage: Eukaryota > Metazoa > Arthropoda > Insecta > Diptera > Culicidae > Aedes > Aedes koreicus. Next base: position 247,715 of record JAHHFK020001329.1, read on the forward strand.
GCAACAAAACTCTCGTTTTTCCAATGCTACGAACAATTTCTGCTGTTTAAAATACATTTTGAAACTTAAAATCGATTGTAGACACAATTTATTCAAGATCTAACAATTTATCAGCCTTGTCACCTAATTGTTGAATTGTCAAGTATTTTTTATTTTTCTAGCAATGATTCCGTGGCGCATTAAAATTTTCGAACTTTTATGTTATAAAACACCAATAAACTGAACGTCGCATGAAAAATTTATCAATTGCAGGCAAAAAACTCATGCATTTATGGTCAATTTTACAATTAATTTACATACGTATCCACTTTGGAAAAGAAACATCATATGTATATCGATGTTTTTTTTTCTCTTAAAAAAGTCCCCATTCAGCAGAACGAATCCGAAAATGGAATATTCGAAACATATTGGTGACGGACTGGAAGTGTTCTTAAAGAGGAAAATCATAAAACTACCAAAACTTGTGGTAGTTTTATCATAGTTTTAAGCATGTCCTGCATGTCATTACAAGTATGTACCGATAAAACTATCAAGTTTTAAGCGAATCTTGGGAAATAGTCTTGAGAACCTCCTGTAGTATGGGCCTTTTTGAACTTAAGGGGGTTTTATGGTTGTTTTATCGATGTTATGTAGAATATCTAGTTTTATGCGTGGTTTTATCAAATGAGTCTTGAGAACTTCTTCAAGTGTACCTCAAAATTGAATTTGTTACTTGGGCTGCATCTAGGCTAGCTAAACAGCTGAAATTGCCCAGAAATACCGTATAACGCGTTATCAAACGGTATAAGGAAACATTGACGACGATTCGGAAGCCTAGAGCCAATCTTCGGAGTGGAACTGTCAACCGGAAACTGCGTGTTAAGATTTTGAAGACGATTAAGAGGAATCCCAATCTGTCGGTGATTTGGCCAGAAAATTCGCTGCTGCCCATAGTACCGTGAGGAGAACTCGACTCCGGGAAGGAATCAAGTCGTATCGAGCTAGCAAACAGCCAAATCGGACCATAAAACAGAATAGTGCGGCCAAAATCCGTGCTCGGAAGCTATACGACCAGGTGCTGATCAAGTTCGACGGGTGTCTTCTGATGGACGATGAAACCTATGTCAAGGCTGACTTCGGGCAAATCTCAGGTCAAAAATTTTACTTGGCAACGGCTCGGGGGGATGTTCTAGCCAAATTTAAATTTGTTTTGCCGACAAATTTGCACGAAAATTCATGATTTGGCAGGGCATTTGCAGCTGTGGCAAAAAAACGAAAGTTTTCGTTACAAATAAGACAATGACGTCGGAACTATACCAAAAAGAGTGTCTCCAAAAACGAATTTTGCCGTTAATTCGATCCCACGACCATCCCGTAATGTTTTGGCCAGATTTGGCAAGCTGTCATTACAGCAAAGTCGTTCAAGAATGGTATGCAGAGAAAGGGGTCCAGGTTGTTCCGAAAAACCTTAACCCACCCAACTGCCCCCAGTTCCGCCCTATTGAGAAATACTGGGCAATCATGAAGAGGAGACTCAAGGCAAAGGGAAAGGTTGTCAAAGACATCAATCAGATGAAGACCTGGTGGAATAAGATAACTAAAACGATGGATGAAGAAGGTGTACGCTGCTTAATGAGCCGAGTTACAGGAAAAATTCGAGAATTCCTTCGAAACCGTGACGAATAATTTTATCCGTATTTTTTCTTAAAAGTATGAAGAAAACGCTACATTCGTATAAAAAAAGATCTTGAATTCAATAATAAATAACTGAAATACAGGCAATTGTTTTTGTTCCAATTCTATCTGAAGCAAGCTTTATATGTGAGGAGGTACGACTGAAGGTATAGTACCTGTAAATCACATTGCATATTTTTATTCTCATTTAATTATTGCATATCCATTTATTTCATTATTTTGCATTTTATATTTGTTAAGAGCATGGAGCAACAAAATAAGCAAGAAAGGTTTAATTTGTTTTTCAACATTTCAGCATAACATATACAGAAACATGATTTCAAAGCTGACTGACTGAGAAAACCACCCAAACTGTATAATTCTAACTATCGACACATGCCAGCAGCCTTTAGGGCATAAAAATAAGTTTAAAGAAAAGAAAAATAATAGTTCAATCGAACGCACTTTGTGTTGAAGTTGTAGCTAAAAATGGACCAAAATATAATCCTGTTAAATGTGACTTATATTTGAGACTTAACGCACAATATTGGACACTATTATTAACGTACAACGGTACTTATACTGATTTTAGATAGCGAGGTTTTCCAAATTTTCAACTGTAATGACAATATCCTACTGTCAAATTAGAACAACACCAAATCATTTTCACTTCCAACGATAGGTACTCAAGCTCGTTCACTCTTTCTTCCTTATTCAATACAAACTGAATACAAACTGAACTAGGTGTGAAATACATTGTTACCAATTATTGCAACTGAACCGTGAAACAACAACGCTTTCTTTCAGTACTGCGGAATGGCCAAAGGCACTGTGTTCCAGGCAAGCAACGATCAGTCTCAACAATTCATGCCACTGTTGGGCACGCTATGTGAGGCGAGTAAAATTGACACAACATGGTCCAAATATTAAAGCGCTTGACTGCTGTTTGCATGCAGCATAAGATATTGTTTTGGATAACAATACACTTCAGAAACTAATCAGTGATGCCATAATTAGCAGTGCAATCAACGGTACATTTTATTTTAGTCCAATGGAACACTTGATCCTCATGGCGTCTTTTCACACATAAGGCATCGTACTGGAGCTCAAATGGTGCCCTTACTAATCATGCAATAATCGGTTTGAAAGTTCCATGAATAAATCATGATTTGATGCATAAAAATAAGAGAAGTAGAATTCCGTACCAAATATTGGTTTAGATCACGCGAGTTCTTCTTAATGCTATAAAATAAATTTGTGCATGATCTCTACATTTCTTAATTTCCCTAAAGCAAATTAGCTGACCTGGAAATCGACGTAAAGACTGCCTACTTATTGTTTGCATGTTTAAAAACAAAAAAAAAATACCAAATTTGTTCCACTACATTGAGATTTGGAAGTGGTGCAATGGCTCCCTCTCCTTACTTTATTTTTAAGATCACTGATTTATATTGAAAATGAAAATTTATGTTTTCAAAATTGATTTTATTAATAAACATATTGATTTGATTCATAGAAATTACGAAAAAATATCTTAAATTACGGAAGAAAATAAATAATTAATTGAAAAAAAAATTGGCAAGCCTATATCATTAATACCCAATAATGGGTTATTGCCTCATGTCCTTCAATAAAATGTGCAAATAAACAAGCTATTACTATGGAAGAGTCAAATCTTCCTATCATGGGATTTAAGATAGGTTATTTTCAACGGACAGCCTGTTAAGCCCTTTGCATATTCTTTCATCATTGTTAAAATAACAAATTGATACGAATATGCCTGAGAGCATCTATCAATGGGTTTCACAACTTTTGGAGTGCAATAAAAGTATCGCAAGTGGCGTGCAATGGAGTAAAAATATTCGCTGAGGTATATCTGGGAGTCTTTGATGAAAAAGACTACGATTGGACATGACATGTCTTTTTTAGTGTCCAAGATGGTAAGGAATGAAAAGCACGTGCGCGAGCGGATTTTGTACGGATGTATTGTAATGAATTGTCATTACGGGAACTTGAAAAAACAAATGGATTTACCTAAATCCACCGCGGTGTGCTCAAATCATTTTCTGAACGATTGACGGTCGAGTTGAAAAAGAGCAGCGATAAAAACAATTCACAATTCATGGACCAAAAGGTGAAGATGACATAGAAGGAAAACCCGAACCCTTCTCTTTTCGAACGGTTGGTCGTAGAATAAGAATGTCAACTGGTTAAGTACAAAAATCAAAATAGGCGTGTGGGGTTGAAGTTATTTAGTGAAAAACAGCTCCCAATCGCAACGACAAACAGAACTTTAACAAAGTTTTCATGCGTTGTTATGTGCGATGAAACGTATGTCGTGGAGAATTGCAAACACCTTTTAAGACTGGTTTTCTACTCTGCTATGGCCTGTAAGTCTACAGCTGAGGTTTCAGAACGAAGAACGTATAGAGATTTTCAAAAAAAAAATCCTTGTTTGGCAAGCAATTAGCAAGTATGGCTACAGGGATAATCAACAAGGATATTTACCAAAAAGAGTGCTTGCAGAAGCGATTGGTACCTTTCACCAAAATCCACAACAAAACCTTTATTTGGCATGATTTGGCATCGTGCCATTTTCCTTAAACCTTGATGGAGTGGTACGAAGCAAATCAAGTGAAAATTGTACCAAAAACCACAAATCCGCCAAACTGTCCATAGTTACGTCCAATAGAGAGATATTGGGCTCTGATGATGCGGAAGATTTCTGGGAAGAAACAAGGAATCAAATATATCAAACACTTCCAACAAATTTGGACAAAGACGGCCACCACGGTATCCAGAGAGTCTGTACAAACCCTAATGAATGGTGTTAAGCACAAAGCTCGTAAGTTTTACGCAAATACCGTATAACTATGTTTTGATTTTCGAATTGTTAAATCATATCACATATGTCTGAAGTAAACAACTATATTGGAAAAATAATTCGAAATTTGTGTTTTACTTAAGTTTTGAGGTGTCCGGATTATTGTGGATATAGACCTTATAAAAAAGACATATCAATCGGCACACAAAGGTATAAAATTTTCGCCAGCCACAGCAACCTCTCCCAACCTAGATTTTAATACGCTTAAAAAGACATAAAACAAGAGAATCAAATCATTTCAATATGGTATTGAAAAACAACACAAAGTTGTCGTTTAAGAGAGATTTCATATAAAAACCAATATTTTTGAAGTATTTTGAAATTTATTGCCGCATGACAGAAAAATTAAACCAGCGTTAACCGATCTTAATTGAAATAATCGTTTACTGAGCTATGCGTGTTGATTTTTCACGATTTTTTTGTCTTTTGTCAAAATTTTAAAAATGAGAACATTACGTTTTGGCATGACTCACGTCATACGTTATTTGCTTCATTTATTCCGAACTTAATGCTAAGTTTTTTTTTCATTTAACAGATACATGATTTTGAAATCATGTTTGTTACTGGCTATAGCCTTAAAAGTTCCAAGTTGTGTTGAATGTATTGCAATCATAAAAATCAATTAATATAGGTACAAGGTCCAGCCTTACACCCCTGTTGTGATTGGTCAGCAAAAGTCTCATGTTGTCGATGTATTTTTTTCTGTGTTGGTTGCAATTTTGTGCTGCAGCATCAATTTCGGCAAGTCTGATAGTGGGCTTACACTGATTATCCATGACAGGTGATAATAACCTTTTTTGCATGACGTGGTTGATGAATGCTTCCCTATCTCATGATGTTCATTATAAGACAGTGGTAGACTGGTCACTAAGTCAAATATACCATTCTTTGATAAGCGCGGTAAGCAAAAAGCTCGTCTTGGCTTTATTTTGTTTCTGTATGGGAAACCGGGTAGGTATCAGAAACGATAAACAGCTTACGCATCTGGAAAATATTACTCAGAATTATGTAAAACTTGACTCATAGCATGTAAAACATTGATAAAATTGGCAAAGCTCCACATGGATTTCATCTTGAATGAGAATCACTAAATCATCAAACTTATAAGTAAAGTCAACTTGCCAGTTCATTTATAACTTTTCTATGTTATGACCAGCTCAGGAAGCTGAAAATCATCATAATACAGTAGAAAAAACCCTTTTTGTTTTCTGTATTATCGAGATTTGCTTTTGGGCTGATTTATCTCTCGTCACTTAAACATTTATTTGAGTATTTTGTGACTTTTCCCGGGGTGAGATTTGAACTCGTGACTTTGTCATCAGAAGTAAGGATGCTAACCACTACGCCGGAGTTGCCTCCTACTAACATATTTATCTTTGAGATTTGAAATAGATATATAGAAGATGACATTCATTAATATATTTTTTCGCATGAAAGATCCAGGTTGCCGAAATACTTTCGTCCTTTTATTTAATCAGATATAGGTAGTTGAATAAAAGTCATACCAGTATTCAAACGGTGCTGATGTGGGAACATATAAAAAGGCATATTTGGTTTATTGGTTAGTTAAACTTTACACCACTGATTTGTCAGATTTTCAATTTGTTAATGTAGATACAACTGTTATATAAAGTGGATAGGTATTTAAATTCATAACACATATCAGTCTGTCCTTTGGTGAATATCTTTGTGCAAAAAATCCGTCATTGATGTCATTTGATTGTTATGGATAGTTCTTACCAACTATTCGATTTGGAAATGAGTGCCATAGAAAATTAGTGTTTTTCGTCACCACACTCAGTGAAATAAACTTAAGATAGTGATAAGATTGCATTATGATTATTTGCCATAAGAAATAAGTATGAATTTAATGAATTTTTCTTATGAAATATAATGATGTTGAAAAAATAAAAATATGCAACAACCTCGATTCGAACCTTGAACGTTAAGGTTTTGGGTCCAGTGACGTGCCCACTAGTATATATCAACAGTTGTAATTAGGAAAGCTTAAAGGCGTACTAAAACAATATCGTGTAAAACAAAATCCATGCATAAGTCAGCCTTATGGAATTCATCAGTATCGTTCATAAGTTGAACCTTAATAAATTCTTAAATTTATTTGTATAACAATCGTATAATTTTATATAATCGTAACAATCACTTGAAATGCTCGTATAATAAATGGTGTTATTGCCAATTGGATAAAAAATATAATTCAAAGTTGCCTTCATTTTATTGGTTTAAAAATTCAAATAATCGTTTTCAATGCAGGATTTAATAAATAAAATATTTCAGCGCTATTTGGTTTTATTTTATTAAAATGGTTAACTGTCACAAATATCTAAATAGCTTCAATTTTGACCGACTTGTTTAGATAAATTTAAATATTTTTTTGCAATTATAGATAACAAATGGAATATGAGGGCTCAAACAATCCTATTCTGATGAATTCGTTCGTTTCATTTTAGTCGACCTTGATAAACCTTAACTTAGACCGGTCTTAATAATTTTGAATATTGGATATTTTGGATACATGTTCAGTTCAGTTAGATGATTTTTTTTTCTTTAGCATTTCAAGCTCACTGCTTTCACAATTCGCTTATTGCTTGCTCTCATCTCAGTGTTCTAAATGCACTTCCACAGTTATTAATTGAGAGCTTTCGATGCCAAGTACCATTTTTGCATTAGTATGATTGTGTGGCAAGTACAATCATACGCTATGCCCAGGGAGTCGAGAAATTTTTCTTTACGACAAATTCCTAGACCAGACCGGCAATCGAACCCAGCCACCTCCAGCATGGTATTGCTTTGTAGCTGCGCCTTTATCGACCGAGCTAAGGGAGGACAACGTTAAATTATTACTTATCTGTGATCCAAAACTCAGTTTAATTTTTAACTTTTTATTTCTGGCCCACTGCCCGAATCATTGGGACAAATGAATGTCCAAAAAAGGTGATTAAAAGTATGTACTTGCAGAATGTACTTGAAATGTCCTTTTTTTTGCCAATATTTGAACAATATTTGCTTCTGTTGAAGTTAAACGTTTTTGTTACTTATGTTCAAAAATTGAACATTTTTGTTTCTACATTCTCTAAAAGTTTTCTACATATTGTTTCAGAAAACCTTTTAATAAAAAAAATAACGATAAAAAACTATTTTTCCACATCCACACTACCCTTATTCAGACAAATTCATCATATAATGAATCCACGTAGCGAAATGATGTTGGTGATTTTAGCAGATTTAATGAATACCACCATTTATGGGTGGTGATTTAATGAATTAATTTTCTTTATTGTTGCAAATGCATTTGTTACTCTATCTCATGAGAATGAGAAAATTTCTCATTTAATTTGTTTTGCAGACAAACTCTTCCAAAGATATAACATTTCAAGCGCTAGAGGTTTTGAAGTTTTCGATTTTTGTCCCTAAGACTTAGTCGATTTCATAACTGGAAACGGCGTATCAAGATTCACCGTTCCAAGACTTGTGGCCTGTTCACGTTCGTTAGTAGCTCAAGGCCCTTACAATTGTGTGATCAAGTAGTATTGTGGAAATAACAGACAATCGTCACTCTGAAACTCGCCAGCTGATAGTCAACATATTGGTACAGTTGTAGAGAGAGTGTCAAAAAAGTTGAGACGTTAATCTAATCAGTTGTTTAGTGCCAACAAAAATGAGTTCAATGAGCATTTAGCCATGAAAGACTTGACTCCAGAAGTGGTCTTCTGGAAATCGTCCTTGTGCATAAGTACCAGAGCCTCAGTGTTCAGATCAGTGATGAGAAAATCTTTTTGCGAATAAAATTTCATGAATGATATTCTACCGTTACATCCTTAAGTAACTAAAGTATTTTTTGACCTATTGTTCAACATGTTGAATATTGATGATCTTTCTGTTAACCCCAAGAACCCACAAAAAAACAATAAAAAGTTCGACGTAACGCTTGCATAAAAAAAGGGGCAAGGTTCACCTATTTTTCATGTGACTATACTGCCCGCTGGTAGTGAGTCCACCGATGAATCTTCAATAAATATAAGTAGGCTATATACAGAAAACAATTGACAGCTTTATGAGTTCGTTAACGGCAACCATGGCAAAAGTAGTAAAGTTACTACGTTCGATGGTTTGTAATTACCGTCGGCTCCCCCGTAGCGAAGAAATCCATCATGGTGCCGCAATTTGTGTCAACCGGATACATCCGAGTGGCCAAATAGATGTTCCTGGTGCTCCTGGAGAAAGGTTAAAGCATTGACCGGAAGGTACCGCACGCTCTGAAGCGGAAGACGTAAGGCAAGGTGGCGAAATTCTTCCTTGCCTTGAGCCGGCCATCCAAATGCCGGGAATGAAAGTGCTCGTCAAGGATGCCTTCCCTGTGAACCGCAACGTGGTTGTGATCATGCCTAAGTAACACACAAAACATCTTTTTAGAATAATGTATGATTGTTTGTATTATAAATGTATTTTAAACGTATTGCAAAACATGTCAAGTTTTGTGCGGTTTGTATCTCTCGTATTCAATATCACTCTGACGAACGGTCGAGCTAAAAATCCCTTTTTACTGCTGCAAGTGATTAATACTTTATTATTGTTCTTATGAACATGGTTCTAAAACATAAACAGGACAAGATTTTATGGGCAGTTCTATATAATGTTGAAATAACATTACACCAACCATGTTTTGCTTAACATGTTTTTTCCATAACTTTGTTGTACAAGATTGTGGTTTCAATGCCAACGGGAAGAGGCTCATAGGTACTCAGAGTTGACTTTTCAACAAGGGACTATTCACAAACTACGTAGACTCATTTTTGAAATTCTCAGACCCCCCTCGTAGATTTTTCTCCATACATTTTTTTGAAATTTTGTATGGAGCGTAGACTTTGGTCAGACCCCCTCCCCCCAGAATTGTCTACGTGGTTTATGAATAGCCCCCAATCGGAATTGGCGCTTGGCGATGTAATATTTTTGTATGAGGATAATTTTATTCCATTTTATGTTTTGTAAGGCTTCACTTTTTGCGCTTATTACGTCATATTAAAGTATGAAATGAAGTATTATACACCTAAATTTGTAACCTGTTTTTGTCACTTAACAGTACTTAAAACTTGTCTAATACAAGCTGTGTGGCTTGGGTGGGCAACGAGACGTACCTGGGAAATACCACCTGAAGGAAGATGTCGTGTTCTGGCCGGATTATGTTTGTATCTGACCCCGGGACATGACGCGAAGTGATCGTTAGAGTAGATGGAGTGTTTGAAGATCCTTGTCGTCCCTAAAAAGACCGACCCATCCAACGTGCTTCAATTGTACCCAATTTAAAATCTGGACATGCCTGAAGTGGAGGATCTATTCGAGCAATTTCGTGGCGACCAGAGAGCTGAAGAATATGCCAAAATCTAGTTTTCGAAGGCTATGGCCAATGTTCCCGTCAACTGCCGTTAGGCCACCCGGCAGGGAGTAGAATCATTTTTGTAAAATCATAAAATAATACAGGAACCCTGAAACTTTGATTTGTTGTGAAATCTTCTATAATTTTTCCGCATTATTTCCTTAAAGTGTCTCTTTTTTAATGCAAACATTATTTCACATTATGTTGGTCAATATAAAAAAATCAATATGCTCAATCAATCAATCAACTAGTATACAATTATTCAAGTTCTTAAACTATCATTGCAAGAGATTTTTTTTTGCATTCACGCAGCGTCAAGTCGAGTAATGGCATCTTTTGTTTTGTTTTCTGAATAATCAGCAGATCAGTTAATAATAATGCACCACTTTTGCGTCAAAATGAACTTCTCTTTATTACTGTGCGGCTGGGTTGCTCAGTGGCTACCCGTTTTGCTTAAGGAGTGTATCGAAAATAAGCTATCCACAAACTTTCTTTCAAATTATGTTGAAAACCGATATTTTATTCATACAAAAAATTGATCCTTTATTGTACGAGGTTAAACTTGAACATAATGAAGGCCGGATGAAATTTAAGTTATTCCTTCACACATTTTCGAACTTTGGATCGAATGCTCTTCATCAAGTTCCGGAGAAGTGTTGCATCGCGTTTTTTGGACGCTTGAGCCCAAATTTTTTTGAACTCCTGCATGTTCCCAGCTGCCTTACCAGTCTTCTTGAAGACCCTCTTCACGATTGCCCAGTAACGTTCGATGGGTCGAAGCTGAGGGCAATTTGGTTGATTGATATTTTTCTCAACGAAATCTATACCCTTTTCCGCAAGCCAATTGAGAGTGGTTTTGGCATAGTAAGCCGACGCTAAATCCGGCCAAAACAGTGGAGGTGTACTATGCTTCTTATATAAAGGCAACAATCTCTTCTGGAGACACTCAGATCGATAGATTTCCGCATTTATAGTTCCGGTAGTGTAACAAATGGTTGACTTCAAACCACAGGAACATATTGCTTGCCATACCAGTACCTTTCGACCGAATTTCTCCACTTGAATCGACCTGTTCGCATCGCTCACATCCTCCCCAACGACGGCAGTAAAGTATTGTGGACCTGGAAGGGGTTTTGAGTCCTCCTTTACATAGGTCTCATCGTCCATCAAAGCGCATGCATCCGGACGCTGCAAAAGACGCGAATACAATTTCCGGGCCCTTGTTGCTGCTCGCTTCTTCTGTTCTGCACTCTGTTTCGAGATTTTCTGCTTCTTGTAGGTCTTCAGGTGGTTTCGCCTCTTGATACGCTGGATCATTCCGACATTCGTTCCTGCTTTTTTGGCCAAATCACGTATTGACATTGATTTGTTCTTCATGATTAGAGATACCACTTTCTGCTCCAGTTTTGGGTTGGAAGAACCGGGTTTTCTGCCTCTTCCTGGTAGCTCATCCAAAGAATAGTGTTCCCCAAACTTATTAATGATGGTATTAACACTCGCATAATGAATTCCAAACCGCTTCGCTAATTTTCGCATAGTAATACCCTTCTCACTTAGCCATGTGTCCAGAACCTTAATTTTCACTTCCTTTTCAATACGCGACATCTTGAATACAGAATTTGAACCGCACAAACAAGTAAACAAAAGAAAGCTGACAGTCAAACGCACAGCATGCAGTGTTCAGAGCATAAAAACCATCACAAATACATGCGTACAACGCAAATGTATGTGGATAGCTTATATTCGATACACTCCTTACTGAGCAGATGGTCGGGAGTTCAATCCCAGGCCCGTTCCCTCCTTTGCCATAAGTCACTTGCCTCTTTCTATCACCACTAGATTTAAAATAAAAACTATAAGGGACAGCCCAATGGGGTTGTACACAAAGTTGACGTAGCACTACCCAGCAATCTAATTCCCATACACTCCGCTAATTGATTTAAGTCAGTCCTGAAAAGGGCCATGAAAATTCAATTGTACACTCTTTAGAAAGCATTTGGTGGCTCTTTATTATGATACGGCCCCGGTTATATTTTCTACGATGCTTGAGAGGGCCACTATCTTTAACGCGTAGAAGATATTTATGGATTTGTACCAGCCCAGGAGGCTGAAAGCCACTTTAATAAAGATACAAAAAAAAAAATGGATTTGTTGGTTCATTGGTTGTTCAACGCGCTTTGCCATTTACTCCGGTCGTTACGCGGCGTTTATAGCAATGCCATGTTCAGCCGGGGCGCGGTAATCGAAATTTCAAACAACACAAGAGATAAATTCATCCAAACAAACTCTTCAGTTGGCAAATTGATTTGGTCGTCCTGAAAAGGACGGATTTAGTTGACGGGGGAGAAACAGTTCGCGATTGAACTTGGACTTTCTTTCCTGGTTCATCTCCTCTTCATTACGGGTGGCCATCTGCAGGTGACGTGGGATGATTGATTCTTGGCTCGTTGTCACGAGTGGCTTTTTCCCGCCATCTCGTAGGCTTCAGCAGCCATGTTTCTCGCATCTAGGTTGACGGGAGCGTCGGCAACAACAGCCAACTGCACCAACGCCTCTCCGAGCAACGACTGCTCGCCAGTACACCCTCCATGGTGCTTGCTGTCGCCTACTGCGATCCTACAGCCACCAGCCACTGCACAGCTTAACGACTGTCGTAAGACTGAATCAAAATGTTCTGCTAAGAGCTATTAGGTAATGGCGTCGGATGCTAGTGCACGAAAGAAGGCGGTACCAACGAAGGCAATGTGATACAAATTGCAAAATTACAACAATAATTAGTTTTAATTATTACACGCTAGACGGATGATTTTCTTAACCGAAACAATCCTAATTTATTTGCCACCGCCAGCAACTAATCCGCTATGCACAACTAGGAACTACAACGAACTCAACCACATGGTCGGTCTGAAGTGTCGCAGTTCGGTTCGAATTATTCGTTCTAGAATTTCGTTCGTTGGTTGTTCAACGTTTCAGCCGGGGCGTGGTAATTGAAATTAATTTGAAACAGCACAAGAGAAAATTTTAACCAAATAAACTATTTAGTTGGAAAATTGATTTGATCATCCTGAAAAGGACGGAGAACTTAGTGAGGTAATAAATATCTCTTAACTCCTAATGTCCTCCTCCTCATTATATCTATGGTTTATTGAAATTTATGTTTAAATTTACCATGAACTATGTTGAAGTGTAGGTGAGAACTACAAAACAACGGGTAAGCCGAAGCCAATAAAAATGATGACAGATCAACGTACTTCGAAAAATCTGATTTTGAGTCTTACGGAAAAATGACGTTTATGACCACTCCATGACAGTTATTTTACGATAAACTCGTTTCATATAGCATTCAAAACAATAGGACTAAGGTGTGATTTTTTTTCTACAAAATATTCCTCTAAAAAGAATTGAGTTACATGTTCTACGCCTAGTTCACAGTTTTTCGCCAACTTCTAAAGCTGGAGTCATATAATTTCTGGACGCAAAAAACGGATCTATTTTGAAACCATAAAATTGAAACTATAAAATAGAAATGTTGAGTACTCAAAATGAAGGTCAATTATTGCATAGCAGGAAAAATAGCAAAACAACTATTCCGATATTCCGATTTGGTCTTGAACCTTTTTTTTTCGAATACTACACATCATATTTTGAACACTCTTTATCTCTGTTACATCTCGAGTCACTTTTCCACTATCCTTAAACTTCGTTTTGACAACTGCCCAATATTATCAATGTCCTTTTCGAGGAAATTCACCCCATTGTCTCGATACCACTTCTTCGCTGTAGTGGCAGATTGCCAAATCAGGACTAAAGGTCCATTGTGTGCTTTAATGTACGGAAGAATACGGTTTCTCAGGCACTCCTGCTTGTTCATTTTTGGAATCCATAGTCTTGTTTGTTATGAAAACTTAGGTTTTTGTCTACAGCTGCAAATACCTTGCCAGATCATAAACTTTCTTGTGAATTCATCGGCAAAAACGAATTCGAACATACTAAGGAAATTAGTTCGACCTGTAGCTTTATAGAACTTTTGTCCAAGAAGCTGCGCATTACTGCTCATACGTTTCATCACCCACGAGGATGCATCTTTCGTACTTCATAAGAACATCATTAAACAGCTTCCGGGCACCTCGTCTGGCTAATAGATTCTGCTTCAATGTCTTGTTTGGTTGCTTAATGGCTCGAAAAGATCGAAATCCTTCTCTCAGGCGAATTCTTCTGACGGTGCATTGGCTGTCATTGAATTTCATGGCGATATCATAATCCAACAGCCCTGGGTTTGCCCAGATCGTTCTAAACATTTTCAAATTTAACTTTCAATCCTTAGTTGAACTACGACGCTTGATATGATCCTGCCGCCCACGAACGCTGCACACGGTCGATTTAGCTGATTTTAACGACTTTCCGATTTTCTAACTTGACGTTTCAGTTTGCGGCTTCCATCAAGTATAACTTCTTTGAAACATAATGAATTGTGTCTTGAATTGAACTTTTCAGCACTTAAGGAGAAATAGGCATAATATTTAACTTACGGAAAAGAATGCTATATGTGTCAAGAGAAATCTTTCCATCAATCACTTTTCCCAAGACCATCTTTCGGTTGAACGTCAAGTTAATGAATTATTTATTGATTCTTACAGCAGTAATTTTAGGATATAAATCATTCACAGTTTTACATGCCTGCTGTTTGTCATAGTAACTTTGATTTTTGGATGCATTCCACACAGAAGACGCTACAATCTTTCCTTATGAGTGCCCAAGATCATCATCTCGTTAAATATTATTATGCTCATGTGCATTCGAAAAGTAGCCTTGAGCAATGTTGAAGCTGGATACATTTCTCGTAAGTACAGGTAGCAAACGTTTCCGAATGCCAAAAATGGAAGAATAAAAGAGTAAGCAAAAGTTTTTTTTTCCAAAGAAAATCCTACAGACATTTTAAAGGGCCAGTGCAGTGCAGTTCGAGTTAAAATTTTGGGAGAAAAACCATGATTAAAAATTTAGGCGTGTGGAGCTGATTCACAACTTTGAACCACTCTAATGGCCATTCTTTATGATTCGGGTTTCGGTGTTTGTGACTGTACCTATTTTTTATTTAGAATGCTCACATTTGACCTGGTATTTTGTTCGCTATTCAGTGGATGTCACTAACAAGTCCACGTCCAGTGCTGTTGTCATAAAATTAATTATGGTAAAACTCGAATGCGCCAATATTAAAATTTTGATAAAACTAGTTCGTCATTGACTAACCACGACCACCCTCCACATCTCTTCGAAGTTTAATTAGTGCAAATCTTAGCTACACACGGGACTTCAAGCGTGAAATTGCAAACACATGTTTGTTGACATGTTTAACCTTTCAAGTGTGAAGTGATAGTAAATTTAACCTCGGGCTTGCTTGAGGAAATATTTTGAATCCATTTTAGCTTTAAAAGCTGAACAAATCAATCCTTTTATACTGGCCGTTTCAGCTAGAATGTACTTGTTTTCATTTTGATCTTTTTCTGACACTCGGTTCAAGGACAGCCTGAGTTGACTCCAAGAAATTTCTTTGTTAGAAGGTTGTAAAAATTCCTCAATCTTGCAAATTTGGGTGAAACATTGTGATAAAAGTGCTTTTTACTTCTATAAATTTAAAATAAAATTATAACATCTTGATACAAAACAAAATTTCACAAGAAGATAGTTTTTTGTATACATATCTTCACACAACACTACAACACTGCACAGTTTCTCGGTAGCTGGATAGACGTAACCGTAAAATGTTTGAATAAAGGGTGTTTCGATCAAAATTTGGTCGACTTAAAATTGACGCATTTCCTTTCATTGTGCATTAAAAACATGTGCACAACCAATTTTTAGGTGTGTGCGTGTAGCATCATGCCTCTATTTTGATTTTGAGATTAGCACTTCAGTTATCAAAATGTCGTCGAAGGAAGAGAAGCAACGCATCAACATTTTGCACGTGCATGGCGAAAATCCAAACTACTCTCACGCCAAGTTGGCGAAATTGTTGAATGTGGCTAAATCAACTGTTACCAACGTATTAAAAGTGTTCGGTAAACGTTTGGCAACAGCCAGGAAAGCTGTATCGGAGGAAATCAAAAGCCGGAGGCCACAGCGACGACAAAAAGAGTTGCCCGCTGTTTCGAGCGGAACCCCAACCTCTTCGTCCGAGATGTCGCAAAGAAGCTGGGAGTGGCGCCTTCAACCGTGGATAGAGCTAAAAAACGAGCTGGACTCTCGACTTACAAGAAAGTGGTGACTCCAAACCGCGACAATAAACAAAACACGTCGGCCAAAGCACGATCGCGAAAGTTGTACACGACGATGCTGACGAAGTTAGATTGCGTGGTACAGGACGATGAAACTTACGTCAAGGTAGACTTTAAACAGCTTCCTGGACAGGAATTTTACACGGCAACCAGACGGGGAAAGGTGGCAGATATTTTCTAGAACATTAAACTGTCAAAGTTCGCGTTTAAATATCCGGTGTGGCTGGCCATCTGTACCTGTGGCTTGAAGAGCAACGTTTACATTGCGACCGGAACCACCAACCTGGAAATTTATCTGAGCGAGTGTCTACAAAAACGTCTACTGCCTTTCCTGAAGCGACACAATTGTTCCGTTCTATTTTGGCCGGATTTGGCATCTTTCCATTACGGAAAAAAGGCCATGGAGTGGTATGCTGCCAACAACGTTCAAGTGGTGCCCAAGGACAAGAACCCTCCCAACACGCCAGAGCTCCGCCCAATCGAACAATATTGGGCCATCATCAAGCGGAACCTTAAGAAGACTCAAAAAGCTGTTATGAGGGAGAAACAGTTCAAAGCATACTGGCGTTCTGTGGCGAATAAAGTGGACAAGGAGACTGTACACACTCTTATGGCAGTTGTTAAACGAAAGACCCGACAACTCGCATTCGGTAAAAAGGAAGCTTAGCTGAATATTTCTCCTGTATTCTGTATTAACTGAACTTGAAAAAGAAAAAGAATTTGACTTATTAATAAAAACTTTGATCGACTCACACATCCCATTCTGACGTTTCGTTAGCATAATGTCACAAATCAATAGTCGTGCCTTGGAAGTTTAATTAGTTTCGAGGATAAATATGAGACTAGTAAAAGGGATCGATACGTCTGCTCATGGAGGGTTGTCATTGTGTTGTTGATCTTGTGGATCAGTGAGTGAACGGATAGGAAAATTAACAGACTATCCGACGCAATACTTTTTACGAATCGTATCGTCGTTTAATCTGACAAGGGGTCATATAGAAGTGCGGGAGTTTGCCATCAGTTTATTTTTTCGTAGGCGAATTGTAAGTTGGGGTGGTATGAGTTGAAAAAACTAGGACTTGTTGCAGGGGAGAATAGTATAAAATGCACGGGTGGGGTAGAATGACCCACTCAATAAATATGCTCAAATCTTCAAAACTATAGCTTTAATGGAATGATGCTTTATCTATTATTACATAAAACAGCATAACTCATAATTTCGTAGTACAATAAGGCACTAAATACACCAAAATGTGATCAAAACTGTAGAAATGTTCATGACTGTACCTCACATGTAAATAATAGTGTTAGAAAAATAATCTTTTACCATGCGTTAATATCCATGGTTTGTAATAAATTCACTTCACATGTATAGCACACAACAAAACTTCAAGATGGTATCAAAACTTGACTATAATTCCACGTATTTTTAAAATATTTAGACAAAACTATGCAAAACTACAACTGGGGCAGAACGCACCGTGGCGTTAAATACGTCTACACGCTTAGAAAAAAGCACCCAGTAGAGCGGTTAAGTTAGGAAGCCAATGATGGGTATAATGATGTTAACCTACCTTTGGGTATAAATAACTTACTTCTGGTAAATTTCTACCAAAAAGTACGTAATTTAAAGCCAATGACTGGTAAACATAACTATACCCAACGTTGGTGAGGAGTTGGCAACATATCGCAACGTTTTGCTATCCTTATACCCATTGGCAGCTTGACTACCAAACAGAGCTTAAAGGATGTGTTGCAACCTCCTCACTTTACAACTATAATGAGTAACTTTTTATAGCCGTGTTTGTACGTTTTACAAGCGGTGCATGCTATGCCAATATTGTGGTGTATCATACCTAATGTTGTGGTGCGTCTTACCCCAATTTAGGGGTGCATATTGAGCAATGAAACAGGCGTTTTACCCCAGTGTCGTCTTGGGATCAAATTGGAAAAGGTTTAAAAAATCATGAAAAATCATCGTTTTGAATTTAAATCATATTTGATCTACAACGAAATCATTGTAATGTACCATAGTCAATAACTTCTTCCTAAATTTCAGCTTCCATTCCCTAGTAATTCACTATGTTGCTTTAACGGTGCGTTTTGTACCATCCTCCCCTACCTTATCCTGTGGTAGTAAAGATTGGACTCGGAAAAAATGCGACACTTTGTTTTGGGTGTAACTTTTTATCGCGTATTTTTATCAGTAAAAAATAATGATACTTTGGGTTGTAATAGTTTAGAGTGTTATGTTGCAAAATTTTATTGTGATCTGTTAAGTAGTTTTTATGATGCATTCGAAACAAGAAGAGCTCCGCCAGCAAATCTTGGGCGCGGTGATCGATAATCCTGGTCAGTCTCGCTTCGTGCCATTACGCCAAGCCTGTAATGGATTGGTACGAAGCGAAGGGCGTTAATGTGGTCCCGAAGGAGGCGAACCCGCCAAATACACCAGAACTTCGTCCGATCGAAAATATTTGGGCGATAATGAAGAAGAAGTTGAAGAAAAGCGGAAAAAAATTCAAAACCGATGTAGCTTTGAAGAAAAACTGGGAGAAATTGTGTAAGGAAGATGGACAAAGCCTCGCCCAAGATCTCATGAGCAGTGTTATGAGAAATGTACGAGCATTCAGCTTTGGGGAGGAAATTCAATAAATAAATTATGCCAAAACATAGCTAATAAATAGTTATTTAATCCCTGAAAAATTGAGAAGTATCCAATCAAAAATGAATTTTTGGTGATCATTTTTGTGTGTCTCATTTTTTCCGAGTCCAATGTTTAATAGAAATATCTTGTAGTATTTCCATTACTGGATTATTAAGTTTGATTATCAGTGCTGCAAATTTTCATTGCGACTAAGAATATGGTGTATTGTGAAATTGTAGTTCTTGGCTACTTTAAAACGTTGTCGAAGAGTGCTTTGCTCTAACTGCTTTATTTTAAGTATAATATTCACAGTTATATTCAAATTATGTCTAATGGTGAAGATCATTTGAATAATTCAATAATCCGCTCACTGCTACACGTTAGAGGTTAGCGTTAAAGCAAAGCATAGTGAGGAAAATTGATGAAAATAATCATGCAACCAATTTTATCATACATGATATTTTGAAAATCAACATTTGGAACAAGTTATTGGCAAAATTATCGCATTGAGTCGAAACGAAAATTACAGCACTGTTGGTGATATAGGGTAACCCATGGCAGTTCCTTCGATCTTTACAAAGAACTGACTCCTGAACGATAAATAACTAACGACAGAATCTCCGTGAGCGGTCTGACTCTATCCTAGGTATTTATAATATAATGTGCTACCAACTGTGTTTGGATATTTGTTTACAAAGATACTACATCAAATGACACAATTTTTTTATTCGATAATTTTCTGTCAGCCTATTTCCTCACGTGGTGACAACCATGGACGCCAGGAAAACAAAGCCACCACCTGGACCCTACATATCGCACTCAGCAACACATCAGCCGGGACCAACGGCTTTACTTCTCTTCCGTAGAGAGACGTGACCAGAGATTTTTTCGTCTCAGAAAAATCCCACCGGCCTCGACTGGGATTGAACCCAGATCTACTGGGGTGCCAAGTGACAGTCAAGGTTCAACAAAAAAAAAAATCAATTTTAACAAGCGCGTAAAATTTCCCCTCATTTAATCCAAAGGAGGCGTAAAAAACGAAATTGTTTGCAATATTTCATGCGCCATACAACAATGTTTGCAATCTTTCATACAACAAGCTAGATTCAGGCGTTATTTAGCTTAAATTTACATGAAATATCCCATTATTTTCACCCAAATCTAGCATTTCCTTTACGTGATTAGATAACGCAGAAAATTCAATGTTTTTTTTTATCTGTGTTACCACTACACCACCGGCAAATGACACCATTACGTAACCGTGGGGTGGGGTGAGGGTGGTATCGAAACAGTGTATTGGCCGAAACTGAACGCCTCTCCGAAGTTGTATTTGTTATCCAGCGAGGCTTGTAGTATTTGGAAACACTAACTTGGACTGTTGTTGTTGTTGTTTGATACTTGTTAGTGGGGTATCGTCAACTATAGCTGTAGGGATTGATACCATTGAATATTTTTTGCTCTTCCTACACAAAGTGTGTAATGATCGCTTAAAAAATCGAATTTCTATCTGTAGCCCGGAGGGCTGACTGCTATATACCAATGAACTCAGCTCGATCAACTGAGTACATTTCTGTGTTAGTAAGCGTGTTTTTTCTTCTTTTATTCTAATTGTAAAGCCTTAGAAGTTTCAAACGCCCGGGCTGTAGTGTTTTTAGCACGATGTGGGACTCACTGGAACACTGGGAACACCGCGTGTTTGAATCCATGCAGATACTTTCTTTAGCAGCCATGACCTGACAGGAACTGCGTCAAGTAAAAGTTGAGTTCACCCAGGACCAGAAAGCCGGTATGTGTGTGTGTGTCCACCTGCCTTTCTCTGCCGTTTTTCAATTCTGCTGCCACTTCGCCAACTATACCACTCGCATGATCTTCCAAACTACTCTAGTTTCCTTCCTTGTGTTTTCCGGTAGGGTAATGCCGATAGGCATCATTCCAGTGATAACAAATAATGCTTTCTGTAAGCTCACACGACTCGCATAGTCATGAGACGATACGTCCTGTTCAACTTCGCTCGGTTCTTCTAGGTTTTCAGTGCGGAAACCCAGACTGGACCCCCACCTTATCGATGAGAAAACACTTGCCAGGAGACGCCTCTTGCTGCTTCTTGGTCCACTTATATTCGGCATGATTCTAGCTACCAGTGTGATAGCCTTTGCCACCTTGTCACAGGCATAGTTGACGTGGCTGTTCAAACTCAGTCGGTAATCGATCATTTGGATCACGATGTCCTCCAATGGTGATTTCACTCCACTGTACTGCTTTACAGTTGCTGACCAATAGCAATTGTGTCGATCGCTTCAGTCAACAGTTCAACTGAAACTATGAGTACGACGTCGTCCGCAAAGCCAACGATCTCTACTCCAATCGGCGGTTCAGCGTCAACACGCGCCTCTGTGTGGGTGTGTGCGGGGGGAAGTGTTAGTATATGTTTTCTAGTAGGTTGATGGAAATCATGATCAACTAACCCAACGCAGAGATCTGCACTTAGTCATGGTGCACTGTTTCAGAGCGTCGTCAGGGTCGACTTCTGATCCCACTAACGACCGTATCCTTGTTGTACCATCAGAAGAATTATATTATAGTTTAATTGACCTATATTTTTTGTTTTAATTCTGATCGCTGAGTATTTTGTTTTTTTCCTTGAAAATATTTAAACAAATTGTATAAGAATTACTTCAAGTACTTGATATACTTGATTTTCTCTAGTACTAAGTCATCTCCCTCTTCTATATTATAAAATGGAAATACCCACGAACCTCGAGACAACCACGAGTAATCGTTTTCACTCTTTTAAATTCAGTTCTGATGAATACTGGAAATGAAATATTGGCTATTTAAATTTGATTCGATAGAGCTTGTACAAATCAATTATTTAAAAATGTTTATTAAAATTTATTAAAAAAATACTTTGTACTACTGTAGTTAACTTATAAGTATGTATTTATAGTAAGCATTTAATGTATGAGAATGTATTACTGTTGTTGATAACAACAAAATGTCAGTTTGGAACCCATAATGCTTCTGATTAGCTGAGATAAATTGATACCAGGAGCTTTCGATCGAGATTCAGCAAACATTATTAAGTATGTGTAAAAAAACCAAACTATCTCTGTCTCCCCTATTGCTTCTCGCAGTCCAACTTGAAATGGTGCACCTGACCTTCATTTCAACTATAATGCCACTCATTACACGTTGTACAAGTGCCTCACTTTTTATACGGTTTATCCGCTCTGGAGGTTTATACTTTCGCACCAACCGCTCATCCATGCGTACGTCTGTCTCCCGTGGAATGTAGTGCATGTATGAAAGATTTAAGGCTACTAGGCTCGTTGGTGAACGTTGGCTCGATTCGACACTTGAAACAGCTCCGCTGAGAGGCTGAGGTGTAGAGTGCAGAAAAAATCTAAAGCTATCCGAAGTGTAATGAAGAACGTGTTTCCAGTGCTCACGAGGTTGGGATGTTGTGGTGACAGGATGAAGTCAAAGCCACAATTACCGTTCAATTCGAACTGGTGCAAAGTGGTTTAATCTAACATAGGGCAGACAATTAAGTAACCTTGATATAGGCTTTCACAAAGCATTGATCCCAATCTTTTTTTTTCTTATATCGCTAAGACGTTCTAATATTTCTTCATTGCATAGTGAGTAGGTAAATCATCTAAGAATTAAGTTCAATACTGATTATGACCAAAACGTTAGTGAAAAATATAGTATTTTGTTGCAGCTATACGCAAATTATTTTATCTCTATTTATGACGAACTTTGAATCACATACGCATTGTTTTTTGACTTCCTAAAAATAAGGTTGCTTTGTTGAACACATGTTGATGAAATTCGGTTTTATTTTCCGTAGAGCGAGGCTGAACGAAAAAAGTTACACACCTTTTGCATGTCGCTTGATCTGCGAGAATAAACCGGTTTCGATCTTTGTTCTTTAATCTAATCAATAAGTTGTTTACCGGAAGCAAGTTCAATTTACCAGCCGTTATAATTAGACTATTTTTTGTGGGTCGTTTAATTTTGAAAGGCAGTGTCGCATGGCAGTAACAGTAGCCGAAGCATGGTCACGTTTGACTGCTTAGCCGAACGTAAGTGACAGGTTAGGAAATCCTCCGTGATTACAGTTGGATACCGTCAGAACGAACAACCCAAACAAAAACTGAATCGGAGAACCATGGCAATCCATTTCTCAAAATGCGGAAACGTTTACCGTTCTTTCGTAGGTATGAAAAAAAGTTGTTACCAGGCAAAGCAACATCGAACACAGGAGAAGCAGTAGGTGCACAAGCACGAGCCACACCATCGAACCGAGGTGCTCCACACTTGTCTGTCACATATGTGTTTAACCTCTAACAAATTGTTTTCCGCAAACGCAACCATCCAGTTTCACAGCGCCTAGCAAGTGGCATAGAGCTGCTATACTACCTTGGCCAGTAGAACCACACCAAGACGAATAATTGATATTCCTCTATTGCACAGGGTTGGGCAGATGTATTCGATAAAAGTCATAGTAGTAAGAGGTGCAGTTTACGAGGAAAACTAAACTGGCATAAGGGATAGTTGGTTACGCATTCGGATATCAGTATTTAATGGTGGTGGGCTCCATCCAGTATCCTAGGATTAAATCACGATCAAAAATGTTCAGCTGCTCCGTTATCATTCAAATGTTTGAAGGAATATTCAAGTAAACGTGCCATTCATAATAAATTACAAGTGTAGTAACATTTTCGGTTTTAGGGTTTTTTTTTGTTTTTTGTTTGGACAGCTTGGATGCTTCAAGGTTTAAGAATGGTTATTTAGTTCTTTATTGTAATTTTAATTCTTTTCAGCATTTTGGTGTGAATGAATTAGAGATATTGGGATTTAGAATAAAAGACTTGCAGTAAAATGAAATTTTCATTTCCGATTATCATAAGGACCTTATAGAAAAAAAAGTATCGTCCTGAATGTACAAATAAAAAAAATAGAATAGCACATTTGCATGATTTAAAACCTCTTCAAACCATTCATTTCATTAACTTCAGTTATATTTATGGTTCACAAAGATTAAATCAAATTTTCTGATTGACCGCTCTTCCTTTATTACTGCACAGTTATTTTGTACATTTACTGGAAGCTGATGTCCAATTTTTCATAAAGTCTTCTTTGTGCCCTCCTTCATTAAAATCCTTTGGATAATCGCACAGTGACTTTTTTTTCGTTATATTGACTTTAAGCTAAAGGCTATTATAATAAGTTTTCACCCATTACGAGGAGAGTGCCAAAGGGACCGCCCCAATTATTAGGGAATTCGAGTTTCTTATTTAATTTGATTTTTATTTGTATTTTATAGTCCGTTTTCGTGGCTTGGTCTCTCCGGTCTACTGGCAGCAGGCATCGTGGAGGGGCCCACTACCGGGCGCACTTTGCCTCTCCTCTTTGTGGTTCTAAATTCGATTGAAAAGGCTGGTATCTTTCAAGAAGAAGAATACCACCGCGATTGATGATAAATCGTCTCCTGATGCTTCCTGAAATCTCGTACTATCTACTTGGGCCTTCTACTGTGGGCCGTGGACGTGTTCCACAAACTGATGCACACGGCATACTGAGCACATGATCTCAAATTCCCTGCCACCGCCCATGTAGTAGGCGAAGCCCACGGTTCCGGTCCTCAGTTTTGACAGCTTTGCAGTTCCCGGTGATCCTTGGGATCCTCTCATTTGATGATATCTCATTTAACCCTCCGTAAGAAGAAATCTCCTGTCCCTCCTTGCCCAGCGCAGTGCCATTCTTCGGCCCATTTATTTTCTATGACTCCCACGACTTATTGTCAGATTTGTATACAGTGCCTGTCGTCTTCTGGAAGCTACCAGGTGGTCAGCCGCTTCATTTCTCGGAATGACCTGGAATCAATATAAACGTTGTATGCGGTGGTGCCATCCACTGATTTTTTTTGGATCCAGGGATGTCTGACGTTGTCCGAATATAGTGCGGCCACTACGCTGGTTGAATCCGTAAAGACGGCGATCGGTCGGTCAGCTGGTGTTATTGCAGAAATTAGAGCCGCTGCTGCCTCTGCAGAAAAACCTTTCACTGGTCTGGAAGACAAGATCAGGCCCTGAGATACCCACACCTACTCTCCCTAGGGTTCGTGGGCCGTCTGAACGATGTGATTCGCATAGCAGGTTGATAGCAGCTCGGCTGCTTTACTTCTGATGGCTACCGTGTTGGAACCTGCTTTGTTGTGGTTTTTGATTGACGGGCCATTTCTTGATTTCAGTATGTTCCAGCTCCACACCGATGGACCCTAGACACCGGTGGGAGCACTTCACCGGCAGTTTCCGTGAGGAGTCGGTTAGCCTCTGTCAAGAAGTTGGCCTCCCCGTTTGGTCCGGAGGTTTTTTCCAGAAATCCGATGGTCCGGTGACATATTGCTCTTAAAGACTGGACTCGGAAAAAATGAGACACACAAAAATGATCACCAAATATTCATTTTAAATTGGATACTTCTCAAATTTTCAGAGATTAAATAACTATTTATTAGCTATGTTTTGGCATAATTTATTTATTGAATTTTTTCCCCCAAGCTGAATGCTCGTACATTTCTCATAACACTGCTCATGAGATCTTGGGCGAGGCTTTGTCCATCTTCCTTACACAATTTCTCCCAGTTTTTCTTCAAAGCTACATCGGTTTTGAATTTTTTTCCGCTTTTCTTCAACTTCTTCTTCATTATCGCCCAAATCTTTTCGATCGGACGAAGTTCTGGTGTATTTGGCGGGTTCGCCTCCTTCGGGACTACATTAACGTTCTTCGCTTCGTACCAATCCATTACAGGCTTGGCGTAATGGCACGAAGCGAGATCCGGCCAGAACAGCGTGGGACCACGGTGAGAGCGGAGGAAGGACAGCAAGCGCTTTTGCAAGCATTCCTCTCGATAAATCTGCCCGTTTATGGTGCCGGTTGTAACGAACGGCTTGCTGTACCGTCCGCACTCGCAGATCGCCTGCCACAACAGGTACTTCTTCGTGAATTTGTGCATCTTTCTCTTCCGGAACTTTTCCGGAACCTCCATGTGGGACGTACCCACAAAACAACTCGAGGTCGGGGATTTGTTTGGTGTCCGCCTTGATATATGTCTCGTCGTCCATGACGAGACAGCCTGGCTTGACCAGCCACTCACGGTACAGCTTCCGCGCACGCAATTTGGCCACCGTGTTTTGCTTGTCAGTCCGGTTTGGCGCCTTCCTGGCCTTATAAAAACGTAGCCCAGCCCGCTTCATGGTCTGCTGGACGAACCACTTCGACGAATTGACCTTTTTGGCCACGTCTCGGGAGGTTATTCTTAAAGTACTGCCTTATCTTCAGCGCCTTCTCTGGGTATTCCGTTTTCGGTTTTTTGCCGCTTCCAGCGCGCCGGTTGATGGTCTTCGTCTCCTGGAACATCTTCACAACGCGGGACACGGTGGAATGATGTATTCCAAGCCTTTTGCCGATCCATCTGTTCGATTGACCAGGATTATCGATCACCGGGCCCAAGATTTGTTGGCGCAGCTCTTCTTGTTTTGAATTCATCTTGAACACTACTTGACAGATCGCAATAAATTTTCAGCGTTTTGGTGAACATAGATGAATTTTCGGAGGATTTGTCGTATAATGAAGATCTGGTCCGTTGTCGAGCGCCACTCAGTGAAACAGGCATGATAATTTTCCACGAACTCATTTATTGTGGTGATAGACGACGGAAGATGATCTAGGATAGCACTTGGTAGGTGGCATTTAGGATTGTGATCGCTCGATAGATTTCACTCTCCAACTTATCACCCTACTTGTAGATGGGGCAAGTTACCCCTTGCATCGGTTTCCCAGATTTGGACTCTTAGACGATGCAGACAGATGGATAGCTTATCCGGCCCTATCTTGATGAGCTAAGCTTCGATGCAGCGGTTTTGTTTTTCTTGAGCAGTTGGATAGCATCCTTAACTTCTCTCAGGATGGGAGCTGGTTTGTTTCCATCATCCGTCGTGGTGTCGTAGTCATTTCTTCCGCTGTCTTGGTTTTCTGTGCTTGTTTTCTCTGCACCATTCAAATGTTCGTCTTAGGGTTGCCTCCACCTATCAATCACCTCACGTGCATCCTTCAGAATGCCTCCATCGTTATCTCTACGAATGTCTGTTTGTGGCGCAAAGCCTTTCGAGATGTGTTGGGCTTCTGATATCATTTTTCTGTTTCTTAAGTGCAGTATAGCTGTTTTTTTCTCTCATACTCCTCTTCTTCCAGACGGCGTTTTTTTTTCGCCGTATAGGCAGTTTCCGATACAAGCTATAATAATCCACGTTCTAACCGTTACATGGGCTCTGTTCCACATATCCGTAGACGTTTTCAGCTGCGTCGTTGATGGCTGATTTGATATTATTCAAGCAGTCCTCAAGAGAGCTCATTCAGCAATGCTGCTGGTAGCCTGCGCGTGAGCTGTGGCGACATCCAGTTGCTTCAGTCGTTCGAAATTGTACCGTGGAAGGCAACGTAACTGTTCGTTGTTAACGATGAATAGTTTTGGTCGCAGTTTTACCATCAACAGGTAGTGATCCGAATCGATGTTAGCAGCACAATAGGTGGTGACAATGTTGCCATCCCATCCCGAGTTTATTAACAGTAATGAAATCTAGGTGGCAAACACATTCATGTTACTGGGCTCATTGGTGATAACCGCTAAGGATACAAGCGAAAGATGCAAAGATATATTCTGGCAGGATATTGTGCCTCCATTGCACACTGGGCCAGGAGACGAAATTAGCAAGACAAAACCTCTAGCGCTTTGAGCATGCATTTTAACAAGATGATTGCTTCAGCATTGTTGCTCAGTTTTATCTGCGCCACAATTTGGTAATAAAAATTAGTTCCAATTTTCACCGCAAGGGCGGCGCTGCGATACTAACTTTTTTATTTCGCCTTCTAGCGGTTTGATGTCTTCGGCAAAGTTGTAGAACATAAAATAATAAGAAAGTTTGCCCAAGACATCAAAGTTCTATGTCTACAAATAACAAAGTTACGATTAGTTTTGTAAAATTTAACTGAAATTTGCGTTTTTTCTACTAATTTTCATATTTTCGTCAAATATATTATTTTTGATACCGTTTATGTGTTGAACCTTATCATTCGCGTATGTTTTGGAAGAGTTCGTATAGTTTTGGGACATAACAAGCGAAATATTAGCCAAAACTTTGAAAAATATCATGAATTTCAAAATTAATTTTCTCAAAAAATTGCAAGTTGTTTCAAAAAATTACTCATGTTTCAGAAAGTACCATATGTGACCTTTCAATTCTGAAATTATGCCCGATACATATTTTGATATATTTGAGATATCTGGATTAATTATAATTAATATTTTTGATCTAGCAACTATTTTTTATTTTATATTTACTATTATTTCAACAGGTTTTGTACGGATTCTGGAAATTGATTTTTATCGGTTTGAGGAAACTGTTTTGTGAGTGTCATCACGGGGTCAGAGGTTAGCAAAAGTCTTCTAAATACATCTTCGATGTTCGCCAGGCGACTGAATTGTCGAGAATGGTGCTCCCGAAATTTTCTGATCGATTTGTTCCGACGCTCTTGTGCTTCTTCCGACAATAGGCCAATAGGAATTTCGCAATGACTTATTATTTCAGATCCATGTACCAAGATCCTGTGAACTGAAGGCGAAAGGGGATAATAATCATAATAATGGACATATAACTTTCTAGTTTCTTCTGCATAGGTTTCGAATGATTTGACGTCGATTTCTAATTTCGATGATAGCGCGCAAAGAAGTGTAGCGACTCGACGAACGATGTCCACCTCAAGTCCTGTAATTCTTGCCGTTGTTTCTGGATCTTGAAAGAATCTTCTAGCAGTGTTGCCATCATTTGTGTTACCTGATGAAAAAATAAAGATAAAGGGATCTACTTCCCGATAAAGAAGAAAAATGCAGTTACCTCCGGATGGCAAAGGTTCACTTATTCTCAGCCCAATCTTCTTAAATTCTTCTCTAATTGCACGTTGCCGTCCAAGAAAGGTTTCGTTTCCTTTATTTATACGCCATTTTTTTAGTGGGATTCTGTACGAAACATTAAGCAGAAGCTCCATACTTCTTATGTAAGCATGCAAAACAGGAATGGTTTCAATTTTATTGCGATCGTCACATATTTGGGCTTCGATGGGATTACTGAGTTTTTTGCCTGATGCTCCGCAAAGATTGCACGCCTGGGAACTTGTTCCTGTGAAGCTGTTAATAACTTTGCCATCGACCATACTCAAAATTAACTCAGAAGAAACATCTACAGAAATCCTATTTATCGTCAATGTGGTTGCTTTCAAATTTTGTATTTGTAACATCATACTCTCCACTTCTCGTTTGATAAGATCAGCAGTTTCTTTTTGAAAAACCATTTTTATGGGGCGGCACAAATTGATGGATGATGGACTGTTGTAGCTCCAAACTTCTTGTCGTTCGCCGGAGACTGCGTTGAAATATATTCGCAAATGAACCAGGCAAATCAAAAAAATATGCGAGTGGTATAACATCATCGCCAACTTCTTCAAAAATGTCATTTTATACCGTGAGTGGTTGCTTGAACCATCCAATCCCCATTTTAAAATAACACATAAATTTCCCTGTTCATGAATGTACGGTTCAATATATTTATTCAGTGTCATGAAGAGACGCTCTACCGTATGGTCAACAAGATTTTGAAGAGGAACTTCTGCGCATGATGGCCGACTGGAAATATCTGAAATACGTTCAAACATGCAAACTTTTAAAACTTTATTGTAAAGGTTATTATCATTTGCGTGCCCAATATAGTTTGCAAATAAACTTTGATACAGCTCACATTCCGCCATGAAACAGCTTCCAATCAATTGGGAATCGTTCCAATTTTTAAATTTTTTGGTTTTATTAAAAATAATTTCGAAACTTTTGAGGAAATTTTTTTTTTCAATTGGAGAGTTTAAGTAATTTTGAAATAATTTAGAATTATTGAAAAAGCGATTCAAAACCACCACAAAATCCAAAACTTGAAAGAATTATCGATCTATTGGAAGCTGTTTAGACAAGAACATAATTAAATGAATTTGTGCTTACCACGTGGATAACAAGTACTTTTATTATCGCGGATGTCATTGTATACTGGATAAATGTCATATCCTTTTTTTAGCGTCATGTTCCTTATGTTTTGGTACTGTTGTTTTGTTAGATCGTTTTCACATAAAAACCTCAATGCATCGTCGACTGTAAAACGTTTCATCTCTGGTTCAACAGATAGAGCAAGTTTTTTGAAACGGGAAGCTTTCTCAGGAAATGCAAATAGGTGCTCGACAACCCAAGCAACGGAACGATATCCATCAGTCCTTAATGCCGTTACCGTGGCTGAAACCAATTCTGCTGTGGTGTGTTTTTCTCGCAAATCTTTGGTTTTACGGAGCCTGGTCCTAGGTGTTTCTGAGCCAACAGATATTTTCTTCCTTCCACCAACATTTTTCTTCGGAATATTATTCAAAATTTTAAAGTTTGAATCCAGCCATTTTGAATGTTTCAGGAAAAACAAACTCTTTATGCGGTGGCACTTTGCGTATCGTGATTCAATATTTGATAGTAGCAAACGTAGTGAGTTTTGAACGGAATCAGAAAACATTTTATTATCAGGACATGTTATTTTCTTCTTCACATACGATGCCACATCACCAAGTGGAAGATTCTGTAGGAATAATTCTACTATTTCTCGTACGCGAATACTGCACGCTAATAATAAAATTACTTGAATGAATTCCTACTGGATTAATTAAAATAACCTACCTTGAGCCATAGTGATCTGTAGAAGGCACCAACCACAAACTAGAAGTAATCTGCCGAAAGAACCAAAAGGGTAAACCAGCGCTTCCAAACGGTTGATAACTACACAATTATTATGACATTTGACGTTTGAGATTTGAAGTTTTGAGGCGTATTCAAATGTAATGGGGAAAGTCGTGGTTGCTTTGATATTTCATCAACATCCGTGCACTCATGGACATAGAAAAAATTACTGTGAGGCACGTTTTCAATATTCTCGTGGAAATGAGTGAGGCAACACCAAAACACGGCTAACAGTAATATCAAAAAGGCAATAGAATTATGGCAGCGTGCACAGGCTCATGCTTCAACATTTGCTTCGATGATGACCCCTTGGTTTTGACAGTGAAGTAAACAAGTATGTCTGTCAGCGATCAATCGTATTCGTCGACACACGAATACAAGTGCAGAGGAATACTTATTTTCAATTGACTTTTATAGCACACTATCTTTTACAGATTAAAAATAAAGATATTCGAGGTGAAAAAATAATTCCATTTGACATGTTGACATGAAAACATATCAGATTTTGTACAATGGAATGCATATGTATGTATACGCAAAAAGCAATCAATTATAGCATTGAGTTCGGGCTAAAATCATCAAAAGTTTAAAATACGATATCTCAAATATATCAAAATATGTATCGGGCATAATTTCAGAATTGAAAGGTCACATATGGTACTTTCTGAAACATGAGTAATTTTTTGCAACAACTTGCAATTTTTTGAGAAAATTAATTTTGAAATTCATGATATTTTTCAAAGTTTTGGCTAATATTTCGCTTGTTATGTCCCAAAACTATGCGAACATTTCCAAAACATAAGCAAATTATAAGGTTCAACACATAAATGGTACCAAAAATAACATATTTGACGAAAATATGAAAATTAGTAGAAAAAACGTAAATTTCAGTTAAATTTTACAAAACTAATCGTAACTTTGTTATTTGTAGACATAGAACTTTGATGTCTTGGGCAAACTTACTTATTATTTTATGTTCTACAACTTTGTCCAAGACATAAAACCGCTAGAAGGCGAAATAAAAAAGTTAGTATCGCAGCGCCGCCCTTGCGGTGAAAATTGGAACTAATTTTTATTACCAAATTGTGGCGCAGATAAAACTGAGCAACAATGCTGAAGCAATCATCTTGATAAAATGCATGCTCAAAGCGCTAGAGGTTTTGTCTTGCTCATTTCGTCTCCTGGCCCACTGTGCATTGAGCTCCAACGGACGCTACGAACTAAGATCACCGCACTACGAAGATGACAATCTACAAATAACTGAATAAAGAATGTATCGACAATAAGCAATCCACGTACATTTGCTTTGAATGCGGGCATTTATGATGGTTTTAATCTGTTCATTATAGCATGCTGTGTGTTTGACTGTCTTCTTTCGTTTGTATACTTGTTTGCACGGTTTAAATTCTTCTTTTCCAAAATGTCACGCACTGAAAAAGGCGTTAACATTAAAGTTTTGGACACATGGCTTCGTAAAAAGGGTGTAACTATGCGAAAATTGGTGAAGTGCTTTGGAATTCGTCACGTGAGTGTAAAATCCATCATAACCAAGTTTGGGGAAAATTGTTTTTTTGCATGAACTGCCAGGACGAGGCAGAAAACCCGGACCATAAACTGGATCAGAAAGTGGTAGCTCTAATTCGGAAGAACAAATCATAGTCGATACGTGATTTGGCCAATAAAGCGGAAAACAGCGCCGGAATGATTTAACGTATCAAGAAACGGAACAACTTGAAGACCTACAAGAAGCAGAAAATCGCCAAGCAAAGTGCAGAACAGAAGGGCCCCGAAATTTTATTCACGAGTTTTGCAGCGACTGGATGCATTTATTTTGATGAACGGCGGATGAAGGACTCAAAAATACTTCCAGGTCCACAATACTACACTGCCTCCGTAGGGAAGGATGTAAGCGATGCAGACAGGTCGATTCAAGTGGAGAAGTTTGGTCGAAAAGTTCTGGTATGACAAGCAATATGTTCCTGCGGTATGAAGTCTACCATTTTTTACACTACCGGGACAATCAATGCGGAAATCTTTCGATCTGAATGTCTGCAGAATAGGTATTTGCCTTTATATCAGAAGCATAGTACCCCTTCACTGTTTTGGCCGTATTTACCGTCAGCGCATTACGACAAAACAACTCTCAATTGGCTCACGGAAAAAGGTATAGATTTCGTTGAGAAAGACATCAAACCGCCAAATTGCCCTCAGTTTCGGCCCATCGAACGTTATTGGGCGATTGTAAAAAAGGTCTTCAGAAAGACTGGTAAAGTAGCTGAGAATATGTAGGAGTTCAAAAAAATGTGTCCAAAGGCGTCCAAAAATGTGATGAAACACTTGTCCGGAACTTGTGAAAAGTGTTCGTTAAAAAAATCTCAAATTTGTGAAAGAATAATGTTAATTTCATCCGTTCTTCACAATGTTCAAGTTTAATTCCGTACCATAAAGAATCATCCATTTGTTTGAATAAAACATAATTTGTTTATATGATTTGAAAGAAAACTATGTGGATAACTTATTATCGACACAGTCCTGTAGCTCTCTATGACACGAGACATGTACTATGCTCACAGGGGACCAAGTTTCTTTAAACGAAAGATGTCAAATTCGATCGACGATGCAGTGCAGAT
The DNA here is from genome assembly GCA_024533555.2 of Aedes koreicus. NCBI lineage: Eukaryota > Metazoa > Arthropoda > Insecta > Diptera > Culicidae > Aedes > Aedes koreicus. The sequence continues at coordinate 281,071 of JAHHFK020001329.1, forward strand.
GAGTTATGGAATGTAGAGATAGAGAATGAATCACGAATTATTTGAGGTACTGGAAAAACGTTCAATTAATCGATGGCAGATGATTCGGGTTTAGCCACATGTAACATCTGATCAACATCATAATGTATGAGCTACTCAATCTGAATCTGGGGATCCGCAAATTCTGTCGATATGAGCACGATTTAATGCACTGAAAATATTTGTTGACACGGTATACACCTCAAAGTGGCTTCCGATCGAGTGAACCATCAAGCATTGCTGAATAAATGGTAGAATCTGGGCGCATCGACTAATTTCGTAAAATGCCTGGAATCATACATGGTCGATTGGCATCTGAAGAACCTGGGATCTTCTGTTTCTACTCCTTTTCAAAACTGGTGACTTCAAAACTTGCTGACTGATATACGCTGACGATCTAAAGGTGCAACCGTGACAGGTTTGTTTACATGTCAATAACACGCGAATGAAAATGCTGCACATTTGGTGCTCGGAAAAGGGTGTCACGTACAACCAAATTGCAAAACAGGTGAAAATAAACCACAGCAGTGTCAAAAATGTAATCGCAAAGTTTGATGAGACTCTTTCCGTGAAAAATTTGCCCGATCCGACAGGAAACCTGTTCCCAGCCAGCCCGGTCGGGACTTGAAAGTGGTTGAGTACATAAGGACAAACCCATCGGCATCGACGCGGGATTTGACCAAGCAATTCAATAACAGCATCGGGATGATTCAACGGATCAACGCTCGCAACTTTATGAAAACGTACAAAACGTACAACGTACTGAAAAAGTTCCTGGATCAGCAAGCTCGAGCCAAAACAAGAGCGCGGAAACTGAATAACCGTATTTTCGTTTGAATAAATAAGATGATACCATTATTACTAAAGACCTACACGGTCTTACGTCAGCCTCGTGATTATGTCCCTGATATAACCAACCATTTATTTTTGTTACAAAATATTCGTAGCCCTTCTATTGTTTTCTTACAATGGACGAATGTTCTTTCTGTTTATCTTAATATTTCTTACGTTTGACAGTTGCCCGTATAGCATTGAATACGAGACTAGCGTAATGAATAGTACATATCGGTTTTGTTCCAGAAAACAACGAATAGTTTCGTGGGTCCAACCTTAGATTTCGTAATATAAACTAAATTTATCATTCAGTGTAGGCATAGAGTTGCATTGTGTTTGCCACACAATAAACATATCCATGCTTTGCTTCTAGAATTCAAAGTTGAGAGCACGCAAAAGCTCGTTAAAAAGAGCGTCAAAACCAGTCAGTAGATCTCTTGGTTCATTTGTTCAATTTCATCGCTTGATATTTAGCAGTTCATTTTAATAAATCTATAAATGAACATAGATGGTTCAAAACATTGTCGAGCTTTCCATCGTGGATTAATGGATTATGTGATCGTTGTCTTTGAGGAATGATTTTTAATATTAGAAGTACCTATCTTTTAACAAATTCAAAGCTGATACCTTTATCCGGAGAAATTCGTTCTCTTTCTCTTTCTAGTTTGTTTTTAACTTTATCCAGGTAAAAATAAATGCCAAGAAAATTTAGAGTACAATATAACTAGTGCATTGTAAAGTATGACTGATTTAAAAGAGATCTATGTGATAATAAAGATGTGTCAATAAAAAATGTCACCGAATCGAAAATCATGCTAATGATTCCGAACTGGGAAACCTATAGAAATCACTTGTTTCGTATTCTTTGCTTTTTAAAAGTACATCTTGCTTTTCACCAGAAGATACGTTCACGAGGAAATTCCTTGACTTTGGTGGATTGATCAAGTGGAAGAAGACCTGCGGATCCTTAGCAGGAAAAACGCAGCCAAGTTTCTGAAGCATTCCAGCAACTATCATTCGGAAAATGTTTGTGCAAACTATAATTATCTAAGCTTTTATATTTTGAAGCCAGCAACACCAAACCTTTTCAGGAAACCAACCCAAATTTTTTTATGTCAAACCCAGACAACCTTATATTGTACTCGCAAACTGATGCGTTGAGAATAATAGTTTGAAGTTGATTTCTTTTTTTTTTTTTCATGGAAAACTGAGTATTCAAATCTAAAAGCATGTGATATCGTTTGTCTCATCACGACATATTACTCCTTCGTTTATGTCGTGTAGTTTACAGTGGATGTTATTGTATGTATGTCATGTCCACGTTCAACAGTCGGTCGCTCGTTGGCTCATTTTTTGCATATGTAGATCGCGGAAAAAGCTCGTTCGGGCGAAATTACCATTTAATTTATTCATAACTGGCGATGCTGGCGTTTCGTTCCTTCCATCTGACTTGTTCGGCTGCCGCTTGGTTGCAACAGAGCTCGGCGACCACGGTTATCGGCCGTACCGTAAACCGGTGGGAAAAATGTCCTTCAGATTATACAACACCGCGAGCAAAAGGTCTCGGCAAGCATCACAAAGCCGTGTTGAACCTAAAATGGGTGCAATGGAGCTGGTCAGCCAGCACATAAAGAGAGGAAGTGAAAATGTGATTGAATAGACGTTAGCTCTGATTCAGACGAACAATGTACCTATAGTAATATTACTTGAGTTGATTCTATCTGTCAGTAATGGAGTGGTTTTGGGAGTTTCTACGATTCAGTTAACGAATTTAGCTTTTAATTTTTTACCTCAATGTGTTGAAATAAATCATTCCAGCTGTCTATTCTGTCTACATCAATTTCTGCACAAAAACTTCCTGTTTTTGAATAGTTAACATCCAAACGTATAACGTTTGACGTTTAAGTTACAAGTTTCAATCTGGTTCACTGACAATAGATTCATATAAGATAATAATTGCAGTGGTGCTATCAAAACAGTAGATAAAAGCAACAGTTAATCAGAGCGGATCCAATTATCATCCAAATAAAGAAGCAATCGCTTTAAATAATACGATAAGATACAGCATGAAGCTACTTCTAAAATCATCTCTGCTTGAATGGTTTGCGAGAAATTAGCTAAAAATTGCTTTTATTAAAACGAATGTCAACAAGTAAGCAGCAAGAAATTCTAGGTCAAGATTGAAATTCCGACTGAAAATTGCAGTCATAACCGTACCGTGAAGATGCTACATGAACATATTGACATACACATTCTTAGCTTGCTGCAAGTGATGTTTGGCGGTTTAAGTCATAACGAATAATTTAAGAAGATTTTTTTATATGTTCAAGTTGAAAGTATCATTCATCAGGAATACTGACATCATGCTAACTAACAGCTCGTACTTTATTTTTTATTTTTTGAGTAGTATGAATGTACGACCATGATATGATTCTTCGGAACAGTTCACCTAACTCAAAAGTAAAAACCCAAATTAATGCCCTCGTCATAGTAGTTCTGCCTGGTATTGCCGTGGTTCAACGAAATACCGAACCTATTTTTACCTCAGCAAGGATATGACTATCTCATAAGGCACTAACGGTACATACTTTCCATGGAACTTAATTAGTTTACATTGAGTAACACAAAAATCTTCAGTGCATCATTATAGCTACCAAGGTATTTTTGTTTCTCTTTCACAAATTAGTGGTACCCCCTTCGACCCATGTTTTCAGCTGGTAGTAACATTAATTGTTTTCTACGAACAGCTTTTTCACCTACCATGCACATTCTACTGAATTGTTGTTTGCTGTTTTGCGTTAATTCGGTCGGCCTACTGCCCAAATGCCATCAGAGAGCTGCAGAGGCTACAGTTTGAGGGGTTTGGCTCATACAATTAGATTAAATAACATTGCATTGCAGCCACAACGATTGGCTCGCTTGCCCATTCTCGAAATCCTTTCGCACGCTTGATCAGCTAATTGTGCATGTGTGTATCCGAATGATTGCTCTATTTGGCTACAGAAAGGAAAGGAAACCATGCCATTCACAGTTTTAAGCGATAAAATCGTACAAAAAATGGCGGCTTTAAATGGTTTACAAAACATAGATGTAAGCTTTATTGATTCATCCGCGCTATTTCTATGCCTTGGTTGCAGTCTTTGATCTGTGCTCCGAGAGGGTATTTCGGAGGTGATAAATGCGCGAAACTAATTGAGTGGATCATCCATCACAATTCGTTGCGGTTGAGAGCCAGTGGTTTATGTCTTTACACGCTTCTCTTTATTCGTAAATTAATCAGAAAGTGACTCAAGCTAAGTGTTTTGTGGTCATCATGTTGTAATCAAAAGTTTATTTAGATTCAGATTTCATGTGGTGATCATTGGAAACGAAACAGTTCAATCAAGAATACCGTTCAAAAATTTACTTACTTACTAACCCTTGCGCTGAACTGGCCGGCTTGTCGTGCCGCAAGGACTCAGTAGGGATTCTTGGTCAAGAGGAAATATCACATCAAGTAGTTTTTCCACCTGCTACAGGGGATCGTGTGCCTGGAGGTCACATTGAGAATTTTACTATTCACATAAGGTTCGTAGTTACAGCGCGCTTAGGGATCATCCTTACCTTAGATCCATCCTAATAACATGGAAGGACATTACGGGAAATATAGCCAAATACATTTTTTATCTTTTTTCGTTGTTATGATATGATAGTATATTATTGCATATAATTTGGTTTCAGGTTATCAAAATTTGGGATGTTCTGTCTTTTGCATTATGTATTTCAGGTCTTCCAGGTAAAATAATTTAAAATTTAAAATTCATTTTTTTTCTCATGGCTGTCATACATTGTCTAAATTTTCTGGTGCATAATGGATGCGCAAGTTTGTTTACAATTGTAACAAAACCGCAGTTGTCACACATGTAATTTTCAGTTCATATTATAATATCCCTTCACTATATATATTATCTTATATGACGTTGTTTATTCATTACCATTCATCTTTATCATCATCATTACCATATTTATCATTACTTGTGTTTTCGTGATTTATATATTACCATAAAAATATTTTTTTAATTTTTACCTAATGCAGCGCTGTGTGCCATTTGGCTAGTGTCTGATTTTACAGTTCAATCTTTGTCAATACTGTATCAGAACTCACAATATAATTAAATTTGATAAAATTGTTTTATTTCACTTCGTGGATGATTTAAACATTACTTATTATGCAATTTGTCAGCAGCAAATAACTTTACCTTAACATGAGAGGTTGTAGGAGTGGACAGGAGTGCTAGAACGAAGAGAAAAGAAGAGAAAGTATTGATAGTTCCGTTTAGGGCACGGCAGGCTGAGAAAATTGAAAGATACAAGTTGAAAACGAGCGGAGGGCATTTGAACGGTAGTATGCGATCGACCATCCATTCGTTAACCAAGCTACCCCTGATGCAGGGTAGGCAAGGGGGGAGGAGGGGGGGGGGGGTTGATCGAGTTTAACAGAGTCTAGGAGCGCATTGCTGTCGGACTTAGTTTCCATGCTACAATGGGTGGTAGTACATATCATACATCATCATACATCATACTTCTATGTATATAAAAATGGATTTCTGTCTGTCTGTCTGTCTGTCTGTCTGTCTGTCTGTCTGTCTGTCTGTCTGTCTGAACCTCATAGGCTCGAAAACTACTGAACCGATCAGCGTGAAATTTTGTATGGAGAAGTTTTTGGGGCCGGGGAAGGTTCGTATGATGGTTTGAGACCCATGCAAATGAAACACTCTTTTCTACATAACTCAACAACTAATCAAGCAAAGGAAACCAAATTTAGCATGTGAGAGTTTTTAGAAGTAAAAAATGTTTCTATGGTAGTTTGAGACCCCTCCTCTTTCTGGAAGGGAGGCTCCCATACAAATGAAACAGTAGTTTCTGCTTAACTCAAGAACTATTCAAGCAAATGGAACCAAATTTTACATGTGGAGTTTTCTGGAAGCAAGAAATGTTTCTATGGTGGTTTGAGACCCCTCCGCCATCTGTAAGGGGGGGAGGGCTCCCATACGAATGAAACACAAATGTCTGCATAACTCGAGAACTTATCAAGCATATGGAACCAAATATGGCATGTAGAGGTTTTTGGAGGAGAGAAATGTTTTTATGGTAGTTTGAGACTCCTCCGTCCTCTGCAAAGGGGGAGGAGGGTTCCATACAAATGCATCACAAATTACGAGCACTACTCAAGTAAATGGAACCACATTTGGCAGGTAGAGGTTTACGAAGGCAAGAAATGTTTCAATGGTAGTTTGAGACCCCTCCCCTCCCCTGAAAAGGGGGCCCCCATACAAATGAGACACACATTTTTTCATAACTTGAAAATCAATCAAACAAATGGAAATCAATTTGGCAGGTGTAGGTTTTTAAAAGCTAAAAATGTTTCTAAGGTGACTCAAGATCCCTCCGCTTTTTATAAGGGGAGCTCCCATACAAATGAAACACAAATTTCTGCATAACTCAAGAACTACTCAAGCAAATGGAACCAAATTTGGCATGTGGAGGTTTTTGAAAACATTGAATGTTTCTAAGGTGACTCGGGACCCCTCCTCTTTCTGAAAGAGAGGGCTCCCATACAAATAAAACACAAATTTCTGCATAACTCAAGAACTAATCAAGCAAATGGAATTAAATTTGGCATGTAGAGGTTTTTGAAGGAGAGAACTATTTCTATGGTAGTTTGAGACCCCTCCACCCTTTGAAAAGAGGATAGGCTCCCTCTTGAATGAAACACAAATTTCTGCATAACTCGAGAACTGATCAAGCAAATAGAACCAAATTTGGCAAGTGGAGGTTTTTTAATGCAAGAAATGTTTTTTTGATGGATTGAGACCCCTCCGCTCTCTGGAATGGGGGCTCTCATACAAATGAATCACAAATTTTTACATAACTCAAGAACAAATCAAGCAAAGGGAACGAAATTTGGAATGTGTAGGTTTTTGGAGGCAAGAAATAATTCTATGGTAGTTGAAGATCCCTCTCCCGCTTTAAGGGGGGGGGTCTCTCATACAAATGAAACAGAAATTTCTGCAGAGCTTGAGAACTATTCCAGCAAATCAAACTACATTTGGCATATGGGGGTTTTAAGAGGCAGGATTTATATATATAAAAAAAATGAATTTCTGTCTGTCTGACCTTTATAGACTCGGTAGCTACAGAACCGATCGGCGTGAAAATTTGCATGCAGGGGTTTTTGGGGCTGGGGAAGGTTCTTATGATTGTTTGAATCCCCTCTCTTCTCTGGAAGGGGGTTTCTCATACAAATGAAACACAAATTTCGGCATTACTCGAGAACTAATCAAGCAAATGGAACAAAAAAATTGGCATTTGCGGGGTTTGAAAGCAATGGTTGTATGGTGATTTGAGACCCCTTCCCCCTCTGGAAGGGGATGGGGGGGCCATGATACACATGAATGCCAGTTCTATAAATTTTGCATTCATTTAGCTGCAAGCGTAGTAGCGCACTCACCGGGTTCAGCTAGTTATATATAAATATGAATTTCTGTATGTCTGTCTGTCTGTCTGTTTGTCTGACCCTTGTAGACTCGGAAGCTACTGAACCGATCGGCGTGAACATTTGTATGCAGAGGTTTTTCGGGCCGGCAAAGGTTCTTATGATAGTTCGAGATCCCTACCTTCTCTGTAAAGGGTGGCTGCCATACAAATGAAACACAAATTCTGCATAACACGAGAACTAATCAAGCAAATGGTACCAAATTTGGCATGTGGAGGTTTTTGAAGGCAAGAAACGTTGATATGGTAGTTTGATACTCCTCCCTCTTCTGGCAGGGGGGTTCATATAAGTCAAACACACATTTCTGCATAACTCGAGAACTCATCAAGCAAATGGAATCAAATTTGGCATATGGAAGGAGGGGCTCTCATACAAATGAAAAAATAAATTTCAGCATAACTCGAGAATTAATTGAGCAAATGTTACCAAATTTGGCATGTAGAGCCCAGCAAACACAAAACCGTATATGATAGCGGATATATGTTCAACGTGGAGGCGATATACGTACATGCGTCCATTTGACTTCATGTAAAATGTACGTATATCGCCTCCACTTTTCACTCTTATCCGCTATCATATACGATCATGTGTTTGCTGGGAGGTTTTCAAAGGCAAGAAATTTTCGTATGGTCGTTTGAGATCCTTGCCTCTTCTGTAAGGGAAGGGTGGCTCCCATACAAATGAAACACAAATTTCTGTATAGCTCGAGAACAAATCAAGAAAATGGTACTAAATCTGGCAACTGGAGATTTCTGAAGGCAAGAAACGTTTATATGGTAGTTTGAGACTCCTTACTTACCTTACCAATCAGACCAAGGCAGATGTGGCCTCTGCTGTACACAGAAGTTGTCTCCATTGTAATCGGTCCATGGTTGGAGGGTCCGCAGGTCGCCTTCTACTTGATCGATCCACCTTGCTCGTTGCGCGCCTCTTCTTCTTGTACCCGTCGCTTTGTTTTCGAGAACCATTTTCACAGGGCTGTCGTCCAACATTCTTACGACATGCCCAGCCCATCATACTCGACAGATTTTTGCGATGTGTACGATGGGAGGTTCTCCCAGCAACTGATGCATTTCGTGGTTCATTCGCCTCCTCCACGTTCCGTCTTCTATCTACACTCCACCGTAGATCGTACGCAGCACCTTCCGTTCGAAGACACCAAGGGCGCGTTGATCCTCCACTAGCAATGTCCATGTTTCGTGGCCGTAGAGAACTACCGGTCTAATTAATGTCTGGTAGATGGTCAAATTTGTAGCTCGCCGATCTTTGTTCGATCTTAACGTCCTTCGGAGTCCAAAGTAGGCACGATTGCCAGCCAAATTGCGCCTTTGTATTTCTCTGCTGGTGTCGTTATCGGTGGTCACCAATGAGCCCAGTTACACGAATTCGTCTACTACCTCGATTTTATCACCGTCTATCTGAACTCTTGGGAGGAGGCTAACATTGTCTTCTCGTGAGCCTCATTAAGTCTGATGTACGTTTCTGCCATCGTCTCAAAGTTACGTGCAACGATATTAACGTCGTCGACAAAGCCAAAGAGTTGGACAGACTTCCTGAAGATCGTGCCACTCGTGTTTATCCCAGATCATCGAATCACACCCTCCAATGTAATGTTAAACAACAAACACGACAATCCATCACCTTGCCGTAACCCTCTCCGAGATTCGAAGGGACTCGAGAGTGTCCCTGATACTCGGACGACACACATCACTCGATCCATCGTTGGTTCTATCAACCACGTCAGTTTTTTCCGGAAATCCATTTTCGTGTTTGATCTGCCATAGCTGGTCTCGATCGATTGTATCATACGCTGATTTGAAATCGATAAAAAGATGTGTGGGCACGTTGTATTCGCGGCATTTCTGCAGCACTTGCCGAATCCCGAAAATCTGGTCCGTGGTAGCGCGGGCCCCTATGAATCCCGCTTGGTATTGCCCCACGAACTCCTTTGCAATTGGTGACAGGCGGCGGCATAAAATTTGGGAGAGCAACTTGTAGACAGCGCTCAGTAGCATGATCGCACGATAATTGCAGCAATCCAGCTTGTCGCCCTTTTTATAGATGGGACACACTATTCCTTCCATCCAATCTTCCGGTACACATTCCTCCTCCCAAATCTTGGTAATTACCCAGTGCAGTGTTATGGCCAGTGCTTCACCACCGTATTTAAATAGCTCACTTGGGAGTTGGTCAACACCCGCAGCTTTGCTGTTTTTCAATTTCTCCAATTTCCTTCTCAACGTCCTGAAGGGTTGGGGTCGGGGTCCTGTTATCTTCTGCGCGTGTTCCTAGATTTATTACCGTGCCACTTTCGTTCGCTGTAACATTGCCGTTCAGGTGCTCGTCGAAGTACTGCTTCCACCTTTCAATCACCTCACACTCTCCTGTGAGAAGGTTACCATCCAGATCTCTGCACATATCGACTTGTGGGCTACGTACGAGTTGTTTTATTTCTCGTAGAATTTGCTTGTGTCATTAGCACGATACAGTGCTTCTATTTCTTCCCTCTGGCGCCTATACCTTCGAAGAATAGAATTTTGTCTGTTCCGTGCCTGTCCCGTAGTAGCTCAAAGTTAGTTCGTGGCGTCCGAATTCGACGCGTGTTGTAGTTTTGAGCGCATACCTACTGCAACTAGGTAGTGGTCTGGGTCTATATTTGCGCTGTGGTAAGTTCGAACGTTGATTATATCGGAGAAGAATTTCCCGTCGACTGGAACATGGTCGATTTGATTCTCTGTTTGTCAGGTGATCTCCAAGTGGCTTTGTGGATGTTTTTACAGGGGAAGAAGGTACTTCGGACTACTAAACCTCTACTTTCTCTTTGGTTTTTCTGAGTTCCCGCTTCATCATGACCCAATAAGTTTCGATTGGACGTAGTTGAGGGCAGTTCGGTGGATTCATGTCCTTGTGAACAAAATGCACCGAGCTAGTTTCATGCCATACCAGCACGCTTTTAGATTAGTGGCATGAAGCTAAATCCGGTGAAAATAGTGATTTTCCATTGTGCTGCTCCAACAATGGCAAAAGAAGTTTATGGGGGCATTTAGTCTTGTAAATTTCACCATTTTCTTTCCACAGGCGCAGATGGTCTGCCTTATTAGGTATTTGGATGCAATTTTCGACAATTACTTCTTTTTGAAACTATCATATATTTTAAATGTATCTTTTCCGGTGTAAAACTTTTGTTTTGGCATTTTTGGAGGTCAGCTTTGACCTATGTTTCGTCATCCATCACACAGCAACAGTATCTATCATCTTCGTTTAGAGCTTCCTAGCACGGGTCTTTGCAACAGTTGTCATCCAGATTTTGCTTTGGCTTTCTGGACGTAACTTTGCAAAAGGCCGATCTTTGTTTCACCATCACGTGTCGAAATGTTGGGGTTGCGGTTGAAATTACCCTTAACCTTCCCCTCCGTCTTCCTGCATGGTGCTTCCGGTTTCCTTTCTGCTCTGCGCTTGTGATTGCAGTATTCCCTTTTACTTTTTTAGTACTCTTTTAGTGCAGTGAACGCAGTAAAATTTTTTACTGCAAGCGTTGGATTATCCATAGCTCTCACGAAATCTAAACTCATTAATATCTGTAGATCTACCCCTGGATCTACCCATCGCAAGCGGGGCCATACCATGAAGGTCACCGGCGCTCCTGGCGACCCCGGCGTAGTGGTTAACATCCATACCTCTCACGCCAAAGTCACGAGTTGGAATCTCACTCCGGGACGAGTTACAAAAATGCCCAAAGGGGGGTGTGTGAGTGAGAGTGGCGGGAGATGACCAATCTCCAAATTTTTTTTTTTTTTTTTTTTTATATTTTTTTTTTTTTCTCTCTACACTGATAGGCAAAATAAAGTGCCCACCTCATCGTTTTTTCAATTTCTCTCATTAACTTGGTTCAAATTAAAGTAAACACACTGTATTTTTTTTATTATCTTATTTTTTATATTCTTTTTAAGTTTCACTTATGGAATACTAAAAAAAGGAGTTTTACTTAAAGAAAAAAAAATCGATTTGTGTTGAAAAAAAAAACAGTGACAAAATAAAGTGCCCAATTCAAATATCGATATGTTTTCGATTAGTTTCCATTGGAAGACCCCTCGATTGTTTATCTTTTGATATTTTGACATGTTTTGAAGCAAACGGCTCAACCTGGTGCATTTGTATACGTGATCGCATTTGATTCAATTGAAAAAAATGGAGAACGCAGTGCTTTCGAAATCAATTCCCTTGTGTATCCGAAAATTGGTCGTTCGTGATGTGCAAAACGGTGAATCGCACCGGGCTGTCGCTAAGAAGTACAGTATCAGTAAGGCAGCGGTTGGCAAAATTCTTCTGAAGCTTAAAACGTTTGGATCAGTGGTGGATCGCCCTGGCAGAAGCAGGAAGCGGAAAACAGATGCGAGAACGGACACCAAGATCATGCGCGAAGTCAAGAAGAACCCAAAGGTAACTGTCCGCGAGACCCAGGAGACCCTTCAGTTATCAGTTTCCGGTCGAACTGTTCGTCGCCGTCTCGTAGCACAGGGGTTGAATAGCAAGCTTGCCCGGAAGCGCCCATTTATCAGCAAGGCAAACAAAGCCAAACGGCTTAAGTTTGCTAAGGAGCATGCTGATAAGCACCTAGAGTTCTGGAAAACGGTTCTCTGGACGGACGAATCAAAATTCGAGCTGTTTAACCGAAAGCGGCGGGTTCGTGTTTGGTGCAGATCGGGAGAGGAGCTTCAGGAGCGCCACATCCAAGGCACGATGAAGCATGGAGGAGGAAATGTGATGGTCTGGGGGTGTTTTTCGTGGGGTGGAGTGGGAAGCATTGTGAAAATCGACGGGATAATGACGGCAGATTCTTACATCAACATCCTGCGAGAAAATCTGGAGGTTTCGCTGATCCAGACGGGCCTTGAAGAGAAGTTCGTATTCCAGCAGGACAACGACCCGAAGCATACTGCCAAGAAGACCAAGTCTTTCTTCCGGTCTTGTCGGATCAAACCCCTGGAATGGCCTCCACAAAGCCCGGACCTCAATCCCATCGAGAATTTGTGGGCGATTCTCGATGGAAGGGTTGACAAAACTGGTGTTACCAATAAAAATAACTATTTTGAAGCCTTGGAGCGCGCCTGGGGAGAGCTAGATCCACAGCACCTAAAGAACCTAGTCGAGAGCATGGCGCTGAAGGCCAAAGGTGGACACATCAATTATTGAAATGCTTTTATTTTACTTCAATTTATGTTTTCTGTAGCCTAAATGAAGTGGGCACTTTATTTTGTCACTGTTTTTTTTTTCAACACCAATTGATTTCTTTTTTCTTTAAGTAAAACTCCTTTTTTTTCAGGATTCCATAAGTGAAACTTAAAAAGAATATAAAAAATAAAATAATAAAAAAATACAGTGTGTTTACTTTAATATGAACCAAGTAAATGAGAGAAATTGAAAAAATGATGAGGTGGGCACTTTATTTTGCCTATCAGTGTAGTTCCAATGGAACACTAGCCGAATAAAAATAGGGGCTGCCGACAATAGTCACACTCAATTGAGAAATGTGGTGCTCTTTTTAGTTTTTTGGGGGGTTTGGTTAATTTTTGTTTTGGTGGGGGAGGAAGAAAAAGAATGAAATAAACAAAAAAATCAGTGGGGGCGGGCGCGCACAGAAAAAAAAATGAGGGGGCGCTGCTCCGCTCCTCGCATCTCTTAAATAAAAATACTACTAAAAAAAATAAAAACACAAAAAAAAAAAATATAAAAAATGTATAGAAAAAAAAATATTTTATTTTTTTTATTGCAGAACCTGGAGCGCTTTTGTCAAAGAAAAATTTTTCTTTTGTTTATCCTTTTCTTTTCTTTGTTTTTGGTGGGGAAGTTTTTGAAAAAAAAAAAAACAAACGTACATTGACAAGTATATTCTTGGTTGAACTTCGAACCAGGTTGTAAAAATTAACGGAGTCTCTACCCTTATCATGAGGGTGACAACTCTCAAGCCTGTTCATGATATGACACCACAGTTTCTACTCAACAGCATGAAGGACGGATTTAGATCACGCGTTTTGATATTTTAAACATGGTGTATAATCGCACATGAGCTAATAATGTACAAAAAAAAAGTCAATCGGATGAGTAATAGTGAAGAAATGACGGAAAGCCTACACATGGAATGAAAAATTGCAATATACAGCATTTTGCATTTCTATTTTGTATGACGCATAATATTCATTGCATATGACTCCGTTCCGTTGGTGTAACAGTTGAATGATCAGTTCATAAAAATACCAAAATGTTAAACAAGGTTGGCTTAGTATTTTGTCACAGTCTAAATGGCGCTTAAAGCAACTGATATCCACATAAGGAAAACTCATAAAGTCCGCTGCCCAAAACTACTTTTGATACCGACTCTGTCAGTGAGTAGAAGCTGTGCTCAGATCTGAGAGCTGCGGCACATATATTCATTATGATATTCTTGTTTCCTCCATTCCTTTTGCTTGAATAATATTGAAATCGAAAGCGAAAAACCGGTTCGACAGCATATTTTTCGAATCTAAAATACAAGTAGTCAATTCGTCTCGTCGCGCGCCACCCGATTCAAACCGATCGTAAACGCCCGCAAACTGGTGCCTTACACTGAAGTCCGCGCATTTATAGACACTTCGTAAAGTTACCTTCCAATGGCCGATGCACACATAAGCGCAGCCGTATGTTGCAGAAATGGGTGAGAGAATTCAATGGAAATGTACTGCTAAGAGAATTTAAGTTTAAACCTGTACGGGCACGAGTGGGTGGTGGGGAAGGATAACTCCGAGTGGGATTGTGGGTTTGGATGCATGCTGACGTGGTGCTACGTTCTCTTTCACATGCATGATTCTGTGCTGTTGCGAGAAGCTTTGAACTTATCGTATCACGGTGTGTACCTATGTGTAATGCAGTAGGTAACTCAATCTCCCTCCAGTCGCCAGGTTTGGGTCGGTTCGTAATTTAGAAACTATTTGTATTAATCAACTGAAAGTCATAGAAATGCGGTTGGTCCACCTCACAACTAAGCTGGTCACTTTGTTCGAACTAGTCTTGGACGATTTTGGAGGTTGTTGCGGTGTGCGATCATTCTCGGTAGATTCTGCTATAAGCAACTTTTTCGCTAAAGAGCTTGTTTATTTCCTTCTTGATGTTTGTTGTTGTTGAATCCAAAATTAGTGTTAAAGACATGTGTTACCTGACGTGTCATAAACCGGTTTTGAGATGAGTGAAATAAATTTGTCAACAAATGGCACTAGGAATAGTCCAGAATATTTGATAGCGGTCACCATTCAATGTTTGAAAAATTAGTGAGGCTAATCAACAATTTTAAAGTTTAATTAGCACTGGTAAACCAAAAAATTAAAAACTTAAACACGTTTTCCGTACTCATCCACTTTTCTTCCGCTTAATAAACTAATTTGTTTTACGCCAGGGTGATGCCAACAATAATTCCATTTATACAGCCTACTTCTTCTAACGAGATGATTCGTCATGCTTACAAAACGCACATGTTTATGATCGAGAACTTACTGTTCAGTTTTATAAAATTGCCCCTTTTTCCAGTAGAGCTGCAAGAATATTATTGTTTCTTTTACTACTTCTGCTGAATCGGAGAACTATTAAGGAATCAATTTGTTTGTGTTTGAGAGAAAAACAAAGCAATAAAAATTGGTTGAATCAATATAGTTGAAAACTTATAAATAGAATGTCATCTGGCCTTACATAGATGATCCGATTTTGACACAACCTTTTGAAAACAGTTCTTTTTGTAGATTTTGTTATGTGCTTTGTAAAATATTTAATTGATCTGAAATATGCCTCAAAGACCCTTTTTGTAGATGAATGAAAAAGGTTCGGTAAAAAAATAAAAAGATTAAAAGAAATAATATTCTGAAGGGGGAAGGGGTGAAAAAGTTGGGTCAGTACTGTATATGTTAGTCAGATATTTGTGACGATAGGCATAAAGGTGATAGTCAACAGAATCCACAAAGGGCTACCATCAAAGCCACCATACGAGAGCACGAATCTTAGAAACTACAAAGATTTCGCATGACAAACTACAATTACATTTTTGTCCAGTTCAGATTCGATTTTTCCTATGCAGTGACGGACCACAAAATAAAACCAGTAGTACTTAATAGATCGCCAATTTGAATAAGGAAGTGTGGTTAAAGCTATGTCCATTTAGAATCCGGAATAATAAAATCATCTGTATCTCGGTAACGGATTGACGAACAAATAAGTTTAATACATTTAAACAAAGGTAATTTACTGTTCTTTAAAGAAAACATATCAATACAAATCATTTCTCTTCGTTTCTTATGAAAATTCGCACTTTCTTTTTTTTCCATTCCTCCCATCAAACGCTGCACACTTCCGGAGTTAACTTCCTTAGCACATTTGTTCCACATTTTGGTCATCTGAGTCGCGTTCCGAGCCGTTTTCCACTTTTCTTAAGCTTCCGCTTCATTATTGGCCAAAATCTCTCGATGGGCTGGAACTGCGGGCAGTTGGGTGGATTTATGTTTTTATCGATGAAATCTACATTATTATCGCGGTACCTCCTGGATGACTTCCCGGCTGTAGTGCTAACTCGCCAAATCTGACCAAAACTTCACGGGACCTTTATGGGCTTTAATGAAAGGTACTAAGCGGTTTTTGAGGCATTCTTCCTGGTACAGCTTCGAGTCCATCGTCTTATTCGTCACGAACACTTTGGTCTTTGCTCTGCAGCTGCATATCCCTTGCCAAATCATCAGTTTTTTGGCAAATTTGTCCATAAAAGCAAACTTAAACTTCGCAGGAACATCTCCTCGTTATGTCGTTATGTAGAAATTTTGGCCAGGAAGCTGTCCGAAATCCATTTTGACGTAGGTTTCATCGTCGATGAGCAGGCATCCCAAGTAACAAATTCAATTTTAAGGTACACTTGAAGAAGTTCTCAAGAATCATTTTATAAAACCACGCATAAAACTAGATATTCTACAAAACATCGATAAAACAGCCATAAAACCCTCATAAGTTCAAAAAGGCTCATACTACAGGAGGTTCTCAAGACTATTTCCCAAGATGCGCTTAAAACTTGATCGTTTTATCGGTACATACTTGTAATGACATGCAGGACATGCTTAAAACTATGATAAAACTACCACAAGTTTTGGTAGTTTTATGATTTTCCTCTTTAAGAACACTTCCAGTCCGTCACAAATATATTTCGAAGATTCCATTTTTGGATTCGTTCTGCTGAATGGAGAGAAAGAGAAAAAAAAAACATCGATAGACATATGATGTTCCTTTTCCAAAGTGGATACGTATGTAAATTAATTGTAAAATTGACCATATATGCATGAGTTTTTTGCCTGCAATTGATACATTTTTCATGCGACGTTCAGTTTATTGGTGTTTTATAACATGAAAGCTCGAACATTTTAATGCGCCACGGAATCATTGCTAGATCATTGATTTATTTGAAAAATAAAAAATACTTGAAAATTCAACAATTAGGTGACAAGGCTGATAAATTTTTAGATCTTGAATAAATTGTGCCTACAATCTATTTTAAGTTTCAAAAGGTATTTTAAACAGCAGAAATTGTTCGTAGCATTGGAAAAACGAGAGTTTTTTTTTGCATACATATGTAAATGGCTACCATTCCGAGGGAATCCAGAATAGGCACGCTCGCCATTTTTTCAATGGTTTTATCTAAAACTACCATAAAACGCATATAAAACTAATATTTCTTGCACAAGACTAACAAGATTTTTTTAGGAGCGCGATAAGTTCATCTTTACTTGTTCTATTCTTGAAAAAGAGGAGTAACGCTTGCATAAAACTTGTTTGAATTGCTCAAGGTAAACAAGTCTTTCGTAAGATAGCCATAAAATCAGTGTGGAAAAGGCACATAATAAACAAAGAAAATGTGGACGTTCAAATCAAAAGTGCCTATGCATAATTGTTGTTCATAATTACAGCTTATAATTTATTGTTTTTAATCACCAGCGTAAGGCGATTAAAACATTAAAAAAAAAAACTCTAACTTGAATATGCTAATAATGGATTTGGGAAGAAGAACAGATAATAATATTGCGTCGATGGCTGAAACATCAGTTGAGCGAAAGATGATTTTTCTCTTGATCTGTACGCTGAACCTAGCGTTGGAAAAAGTGCACTGTGTAGTGGATCACTGAGCGAATCCAGCGCACTACTTCCAACTTTGGATTAAACGTGCGGATCATGGGAAAAATCGATTTTCGCTCAGATGATATACTCATTTTTACTTGCAACGAGTATAAATATTGTGTAGCCTACTGGGAACTGAAATGCACGACTCGGGAGAATTCAACATTAACATAACATTTTACAATCGTAGTGCACATTAAAGCTTACGTCAAAAGTTCTGCGCTGTATTTCCACGGTGGTGCGCCATATAACGCACTACCTGAGACGTTAGGTTTTACTTGCACAACTGCATAAAATCAAATATCATGAGTTATGCATTTCGGTTTTCAACTGGCGACACATTGCACCATTTTATTTTATTCGTTTTACGCATAACGCATAGACCCTTTTGATAAGTTAGTCTCAGTAGGCTGCGAATCCAATGGAATGGTCAAAAAAAAAATTTTCATTGGTGGCTGAGATGAAGGAGTGTTCAATATATTGGATAGGTTTTTATTGAATTTCCGCTTGAACGATCCGCTAGTTTTTCATTTCTTCCGCCTGTGGGCGTCCATGGGCTGCAAAATGGTGAGTAGACAACTGGGATGGAGCGTGCGTGCGTCCCCGCAACATAGCTATGGTCCTCACAGGTTCCTACCTCATGCTTCCACGGGTCAAGAGATGACAAAGACCGCCAGCTAAGGGTTGCGTACTTAGCTGGTAGTGCAGCCTGGGCACTGTTGTCCTTCTGACTTCAGCTAGATTGAGGAGGTGCGTGCCGAGCGTCTCTCCACCAAGGAGGTGCGGCTCAAACAGCGTCTGTCCTGGCATCCAGCGGTTGAGTAAGAAACGCTGTATCGCGTCAACTATACATAAGGTGACAGCCGCACCAAAGCGATGTAGGCAGCGTGACCCAGGTAAAGAAGCATGCTGAAATCTTACCCTACCACGAAAAATGAAAGTATTCTTTATACGGTATATAATTTCAGATCATCCATGGAATTCCCAAGTGTTGTATAATAATTTTGAATTGTTTTCTTCCCTCGTGGCTATGATAATGCAAGTCCGTCTACAATTGCAGCAGGATCAGCAGACATGCAGACATTACAAATATAATTGTTATTATCACTTTATATTATAACATCCCTTCACAATATTTTTTTATGGTATTTTCAGCTTCGCATTTGCATCGTGGTAAGTTTTGGCCCACCTAACTCCCTTTATGCATTTGAAAAGATAGGATGGTTTTTTTTAGAGACAGAGGATTATATACGACAAATTCTACAAAAAAAAAATCTTCATCCAAAATAATTCATTCAAAAACTAACATTGTTTACCATCCTACATTTTCTATTTTACAGACATACTGAATGATTTATGGGCCCAGTAGGAAAAAAGAGTTGTCGAAGAATTTCCTGTCATTTATTTTGTTTTGGATTTATTGAGTTTCCGTTTTTGGGCAGTAATCATACTCATATGAAATTGATTTCGCATTATTATTTGGTTAAATTTTCTTTGCTATTTTGCTAGGCTGTCAGGTGATCAACTTTATTTCATTATATCTCGTTGGAATTTTCGCTATTTTAGAGTTTCAATCATGTAAGATCGCAGCGGAAGAGGCAAATAGCGGCATTTAATTGTTATATGTACATTATGTAGTATTTTTTTACAACATCGTATTATTTCCATCCAACAATAAATTAAAATTTATAAATGTTAGTCTTGTAAAATTTCAATAGATTTAACAAACTTTTTCAGGATACCTCAAATCAAGATTTTGTTGAATTGCTGCTATCGCTGAAAACGAACAAAAACGTGCTTAAACGCGGAACCACAGAACTCTACACTTTAACATGTTACAACATTTCTTGCTTTTCAGGATCAACCGCATGAAGATCATATATTATAGATACGAATGCTTGTAGTATTTTCCATTTACATAAATATATACACTATTATATAAATATTTCATGGGAATGGGAGGGACCATCAGGGCACCCGATTGAAGCACTCTGGATGGGGAGAGTGGGAATGCCAACTCCCCATTGCTAACAGTTTGTGAATAGAGGGCGGGCTCTTCTCCCCGTCCATTGGGGCATCCTCATATTAGCTAGCTTGCTCTTTTGACCAATTGTTCAATCTTGTTGTTGGAAGGAGATTCTTTATATCCCTGTGGATACGTATAAGTGATGTTGCATATCGATCCACCCAACTCCTCTTTGGCCCTTCATACAATGGCATGATTAGGATAATCAGTGGTTATTAAAGCTTGATCAAGTCTAACAGAGAGGAGAGCCCATTGCTGTCGGACTTAGTTTCCGTGCTACAATGGGTGGTAGTACATATCATACATCATACATCATCTTCCGCCTGTGGGCGTCCATTGTGACAGTTTGTTTATTTTTCACATAATGTGCTTTCTCAAGAATATGTGCTCTTATTTAAAATCAAATGGTTCTAAGAGAGTTTTATGGCAGCATTTCCAAGATACATTCATCTTACAGAAGAATGTCATAAAACTTTTACAAAACTTTTATCAGGTTTTATGCAAGTGGCGAAACGATATCTTGAGAGAGGGATCAAGTATCTTATAAAACTACTGACAAGGTGAATTACACTTATTAATTATGTAGTTTTATGGAGGTTTCTTCAAGTGTTCTTTAATCACTCTTAAGAACTGTTAATGAATTAAAACCACCTTATCTTGGAAAATGCCCTGATAAAACCGGATGAACTCAATAATGCTTTGATAAAACTACCATAAAACATGAATAAAACCAATTTGCATTTGAATTGCTACTTGGGATCCTTGGTACTTCGTCAAAACCTGCTGGTACAATTTCCGAGCTCGAGTTTTGGTGACGAAACTTTGCTTCAACGTTCTGTTTGGTTGCTTGCTGGCTCGGTAAGAACACTATCCTGCTCGCAAGTTAATTGTTCGAACGGTACTGCGAGCAGCAGCGTATTTTTGTGCGATTTCATTATCTGATAGCCCAGGGTTTGCTCTGACGGTTCTCAATACCTTTTAGTTAGGCTTGCGGTCATATGTTCCACTACGACGCTTACCTTGATGCACTCGATCCACGCTCTTTCCACTCCCTGAAATGTTTGAGCACATCATACACGGTTGATTTGGCGATTTTCAACGTTTTTGCGAGTTTTATTGCGAACCACGTTGGATTATCATCGAGGGTGTGCAGATTTTTTTCTTTACTCTCGGCTTCCATCTGGAATAACTTTTGACTCACTGCACGAAACACCGTTAAATTTATACCACAGAAAGTGGGCGCTTAGATAAACAAACCGCTGTAAAATAATTCTTGCAGCGGTCACTTTCCGTGCCGCTGCAAAGCAATAAGTGATTCCGGATTCTAACTGGACAGAACTTTAGGAACTTTTGACATAGGACCATGTCTTTGTTTTATATACTAGGGTACAATAAAAAAAAAACATCGAATTGCAACCGTTACGAAAAATGGTCAGGTTTTATTGATTTTTTTTAGGCTAACTAACCTCAGAAACTTTCAGAGCCATGGAATAAAGTTCTCAGTTGTACGTACTTATTAATAGCACTCGAATTGATTTTCGATCTTTAAAATATTTCAATGTTTAGCGCCCAAATCCGTGCATAAACTTACAACATAACGCGAAATGAAACGGGCTAGTTCACAATCCACTGCCTACGTCAATTTCCCCAACCTGCTCCTTCGTTTCACCATCCGCTCTCTAAAAAATTTAAACAAAAAAACGTCCATAAATTTTTATTTTTGTTGTTGTTATAAGTTTGAGTGTGTTTTTCGTTTTTTTTTATTTCTGGGGGTTTGTTAGAAAAAGGTGGGAAGTTTGTGGTGGCAAAAAAAACAAAAAGGAAAAGAAAAAAATGAAATGTTTGGGTTTGTAGGGGGGGGGGCGGTGGTAAAGAAGAAGGAGGAAAAATGGATAAAGAAGGGGGAAAAAAAAAAATAGTTGTTGTGTGGTGTTTTTTTTTTGTAGAACCACTGCGTCCACTGAGTTGAACTTTTGTGGTATACCCCTGTTTACTATTCTAATTCGCATCTTAAAGCTAGATCACCATTTGTCAAGTGACCAGCCCAAGACGCGTCTCCCAGTCAGGCAAAATTGAGTTTATAAAACCCACCACCTTTCCAGGATTTGCAGTCCAAATTTCTTTAGGTTGCATATAGCCACTGTACAGAAATTTAAGTCTGCTCTTGTACAAAGCATCACAACTGCAAAGCAGATGTTCCGAGGTTTCACGTTCCATGTTACAGAAACGACAGATATCATTCTGAACCTGGCCAATGTTTTTCAAATGATATCTACTCGGGCAATGTCCGGTTACTAGGCCAGTATAGATACAAAGAACTCTCTTATTGAGCTCCAGAAGCTTTTTACTAATTGTAACATTTGGAATTATAAACCTTTTCGCTTGAACGCACTTTGTGGTGACCAACCAATTGGTCATCACCCTTTGCACTTCCCAAGATTTTAATTTCTTTTTTATGGCACAGTATGATATACCGGGGGGTGGTTGGGGGCCAATAAACTGAGTTTTTGTTCTTTGTGTGGCTCGCTGGCCTGTTCTTTTTTTTTCTTTTGTGCGGGGGGGGGGGGGGCCCCAAAAAATATTTTGCGCGCTCTGGGGGCTCACTTGGTGTGGAGAAAGCATACCCTCACAGGCATTTGTGTTTATTTTTTTTTTTTTTTTTTTTTTTTTTTTTTCTGTTTGGGTCAATATGAAATAAATTCAGCTCAATATTCAACATCACATTCTGGCAATAAGCCAATGCTTGTTTAAGCTAAATAATACAGGGTAGAGCCCTGCATCGTCATAAGCAGATCTTGAGCGCGTTTCGTGAACGCCCATTAATGCCCCCATGCAAGCGTTCTTTAGCACAGAAGAATGACTTGAAAGAGATGGAAAAATAAATTCAATCAAATGCACCTTTAGTCGTTTTCCGTATGTATCAGTTTCATAAAATATAATTTTACACGAAATCTTCGTTTACGTTCCCCGACTTTCTACAAATATGAATTACGTCTCGTGTAAGATTAAAAATTTCAAGTTGTGTAGAAGCATTCCGATAAAATCCATTTTCTCTACCGTCACCGATTAAATGAGGAATTTACAATGGCATTGTAATGTATGAGGACAAAAATGTAAAACGTTTTACGAAATATGGGTCAAAAAGGAGTGGTTGTTTTTCATCAATATCTCAATAATTCTTTTCCTGTTCTCAAATCCAATGGTACGCATGGAATTGTATGTATGTAAGATAGCCACCATCACTTCTAAGACATTTTTTTGTATGCAGCTCCACTTAATAGGAAGATCGATTTGAGTTACCGGTCTGAAATCACAGCGTTGTATAAAGGGCCAAAATCGGTGAAGCGGAGTCACTTACCCGAAACATAAGATTCTCCTTCCAACGATACGATCCAATAAATCGAAAAACCCAATTCGCAATACTTATTAAGCTTCCGTGGCTTATTAAGAAGGGCGCGTCACTCTCACTGAACCTGTTGGAGTAGAACTCACATTCCGGCCAGAACAGCGTTTCTGCAAGCATTCCTCTCGATAAATCTGCCCGTTTATGGTGCCGGTTGTAACGAACGGCTTGCTGTACTGTCCGCACTCGCAGATCGCCTGCCACAACAGGTACTTCTTCGCGAATTTGTCCATCTTTCTCTTCCGGAACTTTTCCGGAACCTCCATGCGGGACGTACCTACAAAAAACTCGAGGCCGGGGATTTTTTGGTGAGACAGCCTGGCTTGACCACTCATGGTACAGCTTCCGCGCACGCAATTATGCCACCGTGTTTTGCTTGTCAGTCCGGCACCTTCCTGACCTTAAAAACACGTAGCCCAGCCCGTTACATGGTCTGCTGGACGAACCACTTCGACGAATTGACCTTTTTGCCCACGTCTCGGGTGGAAAGGTTCGGGTTATTCTTAAAGTACTGCCTTATCTTCCGCGCCTTCTCTGGGTATTCCGTTTTCGGTTTTCGGCCGCTTCCAGCGCGCCGCTCGATGGTCTTCGTCTCCTGGAACATCTTCACAACGTGGGACACGGTGGAATGGTGGATTCCAAGCCAGTCGCACAGATCCATCTGTGCGACTGACCAGGATTATCGATCACCGCGCCCAAGATTTGCTGGCGTAGCTCTTCTTGTTTCGAATGCATCTTGAAAACTACTCGACAGATCGCAATAAAATTTTGCACACATAAACATCATAACACTCATAGCACTCTAAACTAGTATAACTTAAAATAAATAAAATAAACTCAAAACCCACGCGATGAAAAGCCCAAAACAAAGTGTTGCATTTTTTCCGAGTCCAATCTTTAGTCCTGGAAAAGTTTTAAATCAGAGTTGACCAACAAATTCCAACTATCAAAGATAATGTATAGTATGGAATTGTGAATAAATTTGAAAGTCATTAGTCATTAGCTTGTTTTCGTGATTGCTTAAAGTAGATAAACTACGACCAATGAAGTATGGATTACCCTTAACACGACGAAAACCAAATCACATAACTTAGCCAAATTTGGATTAAACTATTAAGAAGTCATTAATTATCACGAAAATTGATTATACCGAAGGGACCTTCCCTAACGTTAGTTGGAGGTGGAGGGGTACTAGTTGCTGTGCTTTCTCGGTTAGAATCTAATTGTTTTTGTGTTGTGGCAAATGTGGTATAAAACAGATTTGGGTTGTTAGGAGCAGTTTATATTCCTCCAGATCAAGCAGGGAACATGAATAAAATAAGTAAAGTCATTGAATTAGTTGCCAGGGTTCTGAGCTCGACTCAAGAACTGGACTTGGAATTAATATTTGGAGATTTTAATCAACCATCCCTTATGTGGCTCAAACACTTGGATGGGTTTGCTGTAACGGACTCGCATGAATCCTTGTTCCCACAATCTAGCGTTGCCTTTCTTGATGGCATGGCTGTGTTATGATTACACCAGCTGATTTCTATCAAGAATACAAGTAACAGAACCTTGGACCTATTATTTGTTAAAGCAGAGGCCGAACCGCTGATTGTTATCTCTGTTCCCCCTGAACCATCACTTTGCATTATAACTCGCGATCAGTTACATCCGCTGTTTCAAGTTCTCCATAAATGTTCACCGCACCGTTCCACAAGGTTTGACGAGCTAAATGACGACAGAGAATTCAACTTCAGCAAAACCGACTTTGATGAAGTTTGTCAGAAGTAGATAATTTATCATCTCCATGCGAGGCGCTAGGAGTGGACGGTAATTTATTGCTAGAACGAAATAGATATGAAGAGAAAGTGTATTGATAGTTCCATATAAGGCAACGGCAGGCTTTGAAAATTGAAAGATCAAGTTTGAAAACGAGCGGAGGGCATTATTGAACGGTAGTATCCGATCAGGCACATAACCCTTTACCATACTACCCCATGCAGGATAGGCAAGAGGAGGGGATTTCCTCCTTTTATATATCTGCTGGTGGTAATGAAGCAGTCGGGTTGTTCCCCAGCAACCTGCCCCGGGGGGTCCAAGGACCACCCCCCCCCACCCCACCCGCGGCCCATCATCATAGGGGCAAAAAAACCTCCGCGAGCTCTACGAGACAGAGCAGTTAAGCTATTCAGGAAACAAAAATAAAGCATAATCGCTTTTTGTATACCAGACATGTTCACCGAATGCAAGCAGATCTAAAAGAAAATGACTAAAATATATACTGGCACTAATTAATGAAAATTTAGCAATGAAAATTCACAAAATTGCCAGTAGATTATTAAACCATTTGCCAACGAAAAAATAACAATTCGCACTAGAAAAACATAAAATAGCAATAAGAAATTGATAATCATCTTCATCAATTCATCGTCCATAAAACTTTCAAAAATCCAATGGCAATTAGTATAAACGCTATAAAACTGATAGTTTTCCGTCATAATCATCGTTCTAGCACTTACATGTGACAAAAGTCTTTAAAATTTTTCAAAGCTTTCCAATCAAAACCAAACAAATTATTTTAATTTTTATTTTTTTATTTTGGATTTTTTATTGCGATTTGTTTGGTTTCAATTGGCAGATTTGAAAGATTTGATGCAGATCTAAAAGAAAATACTAAAACATTTTGGCCGTTTTTAAACAGCCAAAAAAGGAAAATGGCCTTCCATATAAAATGTTCTTGGAGGACAAAGCTTCCGACACTTTCGATGGCGCCTGCAATCTATTTGCTGAATATTTTTCAAGCGCATGCGATGATTGGATAGTGGATCAATATTAAATCCAGTCGGCTCTTAGCGATGTCCCAGCGAATGCTCTCAACTTTCGTGTTGGTGACATCTCAGATACGGATGTGCTGATAGCTTAGAGTTAAATTAAATTTTTGGTCTCACTTTGACCGGGTATAATTCCGGATGGATGGAATACTTAACTTAAAGGATACGCTGAAAATGTCAGTGAGCTCTGAGATTCATCTGCAATAAATCTCTTTCAGACTCTGTATTTCCTTATAAGTGGAAGGATAAAAGATACTGTTAAATAGTTATACCCCTCACCATTCTCACTAGTTAAGTTTGTCTAGATTGTGAAGTCTTGATAAAGTATTATTATATTGTTGTATGGAGTTCCGGTTTGATAGACTATATAAACCATGTAAGAAGTAGGATTCGTTCTCTTGTACAACTTTGGATTTCAACGAATAAAGTGTTAAATACGAACGTGTTTGTGAGTTCTTTGGAAGTCCGACCTCTATCCATTATCAATTTAACAGATACATTACAAACTACCGAAAAGTTACATCATTGTGCGCTGGTTCGAAGATGTTCGAGATGTTGGTTTACATCACTCCTGATCAGGATGGGTTTTTCCCAGGGAGATCAACAACAACTAACTTGATTCATTAAACTGATACTGATTTGAAAGCTGCATTTGATCGTGTCAATAATCGAATCCTGCTAGGTAAACTTGAACGCTCTGGAGTTGAAACCAGGTTTATCAAATGGATGGAATTTCACCTCATAGACCACTGCCTTTGCGTAAAACATGGAAGTTATGAGTCGCATATCTTTACTAACAGCTCAGGAGTCTCAAATGGAAGCAATCTAGGGACGCTGTTGTTTTTCTTGTTTTTCAACGATATTTTCAATATCCTATCCTAAGGATGCAAAGTTTTGTATGCAGATGACCTTAAAATCTACTGATAGTACGATCAATAGAAGACTGCTGACAACTGCAGCAGTATCTTGATCGTTTTAAAAACTGGACTAAGAGGAACCATCTTTTGATCCTGTGATCACATACCTCAATGATCTAGGGGTGGAGTTAGATCGCAAAATGCCGTCTCGTGATCAATACTCTAATATCAACAAGCTAATCGAAATCTGGGCTTTATTTACCATATCTCGAAAGAGTTTTGCTAGCCGTATTGTTTACGAGCTTGGATTAGAGTCAGCATCTGTCGTCTGGAGTCCTCACCATGAGTTCTGGACAAAAAAGAAATAGGCAGTTCAAGCAAGATTCTTGAAAAAAGAAGATGCCACCGAAAAGCTATCTTCGCGAAGCTTCGTTGGAAAGGTACTGTTCGGAGAAATTGATGCCCCCGACATACTTTCTCGGATTAGCTTTAGTAACGCATCTGGACAACTGCGCCCGCGGTATGTTTTG
The DNA here is from genome assembly GCA_024533555.2 of Aedes koreicus. Lineage (NCBI taxonomy): Eukaryota > Metazoa > Arthropoda > Insecta > Diptera > Culicidae > Aedes > Aedes koreicus. The sequence goes on from JAHHFK020001329.1 coordinate 308,263, forward strand.
AGGCTTAACTTTCAGAAGACCGATTATGCACAAAACGAATTTATAAGAGCACTGTGTCTTTTATTCAACCAAGTTTTAAATCTATTCGACTTGTACAATAATAATAATAATAACAAATAATAACACATAATAATGGTGTTCCTGGTTTGTGTTGGGGTCTCATCGTAGCATATCGCTTAAAATGACCATCAAAGACCTTTAGTTAGCAAATCAAGAGCTTGAGGAAAGTTCTCAAAATAGAAACTAATAAATTCAACTGAAGGACAATTTGTATTCAAAAAAACAAAAAAGCAACCAAATTACATTCGCCTTTTAAAAACCTAACAGATTTGAAGAAAGCTACATTATTTCAAAGACTCACGAGAATAAAAGCTAACATCCTACCTGTTAGATGATTGATTGATTTTCCGAGTATGGCGTCATGGGTTTGACTTATCTCAGGTAACTTATGAGAAGCTAGCCAAAGGGACAAATCATTTATCCATTTACGTACGCATACATAAATCCGAATACATCCATCTTCCAACCGACCAATCTTGCACAAGGAATCAGAATATAAGAAGGACAATGATGGGGTAATTTCCGGTCAATCCCCATCGAACCGCAAACACAAAATCCATTCAAGTGCGATGATGAATGATTGATTGGATTCCACGCAGGGGGTGTTGGCGATATAGCTTCTATGTATGAGTAGAACCGAATTCATCATACATGATGTCTCTTCGATGACCCTGCTTGTACACGCCAATGGATATCAATAAAGTTCACCTGAGGGCTATAAAATAAGACATACAACATATTTTGGATGTTTATTTTTTGTCATGGGAAAAGTTTATGCGTGATGGAGCCAGTTGAACGAATTTCATCTCGATCAGTGTCATCGGTTGCGTTGTGTGATTTGTCATGTTTATGTCAGCATTTGAACAAATTGTTTTTTTGTACGATTTGGAATGAAATAACAGAACTCTATATTGAATATTTTGACAGAACAATTTTCAATTAAATTTATCTGTTGAGAGATGAACTAGCTCAGGGCTGAAAATTTCTACAATAAAGCAATAAAAAAAATTAAGGTTTTATCTTACGAACGAAAGGGATAATGAAAAAGCATACATTCAGTGTGACTTCGACAAATATAGGGGGAGTTTTGTACAGGACACGACCCAATGGTTGACAAAGATTGTGTTAGGTCGGTTGTTACATTTTTGAGCAGGAACAAATATCTGGATAACTGAGTGCTGCATACCCGAGCAGGAGACAACTACATATGAATACCTAATTTTGATCTTGATAACTGGCCTTGGTATTAAAGAGTTCAGATTAAGAGGTAAAATACCTTAACAAAATACCTAAGAATTGCAAGCAAAATATCTCTCGAATAAAAAAACTTGCTATTTTGGATACCTGGGAATATTTGAGAGGTACTATTTTGGCATTGTCTTACCTCGATTCGGTATTTGCATAAAATTGTGGGTATAATTTTATGGTATTATCCTCAGGTATTTTACCTCTTAATTTGAGCTCTCAAATACCAAGGCAAGTTATTGAGTTATTCGTTCCTGTCCGGGTAACCCGAGCAGAGCACAAAAGCATATGAATACCTAATTTTGATCTTGATAACTGGCCTTGGTATTAAAGAGCTCAGATTAAGAGGTAAAATACCTAAGCAAAATACCTAAGAATTGCAAGCAAAATGTCTCTATAATAACTAAACTTGATATTCCGGATACCTGGGTAAGTATTTGGTCAGCTTAGAGGTATTATTTTGGTATTGTCTTACCTCAATTCAGTATTCGCATGACATTGTGGGAACAATTTGATGGTATTATCCTCAGGTATTTTACCTCTTAATCTGAGCTCATAAATACCAAGGCCAGTTATCAAGTTATTCGCTTCTGCTCGGGAAGAGGTAGAATACCTAAGGATAGTACCACAAAACTCTTCCCCCCATATCATGTCAATATAATTTTGAGGGAAGAGGATACCAAAATAGCACCTCTCAGCTATTCCCTGGTATCCTAAATAAAAAGTTCTGAGGTTCGAAAGATATTTTGTTTGTAATTCTTAGATATTTTGGTTACGTACTTAACCTCTTATTCAGCGCTAATCAGAACCCATTTCAGTTCTTAAGGTCATTATTAGGTATTTATGAATTATTATCTTTTCCTAGGGTAAACACGTTGAATGCTTAAAAACATACATCATTTACTTTTTAATAGCTACTAGAAATTACTTAACGGGCCAGATAAAGGTTTAACTTGATGCTGTGGGGTCCGTGAACAGATCTTTGATTATATTGACTTGCGTTGGGTCCTTTAGATCTGTTCTGGGATAGTGTAAGATTATTTATTTATTTTGTTTAATTCATATGACCGTAGTCTACATGAATGTATATTAAGACTATTGTAGCCTAGATTGTACCCTTCTTGACGCAGTTATTCTTTTTAATAGAGTTAGAAGATTCTCCAAAGTCGAAAAGGTCGTCAACCAACGAAAAGGTATGAACACATAATGTCAGTGGTTCATTAAAACCGTTAGAAGTCCGATGGAATCTGGTCAGCAGTAGAGATGACGATCTAAGTCTTCCCACTTGAAACCCAACAAACATCGGTGTTGAATTAGAGCTTGTTCAAGCAAATTTGGAGAAGCTATTCGGCTGTTTCGTCTAGAATAGCTGAATAGCTTCTCCAAATTTGTTTGAACAAGCTCTAGTTCAACACCGATGTTTGTTGGGAAGTCCATGCAAGACAGAAGTACAGGTCCGTCGATTTAACCGTTCACTATCTTTGCGATAAGGGTAGCTGGTTGAATACTTCGGCGACAGTGCAGCATGTCGAGTCCTAGAAGCCAGCATCGTTTCGGGATACGGAGGGAGATCTTCAGGATTACGCCAGGGTAGGCTTCTGAGTGCAATGCGTATGAATCTACGTTGAACACGTTCAATTTTGAGGTCACATGACAGTTGATACGGATTCCAAATGACCGTAGCATTTTCAAAAACCGGTCGTACAAGTGCACAGTAGAGTGCTTTGAGGCAGTGATTTTAGTGATGACTTCCAATTGTCGTGAAGCTTTCTTGATAATGGTGCGGAGGTGCTGATTAAATGTGAATGTTTCGTCCAGTATCACACTCAAATCACTGACCTGATCAACGCGCTCGAGGACATTTCCATCAATTTGATAGTTGAAAGTGATAGGACGCATTGATTGCACAGATAAAAAGAAACATTGAATTTTCTGCGTTATCTAATGCACATAAAGGGAATGTTAGATTTGGCAGAAAATAATGGGATATTTCATGTAAACTTAAGCCAGATAACGCCTGAATCTAGCTTGTTGTATGAAAGGTTGCCAACATTGTTGTATGGCGCATGAAAGATTGCAAACAATGTCGTTGCTTACGCCTCCTTTGGCTTGGAATTAAACGAGGGAAAATTTTACGCGCATGTTAAAATTCATTTTTTTTTCTGTGCAGTCCATATTGGACAGGTATTCTGTTAGTGAATCAAAATCAAGTAGGCGGTAGTTCAAAGGTCTTGCTTCACCTCGTTAAGGAACAGTAGCTTGCATGCGAGGAATAGGCACTGACATATTTAGCGGAGGATAGTTAGGATAAACGTCAGTAAAGGGACAACAGCTGTTGATACCTTGTAACATTCTCAGAAGAAAAGTAGACCAGGTCAAGCACTCTATCAAGATAGTTGTGATTTTGATTGGCTTGAGACAGAAAATCAAAACCATCGATCAGACTAGCAGCTACGACACCAAATCATTGAAGGATCCTTTGTTACAAGGCTCTTGAGTGGAAGCAATATGTGCAACAATGTTTGATACATCCTGGCTGTGGTCTGGTGCAATGAAGACAGCCAGTAACAACAGTTTTTGTCCAATGATAGTGCACAAAACGCATACTTGCACCAAATTTGGCCCATTCGTCAATTCAATTATCGAGCTAGGATACTTTTGGGCAACAGCAACGAGAAAACCCCCTGACAAAATATTTTTGCTATTCTTTCCACTACGTTCACAACAGTTTACATTGTAGGAGGTACATCATAATTGTCAGCTAGATGACATTATAATTGCAGTCGTTGGTTGCGAGAAACAGTTAATCAATGTTTATTCTAACACCACGTACATTCTGGTAAAAGATCCAGATTTCATCGACCTCACTTGAATTTGTCCGAATCTGACCGGAAGCGGTAATAACATCAGCGGTTGAATTTTTCGGAGAGAAAGCGTACTTGCCATTAATGGTGGGTTGAAACACCCTGCCACCACACCCGCACACAGGGCCGGGACGACGAATGACCGCTTGCAGTCATGGCTCGACTGAGGCAGGTGGCTCGAGGGCTACCAACTTCATTGCGTCCCAGTGATCGGCAGTCAAACGAAGATTACTGAGGTAAAGTTGGCGGGAAATTGCAGTTATGCAAGACTGTACTGCTCATGGGATCCCATCTTGCTAAGCGGAATTGCCTTTAAAGTAAGTTGGGAGGTTTGAACGTCTGATGTCAAGCATCCATAAAAAAAAATGCACCAAATTTCAAATGTAATGCTAACGAACTGTAGCTCGAAGACCGATTTCAGTATTTTTGTAGATATACTTATTCAATTTTCAGGAAATTCATGATTATTTTAACGAATAGATTTTGTTTTAATTTTGATTTTGTTGTTGTTAACTCGCATAATTTCCAAGGTGCATTAATGTTTGACTCTTATCGTGCCAATATTCAGCATAAAATTAAATGCGCATATGATTTAGAGCACGATACGCTATAAAAACTCATTTTGTTTTGGAGACTTTGTTATCAAACAAAATTTTCCGCAAGACTAGAAGATTTGAATCCGATATTGTTTACTACTAAATGAATCACAAGAGCAGAGAATCGCACAAAGTGGAACAATGCTGGTTTTCATGGCAGCTAATAGGTTTATGAAAGTTCTCAAGTGGTCATTACATTTTTCAATAGAAAATTTTAATTTTTTTTTATGGTCTTATAAAAGTTCTATTAACTTGTTTTCACAACTGTCTATAGAATGGGCCACATTTTATAAATTTCGGCACCAAAAAAGCATAGAGTGGGTGTTGGTAGACAACACAGTTTTGAATGTAGTTTTATCAACAAAGCCGGGAGGACTGCTATACGGCTGGAATGAAATTGATACTTGGGATCCCTCCCTTTGCATTGACAACTGCTGGGAGATGCCTTGCCAAACTCAGGAAATTATCCGTACGATTTTCATACGATCGGAACTATAAACCACAAAGCAAGGGTCCAAGACCCATTCCATACGAAGTCGTATGAAATGATTATTGTTGCATTGGTCGAGAAAAATATGCTTCTTATACACTTTCAATTGACATCACTTATCAAGCGTGTATAGTCTCGTGGGATTGTGGCCCATCTCTGGATCCAAAGGTTCTTAGTTTGAAGCCCGATTGCCATTTTTTTTTTCTGTGAGGAAAATTTTCATACGATCGTCCTTTGAACTTCTTTCCATTGGAGAATCGTATGAAATTTGCTATAATATCTACTGGCAAATTTCCATACGATATTCCTATGAATTCGATTTGTTCGCTTAGTGCATGCTTTTCACTAGGTTCTGAATGTGTTGTTGAGAAATGTTCTCCCAAACCTCTATCAATGCGTCAAATAGCAGATTTTTGTTGGTAGCGTTACTTTTATCAATCTGTTGATCTAGAATAGACCATAGATTTTCAATTGGGTTGAGATCCGGAGATTGAGGAGGCCATACCAACAGTATCCACGGAAAAAAAAGTAGCTTTGCGTTCGGTGTACGTTGGATCATTGTCTTGTTGAAATATGTAATCATTTTCTAGAACATCTTTTTCAAAAGCCAACCAATTCAACCAGTCATCTTGAAAAGCTTCGCTACCGTTTCCAACCAAATCCTGCATCGTTGCTTGTATCCAAACAGTTTGAACTTCAAATCTGTCCACAACACCTTTTTCCAAAAGGAAAACGGCTTGTCGATGTGTTTCTTGGCAAATTCCAGACGCTTGATGTTGTTGCGTTTACTTATCAGTGGCCAACTTGTTCTTGCAGCCTAAGTCATACTGCCCTTTCTGAAATATTCAGGTACAAGCTTTCCTTCACTGTTCGACTTGTCAACATTGGTTTTTCGTCCTCTTCGTCCGTTCGTCCTCGACCAGCTAAACAATTGAACCAAACTGCTAGATTTTTTATTCCAGATTTTTTGCACTGAACTTTTTCTTTCCATTAATTGAATACCTGATAATTAAAGCAGTAAGATCTACATTTAGTTATCTGAAGCACTTTGTTCTTGAAATCATTTTATGTAGTGTCATGATCAAGTTCCATTAGAATTATAGTTGATATCATTACAGAATTTTTTTTTACGTTTCAAGCTAAACGCAACCAAAAATGATTAATGTTAACCCACTTATCAATGTTACACCATTTTACGGTGTTCTATTCTTATGCAAAAATAGACGCATAAAAAAATCACCGAACCGGCAGTGTGATAGGCATTATAAAAAGGAAGACTGACCTCATTGCACTTCAGATACATATAACACCTTTAAGTTTATGAGTGGATGGAAAGTAACCCTCAGTGAACCCAAATTGTGAAACTGTGAAATGCGAAGTTGTGGATTATTTGTACAATTCCATTAAAATACATACAATTTTGTATATAGGTAGCGATTAGAAGGATTACTGCTAACTTCCATTAATGATCGATGAGCGTTTAGTGAGATAGCTAACACAGTTAGCCATGTTAGCATGTTAGCGCCGCACTACTTTAGTTCGGGTTGGAGATGATCTATACTGTGTGTAATTTATCAAGTAAACGTAATGTAGCTTAATTTTTGCTTCATCACTATTGCAAATATTATCTTTCTCTGTTTGACAGGAACGATCTTATTCTGAACATAAACATTTACAAGGTTGATGCATATAGAATTGCTTATGGATTATGAATGAATACAACTGATAATTGGAATCTGCTCTCCGTCCCAGCTATGGTGTATAATCTGAGCCTTCTTTCTAGGCAGGTTATTTTTCGCACTTCGTTTTCATAGTTTATAAATGGCTTGTTGTTTGCCGTAAACGAGGAAGTGTGCCAGTTCGATGTCAGGAATTGTAAGCTTGGCTTGCAGACAGGAGAAAGAGTGAGAAGTGAATTTAAAATTAATTGTAAGAAAATGACAGCACGAATATTGCCTCTCGAAAGGGAGTGCTTGCATGACAATGGCTAGTAGATTGCTGTAGAGACTTACTCAACTGCCTCGTTTTAGATCGCTTCCTTGAAGTTTGCATTGAGTGTGCTTTCGTTTGCAAGAAAGATTAGGCTTTTATGCTAATGACTTAATAAACTGGGACGCTGTGTTAAGTTAAATCAGTTTTTTATTTTCTGATGTTGCTTACTGTGTAGCAACAAATTGTTCTCTTCGTGCCAGCAAAATAATTCAGAATGTTGATGGAGTAAGGCTATCGGCTGTTGAATCTTGCAAGCGATATTTAATTAGGTTTCTGTTGAATCAGTCATTTCAACCGCAAGGTAAACTGCTGTGGCAACCATAAAGTAATTGAACTGCATTGGCTAGTTTGGGGTGTGCTCTTCGGAAACAAAGCACAAGCACAAGCATTTGTCTCTTCGGTTTGTTATGCTGCTTTTGCTCGTTGAAAGCGAATGCCGGCTGACGACAAATGCAAAAACACTCGTGGTCACTCTACATATTCAGATCAAATCTCATTTTGACATGATCGGACAGATTTGTTCACTGCACTGTACACTCACATTGGCCTACATACTTTGAGGCTTGAGCTCCAATCTGTTGACCGGGCACATTCAAAGAAGCTCAGAAAAAGATGAAAATTATCTGCAAACATTTTCTGTTGCCGATAATGCCCCTGGACTAGCCGGATATCCAGACATCCCATTTCGATGACCGGTTCACACTAAACGGACTGCATCAGCTATCAAGCTATCAGCGACTTTAGTTTTTTGTGCCGCGCAAGCAGGGCAATGATTAATGACTGAACATGGCCGGGGGCTACTCAACACAAATTCCGATAACCGCACATTCGGCGCATGCAAGTAAGGCAATGTCAAAATTTATCAATATTGAATAATGTTCTAATTTATCCACTATTGTAACTTCAACTATTGAGGGGCTTCAAATGGTGAGTTGACAACTTTGAAGGAGAGTGCGGCCGACCTCTCGTCCTCACAAGTTCCTACCTCACGCCTCCACGAGTCTTATGATCACAAAAGACTGCCAGCTGAAACATGGAGATGCTGGTTGGCGTAGCCTGGGCAATGTTGTCAATCTGACAATAGCGAAGTGAGGGGGTGCGACTGAAGATCGTGTACCTTTAAATCATATTGCATATTTTCCATTCTCATTTTAATAATAATTTCAGCACGCTTTAGAATCATCTTTGCATTCCAAAACCATGTAAGACCCTGGAGCAACATGATGCAGGCTCAATTTATTTTTCATGAAATTATAAAATTCGAAAAAAAAAATTATTTTCACAAAATTCATAAATGACTGGCTTGTGCTTCTAAGCAGTATAGGATTATATTTAAATATTTTGTTTAGTGGTATTATTATTAAATAAGCCATTTATTTCAGAAACCATCAAACTGGACTCTTCGATTACTCCAATTGCTATCTTTGAAATGTTACTAGAACAGTATGAAGAAAAAATATTACAACGTGTCTTATAGAATAATATTTTTTATTGAAATTTCATCTTTGATTTTTGGAATGATCTTTACTGTTTCAGCTTTTCCAGGACTAGGATGATATTAATACATATCTAATTTTTATTTATTTTGCAGTAACAATCCATTGGATGTCAGGAGATGGCAACGGAGGCGGTGATAGGCTTTTGCAATTATTATTGAATGTATTTTTCATTACCGTTTTGCAAATGAACATTATACCAAATTCGAGCGGATATGATTCATACAGCACTGTATTCATTTAGCTTGTGTCTGATTTTACAGTTCAATCCTTGTCATTACTTTATCATTACTCACAATATTATTATATTTGATAATTGTTGGTTTATTGATTTTACTTCATAGATGAGGTTATAAAATCAGCATCAAGCAGCAAATAGTGACCAGTAAATAAGAGTAAAATAAAATGATTAAATTTCAATAGATGTAACAAACTTTTTCAGGATACCTCAAACCGAGATTTTAGTGAATTGCTACTATCGCTGAAAACGAACGAAAACGTGCTTAAGCGCAAACCACAGAACTCTACACTTTAACACTATACAACATTTCTTGCATTTCAACCGTACGAAGATCATATATAATAGATACGAATGCTTGTAGTATGTTTCATTTACATAAATATATATGTACACTATTGTATAAATATTTCATGGGAATGGAAAGGACCATCAGGGCACCCGATTGAAGCAATCTGGATGGGGGGAGTGGGAATGCCAACTCCCCATTGCTAACAGTTTGTGAATAGAGGGCGGGCTCTTCTCCCCGCCCATTGGGGCATCCTCATGTTAAATAGCTTGCTTTTTTGCCATTTTGTTAATTTGGGGTGGGGGGAGGATTTTTTTTATTCTTGTGGGGATGTATATGTGTTGTGTTCATTCAACCCCCTTTTTCGTTTTTGGTCTTCAATAAAAGGAATAATAAGAAAGGGGTTAACCCTTATGTGATCGACAGGGTACCCGGGTACCTTTTCAGGTTTTACATTACGAAATTTCATAGTCCATTTTAAAACAGGATGCTGAAATTCAGTGACATCTAAGTAATAGTTGAAAGGCAACTTTTTGCATAAACACATTATGTATAGTACCAAGGGGGGCCGAAGGGGGGGCCTTCGATTTTTTTTACCCCTTAAGTGATCGACAGGGTACCCGGGTACCCACCAAATTCAAATGACTGTAACTCTGGCAAATATTGACTGATTTTAATTATTTTGGCACCGTAGGATTAAGAAACTCATTCGCTTTATGAACATTTTCGGCAAGACCGTTAAGATTCATCTGGTTCCCAGTAATCCGGGTTTTCGAGGCGGTGTACCGGTACGGAGAAATTATTTGAGATATCAATAAAATTTCCTGGAATGGATGTCAGAATCTTCGAAATAAATCTTAGAAATTATTTCTATTCCATTGACGGCCATATGGTTACTTGTTCCAGGAACGGTCATTCTGTAACAGGTTCCCGTGGGGCCTCGAGTGGACATGAACATATTTGGAAAGAAACCCTGGCAATATGGGTATCAAAATTCATGAAATTTCTCCAGTAGGCTATTTCTCAACGTTTAGTGGCCATCTGATGATTTGTCCTCGGACCAGTCATTCCGGAACAGGTTCCCGTGGTGTCTAGAGTGGCCGTGACCATTTTCAGAAGAAACCCTGGCAATATGGGTATCAAAATTCATGAAATTTCTCCAGTAGGCTATTTATCAACGTTTAGTGGCCATCTGATGATTTGTCCTCGGACCGTTCATTCCGGAGCAGGTTCCGGTGAGGTCTAGAGTGGCCATGAACATATTTTGAAGGAAACCCTGGCAATATGGGTATCAAAATTCATGAAATTTCTCCAGTAGGCTATTTCTCAACGTTTAGTGGCCATCTAATGATTTGTCCTTGGACCGGTCATTCCGGAACAGGTTTCCGTGGGGTCTAGAGTGGCCATGAACATATTTAGAAGGAAACCCTGGCGATATGGGTATCAAAATTCATGAAATTTCTCCAGTAGGCTATTTCTCAACGTGTTGTTGCCATCTGATGATTTATCCTCGGACCTGTCATTTCAGAATAGGTTCCCGTGGGGCCTAGAGTGGCCATGAACATATTTAGAAGGAAACCCTGGCGATATGGGTATCAAAATTCATGAAATTTCTTTATCAGGATATTTCTCAACGTTGTGTGGCTATTTGATGAATTGTCACCAGACCGGTCATTCCTGAACAGGTTCTCGTGGGGTTATGAGTGGCCATGAACATTTTCAGAAGGAAACCCTAGCAATATGGGTATCAAAGTTCATGAAATTTCTCCAGTAGGCTATTTCTCAACGTGTGGCCATCTGATGTTTGGTCTTCAGACCGGTCATTCCGGAACAGGTTTTTCTTTTTAATGACTTATTTCAGGAATAGCTATTTGTTTTGTGATACACTCAGATAGTCTTATCATTATGCCCTCTTTCCTACTGGTTTGAGACTTTGTAATGGTTCATTTTAAGGCTTCATTGAGGAACAAGAAACGTCCGCGATCTTATTTTTCAATAAAGTTTTAAGATATTAAAAACGAAAATGTATATTTCATGTTTCATTTAAAAAATATAACAAATAAAAACTAAGTCAGCAGGCATTGCAAACATCATTGCAGTGCTGATTGCATACTGGCTTAGCACATAGTTTGCAGGTTTTTCTAGTCTTCCTTCGATTGTTGTCTACGCTTCTGCAAATATGACAGACACCAACCTGTGGCGTCCTTCCACTTGAGTCCCGCTCAATTGTGGTAGAGGCACTAGTAGGTGATGCTCCCAGCTCTCTTCCGATGACTTGTTCGATGGCAGTTCGCGTAAAATATTTAGCCATCACTTTCGGATTCTCGATTCTCCTTTCTATTGATGGCGTGCATAGCTGCAGTGATAGCTCCTGTAGAAACTTTCTTCGCTTGTCCGTGGATGATATGGTTTTGTTGTGCTCGTGGTAAATGATGTGAGTCGCGAGAGCAGCAATATTTAAAATGTTAAAAAACATAGCCAAAGGCCATCGGCTTGTTCTGCGCTGCACAGAATACTCGGATAATAACTTATCCATATTATCAACTCCACCTTTTGTCAAATTATAGAACGTTATTATTTCCGGCTTCGCAGCAATTGTTTCCTCAACTTCAGCAGTTGTATGCATGGTCGATAGCAAAACAACCGCCTTATTTTTCTTAGGTACATACGAGCACAAAGTTGTTTCCTTATTGAATGCAAACTCTGTTGAGTATTGTTTCCGATTTTTGTGTGGTTGCATGCAGCCTGGTAGAAATGGTTTATTTTTTCTAACTGTTCCAACCATCGTTAGATTCCAGCTGTTCATCACTTTTGCCAGATTATATCCTGAACACGATTTATTGGAATAAAACAACATAAAAACAAATTTGAAATTTCAAATTAAGTTTAAGCGGAATGGAAATCTTTTGCTTAGAGCCTCTCTCAAAACAGAGCCAACAACAGTCAATATTAGAAATGTTCTAGAGTAGATGTACCAGTTATGGGTATACATTCCTATTAAAGTGTCTTCCAATTATGGCCTTTGTATACCATAGGCAATAATTGGAACACACCAACACCATCATAGGAATGTATCACCAAAACTGGTACACTTACCCTATACATAAATACTTACCAGTGAAGAAATTGTCCATGGTTACATTTCTGCCGGAATTTTTGTACATCGCCACAAGATCTAATACCGTTCTCTCTCCAACATTCGTTTGTCGTTGTCCTTCGATCGGTTTTCCTGTGTATATTACTCCTTGCAAAGGATACGAAGTTTTTGCGTCACATATCCAAAAAATTTTAATACCGTATTTTTCGGGCTTCAAAGGCATATATTGGGTGAACTTAGTTCTTCCACGATACCCAAAAAGTTGTTCGTCAACGGTTAAATTTTCATAAGGAGTGAATCCTTTTCTTAAATTTTGATTTAGAAGGTCCCACACAGTTCTTATGGCAGCAGCCTTGTCGTTTTTCGAACGGGCGCCACGGGTGGTCCCGTCATCGAATCGAATAAATCGCAAAAATTCACGGAATCGATTACATGACATCGATGCCCGGAAAAGTGGTAGATGCTGAGGTTTCCAGATCTCGGTCAAGTGTTCCTTATTTGAATGATGAACTCCAGAAAACAAAAGCAAGCCGAAAAAAGCATCCAATTCATCCTTTGTGAAAGGGGTATGCTCTCGCTGCTTTTCGCCGACGCTAAGCAGTTGTGACGCTTTCTTATTTGTTTCATCCAAAATTATGGAGCACATTTCTGGTGTGATGATAGAATTGAAAATTTCTTTCGCCGTACATAAATTTGTCGACTGTCTAGCACCTCTTTTTTGCCGAATAATATTTCGTTTGCGTGTTTGTGAATGCGGTAATGGTTTTGAACTCCATTCCGTTCCGTCCTTCGTCGTTAAGTCGAAGTTTGTAATATCTTCGTCATAACTTTCATCCGAATCGTAGATGTCATCGTTGGTTGTAGTGAAGTTAATTTTGGCATCTGACGCTTCTTCATCTCCCGTCAATAAGCTTTCATCTTCAACGTCACTGTTCTTGTTAGGTTCATAAATAATAGCTCTGATTTCATCAGAGTTATATCTGCGACGGCTAGGTCCTGATGTGTCCATTTTGTTGAAAATATTCGAAGAAAATCCGATTGTTATCTGTCCGAATGATCCGATGCTACTGTACTGAATGAACGCTTGGCGCTAAGCTTAACAATCTTGTGCTATCTTCTTCGTTGTCTCATAAAACACACACACACAAACTCATAAATGAGAAGCAAAATGACAAAAGAGAAGAACGAGCTTCGTTTTAGCAAGTTTGAATTGGCCATCGAGAGAGAAGAGGGGAAAAACAGCAGCGTCAATATCAGCACACTGATAAAAAAAGCAATGATAATATCTATATTCCCCACACATGATTTTTTGCAATTTGATCTACAAATGATATCTATTTTTAACCACACATACTTCCTATGTGTACAAATAATCACTATGTATGGCCGCACATACTTTTCATTTGAGCATGAGCATGAGCATGATTGACCGCCCACGGATGCTATTCCGTTATTGCCAGAGCAGCTGTAATTACGCAAAGAACCAAGAGATGATGTTTGGGATTAACATACACCCTCAATGTGTAAAAACTGGTGACCAATTACGAAGCAATACCGGCGCCGGCCGTGCCCGAATGCTGGTCAAGTAGGAAATGGGGAGGAACGTTTTTACGTGATACTCGCTTTGAAGGAAGCCGAGAAATCCTCTGCACTTTCACAAGAAATTACTGGGATTTTGGATAGTTGGGTAAAGGTTAGCAGGGTTCGTTTTGGTTAATGATACGCTGAAAGTATGTAATTAACACTAACCGTCAAAAGAACAGGACCGCTGCAACAAGCAACAGCACATCGAACACCAGTTGTACTGCTCTTCGAATAGTCCGGCTTTCCCTAAACACCGTAAACTCGTAAATAAAAAAAATAGAGGGAAAAAAGAAAAAAAAATCATGTCATTAGTTGGAGATCGCTTTTTCTGCCTAAACAGGTAATATTTTCACTAGAATACATTTTTTGCTGAGCGGCAACATGCCCTCTTTTCTGTGGAAACCCTAAAGGCGTCGTGCTGACTGACAGTGCGTTCTGTTCCTGTTGCATGAAATCATACTCTCCATAAGCTCCATCAGTAGACCCATCCCATAATCCTAATCTAGCGTAATCTGCTCCGGATCCATACTCTGGTTCCTACTACCGAAAAACAAATGCCGATCTTCTTGCTGTCTATACACAGCTTTCTTCTTTCTCTATCACCCAAACACCTTTTTCAAAACAGAACATAAAATAATAGCTATTCACGATCACGACCGAATGTAAACAAAACACATTCAGTTGCACAAGCAAGTTTTCTCTTTCACTGATAATTTTTCATACAATCCTGATTTTCTGCTAACAATATTCTTCACGCACGATTAGCAAGTTGGTTCAGTTCCATTGACTTCCGGCGGTGCACTCAGGCTAAACATACTTTTCATTTGTCACATAAACTTCATATATGTTTTTCAGAGAATTCTATTTATGTGTAAACAAATGAATGCTATGTTGAATTTTACATGGATTTATAAAATTTAAATAAATTTTGTCAATATGTGTGGATTTTTACCCGTGCATAAATAGTTAAAAGCTGGACACCAGATGACAAACGAATAAGTTCCAGCGTCACATCTGAGACTATTTCCACTCTAGTATTGCTGGGGATACAGTTATAATATTCCAGGATGGCCATCTGCATCTTGATTACGATATTGTATTGAAGGGATATCAATCTAAAAATGAATATGGTCACTCAATGCAGCACGCAAACCTCTTGTCCGGAATCGCCATTACGAAAACATGTATAGTACATACAGTGACGGACAATACAAAATGGTCATGTTAGGAGGCTCGGTTTATAATTTTCCTGTGAAGCAATTGAACTTAAATTTTGGCAACAGTTTAGAAATAACCTGAATTCATGTGCAATAAATTCCTAATTTTTCATATACCACTTCAGAAGCTACAGGCACGATCTACGAAAAAACAATCAGACCACTTTTTTATTTCCATGTTAATGATTTTGTTGATGAGTTTGAATAACGATCTGAAGGGAAATTTTAAAATGACCAGTACATCAATACTCAAAATTCAGATCCTCAAATTTAAGAATTATTTATGGAAATCTTGTTTTATTGTATGCGGCGTCTGTAAATTTTAAAATACGGAATGTAAAATAGTGGATTTCATGCAGATGCCTTATTTAGGCTGCTTCTGGATGGCCACTTAACGCTGAAAAATGTCCTACTGAAGAAATTTTATGACTTTTGATTCCCATTTCAGCAGGGTTTCCTTCTTAGTATGTTCATGGCCCACTCTAGGCCCCACGGGAACCTGTTCCGGAATGACCGGTCCGAGGACAAATCATCAGATGGCCACACAACGTTGAAAAATATCCTACTGGTGAAATTTCATGAATTTTGATACCCATATCGCCAGGGTTTCCTTCTAAATATGTTCATGGCCAATTTAGGCTCCATGAGAACTTGTTCCGGAATGACCGGTTCAAGGACAAATCATAAAATCACCACACAACGTTGAAAAATACCCACCTGGAGAAATTTGATGAATTTTGATACCTATATCGCCAGGGTTTCGTTCTAAATATGTTCATGATCAGTCTAGACCCCACGGGAACCTGTTCTGCAAGGACCGGTCCGAGGACAAATCATCAGATGGCCACTAAACCTTGAAAACTGGAGAAATTTCATGAATTTTGATACGCATATTGCCAGGGTTTCCTTCTAAATATGTTCATGGCCACTCTAGGCCCCATGAGAATCTGTTCCGGAATAACCGGTCCAAGGACAAATCATAAGATGGCAACACAACGTTTAAAAATACCCTTCTGGAGAAATTTTATGACTTCTGATTCCTATTTCGGCAGGGTTTCCTTCTAAGTATGTTCATGGCCCACTCTAGGCCCCACGGGAACCTGTTCCGGAATGACTGGTCCGAGGATAAATAATCAAATGGCCACTAAACGTTGAGAAATAGCCTACTGGAGAAATTTCATGAATTTTGATACCCATATCGCCAGGATTTCCTTCTAAATATGTTCATGGCCACTCTAGACCTCACGGGAACCTGTTCCGGAATGACCGGTCCGAGGACAAATCATCAGATGGCCACTTAAAGCTGAGAAATAGCCTACTGGAGAAGTTTCCTGAATTTTGATACCCATATTGCCAGGGTTGCCTTCTAAATATGCTCATGGCCACTCGAGGCCCCACGGGAACCTGTTCTGAAATGACCGGTCCAAGGACAAATCATCAGATGGCTACACAACGTTAAAAAACATCCTACTGGAGAAATTTCATGAATTTTGATACCCATATTGCCAGGGTTTCCTTCTAAATATGTTCATGGCCACTCTAGACCTCACGGGAACCTGTTCCGGAATGACCGGTCCGAGGACAAATCATCAGATGGCCACTAAACGCTGAGAAATAGCCTACTGGAGAAGTTTCCTGAATTTTGATACCCATATTGCCAGGGTTTCCTTCTAAATATGTTCATGGCCACTCTATACCCCACGGGAACCTGTTACAGAATGGCCCTTGCAGGAACATGTCGGCATATGGCCCACAATGGAATAAAAATAGTTTCTTGGAATTATTCCATAGATTTTGACATCCATTCTCGGAAATTTAATAGATGTTTCCAAATAGTGCCTCCGTATCGGACCACAGCCCCGATAACCCGGATTTACGGGAACCAGATGAATTCAAATGGTCATTGCTGATCATCAACTTGAAGCCAATGAGTTTTGGAATCTAACGGTGCCAAAAGAATTCAAATCGGTTCATAATAGCCAGAGTTATAATCATTTGAATTTGGTGGGTACCCGGGTACCCTGTTGATCACTTAAAGGTGTTTTTTTGTCGATCACATAAGGGTTAAAGCTTGATCAAGTCTAACAGAGAGGAGAGCCCAGTGGTGGGAGACTATTCCGCGCGCTACAAGGGGGGAGAACATATCACACACATAGATAGGGCACAGCCCCCCGCGACCGACCGAAACACGAGGTAAACAAAACATACAACCCACATTGGACAAGAAAAAAAAACAAAAAAACGAAAAAAAAATGGGGGCGCCGCCGGAAGCGGGCGCCACCAACAAAAAAACAAAAAAAAAAAAGAGAAAAAAAAAAAAAAAAAAAAAAAAACGGAGAAAAATAAATAAAATATTATTAATTATAATAATATTAATATTTATAAAAATATAAAAAATTGTATATTTGCGATAGAATGAAAGACAACAAAGAAATAGTTGGACAGTACCACCATGTTAAATGAAGGTTGGGTAATTGGGGGTTGAAAAACGGAAGAAGAAGAAAACATCTGATGTGCAACTGAAAATGAAAAGAAATAAATTTATTTTTGTTGTCAGCTGCGTACTAGGCTTATAGAAGATAGAATTTAGAAAAGCCCGTCGAACGAGCTGTCCAACGCGAAATGACAAAATTACAAAAATTAGAATCACGCAAAATTAAACATTAAAAAAAAAATTATTTGGTAATTAAGATTCGTTGATTTCGTTAATTAAGAAGATGTTCAATCTTCTTGGTGTCAAAAAGATAGTTGTTGA
This sequence comes from Aedes koreicus, assembly GCA_024533555.2. NCBI lineage: Eukaryota > Metazoa > Arthropoda > Insecta > Diptera > Culicidae > Aedes > Aedes koreicus. The sequence goes on from JAHHFK020001329.1 coordinate 326,186, forward strand.
AAATTTTATGTACAATTTGAAAAGAATACTTTTGCAGATGGACAATCACGACTAACATTTGAAAAAGGGATATTTTCATGGAAAAAGCCATTTTTTCGAAATTAATTTCAAATTATCTCGAAAACGGATACATTTAGAATGTTGCTCACCAAGAGCATTTTTGTTTAAAATTATTAGAAAAATCGTATTATATTATTAAAATATGGTTACTAATGCAAAAACGACAAATTAGAAAAAAAATGAATTTTTCTTACTTTTAAGAACTTTTTTATCTTAAGCTGCTCCATCGTAGAACAACATCTATTCTTTTTCTTATGACTCAAAGCCTTATTGAAATTTTTTTATAAAATTCGTAAGTTGGACAGATTTGCTATTTGATTTTTAAGTTTGATTTTTGATTTTTTTTGAAGAAAAATTTTTTTTTTTTGCAGTGAACATATTTTTTTCATAGAGTCAAATTAATTATCTACAACTTTTTCTCAGACGCAATTTTATTACAACCAACGGTTTTCGAGTTATGATTTTTTGAAAAATACGCATGGCAAAACACATACGCCCTTTTGAAAAATTTGTCTTGAGTCAAAAAATTCCCTTAACCGGCGGAAAATCCATTGTCACCAATTCCAAAGACATGTGCAAAGTTTCATCCAAATCGGAGAGGGTCGAGTTCAGTCATTTGCTCATTTGGCAGAGAAATGCTCTTTAGTAACATAACCTTTTTTTACGTGTTCACAATTTAACAGATGTTTGCACAACGTTTACTCCATATAAGCACTCTAAAAACCGAACATACAAAAAAAGTTACATCTATGAACTGGCTCATACCATTATTTAAACAAATAACCTTTGACCAAGCACTTGGCATACTTAAAACCGCGACATACACAACTGTTTTTCAGCCGATTTGCTATTGTAAGGGCCGGTATTAAAACCTCCATTGCCCAAAAAACCACGGATTCAAAGAAATCGAATCGGACGCAAGAAATGATGTTCGGCTTAGCCATTGTATTGTATTCAGGTGTTCATTTGATTTCCACCTCTTTCACATATGTAGCTTCCCATAAAAACAAACTTTCATCCTAGCGTGCTATAAAAAAGCTTCTACCTATCATGCAATAAGAAACCCTACAAATGTAGAACGAATAACACAAAACAAAAATATGTTTTGTTAATCAAATTGGTTGGTGTAAGATAATTTCAAAAATATATTCATTTACTTATAACACCTTCTCTCGTTTATGTTTTATAAATGTTTGGAGTAATTTTCTGAAAGCAGTGATACTTGGTTTATTACTAACAGCAGTGATAAAAAGTATTGTCAACTCAACCGTTTGTCTGAGTAAATGTGTTAATAAAACAGAAGAGGTTTGTACCGCTAAAAAACGTGACAGGTTTCACAATTTATTTATAATACATTTATAATGCAAACTATCCTCAGTGGTTCTAGCCCACACGATTTGTGTGTTTCTTCCGATGTTGTACAAAAGAAGACGAATCTACCCAACTGCCCGGAGTTACGTCGCATCGAGCGATATTGGATTATCATGAAAAGAGAGCTTTCCCAGAAAAAATAGCAAGCAACAACTAAAGTAAACATTCGAAAATCTTGGCTAAAAGTTGTTACATCGGTTGCAGAGAAGTCTGCACTGACCCTCATGGCTGAGGTTAACTCAAAACTTTGTCCTTTTCCTTTTGAAATGCAAATTTTCCTTAAATCTTGGGTTTGAAAAATATTTGAGTTTGACGACCTGCCAGGAGGCTTTCAGCAATTGGCTTGAACCTTAGCCATGATCGATGAAAAGATGAATATCAGCACGTCGGGCACTGTCGGACGGCTGGAACCAGGTTTTTGTTCATCGCTCTCGCTTTTTTTTTAGAAGGGAGAGGATGTTGTGAATGCATTTCGCCACAGGTGCTGCAAATCAGCTTTAAACGCTGTCCATTTGTTTCAGTACATAACAAGGTTGCTGGGATTGGGGGCTTCAAATGGTGAGTTGACAACCTCGGAGGAAGGTGCGATTGACCTCTGATCCTCAAAGTTCCTACCTCACGCTTCCACGAGTCAAATGATCACAAAAGACTGCCAGCTGAAACATGGAGACGCTGCTTGGTGTAGCCTGGGCAATGTTGTCATTTTGACATTAGCGAAGTGAGGGGTTGCGACTGAAGATCGTGTACCTGTGAATCACATTGTGTATTTTCCATGCTCATTTATTTAAAAATTTCTGCACGCTTTGGAATCAACTTTGCATTTCAAAACGGCTTATATCAAGAACATGGAGCAACATGACCAGCATTAAAAGCTAAATTTGTTTTTCAGCATTTCAGCATAACATTTTCTTTCTTTTTTTTTCCTGTAGCATTTCAAGCTTATTGCTTTCACGATTCGCTTATTGCTTGCTCTTAACTTAGTGTTCTAAATGCACTTCCACAGTTTTTAACTGAGAGCTTTCGATGTCAGGTACCATTTTTGCATTAGTATGATTGTGTGGCAAGTCCAATCATACCCTATGCATAGGAAGTCGAGAAATTTTCCTTAACGAAAAAATCCTAGACCAGACCGGGAATCGAACCCATTCACCTCCAGCATGGTATTGCTTTGTAGCTGCACCTTAACCGACTAGGCTAAGGGAGGACCCAAACATTTTCATTGGAATAGCTTTTCTGAACTTTAACTACTATTTTCATTAAGCAGTATAGTATTGTGTGTGTGGTGGGGGGGGGGGGGGGGGGTGTCCTCATCTATCCCTCACTCAACCGGGGGCGTTCAGCGAGTAGAACTGCGAATAATTTGATCAATCATATGCTCTGGAATGGTGCCCTTTTTGTTATGGAGGCCAATACAATGAAAAGGAGAACATTTGAGGCAAGATAAGTTATCCCCAAAGCTTTTGGGGAAATGGGAGGTACTGGGAGTCCACAACAGGTACAGAAAAACACTACATAGACGCCCTTATTCACACTTACAACTCAGGAATAGAAGGTCAAGAAGAGCCACCGTCACCAACTAAAGCTTGAACCGGGTACTTGGGAAACCCACAATACCCGCGGCAATAGCCAGCGGACGATGCCCTGGTTGTATTTTGTGAAAAATGGCATTTTGCTTATGGAATGATCTCTCCTTCTTGTAATGTCCCCTTTGACAAAAACAATATTTCCTAAATCGATTTCCATTTGTATTTTGAGAGGGACTTTAACCCTTTGGGTTATTCTACATTATTATGTACATAACTAACTGGGAACTGGGAGGGACGATCAGGGTACCCGATTGAAGCACTCTGGATGGAGAGAGTCGGAATGCCAACTCCCAATTGCTAGCAGTTTGTGAATAGAGGGTGGGCTCTTTACGCCCATTGGGGCATCCTCATGTTAAACGGCTCGCTCTTTTGACCAAGGTTAGAAGGAAATTCTTTATATCCCTGTGAATACGCATAAGTGATGTTGCCTATCGATTCACCCACAATGTTATGGCCCGTTCATACAATGACATGTTGAGGACAATCAGTGGTTATTAAAGCTTGATCAAGTCAAACAGAGAGGAGCGCCCATTGCTGTTGGACTTAGTTTCCATGTTACAATGGGTATATATCATACATCATAAAAGGGTTGCTACGATTGGCGAAGATGTTCGCAACCGCGAATAGATGAGAAGAACATCCATCTAACGATTGTGCTGCCGCCGTTGTCACTCTGCATTTCCAATGATGGGCACATTACAGCAGCATACAGATTTCCGTATTTTTCTTTCCCTTCTTTGTTAATTGTTTGATTAACGAATAATAGACGAAGAAAAACAAAAATGTGCTCATTTTTTTCGTGAAGAAGCGTCCATAATCGGTCTTGTTTGTAGGTCGTTTGCAAAGCATCCCCCTGCTGGAGTTCCTGTTTTCTCGATTGAAGTGGGGAATTGCTGTATTTTCCACTGCTTGGTGGCTTTGCCACTCGTAAAGAGTTGTTTCTTCAGATTTCTTTTCAGGACTGTCAGTTCCGAGCGATCGACGTCGTCTTGCAGTTGGTGTTGCCTAACCGAAGGCTAACGGGCATTAGTCTCAGTAGTAGCAGTTCAAATCCAAAAAATAACGTCGAGCCAACAGATGCATAGATTGATTCACCACCAGGTGGCAGGTCAATTGCATTAAAAAACACTAAAATCAGTCCATTGTTTTTAATGTGAACGTTAATGTATGTTTTATAATGATCAACGTTGAATAAATTTATTTTATCAAACATCTCGACAGAGCACTTAAATGATACATGTTTTACTACTACTACTACATAGTACTACGAGATTTAAAGTAAATTTACTCCTTATAAAACAAGAACTATGATAACTGCTGAGACGTTGAGATGATTATATAACGTTGGCAAAATTAACGATATATCTTCTAGATTATTAATTGTGCCAATGTTATATAATAGGTCATAGGGAGAGTTTTGAAGAATTCAAACATTTTAGAGACTGAATTTGGAAATCTCAAGCCGAAATTCTATGGACTTTGAAATAGATTTCAAAACTATATTGTTGTTTTGATCAATGGCACTTAAATCCAAATTAAGTAGCTGTTCTTAAAACGTAACGGTGAGAAATTAACATCAAACGCTCACTGAAAAGAAGCGTAGTTTACCACATTGCTTTTAAGTTCATTGCGCGTCAAAATATCGAAAGTCGCGAAAGAAAATTAGTTATTTTTCACTCCAGTGCACAGCTAATTCAAAAAGTAGGTCTTATCTTATCAGTTTTCTAATTGTGTTTTTGAAAAGAAAATCAGTGGTTATGAACATGAAAAACTCATTTTTCGTATGAAATCCCTTATAGTGGCAAATTTATAGATGACCGCCAAATTATTTCCACTATAAATGAAAGTCTCAACCTTCTTTTCATAAATGACGTACTATTTCGAACTTAGGAAAACAGCATTGTTTTGACCGTAGATTTTATAAAATATTATTTAAAATGTAGATTCTATGAAATCTGTAACCATGTTTCAATTGGGAATAACATATATCGCCGAAATCCATCTTATTTAATGTTCGATCCTTCGATAAGTATATTTGATTCGTTTTCAATGTACATTTTTACCCTAATTTGCATCGACTCGAACGTTGTGCGCCTTCAAGCGCGTTCTTCTGACGATGAAGTTCAAAATAATGCTCTCAGTGAACAGAACGAAGAAAAACATCACAAAAACAGCAAAACGACAGGAAATGTCGGCCGTTCTATGTTCTAGTTTCCTATGTGGTGATATCTTTGTGCTGTGGCTGCAAACGTTGTCCGGTGATTAGATCATTGGCAACGCGGTTATTTCATGGAGTGCTTGAAAAACCATATTCGCAAAATGCATGGTGTAAATCAGCTAAACCAAACCAGTTCAATCACTCAGCCCTAGACTCTGACCGAGATAAGTTGATATTTCATAGCGTTACTATTTTGCAGTGTCTCGCCTTTCAAGGTGTAATAGTTTCATCAAGCAAACAAATGCCCTTCCTCGAAGGCAGTCAAAGTATAGCAGCTGACCTTGCTCATCGTATCTCCTGCTTCAACTGCGCCATCTCAATTTCTGTGTTCGTCCATGTACTTATTTTTATACCATACCTTCTGTGGCAAATGGAGGTGCTCGTGAAGTGCACATCCCGCTTGAAGCAAATGATACCGGTACCTACTCCTCTTTCCGCCTCTGACGATCTAAATCACGATCTTAAACCACTGCCATCCACTCATGATTTGACCGCTCCACTCAACGAAAGCGACAGCGAAAAAGCGAAAAGCGAGCAGGAAAACAGCACTAAAGTTTACAACGAAGATCATATTCCCATTTCCTCTCTTCAGAGCTTCAATGTCGGTCGATGGTGCAGTTTTGCTTTCCTCTACTCCATTTTTCGCTATGCCATTATCTCCCTCCCCTCTCACCAGTTCACGCCTCGTGAGGCCATGATGTGTCTGTGCATAAATAATTGAGCTTCGGAAAGTTCATTGGTCTTGTGTCTTACATTTTCTTTGGCACGGTATTTTACTCCTATTTCAGCTCTCGTTTTCGATCCAAACCGATTTTGTGTTGTTCGATTCAATGCAGATGACAGTGTCGGGTTGGCTTTTCGGTATGCGAAGTGTAATTATTACATAACCGGCCATAGCATAATATGGAGAAACAATAAAAATAGAGAAATAAAACAACCTCTTTTTCGTATTTACTGGCTCCTTCCCCAGCCAAGCTACTAACTGCTGCCATTGATCGTTGCAGTTCGGTGTGGCTTGGCAAAGCTTGGGTAAATGGTGAAGTAGTGGTTAATTGTGAAGGAAATTGCCGCTTCTGAAAAGTAAATTTATCCACATTCGAGCAACAATCGATCGTTTTGTTGAAGTGCTGCTGGAAAATAAAACCGATTAATGTATTTGGATCAGAAAAACCGATTTAAATGTATTTGGGGAAAGTATTTTGTGCAGCTCCGTTCAATGATCATATGACCGTCTGTTGCTTATCAGGTTTTTCGGACAAATGTTGTTCGGTGTCACTTTCAGTATTGCAAAAAAAAATGTAAGGAGTAGTTTATTAGCAGGGAATATTTAAGATACAATCATTTCTTATATTGTGTTCAGAGTAAAGTGTCATCTTAAAATTAAACCTGATTTGGAAGATGGATAGTCCAAAATAATAATAATCTGCCCACTATATTACAAAAACTTGCGATTGGTTGTGCAGATTGGAGATAACAAAATCATTGGGCATAGGACCAAGTCTTCCTCGGTAGGTAAAAAACAGATGATCTTGAAAATTAATTGATAAAATAGCCAGAAGGCACGAAATGCTTCTTGAAACTCTGAAATTTCATCAACTCATTCAATCGTAATTGTATGTGGATGAGAATATACTACTCTTTAGAACGTTTAACTTGATTGATGCAGATATCAATTCCAGTTGTAAAATAGTTTGTAGAATATAGTTTTACAAATTGGAAGCGTTTTCCCAATGAAAATCACTACCACACTTTGTGAGTGCTTCCAACAGCATCCTTACCGTTGGTTTCAATCGGTCTTAATTGGCTCTAAAGCGCTACTTAAAATTTACCTTGTTTACTTTATGATTGGCCCAGCATTCTAACTGTGGTTTAGATCGGCACTTATATTTATCTTATCTCTTAAATCTCTTGAATGGAAAATACAGATTAACAGTTTCACTCACAATTATTTAATCTAGTATTTACGGTCTTGAGTAATTTAATTAGTATCGAACAAGGACGTTACCGTTGCCGTTATTGATCCAATAAATGAGAACATCAGGCGTTGCACGTTGATCAATTCACTACTCTCAAGTGACATTAGTTGATTTTTGGTTGGTGGGTTTTGTTGGTTGGAATGACAAGAGTGGATCAAATCTTGATTTGTTTTAAATTTACAATACAATTTTCAATTGACACATGAACATTCAGGTCAAGTGATGCAGGTAATGGCTAAGATGCTTTATTGATGCAAATACTTACATGCATAGGCTTCATTTATAATATGGAGTCTGACTTTATTTGTGTGTGATCTGTCACCTCAGTTTTTCTTTCTTCAGCCTTCTAGTACAATTTATATAGCATTCTTTAAAGTCATAACATTACACATGAAGCATATTTTTTTTTCTTTGTAAACACTTTCAAAAAACCATGTCAATTTAAATCTGCTTGGATGCAAATTAAGGAAGCAGTTTGTTAGATAAAAATGTACATCTCTTTTCAAAACTATATGACTATAAAAACCATAAAAAGTAATTTGTATGCCATTATGTAAAAGTAAGTCATGAAACATAGACAAAAAAATCTTAATGGTCCAATCGTTTATATAAACATACAATTTTTGGTTGGTTTGGTTTTGAATGATAGAAACTTACTTAATCTTGTGAGACAAGGCATTTAACATTATAGCACAAAGTAGAAGTATCACGGTTCTTTTTTGACAAAAAAGCAAAGATGGTTCGAAAAACGTACATTTTTTCATTTTTCTTTGTTAGTTGAAATATTGAAGCATAATTTCGAAAATTTTAGTAAATCTGCAAAAGAGCACCTAATTTCATGAAATGGCCATGTTTTTTTAAATTTAGATTTCAAGATTAAGATTAGGAAACGTCATTTCAGTCGACGTAATAATGCCACGACACATTCCTGAAAAGAGTTGTTCATGGAAATTATGATCATCAAGCGGAACGAGGATTCACACTGCTTCATAAAGGGAGATACTCATGCCTTTTTGATCGCGATAAAAGTACATTTAGTGAATTCTTACACTAACGACTGTTCCAGAAAGTATAAGCACACCTTATTTTAACGGTCACTTTGAATATAATGAAATATTTCAACGTGTTTTGGCTGCGTCCTTTTGTTTGCACATTTCTGAATGACATAGCATCAAAAAAGTGCTCAGTTTTGTGTTACCTATCAAAATGCGTGGCCTTACTCCGGAACAACGAAAAAGTATCGTGCACAAATGGTGCACTGTGAGCGGACTCTCCTTGAGAAAATTGGCCAAGGAAGAGGGTGTAAGCGTCGGAGCGGTACGATCTGCGATTCGAAAATATAGAGAACAGTGTACGTTTGAAAATGCGCCGAAGAGTGGTCGGAAATCCGGTCCTGTTAGTCCGGATATCGATAAAAAGATCAGGGATGCCTACTAGCGAAAACCAGCGACTTCCGTTCGGGATGTTGCGAAAAAGCTAGGGACCTCGTCGAGTAACGTCTTGCGTGCCAAAGAAAGACTTGGGCTAAAAACCTACCGGAAGCAGAAAAAACCCAAAAGGAACCCAAAACAGGCCGCGTCCGTGAAACCACGGGCCCGCAAACTCTACGATTCGTTATTGTGTAGAAATTCTGGGTGTATAATAATGGACGATGAAACGTATGTGAAACTAGATTACAAAACGCTTCCCGGACCACAATTCTATACTGTAAGCGAAGACAAAGACATCCCAGAAACGGAAAAGCAATTTTTACCGAAAAATTCGGTAAGAAGGTTATGGTTTGGCAGGCAATATGCGAGTGTGGTAAAACATCTAGTCCGTACATCACAACGGAGACGATGAACACTCAGAAATACGTTAAGGAATGTCTCCAGAAGCGATTATTGCCGATGATCAGGCAGCACGAAGGTCAAGTAGTGTTTTGGCCTGATTTGGCGTCATGTCATTACGCAAAGGACACTTTAGAATGGTACAAAAGTCAAAATGTATGTTTCGTGCCGAAAGATATGAATCCGCCGAACTGCCCGGAGGCACGGCCAATCGAGACTTTTTGGGCTTTAACCAAAGCAAAGCTTCGAAAATGCATAAAACCAGCGGACGACATCCAAAAATTTTAAAAAGATTGGCCAAAAGTGGTCAAAATGGTGAGAAATACCACTGTGCAGAAGCTAATGGGTCATGTTCGAGAAAAAGTTAGGAGTCTTGGCTATGATTAAATATTTTGATTAAACGAGAGTAAAATATCATATAAAACACAAATACAAATATGATTTGCCAAATAAAATTATTAAAAAAAACTAAAAAAACATGACTTTTTTGTTATTTTGAAAGTGTGCTTATACTTTCTGGAACAGTCTATATTTGCGTTGTTGCAGTCAACCAGCAGTCATACAACAGAGCTCAAATTGTATATTTCATTAAGTCGGAATCGCATCGGTTTTTGGAGGCAAGATTTTTTTCTATGGTAGTTCGAGACCACTCCCTCTATGGAAAGGTGGGCGGGGGATGGAGGTGGGCTCTAGTACAAATTAAACAGAAATTGAACCGATCGGCGTGAAAATTTGTACAGAAATTTCTGCATAACTCGAGAACTAATCAAGCAAATGGAACCAAATTTGGAATGTGGATGTTTTTTAAGGTAATGTTTCTAAGGTGGCTCCAGACCCCCCCACTCTCTTTAAGGGGGCTCTCATACACATGCAACACAAATATCTGCATATCTCAAGAACTAATCAATTAAATGGAACCAAATTTGGCATGTGGGAGTTTCTGGAGGCAGATTTTTTTTTCTATGGTGGTTTATGACCAGTTCTCCCTCTGGAGGGGGGGCTCTCATGAAAATGAAACAGAAATTGAACCGATTGACATGAAAATTTGTATGCAAAGGTTTTTGGGGCCGGAGGGTTCTGGGTTCTTATGGTGGTTCAAGATACCTCCTCTCTCTGGAAGGAGGGGCTCCTATACAAATGAAACACAAATTTCTGCATAACTCGAGAACTAATCAAGAAAATGGAACCATATATGGCATGTGGAAGTTTTTGTAGGCAGGATTTATTTTTATGGTGGTTCAAGACTCCTCTCCTGTCTGTAAGGGGGGATCTTATAAAAATTAAACATAAATTGAACCGATAGACGTGAAAATTTGAATGGAGGGGTTTTTGGGGTCGGGGAAGGTTCTTATGATGGTTCAAGACCCCTTCCTCTTCTAGAAAGAAGGGCTCCCATACAAATAAAACACAAATTTCTGCATAACCCAAGGACTGATCAAGCAAATGGAAGCAAATTGGGCATGTGGAGGCAGGTTTTATTTTCTATGGTGGCTCGAGACCTCTCATCTCCTTCTCGTTGACTTCTTTGTCTGACTCGATTGTCAGTATGCTGATCTCTATTATTGTCCACTTGTACAGACCACGACTGGTTCGTACAAAGACGACGCGTACTAAACCATGAGCTCCAGTTACACACTTTATCACTCTTCCAATGGCCATGTAAATAGAAGAATATTGTATTTTTTAAGAAGGACGACCAGACTAGGTTCGATGTTGTTGGTTGCGCTTCTCCACTTCGAGCGTGGATGAAGGTTGGTCAAATAATCTCTGGACCAGCATTTCCAAAAATTTTGAACATTACGACACATTTCCTCGAAACGAGACAACTTGGATATAGTTACGTTTGAAACATCAGGTACAGAAATAGAAAAAAATGGTTCACCGATGAGAAAATGACCGGGTGTTAAAATGGATAGGTCATCTGAATGATCCGTAAGAGGAGTGAGAGGCCGGGAATTGAAGATGCTTTCGATATGTGCTGCTGCAGTTGTTAGTTCATCGATTGTGTACGACGAAATACAGAAAATCCGTCGAAATTTATGTTTGAAAGACTTCACCTCGGCCTCCTACAATCCCACCAAGTGTGGAGATCGTGTCGGGATAAACTTGAAGGTGATTCCCGTAGCGAAGCAGTGTTGCTTCCATTCATTGGAACTGCTGCACATATTAACGACGCAATTCACGCATCTCGCGATCAACCCTGACGACCGCGCCGAGCAACGAATCTTTTTAACGCGTTGATGCACGTGGCAGACGACAAGTCGGGAACAATTACGATGTGGACGGCTTTCACGGACAGGCACAAGAACACGGCGACGTACATTTTAACGCTAGCCCCCTCCCATACAAAGGACGAACGTTGAATGGTCCGCAGTACTCAAGTCCAGCTTTGGAAAACACTTGGGCAGAAGTCACACGCACCGCTAGAAGTGATCCCAGGTACTTGAAGGTGAACAGCGAAAACATGTAATGCAAGTTCAAACTATGTGACGTACTAAATATCTTCCTCGTATCGGCCAATAATGTTGTCGCATCGTTGAGAGTAGTAAATTACACTCAGTAGCAAAAAAAAAGCCGAGCAAAATTTTGCTTCCATAAACCGTCATTTTCAACCTTCTGTAACTTTGTCAATTATCAATATTTTTAACTGAATTTTTGACAGAACTATAATTATGTGACTAAAATTTCATGTTTATAAAATTTATAAATTTGAAGTTTTGAAAACATATGTCAAAAAAGTCGTTTTTGGACATACCCATTTAAAAAATACGTACTTTTGTGTAACATTTAGGTAGCATTATAAAAATTTCAGCTCAGCCTAAAATAAGAAATAATGTGGACAAAATTTGAACTGTTTCCATCAAGTGGTTTGGACCACAGCTGGCGTCAAAGTTGACGCACCAACATTAGTATTTCTCTTTTTCACACGGAATTGACCTTGCTGAAATATCGGTGCAAAAAAAAAGCCGAGGTGAATTCATCTTATCTTATCGGTGCAAAATAAAAAATAGATCAACAAGACTGTTATCAAAACTTCAAATTTATAAATCTTATAAACTTAAAATTTTAGTCACATAAGGTCAATACATTAATTATAGTTCTGTCAAAAATTTAGTTAAAAATATTGATAATTGACAAAGTTGCAGAAGGTTGAAAATGACGGTTTATGGAAGCAAAATTTTGCTCGGCTTTTTTTGCTACTGAGTGTAGGTCTTGAATTAGCGGAGCTTAGATGTAATGGTCGGGCTACCAATCAACTCAAATGATGAAAAAGGAAGAGGGTGTAAGCGTCGGAGCGGTACGATCTGCGATTCGAAAATATAGAGAACAGTGTACGTTTGAAAATGCGCCGAAGAATGGTCGGAAATCCGGTCCTGTTAGTCCGGATATCGATAAAAAGATCAGGGATGCCTACTAGCGAAAACCAGCGACTTCCGTTCGGGATGTTGCAAAAAAGCTAGGAACCTCGTCGAGTAACGTCTTGCGTGCCAAAGAAAGACTTGGGCTAAAAACCTACCGGAAGCAGAAAAAACCCCAAAGGAACCCAAAACAGGCCGCGTCCGTGAAACCACGGGCCCGCAAACTCTACGATTCGTTATTTTGTAGAAATTCTGGGTGTATAATAATGGACGATGAAACGTATGTGAAACTAGATTACAAAACGCTTCCCGGACCACAATTCTATACTGTAAGCAAAGACAAAGACATCCCAGAAACGGAGAAGGCAATTTTTACCGAAAAATTCGGTAAGAAGGTTATGGTTTGGCAGGCAATATGCGAGTGTGGTAAAACATCTAGTCCGTACATCACAACGGAGACGATGAACACTCAGAAATACGTTAAGGAATGTCTCCAGAAGTGATTATTGCCGATGATCAGGCAGCACGAAGGTCAAGTAGTGTTTTGGCCTGATTTGGCGTCATGTCATTACGCAAAGGACACTTTAGAATGGTACAAAAGTCAAAATGTATGTTTCGTGCCGAAAGATATGAATCCGCCGAACTGCCCGGAGGCACGGCCAATCGAGACTTTTTGGGCTTTAACCAAAGCAAAGCTTCGAAAATGCATAAAACCAGCGGACGACATCCAAAAATTTAAAAAAGATTGGCCAAAAGTGGTCAAAATGGTGGGAATTACCACTGTGCAGAAGCTAATGGGTCATGTTCGAGAAAAAGTTAGGAGTCTTGGCTATGATTAAATATTTTGATTAAACGAGAGTAAAATATCATATAAAACACAAATACAAATATGATTTGCCAAATAAAATTATTAAAAAAACTAAAAAAACATGACTTTTTTGTTATTTTGAAAGTGTGCTTATACTTTCTGGAACAGTCTATATTTGCGTTGTTGCAGTCAACCAGCAGTCATACAACAGAGCTCAGATTGTATATTTCATTAAGTCTGAATAGCATCGGTTTTTGGAGGCAAGATTTTTTTCTATGGTAGTTCGAGACCACTCCCTCTGTGGAAGGGTGGGCGGGGGGTGGGGGTGGGCTCTAGTACAAATAAATCAGAAATTGAACCGATCGGCGTGAAAAGTTGTACAGAAATTTCTGCATAACTCGAGAACTAATCAAGCAAATGGAACCAAATTTGGAATGTGGATGTTTTTTAAGGTAATGTTTCTAAGGTGGCTCCAGACCCCCCCACTCTCTTTAAGGGGGCTCTCATACACATGCAACACAAATATCTGCATATCTCAAGAACTAATCAATTAAATGGAACCAAATTTGGCATGTGGGAGTTTCTGGAGGCAGATTTTTTTTTCTATGGTGGTTTATGACCAGTTCTCCCTCTGGAGGGGGGGCTCTCATGAAAATGAAACAGAAATTGAACCGATTGACATGAAAATTTGTATACAAAGGTTTTTGGGGCCGGAGGGTTCTGGGTACTTATGGTGGTTCAAGATACCTCCTCTCTCTGAAAGGAGGGGCTCCTTTACATATAAAACACAAATTTCTGCATAACTCGAGAACTAATCAAGAATATGGAACCATATATGGCATGTGGAAGTTTTTGTAGGCAGGATTTATTTTTATGGTGGTTCAAGACTCCTCTCCTGTCTGTAAGGGGGGATTTTATTAAAATTAAACATAAATTGAACCGATAGACGTGAAAATTTGAATGGAGGAGTTTTTGGGGTCGGGGAAGGTTCTAATGATGGTTCCAGACCCCTTTCTCTTCTAGAAAGAAGGGCTCCCATATAAATAAAACACAAATTTCAGCACAACCCAAGGACTGATCAAGCAAATGGAACCAAATTGGGCATGTGGAGGCAGGTTTTATTTTCTATGGTGCCTCGAGACCTCTTATCTCCTTCTCGTTGACTTCTTTGTCTGACTCGATTGTATAAACTGGAAGGTGATTCCCGTAGCGAAGCAGTGTTGCTTCCATTCATTGGAACTGCTGCACATATTAACGACGCAATTCGCGCATCTCGCGATCAACCCTGACGACCGCGCCGAGCAACGAATCTTTTTACCGCGTTGATGCACGTGGCAGACGACAAGTCGGGAACAATTACGATGTGGACGGCTTTCACGGACAGACACAAGAACACGACGACGTACATTTTAACGCTAGCCCCCTCCCATACAAAGGACGAACGTTGAATGGTCCGCAGTACTCAAGTCCAGCTTTGGAAAACACTTGGGCAGAAGTCACACGCACCGCTAGAAGTGATCCCAGGTACTTTAAGGTGAACAGCGAAAACAGGTAATGCAGGTTCAAACTATGCGACGTACTAAATGTCTTCCTCGTATCGGCCAATAATGTTGTCGCATCGTTGAGAGTAGTAAATTACACTCAGTAGCAAAAAAAAAGCCGAGCAAAATTTTGCTTCCATAAACCGTCATTTTCAACCTTCTGTAACTTTGTCAATTATCAATATTTTTAATTGAATTTTTGACAGAACTTTAATTATGTGACTTAAATTTCATGTTTATAAAATTTATAAATTTGAAGTTTTGATACCATATGTCAAAAAAGTCGTTTTTGGACATACCCATTTCAAAAATACGTACTTGTGTGAAAAATTTAGGTAGCATTATAAAAATTTCAGCACAGCCTAAAATAAGAAATAATGTGGACAAAATTTGAACTGTTTCCATCAAGTGGTTTGGACCACAGCTGGCGTCAAAGTTGACGCACCAACATTAGTATTTCTCTTTTTCACACGGAATTGACCTTGCTGAAATATCGGTGCAAAAAAAAAAGCCGAGGTGAATTCATCTTATCTTATCGGTGCAAAATAAAAAACAGGTCAACAATGCTGTTATCAAAACTTCAAATTTATAAATCTTATAAACATAAAATTTTAGTCACATAAGGTCAATACATTTATTATAGTTCTGTCAAAAATTTAGTTAAAAATATTGATAATTGACAAAGTTACAGAAGGTTGAAAATGACGGTTTATGGAAGCAAAATTTTGCTCGGCTTTTTTTCTCTACTGAGTGTAGGTCTTGAATGAGCGGAGCTAAGATGTAATGGTCAGGCTACCAATCAACTCAAATGATGATTTGCAGGGAGCAGCAAGGAATACTTTGTATGATATCGACTATCAGCATTTGCTAAACGACTGTTGAGGTGCAAAAGACCGTTGCTATTAATGGAAACGTTTAAATTGTTTAACTTTAACAGAAAATTTGGAGCAAATAGAATCATTACATTTCACGCAGCTTAAAGCAACAGTTTAACGTCTCTCAGGGTCTATTTCCGAAATTTGCATTGTAGTGGAGTTTGGCAAAGCTTTAAACCAACAGTTATCGGGATTTACAGGGTGCGGCAGAAAATAATGCGAAAATGTTCAAACTTGAGTATTGGGTTAATTCGTGTAGCTAGTGACTAATTTCTGTCGAAAGTGTGTTTGTTTATGTTTACTTTCAAGTGCTGCATCCAAACATTCTATTTGTTTCATTGCAAATTCGTCAAAATGTTCGCGAAAGAAGTGATCACCAGTTTGTTGCTCGCCCAGAAGAAGCCGAAAGAGATTGCCAAGGTGATAGGGTGCCATTTGGCAACAGTTTACAGCATAAAAATGTCCCTGCAGGATAGTCCTAAGCAGCGGAAGCCGGGAAGCAGACGTCCGCGCTTTGCACGCAAGCCGAACGTGATGAAATCGGTCCGTGCAAAAATTGCTCGCAACCCGGTGCGTTCCATAAGAAAACTTGCAGAGGAAACCAATATTTCGTAGAAATCCATGCGGAGAATCATCAAAGAAGACCTGCATGCATCTTCCAGAGCCAGAGTAAAACGCCACTTGATTACGGACCGGGTCAAGGAACTACGACTAACTCGTTCCAAGAGATTGCTTCCCTTGTTGAAGAAGGAAGCTTTTCGTTCTCCAACGAAAAGCTTTTCAGCATCGATGCTGTGGCCAACAGCCGCACGGACCGGTTCATTTCACCGCAGAAAATGGAGAACGTTCCGGAAAAATTGAAATTCAAATTTCAAACCAAACATCCGGCTGGTGTCATGATGTTTGGCTTGGTGGCATCCAACGGTTTGAAAATGTCGCCTGTTTTCATTGATGCTGGAGTTAAAATCAATACCGAAGTGTATATCGGTATTTTAAAGGACCAAGTGCTTCCTTGAGTGAAGGCCAACTTCTCCGAGGATCAAAACGTTGTCCTACAGCAGGATGAGCGCCGTGTCACACGTCCAATCGAACCAAACAATGGTTGTACGATAAAATGAAGTTTTGGCCGAAGGATTCGTGGACTCCTAGCAGTCCAGATCTTAATCCGTTGGATTATTCGATTTGGGCATATGTTTAAGCACGAGCCTGCAAAACATCACACCCTAGTGTGAAAACCCTGAAGTCAACCATAACACGCACATGGCAGTCAATGTCGGAGGACTACATCCGAAAGGCATGCTCTGGCTTCCGGCGTCGGCTCGAGGATGTTATTAATAAAAATGGAGGACACATTGAATGAATTTGTTTAAACAAACTTTATAAAGATAACTGCACTCGAAAATCTTGATATTATTGGTTGAACTAGTTGAAAATGGGATTTGAAAGAAATAGAACAAATTTTCGCATTATTTTCTGCCGCACCCTGTATTAGGAACTGTGGCCCATGCCACCGCAATATATCACAATATATCCACGAAAAATAAGATCGGCCGGGTTGAGTTCAGTGAAAACATGTCGCCATCGAATACCTTTGGTTAGTCGCTGGACCTTGGCTATGCGATTAGAGACAAATATTTTTAAATTGGTTGGTGGGCACGGAGCCAATATAACACTACTGTTGAATTTGTCCAAAATGTAATAAGTCCCAAAAAGTCTGTTCCGTTGCGTAGTTTATCCACCAGTTGGCCAACCACCGCTGCACATAGTTCGAGTCGTGGTGTTTATAATGGAGAAACTCGAGACTTAGTAAACAAAAGATGGCTGGTGATTCGTCCCCACATATCTTGACCAACCACATACACACAACAGCTATAGCTCTTTTCAGAGGCATCGCAGAAGCAGTTGAGATGATAATTGCGATCCGGGTTGGATAGAACAAGACAGTCAATCAATAGCTGTTGGAGAAGACTTAGCTCACTTCGAAATTCTTTCCACCATCTACAGGTCTGTCTACAGGTGAAAGTTCTTCACCCCAGAAAATATTTTGGGCCCAAAGTCGGCGAACAAAACTCTCTCGCTAATCACGATCTATCCAAGAAGCCCAAAAGGATCAGAAGGCTGAGCAGTTTCAGATACCACAAAAAGCTTAGTTACTATGTGCAATTCTGGGAGGGGTGGAACCTGAAAACTGAACCTGTCACCTTGTGGATTCCACAAAAGTCCTCTAGCAGTCACCGATGAACGACGGATTTATGTTTGAGAAGCATTTTCCCAAAGGTGGCTGGGAATGTAACTTAACACATTTTGGTTAGTGCTGGTCCATTTTCACAAAGCAAATCCTCCTAGACTGAGTAGCTCCTGTAATTGACGACAGATTACGGCAGCTTCTTGGAGGCTGTCACTTTCAGTTATCTACGTAGACACGCTTGATTGCAACGTTTGAAGCAAGAGGGTAGTTGTGACCATCGTCTTCGGCGAGCTTGATGAGCACTCGTGTGGTTTGATACGGCGAACAAGCTAAACCGTAAGTTATCGTCCTCAGCGCATCGATTTGTAGAGATAGTGATGGTTCTCTGTACCAGACTATCTTTAGATACCGTCGATCCTCTGGTTGCACCCACATTTGACAGAACATTTTTTCCGCATCCGGAAATTCAAAACATGAGACAGCAATGGTGTTGCACTGAAGGACTAGTGTGAAGGACATCATTCAGGGAAAGCGCACCTGATCCTTTGCTGCTGGCATCAACACAATACGAGTTTTTGTAGTGCTACTTTTTGGGCGATGAACAGCATGGTGTAAAAAAAAATCCTGCGATCCCGCAACGTGAGCGCCCACTTCCATATGCCTTAGTTTTTCATAATTATTCATAAATTTGACATATTCGTCGCGCAGGTGGTTGTCCCGAGTGAATCGCTTTTGCGTTAGCAGAAAACGCCGTACTGCTTGATCCTAAGAATCTCCAAGTAGTGGGAGCATGGATTCCCGGAAAGGAACGCGCACTACATACCGTCCAGTAGAATCGCGTGAACCGGTTTGAAGAAAGTGGTTTTCAACATCATGCTCAGTCTACGTAAGAGACTTTCCGACATCGAAGTTTTCGATCTCCCACATCTTCTCCAGCTGGATATTTAAATCTTGGTTGGTGGCAATATGGCATGCCACAGCACTGCTATCGCTTGTTGATAATTTCCCACAGACCACGTAGCCGAGAACAATTTTCTGCTAAATATGATAGTTATCAGCTAAAACCATTTAATGTGATTCAATAAGCGAGAAAAAAAAGTTCAGCTCCAACAATCATATCAACTCCATGGCTAATATTATCCTTTGGGTCTCCCAATGGTAGATTGCGTGGGACGTTCCACCGCGAAATGCCCACAAGGCAACTAGGAGGGCTCACTGTTAGTTTTGGCAGAACTAAGCACCCAATATCGCTCACAAATTTTCCTAAACGAGAAGCAAGTGAGACCTGTACACAATAGACACACTGATCGTTGCTTGACTAATGCCGCTCACAGGTACATTAATACGAGTGCGTTTCAGTCCCAGCTGCTGACACAATGACTCCAATACGAAGATTGTATCGAGTACCGCTCTGGCATAACAAACGAAAATTGAACCTAGCCACCTCCAGTATAGTGTTACTTTGATGCTGTGCATTTACCAACTGAGCTAAGGAAGAACCACCAGAGTAAGATCCTACCAATACGAATATTTTACGTCTTTAGCACAATGTCACTTGAAGATAAGAAGAGCTTGTTACATTTTTGCTTAACATCTAAGAATTCGTAGAAGCATTTGAAGATAAGTCAGGTAAACCCTGGAAATAGTAGCTAATAACATTACATCAGACATATCAGCCAGCACTGGTACTGGTAGAACGAGAGGTGAAATTCAATATAACATTGCTTGGTCAATGGTCATTCACTGCAAACTAACTGCTCGCTGTAAACAGAACCCTCTTGTATTAATCCTGTACCAAAGTGCAGACATAAAGAGGTGGCGCACTAGATCAACAAGTTTTTTTTTCTGGTCTGGTCACCGTTAACTGTCAAATGGTGTTGATGGGTGAAGTTAAAGCACAAAGCGAAGCAACATAATGGCGTAGGCCGTATTGGAAAACAAAAATGATAGTTCTTTCATTCAGTTACCCGTCAGCCGCAATCGGTTACCTTGATGATGGTCGAAAGTGACCGCCCAGTCACTGGGCACTGCCGGGTGAGATAATCAATGCCGGCAACTGCAACCACCAACGGTGCCTTTGAATATTGGTGCGTGAGGGCCGAACTATTCCAATAAGTCGCAACGATCCTTAGGGCTTGCACATAACTGGTTTTTGGCCTATTCCAAAACGAGCACGCTGTTCTCATTTTCTCCGAAAACCGTTACGTGTCTGTGTCATTTAGGTGAACCAGAAAAATGGAAAAAGTAGAACTAAAATTTGCTGGGCCACACATAATACAACAGGATCCTTACGCAAACATCTTGTTGAATTATTTCCATCGGTATCGCTTTTTGGCATTTCTTCATTACCTCTTGATGATTGAGTCTATTTCAGTTATGATTTGCCATGCAGTTAAAAGGAATTTACTGGTGGATACATTCTTCGCATTTTATTTATACTCATTTAATAAGTAGGTGAATGTCAACAATTCTGTTTATTTGGAACAGCTTGTTAAATTAGCAGTGTCTGACTCTACCGCAAGTATAAATGATTCGGTGCGATTGTTTGGTTTGAAAGGAATCAATTGATTGTTTTATGTTCATTATGAGCAGAGCCAAATTTTAATTGATTTTGCCATAAGCAAACCAATTTTGTTTTCATCTCGCTCTTTTACCATTCTTACAAAGAAGGGTACAAGCGGCTTAAAAAATTAAGTCTCAATATAAAGCCCGTAGGGCAGAATGCGACATACCAATCGACGCGCTTGACGAGATCAAGATATGTCTGATTTGAAATTGATACGCTCATATTTGGTTGGTAAATAATAAACCAAATTTGACGCAACAACAACTAAGTGAAAAATATTATGTGCCCCATCAAACGCTTTTGATTCATCTTAAGACTGAGAAAGCTGAACATGAACGTTGTAGTGGGTATGAGAATGAAATTGAGGTAAAACATGTACACTTTGATTCCACTTTGAACTAACTTCATGATGGTCGCACTGAGTTCTTAGGGTAACATTGATCACATACGCATGATCATGTTCCGAATACTCTTGGGTAGTGGTCAGAATTTCAAAGAAATTCAACTGGTTTCCCAGGATCATATACATAGGTTCCGGAGCAGTGCTCGGTTTCTGGCGTAAATCAAAGCTCATTCAATTGCATAGGGTTTGAAATAATTAACTTAAACATTGAAAACACATTCTCTCGTGTTTGGGATACCCCAGGCGGAGTTGCCAATTTTAGACTTGGACCAAACCTTCTTATATTGTTTCAAATCGAGAGCAAAGTTAATTTGTATTTTCCTAAATATATAATATGCGATAGTTTCAATGATTATTTTGAGATTTTGTTCATCAACACAGTTTTGCAACCCTGACCGAATTAAGATTTGATTTTATCCACTAGGACAAATAACTAGCGGTATTTTTTCTAGTTTGAACAATGAGTTGGAATTGTGGTACTGCTCAAGCCACGCTTTTGCATTCGATGAAATAAAGGAAAGTGGTGCTGGAGTTCAAATATCCACTGCGGTTATATTCGTGCGTATAAACGCTATCGGGTGCTGCAAGATCAAACAAACAGCCGCTGTTGAGCTTGTTAAATTAAATATATGATTGACGGGTACTGTGAACAACAATCTTTGGTGTATAAAACTGTAATTTTGTGTTCGATATGCTCAATTTCAGGCCGGTGGTTGGAGTTTTGCAATTTATCAATTGTATTGTTATTTTTGGAGTGGATTGTTTGATCTGAGCTCGTTGTATATTTTGATATTAGATGTTCTGTATGCATCTCAATATGTGTTTATTATTTCTGTTCTCGGTTGTTATATTTGTTTATGTGTTTCAACACTTTCGATATATTTGTGCTTATTTATATGTTAATGTATATATGTTAATGCGTATTCGTTAAAGAGGATATGTTAATGTGTAAGCAACTTATTAAGGTATATATAACGTGTAAATTAAATATTTTGAGAGTTTCACTTATTATCACTGGCTATATCAGGCAAGTACAATTCAAATCAATCTACCGTTCCATCGCTGCTTTATGCTAGTCCAAGTTTCAGCACCGGTTCTCCACAAAACTTTTGGACTTCGCCTACTGCACATCAGACGATCCGATACGCTCTTCGAACAAAGCATACTTTTTTTGGGCACCATTTGGACGCACATTTTAAAGCATCAGAGACCTGTTGCTGCCAGAACTCCTTAAAAAGAACTCATAATCTTTTATCAGTACGTCAGCGGAATTAATACTGATATCCATGACTTCTGCTCGGCAGCTTTGTATTATGTATTTGGCCTCGATTATCAGGTTTATCGATGCAATAGAAATCCGAGAAATATCAGAAAATCTATTGGAAATTATGTTCTGTACGTTCATTAAGTACGTCTCGCACAATATGACCCTCCCTACAGACATGTTTGTATGGATGGGGACTGATACACTTGTCCTCCCGAAAAGCATGACGTACAAAATAAATGTTACTTAATTGCGTTTCATCGCGGAAAGAAAGCGAGAACCATCGTAAACAACAGTTGGAGTTATTTAGAGCAGATCTGGATAGCTGGTGAACTCATGGAGCATTATTTCTATGTACTGTGTACAGGGCGAGGAAATATTATCCGTGTCTTTTCTCTCAGTGTATAGTTTGGGTTTGATAGATGCTAAGCAATAAGCTCCCCTATGGCGTATGTTACCTTGGCTCAATACAAACAAAAGCACAAGGTTTCATTTGAATTCGTTCGCGTAGTTTCACAATGATGCCAAATCCATTACTAAGTGCGGTGATTGAGATGTATAAGTTAGGAAACCCTCCTGTGTTTATCGCTAGGACATTGAAAATTTTGCATACAAACAATTAGAGATGCTATAAACCGATACAACGAGCTTGAACATTTGGAGGATCGTTAAGGGAGAGGCCGAAAAAGAACTGCGAGGACCTCTCAGGACCCTATACTTCGTCAGAGGGTTAATAGAATTCTTGACGGTCAATCCGACAAATGGTGAAATAATTGAAAATCACAAATAAGAATGAACTATTCTTCATGAAGATTAACGATTACGTTTTTATAAATTTTCAAATACAATCGGTATTGTAAAGCAAAGATATTGTTGTAGGAGTTCGGTAATGGACACCGTTGAGAAAATTTTCTCTGTGGAACAATACATAACCACCAAAACAATCGCCAGCTTTTGCCGAAGGGTTCCTCTAACCATATGAATATAGCCAGATCACACCATCCAGACTTGGTGATGGTTTGGGCTGCAATAACTGCTTCCGGTAAAACCTATTTAATATTCATTGAGAAAGGCGTCAAAACCAACGAATCAGTCTACCAGAAGCTTCTAGCACCTTGGGCATACACACATTTTAGTATAAACAAATGGACGTTCAAATACGATTGGGCACCATCACATGGAGGAAAAAGGACGGTGGAACTCTGTAATAGGCTTTTCCCGAGATATTTGACCAAAGATGAATGACCTTCCAACTCTCTTGACCTGAATACAATAGATTACTCCGTCTTGAGTCCAGAGCCTGTACTAAACCATACACATCGCTGGATCACTTAAAAGCCAGTCTATCCAAAGCCTACGATGTTATATCTATGGAGCAACTAACGTCCATTGTTTATGATTTCTCTAAGCGATTGAAGACATATGTAATAGCCAGAGGAGGACATTTTGAGGCATCGATGTAACTATTGCTATCTGTGTAAGTGTATCTACATATTCCATAAATACACTGCCGCTTTGTATTTTCAGCGCCTACCGATGGAAGTCAGCTCCAACCTGTGAGTTTATGGCACTCGGCGACTTCAAAGAGATCCTCTTTGACTACAAGCTACGAGATACGACAATCATCTACGATCGACTTAGGTAAAATACAAAACAAATTGGAGTTATTCTGGATTCCAGAGCCATAGACTTTATATTCCGGAAGAGCAAAGACTTCTCTGATATTTATTTCTTGAAATCTGTGTAAAGCTCTCTAGTAAGACACCTTACGGTCGATTTTGGATGATTGATCCGTCTGGAATTCAACCTACATTTTTTTTTTCTAGATTCTACAGCTCTCTTTGTCACACACATCTTACAGGGCCGAATCGATTAAAGTGCCATCCTGAAGCAGATTTATATCAACATTTGCGAGCCACATTTTGTCACAGCAAGATTGGGATTTTTCTCAATAATGGCTACCACCTTCGTTTCCATTTTGCGAGCATTCTTATCGGTTTTTTCCGCTTCCAACCTTCCGATCCGCAGTCAAGCGCAGGACAAACAATTTGAATCTGAATTTTATTTGTCGTCAATCATTTCGTAGACCTTGTTACATTTTTTGCTAAACATCTAAGAGTTTCAAATTAACTATTATATTATCTAGTTAGCCTAGCAAAAAAAAAAAAGATTTTTAAGTGTATTTTTATTCATTGTGATATCAATCGTTTCGCTGTACGTGTTGAAGCAGGACATCATTCTATTTAAAGGAGCATTTTTGGCATAGTTCGTTCTCTGATTGCTAATAAAAAATAAATTTCTATTTCTTAGAGAGCGAGCAGGAGCATAAACATTTATAAACTGTTTATTCGTTGCTCAATAACATCAGCTATGAAAGCTATCATAGCGAACTATCTTCGCCTTTGAAGTCCTTCTAAATTAATCAACAAACATTGTGACTCATATGATAGTAATGGCAGACGTGTCCAACCTAATTTTCTTAGAGCAAACAACACAAATTGTCTCTGAACCGATTCTATACGATTGACATATGTTTCTTGATATGGAGCCCAAGCAACGCTACAGTATTCTAGTATGGGCCTCACATATGCCACATAAAGTGTTTTTAGTGTGTAAGGGTCGTTGAAATGCAAACTGTATCTTTTAATAAACCCAAGCATGTTATTTGCTTTATAGATGATACTATTGTAGTGATCAGCAAAGGATAACTTAGATTCAGGTATAACTCCTAGGTCTCTAATTTGATGACATCTTTCAATTGCTATCTGACCTAGAGAAACTGTTTTTTGTTTAATGGAATGCTTTCTCGTGAACGATGTAGACGTGCATTTTTTAATGTTAAGTTCTAACGAGCATTTTTTACACCAGGTGTAAAAAATATTGATTTCGTCTTGAAAAATATCAAGATCATGTGGTTTTTGTATCTCCATAAACAGTTTCATGTCGTCTGCATATACTGAGACTTGAAGGACTTTCAAAACATTTTCTACATCGTTAACAAATAAAACAAACAATAACGGACCAAGATGTGAACCTTGTGGCACTCCAGATGTAATATTTACTATTTTAGAGAGATTGCCGTCAAGTCGTACTCTTTGCGTTCTTGTTGTCAAGTATGACTCGATCCATTTCAGTAATCTTGGATTAAATCCTAACCTTGATAACTTAAAAATCAGCAAAGGTATGTCTACTCTGTCAAAAGCTTTACTTAAATCGGTATATAATGCTTCTACATAATTACCTTTATCCATTGCGTTTAACGAAAATGTTAAGAAAGTTATCAAGTTAGTAGATGTTGATCTTCCTTTTACAAAACCATGTTACTTATTAGTAAAGGGTGATACGGTCAAAATTTGGTCAATATCAACTTGACGTATTTCTTTCAATTTTGAATTTAAAAAACCGGAACACCCCTCATTTTGAAGGTGTGTGTGTGTGTACAATGTTGCTCCTATTTTGATTTTGGAATTCACTCTTCAGTTGTCAAAATGCCGTCCAAGCAAGAAGAGCAGCGTATCAAAATTTTGCTCGCGCATCGCGAAAATCCGAGCTACTCGCACGCAAAGTTGGCAAAATCGCTAAAAGTTGCCAAATCAACCGTTACAAATGTAATTAAAGTGTTTGGGGAACGTTTGTCGACAGCCAGGAAATCTGGATCGGGGGGAAATCGAAAACCGGAAGCCGCTGAGACGACAAAGAGAGTTGCCGGTAGTTTCAAGCGAAACCCTAACCTATCTCTCCGAGATGCCGCAAATAAGCTGGGTGTATCGTCTACAACCGTGCATCGAGCCAAAAAACGAGCCGGACTATCGACTTACAAGAAGGTAGTGACTCCAAATCGCGATGATAAACAAAATACGACGGCCAAAGCGCGATCCCGGAGGCTGTACACGACGATGCTGACGAAGTTTGACTGCGTGGTAATGGACGACGAAACCTACGTCAAAGCCGACTACAAGCAGCTTCCGGGACAGGAGTTTTATACGGCAAAAGGAAGGGGAAAGGTAGCAGATATTTTCAAGCACACGAAACTGTCAAAGTTCGCAAAGAAATATCTGATTTGGCAAGCCATCTGTACCTGTGGCTTGAAAAGCAGCATTTTCATAGCTTCCGGGACTGTCAACCAAGAAATTTACGTGAAAGAGTGTTTGAATAAACGTCTGCTGCCTTTCCTGAAGAAACACGGTTGTTTCGTACTGTTTTGGCCGGATTTGGCATCTTGCCATTACGGTAAAAAGGCCATGGAGTGGTACGCCGCCAACAACGTGCAGGTGGTTCCCAAGGACAAGAACCCTCCCAACACGCCAGAGCTCCGCCCAATTGAGAAATACTGGGCTATTGTCAAGCGGAACCTAAAGAAGACCAAAAAAACTGCTAAGGACGAGCAGCAGTTCAAGGCAAACTGGCTTTCTGCGGCGAAGAAGGTGGACAAGGTGGCTGTACAAAATCTGATGGCAGGGGTCAAGCGTAAGGCCCGGCAATTCGGATTTGGAAAAGCGGAAGCCTAGCTGAATATTTTTCCTGAATTTTATACTAATTGAACTTGAAAAAGAAATTTAATTTGATTTTTAAATAAACGATTTCACCGATTTACACGCGTTTTCCCTTGACCAAATTTTGACCGTATCAATGTTTTAGCTTGAGAATTTTTTTTGTCATTTATAATGGATGCAAGATAGAATAGCAACCCCACGGTAATTTTTTAAATCAGATTTTTTACCACTTTTGAAAATCGGGATTAAAAATGATTTCTCCCAAGCGGTAGGAAGAATACTGGACTTCAATGATAAATTAAAAAGCAAAAATAAAGGTTTAACTAATTCTTTCGAAAACGATTTGAGAAATAAAAGAGCTAAACCATCTGGTCCAGCACCCTTTGAGGCATTCAATGTTTCAAGAGCATTTAAGATTTTTTTATCGGATAAACTAAAAACTGAAATATCTTTCATTGGTTCAGGGAGGTACGAAAAATATTGATGATCACGCTCACTATCATCATGAGATGTATAGACGTCCTGAAAGAAACCAGCAAATAAGTCACATATTTCATTAGAAATATTATCACTTTTGTCACCAGGATGCATTTTTTGATGGAAAGCTCTAAGATTCTCGTTTCTCTTTAACATGTTTGAAGAAGTATTTAGGATCCGGGTTTATATTATTTTCTTTTTTTTTTGTGTTGTGTTCTTTGTATGCTTTTAACATTTCAAGATTCAGCTAATCACATAAGGCCAGGTAGATTGAGAGGTTTTCATCACTTTTATTTCTTTTATACGCTTTATGTGCTTTCTGCTTCCTAAATATTTTTAAGATTGATTACCTGTCTATTGAACCACACTGGCGCTTTGTTATTGATTTTCTTCCTTCGTTTTTTTTGGGACTGTTTGTTCCAGAATTTTTCTATGCCATGATTTCGCGTTAAAATTTGCCAATCGACACAATTTAATTTATGTTTGATTACTGCATAGTTTGCTTTGCTAAAATCATAGAATGATTCGGTGAAATTGTTATCCATTGTTGTTTTTTTTTTTCGTGTATAAATACGGAGTACTCAATAACAGTGTGAAATGCTTCATTTTTCCAAAGGGGCGAATATGACTCGGATACGCAAAAATCGTCCGACATATTTGTAAATAACAAATCTAAGTAGCAGTTGTTGTGCAAGGTACTTTTTGGAAGTTTTAGTTTCTTGGCAACGTTGGATATTGCTGCCGTTCGTACAAAATGCCATGGCGCACTTCCACCTGATTAAACGACATTTTACCATATTTGACAAGAATGTTAACATCTGGTGGAGAGTTTCAGCTGTCATATAATTAAGACGTTTCAGGAATCTGTAATATAATTAAAAAACTACACAGAAAGAAAAAAATATCTGTTCACGTCTTCCTTCGGAAGAGAAGTAAAGCCGTTGGTCCCGGATCATTTGTTGATGAGTGAGATATGTAGGGTGGAGGTGTCCACTTCCGGTGATGAAGCAGCCTAAGGCTGATAACCACCTTAATACAGAAAAAAAGAAGAAGAAATCTGATCTCAATTCTGAACTATCAGTACACAAATTTCACGGATGTTTCCTTTTTACAGAAACTTTTAATGACTTTGATGTTGTCGTTAAAATTACTGTATCTTTCATTATTGAATCCTAACAAGGAGCAAACTTATTGCAACATCGATTAGAGAGTTTGAATTTCACGTACAAAGTTACTTCTTACAAATATATAAGGTCGTAACTGCAGTGAACGATTTCTCTTCATCTTTTTCCTAGTTTGTTGAAATTCTGGCCGTTACAATACTCTGTGTAGCCTTTATTGATTACTCCGGAAGACTCAATCGTCTCAGCTTAATTGAACAGACTTTAGGACCTTTCGTCGAATGATTTTTGATCGGATGGCGTTTAGTTGAATGGAAATTTGGTCAAATGACAAACCCTACATTCGCTGTCATACTCATATGCCTTCATTTATTAAAATGATATCATGAGTAATTTTATTAAAATCAAATTTTCACGTTTGCAAAAAAAATACCCACTCCAACTTTTTATGTTCTTACAAGAAATTGGTGAAAACATGGCGAATTAAGTACGTCACCTTCAGATTATAGCTGATTATTAGTTCGACAGTAATTATCTCAGTTAAACAGGCCCTTGATTTTAGATTGGTGTTGGCAGTATGAATTACCACAGCCAAACATGGAACCCAATCGTAGACAAGGTTGTACCACAATTTTTATTCATTGCGTGCTCACGTTCAACCCGATTAGGTACCTTTGACACAAATGCATTCAAGTACTACGTTGTTTCAACGCCATGATCAATTTTCAGAAATAAAAATGGGTCAGTGATTTCCAATAAGCGTTCCGATGTTTTATTTGTTGATCACGGTTCCAATGGTTGCCGTTGTTTGGGTCCCATAAATTATGTCTGGCTAGAAATTTTTAGCTGCAGTTGAAAAAACGGTACGCAAAGCAGGATGTGATTCCGTTAAAACAATCATTGCTTTTAGTGCTCGAAAGAACACTTCAAACGAGCCATCGAACGTCGAAGCAATAAAAATGCAACGACAAAGTATTCTCATTCTGTCGCCATATTCCACTGTGGTCCAAATACGAATACAGTGTACAAACTTTTATTCCAACCACGTACCAGTACACCAACCATCGCTTGTTGGTTGGTATTTCGGGTTTCAAAGTCTTTGGGACGCAAACCGCACGTACTAGTAGACAGCAGATAGCAGTTGGTTTGCAGTAGGGGAGCGGCAAGAGAAAGAGAGCTATAACATCTCATCAAATGCACAAAACGCCCAGTTCAGCACCTCATACTCATTACAACGAACCGTCATTCAGCCCACCAAAAACCACCCGCCAATATCAAAGCCACAGGCCAGATCCCACAATGTTGACGTGTTCAATTGAGAATTCAAATCATTGTGCCGCTTGCCGTTTGTGTTCGGTGACTGACTTATCTGATCGCATTTCACTCAAAATAAAAGTTATGCCTACCAACGGATTTTATGTCTCCTTTTTCACTGACCTGAGAAGCGTGAGGCATGACTGTACGCAAAGAATAATGGTTCCACCCGAAAATGGCTCCTAAGAAAAATTCCAATTCCAGTCAAGTTGTTGGGCCGACGTGTCAGCTTATGGCCCCCGGTTATACTAACAAACGACAAGATATCAACCAGCAACCATAAATCACAGCCTTATTTACGAACCAACAACCATAATCAATAAATTCATTCTGGTTCAGTTTAAGAAGAATGCCAAATTTATTCCTTTCTAGAATGTTTTCAAGTGTCTTTCTTTAAATTGAAGAGCAATAAAAATTCTATGCTCAGTAACAGGAGAATAAACTGTTCAGAGTTGAGCTGAACAACGGTTATTTTTTTTAAGGAAGATAGGTACAGTTCCCACAATACATATACACATTGAAATAAAAGTTTCTACTTTTCATACAAATCTGTGTCTTTGAGGATTTTTTCTGTAAAATATAAACTTTGATTTTATATTATCTACATGGTATGAATGATTTTTATTGCAGATTTGAAATACACAAGTTGAAAGTAAAAATGCATTTTAATTGGTATAACATAACAAAAGATCTACTTCATATTAAAAAAAAAATCAGATAACTCCAAATCAAAACTAATTTTAATATGACTTCCTTTGCTTCAACCACTATCTACAAACACTTTTGTCCTAGCTTCGGCTGGACATATACTAAAATTGGTACAACCACTTTGGTATGACCAAGTTTTTAAGCTGCTGGGGCAGCAAATTATGTTTGTTTATTGGTAAAACAGGTTTTCTCCACACAGTTATCGAGGATGGCGCAGAGATTTTCAATGGGGTTTAAATCGGAGCACTGGGTGGTCATTTAATGGGTTTTATGCGACAGGAACGGCAAGTGTTTTCTGTACAGTGTGCTTAGGATCGTTATCCTGCTGAAATGAGTAATCATTCTCCAGTCCGATTTTCAACAATAACTCTTCCTAATTTTCGGACGAAATTTCCACATACCCAACGCAGATGGGTGCGCAGATTAATGCCATTGATTTGGGCTAGATTCCCTACAGCAAACCATGAGTAACAGTTTCAAACCATAACATTCCCTCCACGGTGTTTCATGATTTGTTGGAGCTATCTGTCATGTAGCCCATCATCAATTTTTCGCCATAACCAAAAACGTCGTACCTTTTTATATATTTGCGTTTGCATGAGTGACGACAATACTATTACTGCTTCCCATTGCATTCCATCTTACACTTCAACAATGTATCATATTAAAATCATTAAAAAAAACATATAACTTTTTTCCATAATGTTTTTCACATGACTTACATTTAAAAATCTTATATAGAGTTCATTGTGATTATCATTTAACTTGTATAGGAAATAAATATAAAAGTTTTATACTCGACGGTTTCAAATCATAGATTGTATCATATAAATTGCATATGCAGTAATTTTTGCATATTCATGCATAATATAAACAAGCATTTTGGTCTACTTACCATTGACAGTTTATTTATTCTAATATTACATCATTCTAAAATTGCATCGTCTTTCTAGTATTCTATATAACAACTGGATTTGCAACGAAAGTAAAAATGACAATCGATATTATGCTTAAGATTAAAGCTCTCGATGGGTAAAACTTCAACAATTGGAAGACATTCAATTGCTTTGAACGCTTTGTAATGATTGAAATAGTTGACAAATCCGGAAAAAAGACTTGAGACCCAGAGCTCCGTAACATTTTCATATTGGGACTTGGGTCCCAAAACAACCAAAAACCTCCGGCGATTTGCATTTTTATTTACATATTGGCATCAATAATTGAAATTTTTTATATTTTTTGAGGACCTCCCAAATAACTGCCTCAGTTTAAGTGTAAATGCTCCAGAAGCATTGTTTTTATAATTTTTTGCCTTTGACGAGGAACTTTTCCCAAGAAAGCATTTCAATACGGCTTTACCGGAAAAAGTTATAACCATTCAAAGGCAGCATATTTTGTCAAAAAAAAAAAAAAAGGCGAAGTGCAATCAACCCCCCGACTAACGCGGATCCCCTTGAGGAGGGTCTCGAGTTATATATGGAGTTTTACCTTCTTGGTTTCATCATAGAATATCTCGTGATCATCACATATAGAAAGTTATTTTCTTCAGCACAGTTGTTCAACAGATCAAGGCCTTTGGATAGTAAACATAAAAGTTCAGAATTATCTCACAAAGTCGCGCTAGTGTGCATGTAGAATTATTAAAATATGTTTGAGTGATTAAGGCCTTTCTGATAGTGTAAACATTAGTTCAGAGTTCGTCCGCTACGTCATGCTAGTGTACATCTAGATCATTTATTAATTTACTGTCTTCAGGAAAGTTATTTGGAAAATCATGGCCTTCCAGATGGTTGACTTAGAAGTTCAGAATTACCTCACTACGCTGCTCTAGTGTGCATGTAAAATTACTGAATAACACGGCTCTTAAGATTCTTGAAATATTGCAAGATAGCGTTTTCGGCAATTATGTTCTAGTGGTGTAAACATTAGATCATAACACGTTCGCTACGTAGCGTGAGTGTACATGTGTACTATTTGTATCACCTGTATTTTGAGATCTAGACCAACTAAGAATTTACTGAGTGAATTCGTCGTAAATTCACGAAATATAATCAACAGGGAGCTGGCAGTTCCACTCTCCTCATCCAAATTACTTCAATTCGGTGCCTTGATGGTCCCTTCCTTACCTATTGTATTCAAATTATGTAGGAAAATAAACATGAAAGATAGTAATAATTTTTAAACCTTTGCTTTAACGCTCGTACATCTATTCCTTGAATGGATAGCGAGACATCCCCTGCATCCGCAACAAATGTACTTCAACGCCCGATGCCAGTCTCTGCTTCAGTTATGACTTCTGTACCTTACAGATGCAGCTGGTATCCCTCGTGTTCATTTTCGCTAGATTTCCGTAATCAAATTTTCACGCTTTACGAATCTTCGGAGCAGTAGACGAGCTAGGTATCGCACTATCATAAGGTACGGCTTATTCAGCTACTAAGACAAATCAATC
The DNA here is from genome assembly GCA_024533555.2 of Aedes koreicus. Classification (NCBI taxonomy): domain Eukaryota; kingdom Metazoa; phylum Arthropoda; class Insecta; order Diptera; family Culicidae; genus Aedes; species Aedes koreicus. The sequence continues at coordinate 358,795 of JAHHFK020001329.1, forward strand.
CTTCCGCAGTAGCTAATTTTATTCTTGGTGTGCCCTTATTCAACGTCCGATAGTGTCGTTTGAATATAGAGTTCGAATCAAAATCACCGTAGAAGACCTCTTACAAAAATAATTGAGCTGAAATTCTGACAGTAGCTCAGGTGTAACTTCAGTTTAGAACAGAAATATAGGCGATTTATAAAAGGCACCCGTATTCCACCAAGTTCAAAGTAAAAACTCCTGCGTGTATACGCCAATTTAGCTGAAACTTTCAAGATAAAGCCTGTTGTTATTGAAACTTTATTGGCATAAAGTTCAACTAAAATAAAAAATAAAATACGAATTCATCTTATTAATACACATGATTTGTTATGCGTGAGATATCCCAAATAACTAGTGTAACCCACGAAGAACTTTAAAATATGGCAAACAGTATGAATTGATTTGTGAAAACTACATATACAGTATACAGCATTATTAGTAGAATTCGCCTCGGCTTTTTTTGCACCGATATTTCATCATGGTCAATATCGGGTGAAAAATGGATGGTGCGTCAACTTTGACGCCAGCTGTAGTCCAAACTACTTGATGAAAACAGTTCAAATTTTGTCCACATTATTTACAATATTTTTATAAGCTATGATAAAATTTTGAATATGCTACCTAAATTTTTCACAGAAATACGGATTTTTGAAATTGGTATGTCACATATGTTTCGGAAACTTCTAATTTATAAATTTTATCAACATGAAATTTTGACCACATAGGGTCTTTACATTGTTTATAGTGTTGTCAAATTTTCAGCCCAAAATATTGGTAATTGACAAAGTTACAGAAGGTTGAACATGGCGTTTTTTGGAAGCAAAATTTTTTTCGGCCCCTTTTTTCCTACTGAGTGTATTATTCGCTCTGAGCACACACACTCATTCTACTTATGATTCTCACTGGTTAGTTACAATGCTAACCCAGGTGGCTGAAAGTCGCGATAATAAAGCCGAAGAAAAAAAACATACGGAGTAAAATATCAATTTCGGCCCCCAAGAATGAAGCGAATGGTTATTGCAGAGAATTTCAGCTTAATTGAAGATGAAAAGGGTTATCGTATGCGTAGATAAAAAAAAACAATTCCGTGCGTCGATTCGCCAATGAGCTTAGATGATGAGAATAAAAGGTTTAGTTTCCCTATAGTAAATCTCATATTAATTTCAAAGGACCAGGATTCACAGCAAAAATAGCTCAAATCTTGGCAGAATAATAAGGACGGGATTGGAATTTGATTCAATGGGTGGAGTTATTTGGATACTTTGAAGTACTTTAGTACTCAACCGTTTGAGAGATTTCAACCTATCGATTAGCAGAAAAATTACTGGTGTATTTCAAATATATAATGTAAAATGCAAATGTTTGTCAACCAGAGACCTAATGATCAATATCAGAGTGATCATTTGTTTAAAAATCACAGTCGGTCTTCGTTTTCAAACATTTGCACTTATAATGAAAAATGGCTGAGCCCATTTTCTTTGAGTCACTTTATGTCTCATGTTAAATTCACAATCCTTTTTTTTCTCTGTCATATCGCGAAATGATGTTAGCCCATTGTATTTCTCATGAATATTGTGGGCTCGATTCGCCTTATCAATTTTCAATCTGACTGATATTTTCATTAGTTTCAACCAGAACTGTTTGACATATGAGAATGCTCATGCCTACCATGCTGTAGATCCGGTTGAACTTATTTTGGCGATGAACATATCGTAATTGACCATGTGTTTTTTGATACATCAAGCCTCCTATGACTCACTATCTAAGAAAGACATAATTTGGAATACATAGTTCGCGCAGTGTATCACGTGTAAACAACTTAAAATAGATTCTCATATCAACATTCCATTTACCTTTACAAATACTACAAATGTTCGTGCTACGACATATGCGTTAGCCTACTGTTTCGTACGAAAAATGTTGTGCCCAGAAGAACAACACCGATCGGGTTGTTTGCCTCCCGCGAAACACTCCCCGCGAGGATCATCTAGACTCTGCTGTGGAGGCCGACGGTGACAAAGCTTTAAGAGAAAGAGAGAACAAAATTAAACGAGACCCACCCGACTGAACAGACCACAGAGCATAGAGAATCCAACACCCGAAGGAGCATTGCAGCGCCAAGAGCTTGAACCTGAACCGAATGCGCAACAGCAGCAGCAGCAGCAACAGCGAAAGAAACGCAAGCTCGTGACGGGGATCTTTCGCGCCGGAGTTGCTTAGGTGGCTCTCGCTCGCGTGGCTTTTTTTATGACGCTCGATGTTTGTGTTGGTTTGGCGGTAAACGAAAAATCGCTTTTTCCACCTACTGGGGTATAAAAACCGATTGTAAAATTACCTTTTAATACAGTTTTCTTAGAGGTTTCGCAGCGTGCACTAATCCGAGAAATATCCTTGGAGAAGAGAATCGTAGCTTGGTGTGCAGAGGGAGATTACCCGTGGTTTATTCGGAGTACAGTGTGTGAAGTTGGACTTTTGAAAAATTTTATTCGAAGAAAAAGGACACTCTGTTTCGACGAGTTCTAGTGAAAAGCAGTGTGAACGACAAAATGAAGTATAGCATAGTATTCGTAGTAGCTTTGTTTGGAGCCGGTATGTAGTAAAGATTGCATCAAACATGTTCTAAAGACAAATAATACTTGTTGAATTGTGCTGGATAGTTGGGAAACGTTATATTTGTGTGCTGCTCTGGGTTCGTGTGGGATCAAGATTCTAAGGGGCGAGATTAAATATTTGCTGGCTTGTCGTCTACTGTGTGCTGTTGTGTTTTTACCTTGCATTGGACTATGATGGTTGCGAAAGCACGCTGTCGTCAGGATTGGAACGATTACCAGAAGCGCCTGGTGGGACAGTTAGTTAGAGTGAGAAAACACGAGGAAAATGGTTTTGGCTCCGGGTTTTTTTTTTTTTGCTACAGCACAAATGCGGGAGGTTGTCAGAAGATTGCGCAGATTAGTACTCCTAGAGTGGAATATAGTCTGGCGAAAGACTTGTGGTCTGATAAGTGAAAGGAACAGTTTTGTGTTTTGTTCAGACAGAACGATCGATTATGGCGATGGAAGCAAGGGAAAATATAATTGATTGTGTTTTGTAACGCTATGTGTCAGTTGAGACTATTTCGGGTGGATTCGACGGAACGTTAATAATGTTGAGTGGGAAAGCAAGTGATGAATGAATATTGTGATAGCGGGCAGGAAATCTCCGAATTGTCGAATTTCGATTCGATTTTCCTCTCATTTTACGTCCATTTATTTTTTTATTTCTTGGCACAACTGTCTCACGTCGTTAAGTTAATATTTTGTGGATTTGATTTTGTTCAATTACAAGTGGGTTACCTTTTTCAACTGCAAAATTAATGAATCTGCACCTATCAACCAAACATTTTCTGTGAAGCATTATTTTAGTTGCTGGTTTTTCTGTGAAAAGCTAATCGTGAATTTGTTTTGCATTCGTGGAAGTGTTCGTTGAAATATGAATCTATATTACTTGATATGTAATATATCCACATATTGATTGATATAGGCAAGAAAAATGGAGCTTATTAGGAGCGATGGATCTAGAGTTGCCCCTCTTTAGATTTGCTGCAAAATTATGTGCCATTGGCAGAAAACAGGCAGAAATTGTTTTTCCTAAAAAAAAGATATAAAAATACTTCTCATCGAAATACCGGCATGAATCCAATTTTTCCTTCATATATATATATATATATATATATATATATATATATATAATATATGTTTTTAAACAAAAAATTTAACAAAACTTTTTTTACACTTTATGTACATGAAGACCGTTTGTTTAAATCAGGCGTAGATATGATTTGAAAAAAAAAACGAAGGATAGGAGATATATATCAATAATTTTAATCGATTGGATTTATAGACTCACATAAAAGACATTTCCTTAAGATTAAGAGTCATTTTCCCTATACATTATTTATGTCAAATCCGTCTTATACATACATTTATTTATTATTTGATGTCAAAATCCTAAAATCGGTTTAAACCTTGCTGTTTGAGAGCAAATGAAACCATCCGGTTCTTATGAACAATCCGAAAATTCAAAGTCATCAAAGTTTAGATATCCAAGAATCTTTACTTCTGAAATAAATAATTTTAATGTGATTTTCGGGTGAAAAATCTCTCGAGGGAAACGGTTGGCTTACTGATAAAAAAAATCGAATAAATTTAAATTTATTTTGCATAGTAGCGAATAGCCAAATTTATTCTCAGCCATGTATCTCGCCAATAATTAAAATTCCACCAAAAACTATTTTAAGCCAAGGTCACCCAGTTTTGATGCAACTTTGATTGGTCAACTGTCAGAGTGTGGCAATTATTATATCTCCAAGGTGGATTCTTTTTTAAACAAGAAATCTGATATGCGTGAGCTACTCCGATTAACGTCTGGCGTTGTACTTTATTGTCGCCAATATGCCAAAATTGCGAAAACGACGAAAAAGTAAGGAAAGTCATTAGGAAATCTCGTTTGCTTTGAACGTTCCGCTTTGGAGCCGAACAAACGGACTAAGATTGACCTTGACGAGAGTAAAATTCCAAATGAGGCTAGTGGTTACTATCGAATGGACCAGAGTTATGTAATACAGTGACACATTTTTGGAATAAAACCAGTTTGGTGAGACGTCGATTGCGACCAGTTTGAAAGGTGTTATCTTTTTCTTTATAAACCTGAAATTTCAATCTAATATGCCCCACCCAAAGCAACCGTTCAAAATCTGTTACTGCCCACGTCGACATGCGTTGAGTAACAACCAAATTAGTATTCATCAAATCGAGGATCAACACTCTTCTCGTCACGCCAGCTCAAAGTGGTATCACAAAACAAGAGAGCCCATCAAGCAATTTCCAGCTCTCACTGGCTACGACGTGCACATACGTTCGGGCAGGCCTAGCTTTTTCCTTTGAATTTACGCGTAGAGCTTTATCGACAAATAAATTTATATCACCGCTTGACATTCTTCGCACGTCTCGGTTTATTCATGATGCCTTCCATTCACCCGCCCACTGTAGCTATCCGTTATGCGACAATTCCGAAACCATCCATGGATTCGTGCACTTTGTTGACAGTTCTTTTGCTTCATTCCGCTACTCTATGCACTCATGGAATCGTACCGACAAACGCGTGATGAAATTAGCTAATTTGCCTGATTGAAATCTTGTCTCCTCCTGACGCCTTGTACCTTTTCCATGGATTATTGTCACATTGATGAGAAGAAACTACCTCCAACAACTGCCCCATTCCACAGTGTTTAACTTCTTATTTCAACAAGACATCGCAAATGACAAACCAGATCAAAACTTGATACAAAAATGAACATTCGAACGCCAGTAAACGCCAGCTCTCAACAAATCAACCTTCCTATTTCCTTAACCCAAGGCAAACAACAGACGACAGAGTGCTTTTTCATTACAGTATCACTTGTATTTCTGTTTCTTGTTTTTTTTTGCTTGTATCCGGTAGAACACTTGACTCGATGTCTTGTGGCTATAAGTGCCTTCCTTTCCCTCTCAAATCTTGATTGCTCTATCAAGATATTGCTGTTAGTAGCCATTCTGTTGGTACCGGATTTGAGTTTACCTCTAACGAGGGACAACCAAACACGGTTGCAGTACACTGAGATTCACTTGCCAACATAATCGACGAACAAAACATAGCAAAGCAAGAAAAGGAAAGTAGCAGATAATCGCTCACCTAATGAAAATCGTTGCAATTTTCCACCAATTAGCTATCGATCTTTCTTTTTACCAATCCTGCCAGCACACTCTAAGCGTGAGATTTATTATTATTATTGTTATTATTATTATTATTACTATTATCTCGGGCAGTTTTTCTTCACCCTTCACCATCGCTCATTTAAAACAAAGTTCCGTGTTTTCTTTTATGTTTTTTTGTCGCTAAAATCATTTCAGAGTTTTTATGAAAAAGTGAAATGAAGAAAGTTTGGCAGACATTTCAAGTCGCTTGGTAAATGTACTTCATTCCGTTTAAAGTGGCTTCATTTCCCCCAGCATCATCAGCCTCATCATCTCCTCAAGTACTGTTTTATTCAATTATGGCAAGCTCCACTCAAGGAGGCTTGAGCGTTCTTTTTGCGCTGTGGAGTATTTTTGCATTCCCTATGCGCTGGAAAATCGAACAAAAGCATGATTAAATTATTAATTATTACGTACTGATGCATTCGTTGCTATTTTGGTCATGGTATGAAATGACTTCAAATGCACTTTTCAAGTGAGGCTTCCGGAGCAATCAAGTGCAATTAAGCTGAGCAATGGTTGTATAGATAAATAGTTTGAGAATCCGGAAACTGTAACTGACTGCTCATCTTCCTTAAACACATAAATACTTGAACTTGGATTGAAGGCAATCAGCCATAAGTCTGAAATTCGTGGTAGTTAACAAGCCGTATTAAAGCTTCCTTCGCTTCCACAAATATCCACTCTTGATCAAAGAGTCGTCAATACGTAATGATGCTGTCTAAGACCGTGATGGGCCTCGGTTAACATTCAAACAACGACAAAAACCAATTACCCACACCGACAAATAATCAGAGCGGGTGGCAATCGACATTACCTTCCACGCAATAAACATCATTTTGTACCCCATTTCTCCATGAGCTGCGCGAAATTAGTCCAGCCCACCACCAGCATCACCATGATCGTTGCCACCAATATGTAACACTTTGTTGGACATTAATAATAGCTGGTTGGCTGCACCCACTGGTCTTTAACCCTTGTATGTCCCTCGGTGGTTCTTTAGAGCAATCTATTGACACCTTTACCATATACTGTAACACAGACGCCTGTCCACATACTGGTGGTACTTGATAATCGCGATGAAATGATTAATTGATGATATCTTCCGATTGCAGACTCTTTGCAGTGGCTAGCATATCAAGCTGTGCATTGAACTTGTTTTGAAAGTTCAACAGTGATCATAAGTGTGTGTTTCGCCTAATGAAAACTGTAGTACTTTCTATATCCCAAATGCACTTTGTTATCATGAGAGCATTCAGTTTGGCCTTCTTCCGGAAGAGGTATTCAATTTAAATTCAATATCTGCGACATTACCCTCCCATGAAAATCCTCCTACAAGCGTTTTCTTCGCTAGCAACACTGCCAGCGACATGTACGATAGTTTTGGACTAATTAAATTAATCAACCATATCAATCTTCAATTAGAAGCAAGACGCACTCACTGACTAGCCAGCCTTTGCTAGAAGGCAGAGAATCCACGCTAATTTATACTATCTTATCATTTATGTACGCCACAGCCGCCCGCACAAATCCGTCAAATGTTTAATTATTGTAATTAAATCTACCTTCCGTCCACAAGTGCAGCCAGTCGTTGATTGAGCATCGGTGAATCTCTTCTGGCACTGACAGTTAATCAGTAAGATAACAAAAATCAATACTCTCGAGATGTGATTGTGTCTCCACGGCATCGCTTCCGATGTAAATTCTCAAATGATATTAACGGCAATCGTGCCGAAAACAAAAGCCAACATTTAATGCGTGTCTGAGGTATTGAGTTTTTGTGGAAGATTAATTTCACCTTTCACAACCAGACGACGATCAGGGAAGCACCACGTGTGCCAAGTGTACGTGTAATCACGCATGAATACATTCTCCTTTGAGCGCTCAAATCGCTTGGGTATTGGTGCGTGTAGCAAGATATGATAAGATAAAAGGCAAGCCGAGTGTTGAGATCAAGAAGTTGTCCCCGTTGTGAGAGACACACTGATGAGGAGACTGAAGGATCCCGGGTGGGGTCGATTGGCTATATCTGCATCCGTTGTTTAGCACGAGTATGGATGTAGGTATGTTAATCGCTTGGACACGCAGAACTTGAAGTAGGGTCTGTGTTTGCCCTTCTTGGAAGAACGATAGCCCATGACTGAGAGATTTTTCATGCGACTGAAATATACAATTCATTAAAGCATTAAAGAAAAGGAAAAAACAGAACTCACGATAGCAACTGAGAGTGGATCACGTTGAAATTTTCCATTTTCCAAAAAATCTTCATTCGCCCGGCCTAGTTTCAGTGCCGCGTCACACGCCTATTGTTGGTTGTTAGTTGTTTTAAACTATACGCCGGTGTCTCCACGACTCGCGGGGTGCATGTTCGGAATATTTATGCGTGACATTTAAACGGCGGCGTTTAACGAATCAGTTGCCACATCACCGCCAGCATGTGAAAGGTGTCCCTTTTATGGTTTTGCAACGTCCCTCGAAGTTTCTGAAAGACACAAACATTGCAATTCGAGGGTTCTCCGGGGTGAAAAGGAATGTAGAGCGGGTAATTACGGGAACGGATAGCCAACGCCTAGTGGTATGTGAGCATTAATGGATAATAGAATTTAATTAACACATAAATAAACACAGAATGCACCGCACTAATTCTGGTTGAACACACACGTGCGTAGCCACGGTCAACAACTCAGATGGGTGGGAAAATCACTGCACAATGAAGACGGACCACCGGGAGTATAGTATTGGAGGAAAGTCTATAAATAAATCTCAGACTATCGCTCTATAAGGAAGCGAAAGCTTGCAATCTGGAGCTTCTCCTAGAAATGCTGTTAAACCATCACTATCATTACCAGAGGTGATTGGCGCTCGGTGAGTGGAAGAGAATGTGCGTTGCTATCTAATTGAATGCAACTTAATTTATTTAATTTATGCACAATCTTCCTCAGTCCAAACAATGGAAATGAAGTTGATCTGGGTGTCGTGCAGTGTGCTGTTGCCAAATGTCAGAGATCGTAACCTTTACCGAATGATGGACAATATTGTTTCATCTGACGATAGACGTTCATTTTCCAATGCATAGGTCTCGTCGGCGAATCCAACTGCTCGATTTGACTTTCAATGACATAAACATCAGAAGTGATTAGCCCGTCAAACAGTCAATTTTACATTTCCGCACTCCTTGGCGGAGAATGGCACTGAAAATAAAAGTGAAAGTTATCTAATCGTAACCACTTTCATGGACCGCATAGAAACATAACCGCAGATATTATTCCGAGTGCTAGCGGAGATAGAAGCAGTGGTTTTGCAAGCACTCAAGCAAACATTATCACTACCGAGCGAATTTTTCGCGATCGCGGAGAGAGGTCACTGCTCGCGTTCCATGTTAATGAATTACGAGAAAACTCGATAATTCATTTACCCAGATTGCATGGAGCTTTATTCGGCCACAATGACATGTCTGCCGACAGTCGAACGATCAAGGCGTCGGTACCCGGCACATGGGTAGACTTTCGCGTTACCGTCGCTCTTAGTCGTTATTGCATAACTGCAAAAACCCGGTCGATCGTTTCTTGAATGGTCAAATAAGGTCTTAATAAAATATGTGCGTTTCTCCACTCGTCGGGTGCGTGCCTTTTCAATTCGCAGTACCTTCTAGGCGTACATCAAATGACACAATATGACAACGATTATGTCATCGCTCTGTTTAAACAATAAGCTACCCCGTTTGTTTGAATATTTCTGGACATTCTGGTTTCGGTTCACTCCCTTCAAAACAAGATCACCTTCACCATCAACGGACTCTGCCCTGATCTACTTTTGTGATCCACTTTTGATCCAGTCTCTGCGTGAATGCTGTCGACTGGCATACAATGTAGGTAATCATGGGCACAGAAAGTGACGGGTTTAAGACTCTTCAAGTTGAAGGCTGACGAGATGTGACTTGAATCTGTCTCGACCACGCGCAACGTGTCAGCCTAAGATCGTGACGACGACGAGACTATCAAAGGTGGTGAAATTGAAATAATCGACTCGGGGTACATTTTGCGCAATTATCGATACGATCGGGATTAATGTCAACGCTTTCTGTACTTGACATAATTACCACTTCCTGAGTATCTGATGTGAGGCGTCGTGCACGGTGGAATTGCTTTTACTGAGCGATCGGGTTTCTGAAGCTTTCCCTACATGATGGCGTCTTGTGGTAACTGTAGTGATTGCTCGATAATTACATATCAACCAATGAAGGTCATCGTGGTTTCTCGAGCAAAATAATTGCACCGAGTTGAACCGGTAACAGAGTTGAAATAATTGAATTGTCTGTAGTGGTCGCCAGTTTGAAGTTTTAGTAAAAAGGCTTCCCGATTCAATCGTTTCCGTGATGTATGGGTGGAACTTCCCTGCATTCTCGGATCAGGATGAAAATAGATTCTTTTGTCCAGGATGAAAATCCCTCTTTTGTCTCGTTTTTTAATTTTTTTTTAAATTTAGTTCCGAGTTACACAATGCATTCACAATAAGTTGCAGCAATCTGTTTACGACTGACATAAGTCATATAGAAGTTGGCAAAATCGTTTTTCAATAAACGTGCTACTAGGAAACATACCAATATTAATTTAAAATGATCCGATATTGATTCAGTTATAGCTAAAATTTATCATTGGTGAAGTATTTTTTTTAACCCCTATTTCACACAGATTTGATAAAATTTTAGTATGTTGCTATCTCGAACTTCGTACGTTCATTGAGCCGTTGATCAATATAAAGATCATCATAGTTAATTGTATTATTTTTTATTTAGGGTGTCTTTATGATAGTTTATGCCCTGCATCCATCAACAGTTTGTGTGCCTATCACAAGAACTCCTATAATTCAGTTATTAAACTCACAACTATTTTCTTCGTCTACAGAATTTTCACCAGCTTTGATTGCTCTTTTTAAAGAAAAATACATAATCTTACAACTTATTGTTTAATTTTTCCTATGAAAACATCTTGTGTTCAAACTCTTTTAACCGGTTCTAAAAAAATAGGGAAAATTTCACAGAATACCTGGTTGGACCTCTGCTGGCCACGTAAACCGAAAATGTTTTGGAGGTAATCTCCCGTATAGAGGATAGCAACGCACGTTCATCGTACGTTTGTTCGGCAATATTTTCCGGTTGAACCATCGTTTTTTCATTCAGCATGCAGACACGTTTTTCAATTAACAGAAAATTTATCAGTATAGTGAATAAATTTAGTTACCTCGTGTGTTTCATCGGAAGAAAATAAGGAACTTTTATTGATTTATTAATTAATTTAAAAGGTTGGATCACATAACATGTGAAAAATGACATAAATATGTGTGTTTAAGGAAGAAAAAAACACCCTCAAATGGGGGCGACCCCGGCGTAGGGGTTAACATCCATACCTCTCACGCCAAAGTCACGAGTTCGAATCTCACCCCCGGACAAGTTACGAAAGTACCCAAAAAGAGGTATTTGAGTGACGACGACGGGAGATGAACCAGCCCAGGGCTGAAAATCACGATAATGAAGATATTCAATCAATAAAAAAAGGTTTTTAAATCTTAGTTTTCTGCTAAGCATTGCAAGCTTACTGTTTTCACAGTGAACTTAGTGCTTGCTCTCAACTAAGTGTTCTTATTGAACTTTCATAGTTATTAACTGAGAGCCCAGGACATCCAAAAGATTCCCTCGACTGGACCGGGAATCGAACTCGCCTTTCTCGGCTTGTTAATACCGTGTTTTTACCGACTGGGCTATCTGTGACCTCAACTATAACTCACGTTATTGAATTATCGGGCAAACGAAGAGAAAATCAAAAGTAAACAGAAAAATCTCTATGCTCCCTGGCAGACGATAATTTTGCGTTTACAGTTTGTGTACAGTAATGTATAAATTAAAATTTCACGATGTTTGGAAGTGAAATTGATATTAATTGATTTTCTTAAACGAACGTGTACAAACATAATGTAAGTTGGACGTGAGGAAAAAAAGAAATAAACCAATTAAACATAATATCAATCATTTCATATAATCATTTATTGTGCATTTATAATTATGCTTGTATTTTGGGGTAAAATATACACTTTATTTGAAAACCAACGGACACGTAGATTTAATAGTATTTATATCATTTGAATTATGTTATTGTTTTATCCCTTTCGTGAAGGTTAGAATATATGGATGAAAATAATTTAATTTAATTGAATAAAAGTTGAAATTGTCCTAAGTGTCAGCTCAATAAAGTTACAAATTAGGCGAAGCACTACGTTGCGATGCTGCCATATGCGGAATAGGGAAAGGAAAATAAAATTTATTAATTTTTTGCTTCGTTCAAGTCAGCATTTCAAAGAAATCATCAGATTCAAAGTAAATTAAGATATTTTTTTTGCAATTTCTTGGAACAAAATAGCAAAAACATAAATTCTAAATTTTCTTAATTTGACTAGGCAACCAATTTTTTACTTTCGATTTAGGAGGTGCCTCATATAACATGTAACAGTAAACGGATAAACGATATTTTTGCAATGTTTTTAAATTTCTTAAGTTCAGTAAACCTTTTGGAGTATGTCAGTTACCTGTCAGATCAACAACCAGTTTAAAGTTAGACAAATCAATAAGTCATACCCTGAAAACATTTGTTCGTAAACTCGAATACGCTCGTTTTGTAAACATAGTTTTCATACATTGTATGAAACATTTGTATTGCTTGTCACATGGCAAAACGCCATTATTACACCTTATTCATACATAATATGAAATGAATTTCATGCTGAACAGCCAATCACTTCTCCGTTCTTATTGTATCCGCAAATATTGGCGTTGCTACAGAGAAGGATCAAAATCATGTATGTACCTCTGCATAAAAGAAAAAACATCCACGTATCGAGTCGAAAGCGGTGAATTTATCTTAACCTATTAGGCTACTTCTCACAAGCCACCATGGTCTAAAGAGGTCAACCACGGACTAAGAAGCAGTTTTTCGCAGTAGAATTGATTGTAATTCTTTGTATTGATTTCGGACAATACAGGAATGTTCTTTTTAACTTCATGCTGTTCTAAAAACAAGTTCATAAATCAACAAATAAATTTAAGCCATGCATTGATTTTTTGACATTTATCTAAGACCTTTCATCAATTCCGACTGATGAGATGTCTAGAGAGGTTTAATTTTTTTTTAACTTCTTACAAGCAAGCATCAACCAAGCGCACACGACAGAATCAATGGTTTAAACAATGAAAAAAGATTTTAGATTTCGTGAAATTAGATCGAAATAATCAAACCACAGGAAACTGTTATTTCTTGCTCTTTAATATTCTTGTAATTTTCACAATCTCTCATCACTGAGTTGATATCACATGCTTGTTTATAAATGTGCATTTGAACAAAGTACAATAGGGAACGTCCATTAATTATGTCACGCAAAAAGTGACTTTTTATAACCCCCCCCCCCCCCTTGTCACGTTTTTTAAATGGACCTTCAAATTTTTTTGTATGGATTGTCACATTTTCCTAAACCCCCCCCCCCTCCCCCCTTACTGCGTGACATAATTAATGGACCTTTCCATACTTGCTCGAAGAAAATCGCATAAATATCGTTTAACCAAGGGGATCTGAACAGTTTCTTTTATCGAATTGTTTTGCACCTAGCTGCAAAACCTATTCCACCAACCGCACGCGTTCAGATCTTGAAAATAGATCGTTTATTGCTGCTCCTTTCACAAATAGGAAAATTCAACAATCATACCCAAAGTTCAACAACCGCAGCCCAATTACGAAGCCTAGCTGCAAATACAACTCGACCACTCCCCGATCCCGAAAGTGTACTCATTGTGCTATGTGGGCGCCACGGGCTGCCTTCATTTTACCACATCCGATGTAACGAAAAGGCAGCCATCATAAAGTGAACGTACTGACTTATCATCATTATCATAATGCAAACGGTTTACTGGACCGACGGATGCAGCAAGGTGTGCACCATGCAACCGCACACGACAACCGTAGAAACAGCAGAAATTTTCGTTCCTTCAAACAGTCAATTACCCGCTGCATTAGGTAAAGTAGGCAGCTTGTTTGCCATTGTTGTTGGTGGTTGGCGAAAAACAAAACTCCGCGAAAACTTACAACCACGCACTAGACTTGTACTGTTTTCGTCGAACGTCAATAGTGTTGTTGCTCAACGATTTTGAATGGCGACGCGGCTCGACGCAGCGTGACTCAGCGGTTGACTGCCTGCTTACACTAATTAGCATCATTGGGCAACTCTTCTCTGTACCGTATTAGCGCCGCCGCCGCTGTTTATTGCGATTGAGTTACCACATGTGCCCCTGCTCAAAACAACTCAAATAACTGTCAAACGTGATTAGAGCCAAGTGGTTATTGTGAGAAAGGCTGCTTCCATATTTTTGCGGTCAGTCAATTATCATCTATCGATAGCGACACGCACTCACGCATACTTGTGGCCTACTAACCATTTGATATCTGACCATGAAGGCGGCTTGAGTCAAAAACTCGTTTGGGCGCTTTTGTTGAATAGCTCCGAATGCAGGTTTTTCCATCTTTCTACCTACTGTTTACTTCTCGTTCATCAACCAACATTGTGTTGAAATCGGTCAGTCGACGAACTTATCTACAGCTGTTCTCCGGTTTCTCCCTCAGAGGAAAAGATCCACCACGCAAACGAAACCGAAATTGTATGCTGCTCTCCTACTATTACGTAATGAGCAGAAGAAAATATCCAAAAACAGACCCACATTCAAACCCGTCCAGGCCGACCAAATGAGGCCATTGTGAACAGAGAAAGGAGTGGAAAGCAGAAACAAGTTTCGATCTTAGGCTTGTCCGAGGGTTGTGCAACTAAGCTGCGCGACCATAAAATCCATGGGACAATGATCCCAAATGATCGTAGTAGGAGTACGATGCAATCGATCATATTTCGAAGTTGTTGCATAATTTGCTGCCAGCTCGTTTATGAATGGGTTGACGAGTTGTTAATAAAGTCAACAATAAACTGACATGATCCGGTAAACATTTGTGTACTGGTTTTCCTCGGTATAACGTAACCACCGTTTTCCACTTTCGTCGTCAATTTTTTGCAAATAACATATTTATCAACATGACCAATCGATATTTGAGGTTTTTCGCATCCCTTAGATGGTGTTATAACTTTCTGGATTGAATGATCTTTTTTGACAGCATAACTTCTTGTTATTCCACCTGCGATAGCTGAAGCCATTTTTGATCCTTGCATACATCTTACATAATGATTTGAAAACAATGCTTGTTTTGATTTATTTTTCCTCATCACCACCCTTGATTATAAACATCTATGAACGCGCAAAGGGTGGGATGTTGAACCTTGAAGAAATTGGTTTTCCTGATTGAATTCTGGTATATTTGTTGAACACAACACAATACAAATACGTCTATTCTTCAATGAGTACGGAAACAGTTTGGAACACGACGACCGTATCTTTGCCTGCTTGTGATTTTTTCCACATTTTTCTTCATCCTTCCTCTTTGCGGCTGCGAAAAGCGCAAAGGTGAATGTGTACTTATATTTAATTGAAAATAAACAGTCTATTATTTACTTCATGTCTCGATCGAATCGTATCGAACTCCGTCATCACGATTACCTTCTGCCGATTGTCTTCCGATAGATGAATCTGTAGTCCGGAAGGGTGAGACAGAATGATGTAACAAAATTGAACATGTTTTAGCCAAGCTCCTGATTCCCCTGGTTCAAGGCCGGATCGAATATTGGTTTTCCTTGAAAGTAAAAATCTTTGCAAAAAATAGTCAGACCTACCCGATGGAGATGGAAAGCAACAGCGAAATGAAAAGTAAATACAGAAATTTACTTAGATCCATTTATTAGCAATGAAAAACGGAGCCGGGACTGGCGCAGTAAAAAGTGAACCGAACCATATAGATCGCCATGTCGTTAGCTCAATCAACAATGAAAACACACATTCACCATGGGGAGCACATATTAGCACATAGCTACTGAGTTTAGCAGGCGCCTTTTCACTTTTAATATTTAATAAATTGCTGAAAGTGTTGCACATGGCGCCATTCATCGAATGTTTTTACTAGCAGCCTTACTTCTCACCACTCGCATTTACTGACTGGCATACGTTCACCCGCGTAGAATGAAATCTCCTTCATGCGATAAATTGAGCAATTTTGCGCCACATTTCGTTTTTTTTTTCTTTCTTCTTGGTATGTTTGAGTTTCCATTGGATTGTAGCAACAATCGATAACACGTGTTAACAAACAATGAAATTGGTGGCTGATGAGTGAAAAAACGCATGCCGATCGATTTGCTCTAATAAGTGAAGGAATTTCGCACGTTTGGACATGAAATACTTTGTGTACAATGGTGCTTTGATGGCAGTCGGAGTGTCGGTGGCCGGTGTCCGAGGTATGTGGGGTAGCCGGTCGCAGCATAATTTTGCGCTCGATGCATTTCATAATTATCTGATAACAGCGTCGGCTGCATAGTGATTCGCGAAACTTAACTCGCTAGGGTGGTTCCATAATCGGTTGAACGAAATCCAGCACTTCGAGTATGTGTCATTGCCAAATTGCCAATGGCCCAAGAATTGCACTAGTTACTATTTGTACTGCATCTTACTTTTCCGAATATAATCAGATTTTAACGAAACTGTAACCATATTTGCATTGATAGACATTGCAGACACTGTGGGGCGAAAGCTCATTAAAAATCAATAAACTATTGGAAATTTTGCTGAAAACGTTCACCCCTATTTTGTTGATTTTATATACCACAACAGATGCTTTTTCCAAAGTGCATTCGGCTTATTTTAGATGTAACGACCGTGTCTCCATTTCCAGCATTTCCCATCGGGCTGGTTGGTGCCAATATCGTTAGCGTGCAATCGGTATTTGTTGGAAACATAAATAAAAGATTGTGGCTGCAGATAAAAATTATGTTAATTATTGGTTAATTATTATCGGAGGGGACATTTTTCCCGACATGATGAATTGGCGTTGAGTGGTTGAGAAAATTTATAGGCTTGGCATACGTTTCGGGTCTCGGAAAGTCTAGTCAGTTAGGGTATGATATTTTTGACTCGGAGACAGTAAGTTCAATTTCCGGTTTAAATATTTCACAAAAGTATTTTATGTCAGAAGAGAATGCAGTTTGCGGTCACGAGCACACGTTTACGACAGAACGGAGTACCAAACACAGTGTCCAAATTAGATCATACCTTTCCCATGTCATACCATTTGATCAGATCCAAATTCTTGTGCTCGAGAAATTACACCATTTACCACACGTTCAGTACTATTTAGAAACGCGTTCACTTGTGTTTCTGATCCTGCTAAACCGGGTGCCCAAGAACGCTGTAGCGAGCAGTGTGAATTCAATACACCTTGCAATAGTGACGATAGTACTTACCCATACCTAGTGTAGCAGAGAAGTGAAACCCGCGCGCGCCAATTAAGGCTGCAGCAGATTGGCTTTCGTGTTTATAGCTCTAGACAAGATTGTTCTTGTTATACAAACACAGAAACCTGCATCCTACAGAATGCAGGCGGTATTCTCCCCGTATCCCTTTCTCACCCTAAACAGAATGTTACAAGTCCCCGCCAGTTGATGGCTAGGAATCGTTTCTCCAGCATCTCACACCATGCGTCCGCGTGGATGCAGTTTCAAGGCAATCTACTACCGTCTGCACCTTTCTTTCCTTCCCATACACCAGTCAGTGCAGTTCAGTTCAAGTGGTCGTTGTCGTACCACTACTTCCCGGACAACGACAGCGACAACTACGAGGGCAAATATATGCGCACCATTATGAAGCTTTGCTGCTGCTCTTCATTCTCAAGAGAAAAACGAATTTTGCTCTCTATACGTATGGCCTCTCCCTTGCCCTACTTTGACCCACCACCAGTACCTTTTATTCATTGTTGCCGAAAGGGTTGCATTGGACGCCCTCTGTCTGCCGTGTTTTGTATGTCATGGCTTTGACGATGATGAGATCGTAGCAAGAACACATTCCTTTCACGCTGTTATTACATGCTTCAACGCTTTTATTGTTTGAGATTCACTGAAGTGTGTTTGTGTATGGGTTAGAGCGGGGGTGGACTTGACTGCCAACACACGATCAAATAGTGCAGAAGGCCGGGTTGCATTCCGTCTGACTTGGTGATGTAAATCTTTTCGTACTCATGTGCCCTTTCACTACCCGGGAGACAAATAATTTGTTTCCCCCGAAGTTTCACATGATTGGAAATAACATTCCTTAGCATTCAAACAAACATATTTTTAAGTATCTGTTGCTACGTAATGCAAAAAAAAAACTCGACCACAAAAACCATTTAACCAATTAAACTTAATGTATAACAAGCAGATCGATTTGAAATAACCGATAACCCCTGCCAGTTTTGCCAATGTAATCAGACCACCGACATCCACTATTTGAAACAGCCGAACAGAAAAAAAATACGAGTCCCCGTTGGGTGTTGACAGTCTTTAGTGGATAATATGGTTTAAATTCTCATCGATTGACATTTATCTCACTCCATGCCACCGCTGCCAGACAAAACATTATAGCGACGTAATTACATAGATTCAAACACAATTCTTCACACCCTGAGGGAAATCAGGAGGTGGCGTAAAATTTCAATGCTCTCCATTCGATCATTCCACCAACGACGGAGGACGTACTTATCCTCTTTTGAGCGAGAACTACTTTTGCCCTTAAGTCACGTCAACTCATATAAAGAAAACGGAATCCCAATACACACAAAAATGTCGTATAAGATCATAATCTCGTGCAGATATGTAGTTTGACAGCAGTACAAACCTCTATTGGTGCAAATTTTACTCATGTTTGGCATTTCACCTCACCAGGTTTGGTGCACAGGAGCCATCAGACTTAAAACCCGCTTTATAACGCGCTCAGCTTTTCTTCATAAAAGAAGCTTTTATCGAACAAGAGATTATCTCTCCTATTGCTTATTTGTAATGTCGTGCATTATCTTTATTCCAACCATCAAATCGGTGGTGTTGGTAGGTACTACTCCGTGCTATTGTTGCTTCCTTCCTATCCCTCGGTGATGTGTCTTGTGTATGCTCTTCAAAATCATTGCAATCCAGGATAAACTCTGTTTCGGGCTGCCTTGTTGTGTAGCACACAGCATTGTTGGAAGGTGAATGCTATATTATTACCAACCTTCAGATTCAGCTTCTCGCCCCTGGCGTTCAAGGCATTTCGCATACACTGAAACCACCCAACAACCTTCTAGAATGTGTTTTGGAACATTTACCTTCGGCGGCTTCCTGTACCTTTCTAATTTTGAAATATAAATAGCTCCATCGGCAGATACATTTCGAAACTTTGATGCTTTTTCGTTTGTCTGTAAGAAGGGAACGTTGTCAGAATCATGAATATGGAGCTTCCAGTAAAGTTGTCAAATATTGCTAAATTTCTTTACGTTGCAGCTGCCGGCTTGATGAGGCACAATCATGATGGGGTATTTGGTTGATCAACAGCGTGTTTTTTTGATTTTAAGTTTCCTTTTTATTTTAATTGTGACTGTAATCAGAAAGTAGTCGATGGCACCATATTGAAACTTAGTCGTTCTCATTGAGTTGTAGTATCGAACCCTTGCTTCATTTTTTACATTTGACACATATCGATATCTGGAATAATTTTTCATTCTCAAAATCAAAATAACATCGAGCCTATTTTGTACGACATTTTCAAAATTTTCCAAAGATTGAGCTCATAAAAGCTTAATAGCCGATTTAGGCTTATTTGAAAGCATATTTACTACGCATTGAAAACATCATTCCTTGGTTCAGAGCATTTATGGTGCAAGGTATGGTGCATCTAGAACACTAATAAGATCAAAAAATGAAATAATTGTGATCATAAACTAGTGTGGAAAGCCATTAAACATACCAAGCAAATGATTTGTTTTCGAAAAGCGAATTTGTTGCTAATTAATTTTCATTAGTTCACGGGGACACTACTAATCATAAAATTGTACCGATTTCATGACCGATTTGTAGCCACGTTGGAATTATCTGGGACGAAATATCTGATCACAATTGGAAGAGACTCGTAAGGGTATTTTTTTTACAATTTTTTTTTAAACAAGTAATCTGATCACAACTTAGTTTGTGTTGCCACCACCAGCAGATTCAGTAGAGATGGAACGTTAATATTTATAATGCGAATCAATACAATACATTGAATTTATCCCTCAATTGTATAATAGATAACTATGTGTACGGTATTTGATCAAAGTAGAATGTTTTGCGCTTAACTACTTAAATAACATTTAAGAAGCCTTACATTATATCTTACCTCAAATTTTTACACAGCACAGAATAGTTGGAATCTGGACTATAATGAAATTGTTGAATTATTAGACGGATTCATATGTAAACTTAATTTATTATGAAGCTCGTATTTCGAGTTCAAATTAATTTTTCACAAGCCTAAATTTCATATCTAAAATTTCGTTTTGTTTTTATATTAGTTAGATTATTGCACTAAATTTGTGAGTGTAATTTGATAACCTAGTTCACATAAACATAATTGGAATAAAATGCTAAACTGCTATAAGGAATCCACACACCTTAGTTTTTGAAAGAACAGTTCGAAAAGGAACTAAAGCCGATCATTTCTTGCGTTTTTCGATTTGTTGGGTCCAGTACGTCTCCCTGACAAGACAAACCCACTCGGAAGGCTATAAGTTACAATAATATAGCATAAAAAGAAAGAAGAATATGAGATACTATTTAGGTGGTCATTTGAGACTACTAAGCCGTTTTTTACTATCGCATTTGTTCGATAAATAGGGGTTATAAATTTTTCCCTTAGCTTAGTCGGTAAACAATCAGGTACAATGCAACACCATGCAGGAAGTGACTGGATTCAATCATCGGTTTGGTCTAGGCATTTATCGTAGAGGAAAATTTCTCGACTCCCTGGGCATGAGGTACAAACGTACTTATCACGCAATCATACTAATGCAAAAATAGAACAGGTTTCTTAAGCTCTCAATTAACAACCGTGGAAGTTTTTTTAGAACACATAGCTAAAATTTGACTATGAGCAAGTTTTGATAAGCAATGCCAACATCCACATAAAATGCCAACATTCACATAGGATTTGGAATCAAAGCAAGTTGCTGTTTGAAAATATCGTATTTCCTTCAGCATTAATGTATTTCAGTTCTTTTCAACCGAAATTCAAAAATTCATAAATTCAGGTAGGATCAGATAGAACTCACCAGAAATTGTTGCTGATGTTAAGTCTTCATTTGGTATGGCAAGCCGTTGTGATGCTAAAGTATTGTTGATTGTCTTTACAGGAGTAGCGCTCGCTATGCGACATTTACTTTCACCTCGTCTTTTTCGAAACAAACAGCACGAATAAAATTAGTTCTTCAATAAATAGAGCACTCATGCACTTCAATAAAGTTCATAAACAATTTTGAAAAAAAAAAAAAAATTAACTTGAAAAATCACAATCAGTAGTGGAATAAGAATCGTAACAGCTCACGAAAAATCAACAGTCCACGAGCAGTGCTTGCTGGGATTTCGAAAATGGAGAGAAAATAACAATCGACCGCATGTCGATGGTGGGCTGCAGTGCTGCTAGCAAAAACATGATTCTTGCAATTATGACCGTCTCTCGATATGTCTGAAATAAAATGTCGACTTTTCCAATGCGATTTCTTTCGGCTACGGAAACAAAGTAGAGTAAAATGGTTTAATTATATTGTGCGAAACATTTATAGATAATTCCTTCAGATAAACATTTTTGGGACACTCTACAATATGTTTAATGAATGAAAATATATCCATCAAAGATCTAGCCTAAGAAATGCTAATGAAAGGTGCAAATTGAATTCTTCTTTTTGTCATGGACCAGAAGACGTACCTCCTGTTTTCATGAAAAAATGTTTCGAAATGATAAAGATATCTCTTCTACAAATTCTTAACCTTTCAATGCAGCAAGCACGGCTCTCTTCAGCATGGAAAAGATCTGTTATGTTTCCTGTTTTCAAAAAAGATAAAAAGCAGTTGGTTGAGTACAACAGCGGGATAACGTCACTTAGCACAGGTTCCAAAATATTCGAGTTAATAGTTGGCGATGTCATTATGTTCAACTGTCGTGGGTATATTTCGACACAGTAGCATGGATTCATGTCTGGTAGATCAGTGGACACAAATCTGATGGCGTTTACGTCTCTTTGTTTTGAAGCAATCTCCAGATGTCATCAAATCCAAGCAATCTACACTGACCTGAAGGCCTCTTTCGATCGTATCGACCACGATATCGCCCTCAGAAAGCTCACACAAATTGGGTTTTTCACTCGTTTGTGTATTTGGTTAGAAACTTACCTAAAGCGTAGAACTCTACAAGTCAAGTTTGGTTCCGCCGTGTCTCGGAATTCTCCAACTATTCGGGTGTTCCGCAAGACAGCAATAGCCTTTTTATTGGGAAATAGCAACATGTCTACGCCGATGACTTCAAAATTTTCATTGAAGTGGGAAGCATGGCTGACTGCTGTATCCTTCAATATCGCCGTTGAAAATTTGCTGAATGGTGCAGGCTAAACCGCATGACTCTCAGTATCGGTAAATGTGTTGTTATATCGTTTCACCACAAGGTTAAGTAGTTGCGAAGTTTTCCACTTAAGTTATACGATTTCTGGGTAATGCAGGAAGCTGTATTTGGTGAGGGGCATATTTATTTGAGCATTAATACATTAGATGAACCGCTGGGATCACAGAGCTAAATAAGTTAATGTACAAACACTTCTTTGATGTGCAGTCTTCGGGAATGGGACACAGATAATTCCTTTTTGTGTCCGGACTTCAAAGCCTTAACTGAACTAATTTTTGTTTGTTTAGAAAATGTATCTGATGATTAGATTGACGAAATGAAGAAAAACTAACTCGAATAATCAATCACAGCCGTAGAAATAATCCAAAAGAATATTTAAAATTAGGTGATGAAATAGCCTTGGAGGCTGAAAATCACCATACTAAAGACGAATAAAATTATTTAAAATTACTTTCCGATGGATACTTACAGACTCCAAAAGGACGTCAAACTATCACCCTGTTTTACTTCTTCTCATATGGACTGCCTTCGTCACAATCGGCTTCAAACAGATTTCAGTTACTACACAGCTTCTTGGATAACAGTCAACACTGGTCTAAAGAAATGTTTCAAAATTTATATTACACTTGTTCGTACCTCAAAACACATAAACATTGAAACGGAGTCCAAATGATAGCAGAGAAATATTCACTTCTCCGAACTCAATGTACGATGTACTATATTGTATCTTCCCATTTTTTGGTTATTTATACAGGCATCTACGTTCAAATTTAGTTGAAATCTGCGTGCTTGTGAAAATTTTAAACATTCATATGAATTCTAGACTCATCAAAATGCTACGGAAAAATGGTTAGGATTTGGAATTTCCAATCTAAACTTACACCCAACAGCCCATACACTATGCATGATATATTTTACCAAGGTTTATTTTGAAAGCAAAAGTCTCAACCTCAAAACAGTTACTAACAACATGAATACCAATCCTTTCCTTAACCTTGGCCTACAAATGATAGTGTCCTACTGAGTACAACAAAACTGTTACCGCTGCTCGAAAAGAGAATGTAGCACTGGGAATCTGAAGGCACACTCAGTGTTGATGCATCCTTCAGATAAAGGACAGGCAAGAATCTTGCAAAGACTGACTCCATCAGAGAATGCTCACCCTCACTTACTACATGCAGGACTGAAATTTGGAGGGGTAGGTATTCGAGAGGCATCCGGGAAAGTTCAATTTATTTGCTCACGTTTCCTTTTCTCTGCACCCTCGCCTTGCTCCTGATGATCTCACACAAGGCACGGCAAGCATTCCTTGGTTCACCTAGAGCCCCAGTGCACAGTGTTATGTCTGGAAGGGATTTGGTGCATTATAAATTTGATTTTATTATTAGTTTCCCTTCACCTTTACGAAACACTACAGAGACTGCTGCTGGGTGCCATTCAATTTGCTCCATTTTTCTTTCCGTTTTCGACGAACTGCACGTTGTAGCTGCATTGCCGGAGCCGTTCAAATTTTCATGTCGTCGCTAGCTGGGTAGCACAGATTGGCAATCATTCTAAGAGACTGATACAAGCCCAGATGAACAAAAAAAAATCATGATTCATTATTACCTACTCCGAATCAGAATGAGTCACTTGCACACCGGGGGATTACTTCACTACAATTCGAATTGAAATTGAACCGCGAAACTGTCCTTGTCCTAGTGACTTATAGGCGTTATTGGTGTATACTTGTATAACCGCTAACGGTAACAGTTACTTTGCTTTTATGGGTAGGATAAAAAAAACTTCAGTTTATTGTCCTATCACTAATTGACAAGGCCAGGGGCTAGATTTTAAATTATAGGCAATTTACTGTTGTAGGCTATGCTTTTCCCCCGTTTTTTGAATCAACGGATTGATTTTATTTTGCCGAAGTTGTGAGTGATTGGGCCAGCAAACCATTAGCCGCAATGAGCCACCCATCGTGAGGCGGGGTAGTATCAAGAAGTAAAGATTAATTTCAGATTGACACAAATTGCACTGCGCGACTGTGACTGATACTTCGTTCGAGCCATTTGCTTTTCGCGGTCCATGAGATAACAAGAGCTCACCAAATAATCTAGACAGAAATCAATCATTTCTAGCATCCGTGTGTCACCCACAACGGTTTCTTGTTGGTCGGCTTCTTCTTCGTGGCTAGCAAGTTCAATTTTCCGCGAGTTTACCAGACATGATGGTGATACAAAAGCAAAAGTGCTACTCCCACTGCCGCTGTCTTTGCCAACGAGCGGAGCATCGGCAAAATGTTTAGGACGTAGGGAAATGGGAAAAACAGTGACGTGCTAGAGGGCCGATCTTGCCGTAGTGTGTGACAATCGTTACCTCCCACACTTGAGCCACAAGTCCAATAAAGTTTCATAATATTAAGGTGAAAAAAATTGTTGCTGCTTGGTTTAAAATTTCATGGTAACTATTTCAGTCAATCGAATCTTCTTGCAAAACTTGCGACCATCCTGGAAATTCTACTAAAAGGCCCACTCTTGGCGACACCTATGAAAACACCGAGAACGCCATCGTTCAGAACAGAGAGCGAGCTTGAACCGCAATGCTACGCTTCGCCTAACATTTCGTTATCTGCAATCAACAGCTTCATCTTGAAAGTGCGGGGTATTTCGTCAACGGAGTCTCTGCGGTACACGCTTTTTATTTGCGCTCCTTTTTCGGAAGGTGAAAATTTGTGGCAATCCATCGAATTTAGGAGTTCATTTATTGAAAAGCGTAGCCTCAGCCATCCTGGAGGAATCTTCTTCGCTTTTCAACCAAATGGGAGGAATGAGCTGTTGGGTGTTTATTTGCGACCAGACGGGTGTACGCAAGAGATAAAAAATCGAGTCTAATCAAAAGTTTTGCGCTTACCGTGCATCAAGTTTGCGAGTTAAATTTTACGACCGGGACCGCAACGGAACGATCGCGTGTTGTGTGATATCATTGTTTGCGTAAATTTTCTCCAGCACAATTTCAACAGGATTACGACTTCCAGCCACCGGAAGGCGGCTTTATGGTTTTGTCATTTTAATAATCTCTCATTCCCTTTTCCTCCCACAGCAATGGCCCAGGAAAGCTTCAAATGCCCAGACGATTTTGGTTTCTATCCACATCACACATCTTGCGACAAATACTGGAAGTGCGACAACAACGTGGCTGAGCTGAAAACCTGTGGAAATGGTCTGGCCTTCGACGCGTCAGACTCTAAATATCTGACAGAGAACTGTGATTACCTGCACAACGTTGATTGTGGTGACCGCACACAACTAGGTAATTATAGTTTTCAAAACGTGCATCATTTTCCCGAAAATAAATATCTTCAAATGGCTTGAGTCCTGCCTGCAATCTATGACCCAACCAACCTTCAAACAGACACCCACTATGCATAGGTACATGCTTCAACGGAGGGCGCAAACACTCACAGAGGTTCGCCTTCGTGTGGATTGTGTCGCCTTTTAGCGATTTTGTTTATTTATTTATTCTAACGGTGTATCAGCTCGTGCAACTGTACCAAATCTAGCTAATTATACACTGGTGACTCTCCAGTCGTGATGTGATGGTGTGCATGTGTGTGTGTGTATGTGTGTCTGTGCACCCACGCTAATGTTTGCTTGAGCTTCCTAAGCTAACAACGGCACTAGTCAGTTTCCTAGTGCCAGCTGTGTAGTCAGTAGTGTCAGTAGCCAGCATCTGTGGGCTAACGACTGGGGGCGGATGGTTTGCACATTTGCCGAACTGGAACAAATTTGACCAGTTCTAAGCATCATCGTTGGTTAAGTGGGGTCTTGAATTCAATTGAAATAACTAGGTTTGTGATAGAGTAGAGGTAGGAATCGAGGGCACTACAGTTAAGCTGTGTTGTGGATTGCCATATGAATGACATAGATTTTCCTGCAATTTCCGATGAATTGTACAATTGGTTGTACATCGTTCCAAGGACTGTTCAATAATGGAAGTGAAAACCTGTCTCTCAGAGGAAATTTTTTTTTTCGAACATGTTCATAAGTTTGCTTAATATAAATGAACATCAACTTACAAATGACCGAATCCACGTTAGTTTGAATATTTACTTCTCATTTCTGGAGAACGCTCGGACTTTTCTCTTGATACCTCCCATTAGATTCTGCACAATTTTCTCGGTAACTTTCGTTGTGCTGCAGACCAAATTTTCTTGAAGCAGTCAACAGAGCTTGCTTTCCTTTCATCTTTCTTATGATGCCGCTTAATTATTGCCAGTATCTTTCGATAGGACGCAGTTCAGGGCAGTTTGGGGGATTTTGGAATTTTTCGACAAAATCGACTTTTTCCTTCTTGAGCAACTCCAAAGTAGCAGAAACGAAGTGAGCAGATGCCAAATCCAGCCAAAACAATGGAGGATCCGTATGCTTTCGGTAGATGGGTAGAAGCCATTGCCAGGTGCATTTTTTCTGTAACTTTCACCGTTGATTGTGCCCGTTGTGAAATATGAAGAACTCTTCATGTTACAGGAGTAAACGGCTTGCCACACCAGAACCTTTTCCCCAAGTTTTTCGATTTGGATGCATCGTACATCATCAGGCACATTTGTCCTCTGCACAGCGTTGAAAAATTACGGCCCCGGAAGTGTACTGGTATCCAATTTGACGTCGTCCTACAAAATGCACCGGTTCGGCTTTTGGAGGAGAACGTCATACAAGTTCCGTGACCGTATTTTCCAAAAAGCTTTGTGTGAATACGTTCGATTGGGTGCTTTCTGCTTCTTGTTGGTTCTGATATTGTTACGTTTTATGATTTTCTGCACAGTTCTGTTGCAAATGTTGCCACTTTTTTGGCAATTTCACGAACCGAACACGGTTTATGCGATTTCAAAGGGCGTACCGCTGCCAGCTCCTTTTTTGGTCCGATGTCTTCTTTTTGCGTCCAGATTTCAGTAAATCTGCAAATGAATCCGTTTCTCCAAACTTCTTAACAATCTTGAACACTGCAGATTTAGTGCACTTCACGCTTTTTGTCAATTCTTGAAACGCCAACTTTTCGGAAAACCATTTGTGCAGAATTAATCTGCGAGTTGATAAGCTAGTCCAAGCCATCGTTCGAAATTTCTTACTTTTTTCGATTTTTCAGGTGTGTTTCCAAAGTAAACAATGTTTCTACACACTGAGCGAAAATTCACAATTTTTAGTTAAGTTTGAAACCTTAACCAGGTGTCCACTTTCTTAAATGAGTTAATAAGTTATTGCAATTGCATTTTGGTCCGCTTTACGATATCAGTGGAGCTATGGATGAATTATTAAATTGAATTAAACTACCGCTGTCATGTTGTGGAGTATTTTAAAAGTGAGACATTAATAAATATTTTGTGAAAAAGACTGCATTCTTAAAATAGTTGACCTACGATAGAAGTACATCGTTATCACAAAGTCAGGAAAACATTTTGATTTTAAGTGCAGGTTGCTAGAATCTTAAAATGACCACTTACATCACATCAAATTTTGGACTTTTTAAAGGCACAAATCCCAGAAAACATGTTCATTTCGTGTAGGAAGCTTAAATTAAAACTTGGGATGTGAAATCTTTGCAGCTTCCTGTATTGAAAACATAGATAGGGGATATGAATTGAATTCTTCTTTTTTCTTTTTTATAGGTTGATTTTTTTTTTTTTGGAAATAGATCTCCATGATGCATTTCAATAAGTTTGAATCATTCGATGGAAAAACATCATTAGATTGATGTAATTTTCAAACAATCACTCTCCTATGCTTAAATGATAATGATTCTTAATCGCGTCTTGAACAGCCTCTTGTAATTTAAGATAAGAAACTTCACATTCTAATTGAAGTGCACATGGAAATTATTGGATTGCTTAAGCAAGTTTTCAAAGCGATGCAAACACACATTTGATGTTTCCAATAATAATTCCCATTCACATGTAAAGCTGCACAGCTCGACAAAGTAGTGTGAATTTCTGTTCAATATCGTGCACATAAATGGAGCGTCACAAAACTTACAAATCAACATTATAAATCGTGTAAAGTTCTGGGATATTCCGCACATCGCCAATAATGTTGTATACAAAAGCTCCTCTTCAATACAACTATTTCATGCAAGTTGCTGCTTCGTGTGGAAGGAAATACAATTTTACATGCTCTGATATTTACATCACAATGAATATTCAGATTTTCTCTCTGTGTGGTTCTGCATACTGCAATGTTGAAAGATAGTCGTTCGATAAACCATCCCTCAAAAGAGTTTTTACTCTGCAAAACTATTCCCAAAAATATACGGACCGTGAATTGGTTCACGTAGGTAGGATCTTTACCCAAAACATGTTGCTGATTACATTATTCAGATCACGATGTATTTTTTCTTGCTGTAGAAATAATGACTACACACTACCAAAATAAAAGTTTCGATGCCCTGAGACCGACACATGGAGGCATCAGTTTCAGGAGACATAATTT
Organism: Aedes koreicus; assembly: GCA_024533555.2. NCBI lineage: Eukaryota > Metazoa > Arthropoda > Insecta > Diptera > Culicidae > Aedes > Aedes koreicus. Next base: position 387,669 of record JAHHFK020001329.1, read on the forward strand.
TACACGATATCTTGGTTTACGTTCCCCGACTTTTTACAAACATGATTTACGTATTTTGTAAAATTTATAATATCTTATTGTGCACCATTCATGGGATCGGATGGGAAGTTTTTATGTTATCACACAGAAAAAAAATCTGAATATTCGTTGTGATGTAAATATCAGAGCATGTAAAATTGTATTCCCTTCCACACGAAGCAGCAACTTGCATGAAATAGTTGTAATAAAGACGAGTTTTTGTATACAACATTATCCGCAATAGATGGAATGTCCCAGAACTTTACACGATTTATAATGTTAATTTGTAAGTTTTGTGACGCTCCATTTATGTGCATGATATTGAACAGAAATTCACACTACTTTTTCGAGCTGTTTACGCTTGCTCTGGCTTGCAATTTAACGAGGGGAAGTTTTACGCGTTATTTTTCATTATCTTTTTCTGTGTATCAATAGTTTCTTTCACTCTTATAACTACATCTACCTCATAAAATCAAGACATTCAGCACAAACAGATCAAATTTCACTATGCTTTGCGTTTATTAATTATATCAACATCATCAAAGCTGTACGATGATTTCAATTGCCATTGATGGTTCAAGAAAACATTCAAAACCGGAGGCATACCATACATCAATAGAGATCTTAAAATATTTCAGTACAATCACTCCCTTTCACACATTCCGTGCCATTTTAGCCTTATGCATAGTGACACATCATTAAGACATTCCTCGTACGCACACATCCGAGCTCTTGGCACCATAGAGGACAATTATTTCCACAGAGGAATTTTTATCTTCATTAACGTACAGTGCAAGGTTAATTGACTAGTTTATCTGTTTTATCGGCTGCAGGTTGGTAATAAAATTGTAGAATCTCTCCACCAGTAACTATCCCAGAGAGCTGCATACGGCCCCGTGCGCAGTGCATATTATAATAATTCGCGCTCGCTTGGCACGGTGTGTGCTACGAATGGTATTACTAGGACTGCTGCACGTGGGATTAAGTCGAGCACTTCCGGACCCAATTTCTAGTCCAAACAGAAAAAGGTTGAGAGGGTCTGAGGGCCGGAAAATAGCAACAGTACCAGCTGGTACTACTTTGAAAAGCGAATACAATTTACCAACGATACTCGGCTGCACAAATTGTGTTGCTAATCTGCTTGCCAAGCTCATTCATACGAAGAGATGAATGCAATAAATTAAATTTCATAAATTATATTAAATTCGTCCCTGTTGTACGCTGAGACTCCAGTACCGTTCCATCGTACAAAACACGTTACATTCGTTTATTATGTAGTAAGAGGCCTGGTGCATGAAGGTACGAGTCACTCAACCACCCACGCGTCAGTTCATATGGAGAGCAGCCATGAATATTGCAGGCATTTAGTCACTGATTACACACACGATTTAGTAGGCAATGTGAGAAGCCAAATGTCGGCTAAAATGGAAGAAAGCCCTTATTTTGTGGTGACGCAGAATCATGAATTTTGAAATTGTTCCCGTTTGTTTAACCTAGACTAAGGCTTGTAAAACCGGTGATTAGTGACTTACACCAATTAAATGGTTCATGATTACTCTTATGAGTCCGCAAGCAATTCGAAGTATTTTAATTGCAACTTCAGGAGAAGATTGTTTGCTAAATAGTGGTATGATGAACTATAATAGCTTATTCCTTCTTTAAAAAAGTTCAACTGTTTTACTTTAAACTCCCAGCGGTTTCGTTGAGAATTTGATGGAAATATTTTGCGTACATCCCATCATAATGCGCCTGGTGCATATTTCATATCAAATATGGTGCGCCCTTCAACGCCACCAAGACGAACAGTGAAATAAAGATTTGATGTGCAGCAAGCAATGGCAGAAGAAAAAAAAACACACACACACAAACTCGTACTGCAGATTTCATTAAATCAGGTATTTCAGAGGCCGCAAGCACTTGTGGAATGGCTGAATATTTTAATTGAAATTTCACTCCCATCCACTTTGCCCTCCGTTCTTTTTCATATTTCATGGAATGTTACATGTTTTTGAGTACAGCGTTTGCATTCCACTTTTGATCGTAGAACCTTTTTCAGAGCAATAATATTGACTGTTTCTATTTTACGTTTATTGGTTAATTAATTAAAACATTCGTTGTGATATTTATCTACGAACCTAATCCCATTAAACAGTTCCTATATGAATAAAATCACAGGTATATGTGGTTCGTTTGAGGATACATTGAACCCGGTTCAATTTTCAGCTCTATTACTCAATTGGTGAGCAACCAAACCGGACAGCGGATATTTATTAATGATTATTACTCGAGTAATCATGATAATGGTAGTTGTTAAAATAATTTATATGAAAAACTAATAATCGATGTTTATCGAGCTGCAAGTGCATAAAACATTGCTTTATATATGCAATCCTACCTATGAACTACAAACAGCGACAGATGTAACAAGCCACTTGATTATAGTTTTGCAATAGATTACAGATATAATTTAATTGTTGGTTGTATGCATAACTCTTATTCCAGAACCGCCGATCTCAACTCCACACTGCGACCGTCTGTACGGTATCTTTGCCGACCCTGCCAAGTGCGACGTTTTCTGGAACTGCTGGAGCGGTGAAGCCTCTCGCTACCAGTGTTCTCCTGGATTGGCCTATGACCGTGAAGCCCGTGTGTGCATGTGGGCCGATCAAGTTCCAGAATGCAAGAACGAAGGTATGCTAGTCGGAGTTGAAAATATTCATCGAAAGAAAATATGCTACCTTATATCTTCCACATTTTTAGAAGTAGCCAACGGTTTCGCATGCCCAGCTGCCGGTGAAATTTCCAACGCTGGATCGTTCTCTCGACATGCTCACCCAGAGGACTGCCGTAAATACTACATTTGCCTGGAAGGAGTTGCCCGTGAATACGGATGCCCAATCGGAACTGTCTTCAAGATCGGTGATTCCGATGGAACTGGAAACTGCGAAGATCCAGAAGATGTTCCCGGATGGTAAGAAACTATTTAATTTTTGTTTTCGTTCACACTAACACACTGATTGGTTCTTCAATGTTTTTTTTTTTTTTTTGGCAATTCTAACACTCTGTTTGTGATTTTTCTCCCAACTCATTGTAACTACATTCTACAAAATTTGTCCCTTATTCACTCAAAATCGCAAAATTCCACCCTCTCATCACATCACAACATTTAACTTCACATCTTTCATTTACACCCCCTACAGTGAAGATTACTATGGTGACTTGGACTTGAAAAGCATCCGTAAAAGCGAACTCCTCGCTGGTCTCGCACAGGTCCAAGGTGGTGGCCAACCTGGCAAAACCACTTTCAAATCCAACCGCCCAGGAAAGGAAAACTAAACTATAAAACAAAATATAGAAACGGAAATCTACTTCTAGAAGACCTAGAGACCTAGACGCTAGGGAGAAAGCGAAACTAGTTTCTAAGAAGTATTTTTTTATAACTTTGGAAAATCCTCCGATAAACATCCTGCTTTTTGATCAGGAGGAAAATAGACTGTTATTAAAGTAAAGATTTTAGATAAGTGATAGTCAGAGAGGAATACTCAAATCTACTGAAAAATAAAAATACAAATCCTTTACAAATCTAAGCAAACTTTTTCTAAAGATGTCTCATAATTTTTAAAAACCCAAGAGCAGTGAACTTTGCTAGATCAGAGAGAATACAATTTTTATTTATTTATATTCCTTCTTCGTAGTTAAGATGACGAGAAGCATCGACTATAATTTCCACACAAATGTGAACAATCCTACCCGTCCTGTAGTCCACTCTATCCATTCACCCTTTCAATTGAACTGTGTACACCGACTGAGGAATACTGCCTCAAAAGACTAGTTTCAACTTTTCTATGAAAAAGAGATTTCATTTGTATGTAAAAATTGGAATATCAAATGCCTTATACAGAAGAAGAAACCTAAGAAAAGATTATGAAAAATAAAGGGAAAAATCGAAAAATTACAACCCTCTACTACTTTTCCATTGCATCGAATACTTAAATATAGGATCACCATTAAATGTCACATTTCCCATTAAACCAATAATGTCCAACTATCTCTTTCTATTTGTTATCTTTAACTATCTGTCTCTCCTTCCGTTTTGGCTGTTATCGCTCAAAGACGAGCCAAGCCATATTCCTCGTTCTCTAACTCTACCGTGCTAACCGAGCGGATTATCTGTTTAACAACAAACTTTCAACTTTCTAACCCTGGATTTTCAGATGAATTACTTCATGTTAAACGTCAATCATGCAATGTGCCGTGGGGCTTGTTTGTTACGATGAAAAAATGTGTTACTTTACTTTGATTTGGCATCATGTCTGCCCGCGAGACAGTTGTTGATGACATGCGATTAAATCATTTGAAATTGGGTAATGTTTCGAATGAAAAAGATGATGATGATGATGTGTATTTTGCCTAGAGTAAATTCGCAATGTGGGAAATTTCCTCAAATCATTTTCATTTCTATATCGTGCATAGCGTAACATCATAAATTTAAAAAATGTTTACCTCAAATAATATTGCTGACTATAGAGACTTATTGCATGTTTGTAAAAATTTGGGGAACGTAAACCAAGATTTCGTGTAAAATTATGTCTCTTGAATCTAATGCATACACAAGTCAACAAAGGATGTGTTTGATTGAATTTATTTTCTCATCTCTTTCAACTCAAGTGCTTAATGACGCTTACATGTGTCGGTCTCAGGGCACCGAAATTTATATGACATTTTGGTAGTGTGTATGATAGAGACTTTGACAAAAATATTTTGTTCATAATGCTGGTGCTGGCTTGTTTGTGTCTGATTAATGATTTTGTTGTAATAGTTTGCAGTAGGGTTTAAAGGTTTGAGCTTCACATGTGTTTGACTGATATAAAACATAGAACTCAATATTTATTCAAGAAAATCTATGATAAATGTGAATTCACTGTAATTGCCGCTGAAATTCAAAAGTTCTCGTCTTCCACAAAATTATAGTTCAAAAAAATGCTTCATTGATGGTCATTCTCGAATTCCTGATCACATAAAATAATTGGAAATGGTTGGTTTACGTTACCATGCAGGACCTAAATCCTTACGCGTATGACGGAACAAGACAATCTTGAAGGATACATTTGAAATATTAATTTTAAGATACGTTTTGTATCTCATATTCTTCATATAATTGTGAAATTTTCAATAAAAGAATCCTAAAATTATCCTAAAATGTTAGAAAAACATATGCAGAAATATGACCTTGAGAATCAAAATCCGCACACTATGCAGTGATTGAATTGAAACTAATAAGAACATATTTCTTGACTTCTGCTACAATGCGTGTCAAGAAAACGTTGCTTCCGAAGCACACAACGCTAGATAAACTTTTCAAGTAGTCCTCTCACGGCAAAGTTACGAGTTTGAATCTCACACCCGGACAAGTTACAGAAAATACCAAAAGAGGGTGTTTCAGTGACTACGATGGGAGAAAAACCAGCCCGAGGCTGAAAATCTCGATAATCAAGAAAAAAAACAAATAAAAAACATTTCAAATGGACATATTCAGCAGATTGTTTCCTATTTGGACAGTGGTATTTACTTTGATGGATTATATTCATCAAATTCCTCTCGTGTTACAGCCTTGAATGAATATGACGTGTGTTGTTATCCATGTTGCACGTAAATACTTTGAGACTTAAAAATTAATTATTGTTAAACTCTAATTTGAAATCCAAAATTATAACTAAAGACACACTCAAAGAAACGTCCAACATACTACATTTACAGCAGCTTCTAAAGAAAAAAATAATGAATTTTAACAAGCGCGGAAAATGTCCCTCGTTTAATTTCAAGCCAACGTAAAGCGTAAACAACAAATAGTTCGCAATCTTTCTTGCGCATATCGATGTTTACAATCTTTATCGACGTATTTATTTATCTGGCTTAAATGTACATGAAATATCCCATTAATTTTGCCAAAACGACGTTCCCTGCAGAAATTTACATGTTTAGTAAAACTGTGTGTTGGCAAAAAGAAAAAAAAGAAAAACCGAATGTTTTCGAATACTATTTCTTAAGCAATGCCCGGTTACAATGCGTTCTGCACGGAGCTCATTAATCTGAACATGGCGACACCTTCTAGCATCCTTAAAATATTTTTTTATCAAGACCAACTAGAACTAGACTCTTGAGATCAAAACTGGCATCGAGAAGTATTTGTATTTGCATTCACAGCAGCAGTATATAAAAAAATGCCATTTTGCGTTCCTCATCTTATTTTCACGTCATGTCATGTATGTTGTTATTTCGTGTGTTTATGGCGTTTAAAATTCAAGAATTGAATTTAAATATTTTACGAGCACTTCTTATGTGCTTCCAAGTAGACTTAAGTTTACATGTTATGTTCTACACAGAAAAAAAAAGAATAACGAAAAACCAGTATCAAGAATGGAATAAGAGTTTACTATATAATTCATATGTGATAACATTTCACGTTGTTTTTAACATTGAAGATGTGTAAACGGAACCTCCTTTCAACAGATAACGCATAATTTCGTTTTCATGATTATCGTGAAAATTTAGATTGATGAAATCGTTCAAAATATTTCATAAGACGATTTGAAATGCTTGACTAGAATTGTCCATAAGTCTACTAGAAAACTTTCCACGGCCATTGAAAGCACCTCCTGTATGACCCTTCCTGATTCGCAGATTCATGCTCTTGTAATTTGAAATTGAACGATTTCAGCAAGTAGTTTTGCCTTGGTTGAGAAAGTCCTTTTCCGGAATATTTCTCAAAAGTTTGTTTCACTACGCACTACAAAAAAAAAGTTATGTTAATTTAGGTCCTTTGACCTTTTCCGGAATATTTCTCAAAAGTTTGTTTCACTACGCACTACAAAAAAAAAATGTTAATTTAGGTCCTTTGACCGACACATGCAAGCGTCCACCACGATGAAAGAATACGTTCAAAGAGATGAGATGATCAATTCAACTCAACCTTCCTTTTATCTAGTTACGTACACAGTTTGAAAAAAAAACAAGAAATTTTCTGCGTTACCGAATGCACATAAATGGAATGCTAGATTTAGCATAAGTTTAAAACATAAGCCAGATAACGCCTGAATCTAGTCTGTTATATGAAAGATTGCAAGCGATTTCGTTGTTTCAGCTTACAGGTGAACGAGGGGAAATTGTACGCGTCTGTTGAAATTTATTATTTTTTCCTGTGTAGGGTTACGGGATGTTATGTAAGCCTAGCTCATTCATTCGGCTTATGTACCAAATATACCGTTAATTCAGCGATAATCTACAAATAAATAATGACAACATGGCGATCAATTTGTTTTTAAGCAATTGAGAACTGTTTCGTTACTGTATTGTGATGCTAATGATGTACCTAACTTTATATCCGCCATTATGTCGTTAGTTAAGCTGACAGATTTTCTGCATGATCTTCACATGTCCTAAATCTTCCTAAATTTGATCGAAATCAATCGTAATACACTCAAGTTCTGCAGAAAATACACAGTTTGAAAGATGCATTTTATTTTGTGCTACACACTTAGAAAAAATCGTGTAAATATATGACTAAAAGAATGCACATAAATGGTGCGGCCTTAATGATATAGTAATCTATTGCATGGAAAACTACACCCATCAAATTAAATTTGGACGCATTTCAAGTTAATGTAATATTTTAAGACGATGTAAATGTTCGATAGATTTAAAATTATACTTTAAACGAATGCTTGATAGAAAAATGAATTTCTATGAATGTATATTTTTACCCCGGCTTTATAATCAGGGGTTCATGTTTTAATTGTTACATGTATGCTGTAATCTCTATTGTAATCATCAAATCATTAAAATCAATTTCCCTCCTTTGCTCTGCAGCAACAATATTAGAAGATAGAAGATCTTAATTCCTGCCTTGATGCGTACACACTACCAAAATGTCATGTAAATTTCTGTCTCCGGTGACCGACACATGCAAGCGTCCTTTAGCACATAAGAATGAATTGAAAGAGATGAGAAAATGAATTCAATCAAACACATCTTTTGTCGAATTGCGTATTTGTCAGTTTCAGGAGACATAATTTTACCCGAAATCTTTCTTTACGTTCCCCGACTTTTTACAAACAGGAATTACGTCTCGTGTAAAATTCATAATTTCTAAGTGTGTAGTGGCTATATGACATCTCAGCAATTAATTTAGATTTGGCAATCACCAGCAGCTTGCTAGTGTGCAAATAATAGCCGATTTAAAAATGTGCACTTCAGTTTACTGCCGCAGGAAGCAAAAGAAAATTCACACGTCGTTGACTGCCAAGAGTCGAATTATAACTGAAGCGTATATGATACGAACAAGAGAGGAGTGACTCCTTCAGTTTACATGAATGATCTTATAGTTTTAAAATACAATGGCGTGCAACCAATATAATTTATGAAGGACATGTAATATTATGTTATTCTGATTGAATCGTATTAGTATTCATAACGGATGTTTGGAATACCTTTAATAGAACATAAATATACTGCAGCAAACCATTACGTCAACTCAAAATATACGATTTTTTCAAAATGTTTTTCTTGTAGTTGCCATATTATTTTTTTAGTGTGCATTTCATGTAAATTTAAGCAAGATATCGCTGGAATCAGGTCTGTTGTATGAAAGATTGCAAACAATGTTGTATGCTGTATGGAAGATTGCTTAAAATATGTTGATTACGCTTTCTTTGACTTGCAATTTAACGAGAGGAAATTTTCCGCGTTTGTGTAGTCACAAGTTCGAAATTAAGTTTTCATCCGGAAAAATAAATTGTGATTCTGCAAGATAACCTTGGCTTTATTAACAGGGATACATAATTCTAGTCGTTCCTTACTATGGCTTATTATATTCATTAGTTAGTTTAATATTGACACTGGAAAATATGCAATGGGGGTTTATGAGTAAGTGGCTGTAAATTTTCCTAGCTAGTATCTTAACAAATAAATCTGTATTATTTAAGTTATAATGTCGTTCAAATCATGCGTTCGATAGAATACAAGCATAAACCATTTCAGTCTTTTAAAGAAGATTTTACTTCACATATGATTTGTAAATTTTGAATTTCGTAAAGGGAGTATTGTTAACAATGAAATGTCGGTAAAATAATTGTAGAAACCCATGCAAATATTGTTTTTAATTCGAAATTAAGAGGATGAGACGAAATTGCATCTATGAATAGACCCAATATACACCGACATTACATCCATAACCCTCGAAAGTTTTTGCCCTAAAAAAGTAAGTTTTTCAACATTTTTAGTGTGCATAGTAAAAAACATTCTACTAAGCTGTACTTAACAAGCGTGTTATCAGATGAATGTTGATTGTTGATGTTGGTCAATATTTTAATGAGTTACAATATAAAATGTAATTTGGCTGAGTTATGGGGCACATACCATATGTTGCGGTTTTGGTATACAACATTTTACATGACAGTTTAGTTAACGTTTATGGATTTATGTCAATTATGGATTACTTCTCATATAAAAGTAATAATTTCCAAGTTTAACCTAATATTTAAGGAATGATCTTGAGACTCACGAGGTATCTTTTCGATCTTGGACGCGTGGCTGATTTGCAGAAATACCATTATTGTAATTTCACCAATTAAAGGGAACTCAAATAGATCGTAACAGATCTTAAGCCCGATGAACACTAAACCTTTTCTTTGGAAATTTGTACATTAAATTCTTAAAATAGTTTGAAATTGGCTCCATATATAATTTAAAGTAAGGTTGGTTGCTAAAACGTCACAAAGTAAAGAAGCATGACCAACATGATTCGATTTATGTTTTAAAGTTTTTATGTCGTACTTACTGCCTATTCCTCGATGTACACAAGGTCTTAGCAAAAAAATGAAATTGCACTATTATTTTTGGATTATCAACTTGATTGAAAACACGAAAGAAATTCAACCTTTCGATTCCACACGGTAGCTGTGAACGCCTACTGTTCTTTACATTCGATGTGAAGCAACTGTCACCTAAGGAAAATTTAAAGGGTATTTCTAACCTACTCGATTTTGTTTACTTGATGGATTGAGATACCTTTGCTAAGGATCTTATAGATAAATCAAAAATGGAGAAGATGAAAAATGAAGGTTGTATCCATTCACAACCTTTTAAAACCCTACATAGGGTGAATTTCCATTCAATTTGCTACGAGTCTTCACTGTCAATGGTTAGCAAAACTTTAATTGCATAGCAAAGGCAACATCAATAGAACAAGATATGAGATTGAATAGCTGAAGAAATAATGCTCATTCAGGCATTTGGTGACTCTATTTCGCTATAGTATAGCTGAAATGTCATTCAAATCAACAATATTAGCCTTCCTATGAATCCTATTGAATCTTTTTTAGCAATACATATATATATCCAATGCAGACAATTTAGTCTAGTTTGTAAACAATATCAATAATGGTTTTTTTTATACAAGTTGAATATAAAAAAATCTTCTCAACCAGTTCAAGATGGAGTGAAAGATGACAGCACTTAAAGTTTAGCCTTGGTTTTGGTAGTCAATAGGATAATTGCCTTCACTATCAATTAGATCGATGATGTGTTATAAATAAATTTCGGATTCTTAGTTGCCATGCCGGTATGTTAAAGTTAAATTTTGCGTTCCTCGTTTTCTGCTGAATGACATTAATTTAAACATTTTGATATTTAGTTCTAGTAATCTTTTCGAATACCATGTGTGTAATATGTGTATTTCAAACTGGAATTTGTTGATATCGATGAGATGATTTCTTTGGCTTTCAGTCTTTTAAATTAAGGAAACAGTTTTTTTTTCTATTTTCCGACGTTTCGGCGTAATGTATTTCGCCTTCTTCTTTGTTTGTTGATATCTCTCTGATTTCGTATTTCCAAAAATAGTTTCATGTCGTCGGCATAAATTAACACTTTCTTTTGAGAACTAAATAAATGTTGTTTACGTACAGAATGAACATCAAAGGGCCAAGATGGGAGCCTCGTGGAACTCCTGAAGTGATTTGGATTGGACTTGATTTTTATTCTGTTGAATTTTATTATTTGATGACGGTTAGTGAACCATTTAAGAGGTCAATTCTCACTTATTGCAATTTGAAGAGTAACAAAGGATTATCAAGGAGGTCAAATACTTGGCTAAAGTAAGGTGCATAGAGTTTCTTCGTGGTTACCATGTTTAAATTGCATTCAGTTAATAATTAATGAATTCTTATAACTTTTTAAAGGTTGAACGACCCATAAATCCATTTAGCAGCTTCAAATAGTTTAGAAAAGAAAGAGGTAATGGCTGTACTGCGGTTATTACGCTCGTCATTTTTTTTTGCAAGATTTAAAAAAAGGTTCTAAATAGGAGCTTCTCCATACAATGGGAAAGGTACCAAAATTCAGTGATATTTCGAGGATCCAGAATAACGCAGTGGTAAACTCTACAGCCAGGTGCTTCTAAAATGCCAGTGGATTTTCGTTAGGGCCGGGACCTTTGGAAGCTTTTTTAAGGACTGTAAAATGTCGTGACTCCAATATCCCTAGAAAGTTCATGGGATGCAGAGAATTCACAGTCATGGTATTGTTCCGAATATGTGGTATAGGTTTCTTGGAAGAAAGCTGCAAAGAAACATATATCTTCCATGCTTTTTTCTACCGGTTAGTTCGATAATGGTTCGATGATGGAAAATTATCTGGTTTTAATTTTTATTTCACGAAATTGGAGATGTTTTTTCGGCACGATTTTATTTTCAATTTTTCTGTTGTAGTCTTCAAGTACAATGTAATGGTTAAATTTAGTTGTTTTGTTTATGACTTTTTTTCTGTTCTTCCAGACAGGATATCTAGAGGGACCTCTTCAAGAATAATTTCAGAAATAATATTGTAATAGACATCAACGGCAACTTTGACAATTTCCTAGTCCTTAGGTAGAATTTGCCAGCTCACGTTGTTTAATTTACTTCTAATATTTTCGTAATTGGCTTTATGGTACTCAAAAACTTCCTTAAAGTCACAGACAGTGGTTCTTTGGTGTTCGTAAACCAAAAGTTGTTCTCCTACGGCATTTGAGATGAAAAAATAAACGCAGAAATCTTCCTGAATGTTTGTTACTTAAAAGTCCAGTTTACGATATTGATTAATTTTAACATGATTTATTTGGTTCAGAGCTTTTCTCTCAATATTGAGCTGCTGTGTATCACATTCCCTAACAACTGGTAAGATTTGTTCATTTTCTGAGTATTGGATGAAATCGGTTTTGTCTGCTGGAAAGTATACAGAGGCAAAAACGTGAGTTCCGTCAGCTATTTAAGAATTTATCCAGACCTGCTTAAATGTTCTAAATTGTCTTCTGCATTGTCATTTAACGAAATAGCCACCAGATTTCTTCTGAAACTGTATTAAATTGCAGACGTCTCTTACTACGTTCAAACCACATCCAAAAATTTCTTCTTCTTTAAAGCTTTCATCCCAATTGGTCTCCGTTGCAGGCCAACTGAATAGGATGAGCTTTATTTTGTAAATTTCCTTCATTTTTGCTTGGCTTTTCATCCGATTGAAATTCTCTCAGTCAAACTCTGTTTTTGCGAAGAAATTTTCTGTATTACGTCGGCTGACAAATTATTTATTTATTTTTATAATAATAAATAAATTATATATATAAATTGTTAATTACTTATTTATTCTGAAAGTCCATGAAGAGAGTCGTCATTTAGCGGTGACATCCATCCCAAAGTGTGCATCAACATCAATGAAAAATTTGGACTGTTGAATTTTGAAGCCTCGCTCTACTGCTCACTGGACAAGAATGGTAGTCAGGATTGGAGAACGGTTGCTGTTTTGACTGCATTTAGTCAGTATATGAAATATACGCATGATTTTGAAATCATGATTTTGAGATCAAAAATGTGCAGTGTTATTCAGCCTAAAAAAAAAAAAAAAAAAAAAAAAAAAAAAAAAAAAAATAAAAAAAAAAAAAAATAATAAAAAAAAAAAAAAAAAAAAAAAAAATAAAAAAAAAAAATATAAATAAAAAAAAAATATATATAATAAATTATATTAAAATATATATAGGTATATTAGATGCACTCCCAAAGGTTAACATTTCCAACCTAAACAAATAAAAAAAATTATGACTAAAATGAATCACATACACATTATAATGTAGGTATACCTCAACCTATTTGCAACTAGTGTTCTCCTAGGGTATACTATTGGTGGCATCCTGTGTATTTTTCACCCTATGCAAATCTACGAAATTGTTCTCGTTAAGATCTTTAAAACTTAAACTACTCATCCTGGTTTTTATTTAAGGGTTTTAAAATTATTTTTTTTGTTTTAGTATGAAATTTTTTCATAATTGTGGAGTGAGCGTGTCAAGTTAAAGATCAAACACAGAAAAGCCTATTAAACGAGATATGGATGTAATCTGTATTACACATTTGTAAATTATGTCGTTATTTAATGATTTCAATGAGCGTAATCATTCGCTTTGGGAATAAAGAAGTAAAATTTGTGCATTGGATGCACAAGCAAAGTCTTGACGTTGGAACATCATTGGCTCGAGCATTTATTTCAGCCCTTAATTTTTTTAATTTTTTTCCATTTGTGGCTTTCTGTAGGAGTAGTTTATGCTTTCGACGCTCTTTTCAACGAGTTTTCAACTGCTCTCAACTTATAATTCTAGAAGAATTTCCACAGTTATTAATTAAGAACTTTCAATGCCAACACCAATGCATGAGTTTGTATTTTATGTAAGAAGCACAAGTCGATTCACTCGACCGGACCGGTAATCGAAGCCACCGCCTCCAGCTTGATAAACCATGCTCTTACCGACTGAGCTAACAGAGGCCCATGCACTTATAAAATTAATGTATGTGTGTATTTAAAGTAGCCACCATCCCTTTTAAGACCTTTTCTGGTATGCAGCTGCATTTAATAGCAAGAACAATCAGAATTATCGGTCAGAGTTCACAGTAACGCTGTATGAGGGTCCAAAAACGGTCGGGCGGACCCGTAAGCAGATACACTTACGAGAAACTCGCGGAAACATAAGAATCTACTTCAAAAGATACGATCCAATAAATCGAACAACCCAATGCACAATACTTATCAAGCTTTCTACAGGGTGGTTTGTTAATAAGGGCGAGTCAGCGAGTCACACTCACTGAGTTTGTTGGAGTAGAATTCACAGCATAACAATTGAATCGGTCGAATAAAGAAAATGATGCTGTCCATTCCCTCCTAGACTCCGGTTGTCACAGCTCTCCATCGTCTAATTTCAGCTTGTATGATAACCCTTATACTTCTTCCAAACAAGTATGTAGTCAATGCCATATACGTTAAAGAAGAATATAAATTTTAGGTATTATAAAAAACGTTCCATATATTTGACGCTATATGGCTACTCTGCACCTTGAACCATTGGCTGTATTAGGATGTTGTCCATCTAGAATGTTGAAATTTATATTAGAATTCAATTACTAGACACTGGGACGAGTCCCTGTTTGACCCCTGAAAAAAAAAACCCTAAATGAAATAGTACATAATATAAAGAGGATAAATTAAAAAGGCGTGGAGCAAAAATGAGTAAATTGGGAAACAATCGTGTCCGTGACAACTCGATGCAACAACTAGATTGAAAAATTGATCAGTAGTGCAAATCGGGAGAAGGGCCCACCCTTTATCCACAAACTGTTAGTGACGGGGAGTTGGCATTCCCACTCTCTCCATCGAATTTGCTTCAGTAGAATGCCCTGATGGTCACTCCCATATCCCATAAAAGAACATAAAATATATGCTTGTACAAAATATATTCGTGCGTTATTTAAAATTTGATCACAATGAGTGTGATGAGTATCAGTAAAATGCTCGACAATTGCCATTGATGTCCTCTATCAGAGCCTGTACAGTCGTTTACGGTACGTGTTTCTCTGTTTTTTTCCGCTTCTAATCATTTCCTTTTCGTCCTTCGCAACACCATTGGCTTCCGAAGTTCGTGCTTCATCATATCTCAATAAACGCTTCGATCGAACGGACTTCAGGACAGTTTGGTGGGTTCATGTCTTTCGGTACAAAAATCCACAGAATTAGCCTCATACACCTCCTGCATGGTTTTGAAGTAGAGGCATAAAGTCAAATCAGGCCAAAACAACGGTTTTTGATAGTGCTGCCTCAAAAAACGGAGAAAATTGTGTAAATATCACCTTTTACGAGGCCTTTGGTCATTGATGATTCATTTCGATTGCCACAAGTACATATGGCCTGCGAAATCAAGTACATTGAAACGAATTTATAAAGTTCCTCCGTTTAAAACGGTTATTTACATCAAACTTGTCCTTGTATGGGGGAACAAAATCCTCTCATAAACAGTTTGCTGATTTCCTTTTATCTAGATTGGAATCTCACTGACAACTGCACAGCTGAGTGGATGTTAACAATACGCTCTAAAGAGAAACTGGGCAAAATTTGGTTTGAAACTTTCAAAATAATTATCGACTCACCCTTTAATTGCACAGCTCGAAAAAGAAGTGTGAATTTCTGTTCAATATCATGCACATAAATGGAGCGTCACAAAACTTACAAATCAATATTATAAATCGTGTAAAGTTCTGGGACATTCCATCTATTGCGGATAATGTTGTATACAAAAGCTCGTCTTTATTACAACTATTTCATGCAAGTTGCTGCTTCGTGTGGAAGGGAATACAATTTTACATGCTCTGATATTTACATCACAATGAATATTCAGATTTGTTTTCTGTGTGGTGCTGCTCTTCACTTCGCTCTATTGTATTTTGTTTTCACTTCTAACTTCTGTATTATCAAATACTTAAACAAGAATGTCTGCGATTCTGCAATTGATTTTGTGTGTTGTTCTTCCCGAGCAGGAGCAAATAACAAATAAATACCTAATTTTGAATTTTATTACTCAAAGTGGTATTGATCGGCGCTGTTAGATGTAAAATACTAGAGAGTAACTATTATTTAGAAGAACGATATCTTTCGAATAAAAATCTTGTTTTTCTGGGATGCCTGGAAATACTTGAGAGTTACTGTTTTGGTGTTCTTCTACCATAATATTGGGATGATACTGTGAGAACATTTTTGTGATGTTATCTTTAGGTATTGTACCTCTTATGTAGCACTCATCAACAGTTAAGTTCAGTCATCGAAATTTTCGTTTGACCTTGGGTTTTCCCTTGATTTTAGCGTTCAACATAGTTCCGAACTTATTAATAATTCCCAATTAACTTCACCTAATTTAGTTCTAGGGTCTTAATTCGAAAAAAAAAAACGACATGGGTGGCGTTTCAATAGTTTTCACGTTTCCCTCTCTTACCGTTTCACAGCATCTTCGAACTTCAGTCACCTTGACGAAATGGTTGCCGCTCTTTGACTGTAAAGCAGTATTTTTCCAGTAACAACGTGACCGTACCGCCAACCAATCACGACTGGAAGAAATCTGAGCCGTGCAGTCATGTTTTCGAATTCGTTTCTTTTTTTTAAGAATACTTTCTTCGTGGAATGAAGCTTTTATTTGCGCATTTTGCTCCATCAGAAAGCAGGCGTTGGCGTTTGTAATTCTTCAAATTCAACACTGCGCTCTCATATGGGAAATATTATGATATTACACCTCAGAGTCCGAAGACTAAAAAATCTTCGTTAGAATATGGTTTGTTAATGCCACATCGTTTTAATTGCATAAATCGATGTTTGTAGCATAGCTAAGATATAACAGCAACCTCAATACACACAGGACTACGACTACGTAATGTTCCCCGCAAAGATGATTCTTAAAAATTAAATAGTGTTTGGATAAATACAGCTATATCAGAATGAATAAAATGCATTTGGGTGGCTCAAAGCACCGATTCAATTCCTCCCTGATGAATCGATTGCCACCCTTATGCAGTTCCCAAAATATGAAAATAACTAGTCTTTGGCTTAATAGCATACAGAAATGTAAGCCATATGTGCTTGTTAGATTTTTTTTTTTTTTCCTATTTAGTGAAACAACTCAACACACTTAAATGCTCTCCATATTAACATATTAACGGATTCCGGCTACATGAAGTGCTACATTGAAAACAACATGTAAATTCAGCAAAAAAAATTTTTATTCAAATTCATATCAATTCACTTAAAACAGTTCAATGTTTGAAAAACCATCCATTAAATTCAATTCTAACAGGTGGAGAAATTACCTGCTTTAAACAGGTTTTCCAAACTTTCATGTTTTCTAGAGCAGACAGAAAAGTTCATTGGATTCAAGGTGAATTTGCTGGCCACTCCGTGCTAGAAATGAATCTTGGAAGGTGTTAGAAAATCCAAAGTAATGAACCAAAATGAGCTTGTGCCCACGTCTCAACAACATTTTTTATATACAACTTTTGGATTGATTTTCACTCCCTCAGAAACAAAATCCAGTGGAGTTCGACCGTTACGGTTAATTCCAGCACAAACCATCAATTAAGCGAGTTTTTATCGTCTAGAGGCCGGCAAAACGTCGGAACTTCTTCGGCATTTTCCTGTTTACTAATCCCTATCATTTTGGTTGTTTATGAATTGCTGAATAGCGTCGAATTTTTCGTCCGTAAGTACGATATTTTCCAACTGTTTTCTGCCGCCCCTTGCAGCAATGCCTTAGCTCTTATTACTCGCTTTTTTTTCCTTGATTGTCAGATCCTTTACTTTTCGAATCTTGTATGGCTTGGTTTTAAGGATTGATCGGATATTGCGATCTAATATATGAAGATCTTTCGCCACTTGAATGGCACTCCGACGCGAATTTCTTTGCAAACGCTTCTTCACTTATTTTACCGCGGCAGGTGTAGTTGCTATGGCTTGACGTCTACCACCATACTGTTTTTCAGTAGAGCCGGTCCCCAGGTACCTTTTAATTGTACGGTTTAAAAAATTTCTGCTCACGCTCAAACTGGCTAACTCCAGAACTATATCCTTCTGCCTTTTTCCTGCTTTGAACAAAGCTATGCGGCTTAAATACGATAACGAAAACAAGTTGCATGCCCCAACTTACTGCTAAGGCTCGCGTTGACAAGGGGAGGTTCGATGTAATTTTATGTGCAACATTGCAATAGCTCTAAAGGTTTTATAGCAGTTCAATTGCCGGACCCTGTACTGTGGACAACAAATCTAAATTTAACATGAATATTGAAATCATTCAAAACAATCCACTTCGTTGGTTAACTTTATTTAACTGTGGTACAAATACGAGAACAAGCTTAATTTAATCATAAGTTACATCAAACACCAGGTGTAGAGTTAATTTATAGTAGGGCATAATCTGAAAAACTCTATACACTAAGCGTACATATTTAGAGAAATTCATAGGAATATGGTATGAAAATTTGTCAGAAGATATTATTGCAAATTTCATACGATTCTCTAATGGAAAAAAGTTGTAGCGATCGTATGAATATTTTCCTTACAAAAAAAAAGTTGCAATCGACATTCGAACCATAAACCTCGGGATCCAGAGACGAGCCACAATCCCAGCATGTTTTTCTCGATTTCGTATGGAATGAGTCTTGTACCTTTGCTTTGTGGCTCATAGTTCCGATCGTATGAAAATCGTACGGATAATTTCTTGAGTGTAGGTAACAGCAACCGAAAACGTTTTTCCGAACGCTTTTTAGTTAAAGATTTACATTCAAAATCACGTTACCTTCTGTAAATATTTTATAACGGCATATGAAGTCAAAGCATTTTTTTGGTTTGTTGAGCTTACTTTTTCCAGCAGTTCTTCAACTACGCAGTGAGTGGTGCCACAGCCATTATGCAATTTTCAGTTGTCTTATAGAGTTGAACTTTGGTATATTAGGGATATGGCTTATTAGTTGAAAGACAGTCGAGAGATAATAGTGGGCGAACGATACCACACACCGTATAGTAGAAATCTGACAGCAGGCTATTTCGATTATGAATGAAGAAGATTTATTTTAACATAAAAATTAATACTGTGATGCCTTAAAAATGGCTAGTAAATGCAATAATGTTCTTTGCTACAAAAGTATGAGTGATAGGTAGCAAGAAATTTTTTTTTAGAAAATAAAGAAAAGTGTCAGTAATATTATGATTCTTTAGAGATCGTCAGAGGTTGTAATATCTTTAATTGCTATTTATAATGGATCCCTGAAATGCTCTTCAGTGATCAAACGATCATAAAACGGTGGTGAAATGATCATTTATTGAATTTTGTTTCATATTTTGTAATTGAAGGAATGAAAATCCCTAGCTAATTACAGATTTTGCTTTTGCTTTACGCTTCATTTCAATCAGCAAGCTCTGGTGTTGACAGCACACTGGTGTGAGTATATCTAATTTAATTGTAATCCACCAATTGTGAACAAAACTATCCAGCTCCTAGTGTCCGTGGAAATCGTGCTATCTTCACCGCCTTCATCATCATTGTACTATTTTGTCTGTCTCTTCCATTCATCCTCTATGTCCTCAATGCACGTAGGCTGGGATGGTTTGGTTTTTGTTGCTCTCGCTCTCTGCTAATCAAATTAATTAATTTGCCGAAGCTGATGCTGTTTGATGTTGTTTGAGAAACGTGCCAAAATTCGATTAGTACACACATGCACCCGAACGGAATGTAAATCTGTTTGCGTCGGAGTGCGCATTTGATTCGCATCTAGCAACCGCCAATACTTGGACCGAGTTTGTATCCTTTGGAGATTGGGTGGTGGTTAGCTGGTGGATTTCCTCCAAATGAAAATCGGCTGTTTGTTGCAACGAGCAGGCTGATCACAGCATATCTATTCATTCAGAACTGGTGAAACAAATGAGTTTATTGTTTGAAAGCGAGAGCTAATCTAATTTAGTACAACTGAGCGTAGAATGTAATTAAATTACCGCTCTGCATATGAATTATTTAATGTTTGTTTTCAAACAAATTAAAAGGCATTTAGTTGCACTTGGAGCAATGTATATGCGATGCTTTCAATGAGGAACAAAAAATTCCAACTGTAAATGGGTTCGGAATTAATCCGCACGTTTTGTTTGCTTTTGTACATTTCCATACAACCGATGATCATAACGCACTTCACGCCAAATAAATGCAGTTTGATTGGGTTTCACTCGATACGAAAGAGTCAGGTGTAACAGATTGTTAAAAAAAATAAGGTTGTATTAATCCACTTTTTTATTTTATTTTTTGTTTCAGTGAGGATTACTACGGAGATCAAGACATCAAGGCTCTGCAAAAGAAAGGATTCTAACTCAAGTCACTAGAATAAGCTTTTCTGTAAGTTATTTTTGTAAAATAAACTAAAAGTAATAGTATTTGAAAAACAATTTTTTTATCCGAAACCCAAAATTTAAAAAAAAATCCCAAAAGACAATTTAAATATTGGTATTTTTTTTTAAAGTTAAACAGAATCTTTAACAAATATCATGTGTATTAGATTCACAGAACTTTTGAAATACTTCCAAAACTAAAAAAAGTCTTTAATATGAAACAAACTTCTGCAATCTTCCACGTTACTCGAAAATCTTCAGTTTATCTTTAAAAACAAGGGAAATATTTATTAATACGCCAATATCGTTCCAAACGCTATCTGCTTGAAAGTTTGTTTGTTTAATTATTAGAAAATAAGTCATTTCTTGTAAGGATTCACTTTATGTTAATCATATGCTGTGCTTAAACATGCTGGCAATACTGTGAACGGATCAATAACCCAGTTCAAGCTCAGGATATTTATTCAACAGATATACTTTTTGTAGGTAGGTGAAATTTCGGCTTTGGCACTGTTGACTGTTCTCGGTTATTGATTTTTTAACCTTTAATTCTGCATATTTTTCCATCAAAACCTTTCACTGAATAAATTCAGTTTTAATTTGATTGCACTTGAACTATTGAGCTATTTCGTTATGTCTTAAATTTCTTCAAATGAATCATACGCACTCGTGAACATTTTTGTACCTCATAGAATATAACACGGATGATTCTCGAATATACAGGGGCTGCCAACTAAAGTTACAATAACACTTTTAATGTGGAGTTTTATATGAAAACTATAAATCTATTATATAAATAGCTGACAATTATAATAAATCCTGATTCTTTTCACCCAGGAAAAATGAGTCAGACGTCCATTTACCTTTCTCTGGGATTGACGGAATTGTCCAGGATTTGTCATTGCCATTCCTAGCGAGGTATTGTCGTTTAAAATGTATTGGCTTAGGCACCCAAGGGACAGTGAGAGACGAACGGTTGCATCTGGATTTAACAATAATGCATTCATACTTGCACATGCAAATAGTTTTGTCTGTGGAAATTTGCGGTTTATTATGACTTTTTACGGTAAAAAAGTACATTTTTTTAAATAAAAACCTCAATATCTAAAACAAAATACAAGAAATAACAATAAACTTTTAAAGCAAATTTGTATGTTTTTGTATGATAAACAAAAGTGTACAACAAATAAAATTTGCAGAAAATCGCCATGAGCTGTTATATTCGAAACACTGAATTTAAAGGATAATCAGATGAAAACTCCCCATGTTTACCATAAAACCAAAAGATAGGCGTATGAAGACTACGGCAAAGTTGATTTTTATTCAATTTGCTATAAATTTGCCGATAAAGTTTATTTTTATAAGCAAACATTAGAAAACAATTTTTTCCCCACTAATAGGGTGATTAATAACAAAAATTGTATCTTCATAAGATGTAGAATAATTAATGGAAACGATTTGGAAAAAAAAAAACATAGTTTTTGGGGTCAAAACTATTTTGATCACGTTTTTGCGTCTTTGACAACAGTGTGCGCAGGAAGGGCAGCAAGTTCTTCTGAAGGCACTCGCTTCGGTAGATTTGCCCATTCATGGCACCCGCCTGACTCATCTCTTCGCGCGCACAGATGGCCTGCCAAACCAAGAACTTTATGGCGAATTTGTACACTTTCTTCTTCCTTACCTCCCCAGAAACGACCAACCGTAATGTGGCGACGTAAACTCCTGCACCGGCTATGTGTTTGCCATGATGGCAGTTTATGGCAGTCTCGTCGTCCATTATCGGTTCCTGGTGTAAGTTTTGTTTTCTATCTGTGCATACGAGCTTCAACTTTGCCACAGACTTGTTTTAGAATGCATATTGGCATATTTAGATATTAATTAATTAGCGAGATGGTGCTACCTTTCAATTGTTCAACAGGCAACATTGGTGTGTCTTGTGCGAAAAACGGAGTCAAAAACTAAGGCTACTTTATCACACATTATAAACGCAGTGTTAGCTTGAATGCTTTGGATATCAAGGAAGTTGTTGATGGAAAAAATCCTAGTTGCAGAAATTGCAAAAATTTACTTACGTCATTATGCCAAAGTGGTAGGTGCATGAGAATAAAGAGTTTGATTTTTCCGTAGTAATTTCCATGTGAACTTCAAACGACCAGTGGAGTTGGAGTTTGAAACCAATTGAGTTATTTATTTATTGGGCTTCAAATGGTGAGTTGACAACTTCGAAGGAAGGTGCAACCGACCTCCGGTCCTCACAAGTTCCTACCTCACGCCTCCACGAGTCATATGATCACAAAAGACTGCCAGCTAAAACATGGAGACGCTGGTTGGCGTAGCCTGGGCAATGTTGTCAATCTGACAATAGCGAAGTGAGGGGGTGCGACTGAAGATCGTGTACCTTTAAATCATATTGTATTTTTTCCATTCTCATTATAATAATATTTTCAGCACGCTTTAGAATCATCTTTGCATTCCAAAACCATGTAAGACCCTGGAGCAACATGACAAGCATAAAAGGCTGAATTTCTTTTTCATGAAATTATAAAAGACGAAAAAAAAATTATTTTCACAAAATTCATAAAAGACTGGCATGTGCTTCTAAACAGTAAAGGATTATATTTAAATATTTTGTTTGGTGGTATTATTATTAAATAAGCCATTTATTTCAGATATCATCAAACTGGACTCTTCGATTACTCCAATTGCTATCTTTGAAATGTTACTAGAACAGTATGAAGAAAAAAAAACAAGTCTTATAGAATAATATTTTTTATTGAAATTTCATCTTTGATTTTTGGACTGATCTATACTGTTTCAGCATTTCCAGGACTAGGAGGATATTAATACATATCTAATTTTTATTTATTTTTCAGTAACAATCCATTGGATGTCAGAAGGTGGCAACGGAGTCGGTGATAGGCTTTTGCAATTATTATTGAATGTATTTTTCATTACCGTTTTGCAAATGAACATTATACCAAATTCGAGCGGATATGATTCATACAGCGTTGTATTCATTTAGCTTGTGTCTGATTTTACAGTTCAATCCTTGTCATTACTTTATCATTACTCATAATATTATTATATTTGATAATTGTGGTTTTATTGATTTTACTTCATAGATGAGGTTATAAAATCAGCATCAAGCAGCAAATAGTGACCAGTAAATAAGAGTAAAATAAAATGATTAAATTTCAATAGATGTAACACATTTTTTCAGGATACCTCAAACCGAGATTTTAGTGAATTGCTGCTATCACTTTACTATGACTACACTTACTATCACTGAATTGATAGTGAATTGCTGCTATCACTTTACTATCACTACACTTACTGTCACTTCAAATTTCAATTTACGAGGATTTAATAATGCAACAAGAGGTAGGTTGGGTTTTCGGTAAGTGAACGGTTGGAAGCGCATTGACTTACTGTAGCTGCTCTTTACATAGCCAAGTAATTTAATTTTTATAGTGTAAAATTCCATGTAAATTATTCAAGTTGAAATTTGTATATATAGCAATTGGGTCTTTCATGATGTCTTTCAATATGAGAAGAGTGAGACCTTGTAAAAACCAGCACAGTATATGCAGTTAAGCTCTTGATCCATTCATATTGGATCAGTCTATAAAAGCAAATTAGTCCTATACGAATAACATGCAGCGTAAGATGCGTTGGAAAGAAGTATCCCTTGATTTTATCATGCAACATAGAGACTGATATGCTTATATGGTAAGTTATTTGAAATGTAATTTTTTGGTGAGATCCTTCCTCATTTTATTGCCCACAACTATATTATTAGGAACAGTAGAAATTTGCAATATCCCAGTGCATTTACTAGTGCAAATAAAAACAAATAAAATGTGTTAATTCTCGAGACGGCCGCGAGTAATCGGTTTTATCCCCCTTACTTTAGTTTTAAGATAAATGATGTATAAAAATATGAAAATTTGGCTCTGTAAAGTTGATTCGATTGAGCCTGGACAAATAAATGATTAATAAAAAAAAAAAAAAAATGTGTTAATTGAATCTAAAGTCCAGTATAGCCGTGGAATTTTCTTTTTGTCTTAACATTTTTTTATTTTTTTTTATTTTATAAGATATTTATGCTAAAAATTTCCACTGTTCCTTTAACAACTATATAACGGGGATTGCCCAAGGGGGTAGCCTAAGGCAGTCGAAGGATTTGTTGACTGGACAAGGGTTCGTGGAGTCGCCAGTCCCTTGTCATGCGAAGACACGCGGCCTTCTGGCCGTAGTCTTCCGAAGGTCCTCACTGAGATCAGCTGACCCTGCTACAAGAAGCCATCACGTAGGCTATTCTCTCAGAATGCAGCCATAGGTAATTTACGTCGATAGTGCATAATTGACCGTAATTACATTGAACCTATCACTTACTACTTAGAACTTAGACTTGGGATTCGGTTCAAGTTAAGTTATGTATCTTGCTGAATATTATGACACTAGGCATATAGGTAAAACTTTATTGAACATGAGCATGAGCATGATTGACCGCCCACGGATGCAATTCCGTTATTGCCAGATCAGCTGTATTTGCACAAAGAACCAACAGATGATGTTTGGGACTAACATACATCTTCAATGTGTAAAAACTGGTGACCCATTATAAAGCAATACCAGCGCCGGCCGTGACCGAATGCTGGTCAAGTAGGGAATGGGAAGGAACGTGTTGACATGATACTCGCTTTGGAGGAAGCCGAGAAATCCTCTGCACTTCCACGAGAAATCACTGGGATGTTGGATAGTTGGGGAAGGGTTAGCAGCAGGGTTCGTTTTGGTTAACGATACGCGAAAGACAACCAACACCGAAAAACCGCTCAATGTGACTGAAAACAGACAAACATAACGAAAAACAAAACAAAACAGCTAGAAAGCAAATAAAATAAATAAAATAAAACAGTCTTCAAAAATGGTTGAAAAAAATTGGCGACGGCCCATCGATGTCCTAGATGGCCGCGGCGGGGCCCACGGGACACCATCCGCCAAAAGTCAATACATGATATCTGTGTCTCATCCACTCTTCCTTCACCGATTAATTTACAAACTAGGCCTGCACACCAAACAAAATACTTTGGCATGTGTATTTTTCTTTAAAATCTAGTTCTAGATATTTACACTTGGTTGCAGAACAAACAAAGAAATAAACAAGAAGAGAAAGGAAAGGGCGCTTAGGACAAACCCAAAACAAAACAGAAATAGACAAAATAAAATAAAATAAAATACACGCAACACTCTTCTAACTCGGCATATAGGTAAAACTTTATTCTCTATTAAGTACATCTTATATTTAAAACCAGAAGCTTTTGCGAAAAGTGTTTACCTCCTATTTAATTAAAATTTAAAGTTCATGAAACAGTAATGGAGAACTTGCCTCGAAGTTCAAAAATTTCTATCCCATGTTCGTTTAAAGCTTAAAATACACATTCATTATGCGTGAATATTCACAAAAAAAGCTAAAATTGAACTATTCTCCTATTTTCTAGTTCAAGTAAAGTTCTAACTAACACTTAGTTGAATTGAATAAAATAAAAGGTTCAATTACGTGTGTATTGTGTGATATTTCATATGTATTTTTTTTAATGAGGAAAAATAAATGGTCAAATTCTGTTCCATTACTATAAATCATTATCAGCTTAACCGAAAGCGAGAACCTAAAATTCACGGTCTACTTCTCCAATTGATTATTTATTTATTCAAAACGTGAGATAAGATGATCTGCGTTGGGTTTGGTGCTATTGTCAACGCATTTAGCTCGTGAATATTTCTGTTAGCCAATAATGGTGGTAAGAGAAAGCAATAAATAGTATCATTGGTTTAAGATCGAGAATGTTCTAATGCTCAAACATTTCTTCTAATGCAGTAAACATTTTTTTAGTCATCTTTTTTAAGTTTACCGTCATTCCCACATTGCCCGCGGGATGTGTTGATGACGTTATGATGATGTTTCTTGAGGAGGGTCATGAGCAATCAGCGATTTAAGCACTTTTGACATGTGCGCAAAAAGTTCCGCATGCACTTTCCGTGATCTTTCAAATTCAGATTGAGTACTAAATGTAAATTCCGTGAACATTAAAGTTCGGGTTGAGTATTAAATGAACGTTTGGTGAACATTTAAGTTAAGTTTGAATACTAAGCAACCTTTCCGTGAACTTTTAAATGCAGATTGAGTATAATGGTCTTATCAAAGACTTCAAACTTCAGAGAAAGTGTTAAGCTGGCATATGCTTATGAAATTAGCATTCTGGGCTTAACTTGGTGAAAAACTGTTCGGACGAACTGTTGGAGCCTTTCGTCAAGCTGTTCAATCTTTCTTTGCAATATGGAACGTTCCCTTCTAGATGGAAAATCTCGAGTCTCACGCCGATTCACAAAAAAGGGGACAAATGCAACATTGCACATTGCCGTGGAATAACGTCGTTAAGTGCTTGCTCTAAAATATTTGAGATAGTTGTGAAAAACGCACTCTTCGCATCCTGTAAGAATTACATAAGGTACCGCGGGGCAAGTTGAAATGCGGGGTAAGTTGAAACGGAAGCGATAACTTTTAATATAAAAGTGCAATGGACCTAATTTTTTTTTTTGTAGCAGAGACTTCTACTAAACGCACCTCTTGACTGTCATAACTCGCTATTTTGAACCCCTAAACGCACTCCGCGGCTTTGTTTATTTTTCGTCACCCGCGAAATTAAGTCGAACATTTTCTTGCTAAACTTAAATCGCTCAAAAAACATTGTTGCATTTGATTTCAATTGGATATTTGTCCTTCAGGTAACTATTTAGTATTGATTTAATGTAGTGAGTGTGAAAAATATGCGAAGAAACCATTTTTTCACGCTTAATTTTGACCGTTTCACCTTGCCCCGCATTTTTTCGCACAGAGGGCCAAGTTAAAATCTCTTCGACTGCGGAATTTCTATTGAAAGCATTGACTTTTGTGAAATAATTTACTTGATACCCTCTTCCTTTCTCTTCGTTTCGTGAGTAAATGAAAGCACCAAAAACTACGTCATACTTGATTGAACAAATTAATTTCTCACTTTATTACTTTTAAATGTACAAGCCCTCAAACATCACCACCCCCAACACCATTCCACCCTCTAATTCTTTGTGTAGTTTGTCTTTGGGAACGTACATAGATTATGTTACGCTAAAGGGGGAAGGGAGGTTTTGAAAAACCTGACGATACTTAGAAATGTTTGTGAAAGTTCATGAAAAAACACGCGACAAAAGAGCGGGAGGGATCTTAAATATCGTTTTTTTTGGCGTAACGTAATTGATGGATAGCCCCTTTAGGGCCCGTCCATAAACTACATAGACTCAGATGGGGGTAGGGGGGGGTCTGGTCAAAATCTACGCTCCATACAAATTTCAAAAAAAAAATTGTACGGACGAAAGTTCACGGGGGGGGGGGGGGGTCTACGATCCCCGAAAATCAGTCTACGTAGTTTATGGACGAGCCCTTAAGGCTTAAGCTTTCATAACACATGTGTATGATGCATTGATTCATCAAAAACTCAACCACCTATTCATGACAGCATATCGTTTCAACTTGCCCCATTATGTGGGGCAAATTGAAATAACGCATATAAAATTTTAATTTTTCAATATAAAATATTTTTCAAATATAATTTTGTGATTCACTATTTTTTATCAATAGGATTTAGGTTGAGCTAATAAATGCCCCTATCGAATTCCACGATGGCGCAAAAAATTACAGAACATTTTGACGAACGGCTACTAATGACATGGCACTTTTATCGAAAGATGCCGAATCGTCATCACCTCCACTCTACTATGATGACTCAAAGCTTCGGGAAACTCTGGAAGAAATGAAATTTGTGTCTGTGGCTGTTTCAGAACACCCTGGAAGAAGAACTAGCAGAAAGACCGTCAGTATATAATACTGTCCTTTCGAAAGAGCATACATCTCCTGGATGGCGATTTTTGGGTCATAAATGGCATTGGAAGCAAGACTGGTCCAAAGTAGACGCCAAACAGCGGGCTCGTAGTCTACAGGAAAAAGCTGCTGAAAAAGCCAAACGCCCATGCAGAACTAGGAATCCCACGCAATGACGCCTTGGCAGACCTTCAGTCACATCGAGCGTTCCTGTCTAGTGATCGTGCAGAACGACTGCAGCGTAGTAGGGAGGCCACCCTGAAATTTTATAACTCTCCAAATTTTCGGAAACACTAACGCGCCCTTTGGAAGAAGTATCATTTAATAGTATTGTAAGTATGACTAATCCTCCAACACTGTCTTCGCCTTCTCAACAGAATGCGACTGAAATTTTGGTATATTGCCAAAATTTCAATCGCATGAAAAGCCCAGCCAAAATGAAAGAAATTCAACAAAAACTTTTAGCTTCTTTTTTCAACGTTATTCTGGCAACCGAAACAAACTGAGATGCAGGCGAAAAAAGCGAAGAAATTTTTGGAAATAAATTTAATGTATTCCGGTATGACCGTAATTTGCAACATAGCAATAAAAAATCTGGAGGTGGAGTTCTCATTGCCATCAATGCAGACTTTACTTCTCAAGAACTAAAAACTATCAAGCACAAAGAATTTGAGCATGTCTGGGTTAAAGCACTCATTGCTGATGAAACACACATTTTTGCATCTGTGTATTTCCCACCCGAACATGCCAATGAACAATCTTTCGAATTATTTTTTAAAAATGTCGAAATTATTACGTCAAATATGGAACCGGAAGTAAAACTGCATATTTATGGTGACTTTAATAAACGGACTGCGAACTTCATCCCTGACATCGAAAATGAATCAATTCTACTCCCAGTCGTAGGCGAAGACGAAACTTTACAATTTCTATTCGACCAAATTTCACATTTTGGCTTACACCAAATCATATAAGGAATCAGCAAAATGCTTTTTTAGACCTCTTATTTACGAACTGCACTGAAGACTTTTGTGTGAGTACTTCATTGACACCTTTATGGAAAAATGAAGTATTTCACACAGCAATTGAATACTCAATCTTCGTACATAATACTCCCTTCCCCAGCGACTGGGAATTCGAGGAAGTGCTGGAATATCATAAAGTAAATTACGAAGAAGCAAAACGTAGACTTTTTACAATAAATTGGCAGAACATAATAGGTATTGAAAGAAATGTCAACACTGAAGTAGGCGAATTCCATTCAATTATTCAGTATCTTATTTCAGAAACTGTACCAATAAAAAGAAGAAGGCGAACCCAAAATAATAAATTACCAGTGTGGTTCAATCCACATTTGAAACATTTAAAGAACAAAAAACAAAAAGCACACAAATTATATAAAAAGCAATACTCTAGCACAATTTGGCAGAAAGATTATGACATATGCAACCAACTTAACACGGCCATTAATTCTGCACATGAAGAATATAATCGTAAAGTCGAAACTGAAGTCAAATCATGCCTAAGAATTTCTTCAATTATGTAAAACCGAAATTGAAAAATAGCAATTTTCCCCCACGAATACATTTTGACGGAAATGTAGGTGATAATCCTTCTGAAATCTGCAAGCTTTTTGCAGATTTCTTCCAAGAAGTATACACTACATTCTCCGAAGAAGACTGTGATCGCGACTTCTTTGCATTCATTTCTGAATTTTCCAACAATATATCTGTAAATCAATTACCTCCTTACGAAATTCTCAATGCACTAAAAAACTTGGATGCTTCTAAGCGACCAGGTCCCGTATTTTTAATGAACCTTTCAGACGAACTTGCTCTTCCTTTAGAGCTTCTCTTTAATATGACTCTTAAGAGCGGAACATTTCCCACCATTTGGAAATCGTCTTATTTGGTTCCGGTTTTCAAATCAGGCACGAAATCAGACATCCGCAACTATCGTGGAATAGCCATTATCTCTTGCATCCCAAAACTTTTAGAATCTCTCGTGAATGAAAATATTTTTCAGCAAGTAAAAAATCAAATTACAAGCAATCAGCACGGCTTTTTCAAAGGTCGCTCAACCACTTCTAAGCAAGCACGTAGAAGCTCTATACACTGACTTCAGTAAAGCCTTTGACCGAATCGACACACCATTATTACTCTTCAAATTGCAAACAATTGGAATGGAACCTGGACTGTTAAACTGGCTGCAGTCATATTTAACGCATCGCAAACAAATTGTTCGTTTTCAAATTAAAATTTCAGAACCTATCTCTGTCACCTCGGGGGTGCCCCAAGGTTCACATTTAGGCCCACTTCTTTTTATTATGTACATAAACGACATTTCCTACATACTTAAAACAATCCAAATACTCATATTTGCAGATGACATGATGCTCTTCATGGAAATAAATAATTCTAGTGACGCAGAAGAATTCCAGAACGAAATTAACTTATTCAACACGTGGTCTAGCAAAAGCTTACTTCAACTTAACGTGAAAAAATGTAACTCAATAGCATTTAGCAGAAAAATCGAAATACCTCGTACGGAAATATTTTTAGGAAACCAAAAAGTAGAAACATGCAAAATAGTAAGGGACTTAGGCATTATCCTAGACTCTAAACTCACTTTTGTAGAACATTACAACACTATTATAAGTAGAGCAAATAGCATGCTGGGCTTCATTAAGAGGTTCAGCCACAGTTTTCAAGATCCATACACCATTAAAATATTATACATTACATATGTTAGGCCAATTTTGGAATACTGCAACCTAGTATGGAACCCGTACTGTGCCATACCCGACGAACGCATAGAATCCGTCCAAAAGCAATTTCTTTTATATGCCCTAAGGAAATTGAATTGGACTGTATTTCCACTGCCATCTTATGAAGCACGCTGCATGCTTATCAATTTACAGACACTTAAAGAACGCCGCGAATCTGCAATGCTTTTCTACGTCAATGACATTATTTCACAAGGTATAAAATAAGAAGAACTACTCTCACAATTGAGCTTTTATAGTCCCAGTCGGCATCTTAAAACACGGAAATTATTCTTAGAAAAGTCGTACAGAACTAATTATGCAAAAAATGGCCCCATTAATCGAATGATGCGCCAGTATAACTTACATTGCGAAATCATCGGCATCACTATGTCTAAAGAACAAGTAAAATCTCGTCTAAAAGACAACAGACATAATGTATAGTATGTAAGTAGAACATTGTAACCATTGTATGTAGTCTACATTGCTCGACGAAATAAAATAAATAAATAAATAAATAAATAAAACAGTTAGGATTGGGACGTCGCAGTCCGAACCTTTCACTGCATGCTCTGGTGTGCCACAAGGAAGCAACCTTGGTCCGATATTGTTCTCACTCTTCATTAACGACGTTGCGACTATTCTGCCACCTGGTACGCGGCTCTTCTTTGCGGACGACGTGAAAATATTCATGATAATATCATGTCTCGAGGATTGCCAGAAGTTGTAGCATTTGCTGGATTTATTTGACGTTTGGTGCAACCGAAACCTTTTAACCTTGTGCGTTGCTAAATGTAATATCATAACGTTTTGTAGATAACATCAGCCAATCAACTTTTGCTACAGTTTGTCTGGTCAAACCCTTGAACGCATCTGCCAAGTCAAAGATTTGGGCGTAATACTGGATAGCGGACTTTTGTTTCGGATGCATTACGAGGACGTAATTTCTAGAGCGAACAAGCACCTGGGGCTCATTTTCAAAATCGCCGACGGATTTTGAGACCCGACGTGCATGAAATCTCTGTACTGCGCACTAGTACGTTCGATCCTTGAATTCACTGTTGTTGTTTGGTGCCCGTACAGCAGTATTTGGATCGACCGCATAGAGGCAGTTCAAAAAAGATTCGTTCGTCGGGCCTTGGGGCGTCTTCCCTGGCGTGACGCGGTAAACTTTCCACCTTATGAGCACCGTTGCATGTTGCTAGGAATCGAAACATTGGATAAAAAGCGTTTTTATGCCCAAATGTCTTTTGTGGCAAAGGTGCTGACTAATTAAATCGATTCTCCTGCCATTCTCTCTTATCTCAGCATGTATGCACTAGTAAGGCATCTCAGAAGACGTAACTTTCTTCATCTTGGGTCGAGAAATAGTCGCTATGGACAACACGATCCGGTAAGGTTTAAGTCGTCACGATTTAACGAGGTTGCTGAACTATTCGACTTCAACGAGCCTGCCAGCGCATTTCTGCATCGTCAAAGAAACGTGTTACGTAGAGTTTAAGATTTATGTTGTTTTAGTTAATTTTATTCATTAAGACCTCAATTGGTCAGATGGATGTTTACAAATATACAAATACAAATACAAATACAAAACTATATGATAGTCCATATCGCCAACATGGCACTTGAAGCGATGGTGGTATGTATCACGGTTTCAACGAGGATGACTCGTTTTTGAGACAAAAAACAATAATTTTACATAAAATTTATCAAAATATAATCAATTATCATCCTACAAAACGGCAGCTTGTGAAATAGTGAAAGTAAATACTCAATAAGTATACTGTGGTTTTATGTTTTGTTGAATTGTTTTGAGATTTTTTTGGAACTGAATAGATCTGCTTAAACGAGATTTTGTAACCTTAAGAATTTATTTTCGAAATTGTTATTAACCATGAACTGCAAACATAAAAGTTCGCTTTATTACTTAACAAGTAAATTTTACAGCATTCGAATCACGATCCTTCGTAGAGCTTATGAGGCCAGAAATCACCCTTTTACGTGAACATGCTTAGCTTGGGTTTTAGATCGTAGCCTAAGCAACTAGTTTAATGACCTACGGTAATCTCAATATCTAATTCATAACAAAATAGACGGAACGGTTGTGTTGGTGTGT
Source organism: Aedes koreicus (assembly GCA_024533555.2). Classification (NCBI taxonomy): domain Eukaryota; kingdom Metazoa; phylum Arthropoda; class Insecta; order Diptera; family Culicidae; genus Aedes; species Aedes koreicus. Next base: position 420,738 of record JAHHFK020001329.1, read on the forward strand.
TATCTGCCATTCAAATTCAACGAAAAGCAATGAAAATCATAAAAAATTACAAATATTAACCAGTACCATATGATTGGAATATGGAATTCCCACACAAGAAATCAATTTTTGATGTGATTTTGGCTACAATCGCGATGGAAGATTTTTAGCTTGTCATATATTTCATTTCCGTTATCAAACAAACCTTATTTCATCATTCCCCTTAGGATACATCTAGAATATGAATGTCTGTATAGAAGTGATAATTCAATCTAAACTTTTTACACTCCTTTTTACAGCACATGCGAGCGTTCTCCTGTCTGACATTATGCCAAGGTTTTCCACTCATCTCAATTGATTCCATCCTTGGGTTCCTGTCAATCGCACGAATGGGACTGTTTTGCTTCCTTGCATACAGAATGATAAACGATTCGAATTTTGACAAGTTAAGATGTTTTTGATGATGTCGTAAGATTGAATTTGTCAGCAGATTGATTCGTCACGTTTGAATGTGTGATTGTATTAAACGGAGCGCACAGATTTTTTTCCCGCTCCAGGTAAGATAGAAATTACAAACACCCGATTGGGTGGCAACGTCTTGGTATTTTTCACGGTTTTTAGTTCCCAACATCAACTCTTGCCGTGCCATCAGCTAAGTGTTCTTTCTGAGCTTTTTCACAGTTAATTGAGAGCTTGCTGAGCCTTGAGTGATTGTTACGTCATGTACCAGTTAAGGCAGATTCCTTGCTCATTGAGCATAAAGAGCCCATTTGCCCTTTTGTAAGATCGAATTAATTCGAGAAATTGCATTTTTCTACAGTAGATGATTTTCAAAGTCATTCACGTTCCAAGCGGATTTTCAATAATCGTTGAGGTTAGGTTGAAACCGAATACCTTAATATTTTGGTTTACGAATTTCATTCATTGAAACATGTTGAAGTGCTTTGTGAATTCACTTTGCCGTATCGAAGAAATTAAGAAATGAACTCTACGGATGAGTTTTTTTTCTGCGCGGGAAGAAAGTGGTTAATTCATGATCAAACACTTCAAACTATAATTACCGACAATTAAAACTTGTCTTTTATACGAATCCGTTAAAGATTGGTTTGCTGGTTTGAAATGAATTGGCCGTCCTGAAACGGACGATTTTTAAATGATGACCATGTTCCACGATTGAATTTAACTACTCGTAACTGCGCATTACCGGCTGGCTGCAGTTGTTAGGCCACTAACTGTCAACTGGCTCACAGCGGACATCAATAATTCAATACCTTGTCGTTGCGCCTTCCCACAGCTGGCAGCTTATTGACGAGAAAATGTGCGATAAGAAGTTCCAACCAAACAAAAAAATAATCAAGTTAAATAGAATTCGTCATCCTTAAAATGACAGATTTTAAATGGTGTCCGAATTTAAGCCATCTTGGACTATTTTGGAAGCAAATTGGTTCACTTCACTGGCTCTGCAACCGGCTGCATTGTCATCCGCTGCCTGGCTATCGATAGTTAGGCCAAACCAAAGCAACTCATCTCTGTCATAATTGGTTGGAACAACTTGATTGTGACTAAATTGGGTCACATTGCAGTTACTTTAGCTTATTAGCAAAAAATGTGCTACTAAAGCCCGATTTAAAGTAAATTTGGACGCATTCAAGTGATCATTACTCAAGAATCAAACAACATACACGGTTGATCAACAAAAGGGTGTTTATTCAGCTTTTGAACGATACATAACAAGTTATTACATTTCACCGTTTCAAACGAACTGTCGCACATTTCTTGTGATCGATGGCTTCATGATCTGCACAGTCGCTGGTGACACTGTACCAGCGAACTTATTCCACTTTAAAAGCATTTGTTTTGCATTTGTCACTTTTTACCGCATCCTCAAAGTTTTTGCTTGACAATGGCCCAATAATTTTCGATCGGTCTGAACTCAGGGCAATTCGGAGGATTTATCTCTTTGGCGACGAAATTAACATTGTTTGCAGCATACCATTCTAGTACCTCCTTAGAGTATTGGCAGCTGGCTAGATCCGGCCAAAACATAACGTTGGTATTGTGTTGCCGAATTAAGGGTAAAATCCGCTTTTTCAGACACTCTTTAATGTAAACCTTCGACGCCATTGTATGAGATGTGATGAAAACCTTGGTTTGAGGCCACAACTGCAGATTCCTTGCAAAATCATTAGTTTCCGAACAAACAAATCAGCAAATTTATACCTAAAAGGGACATCTCCACGACCAGTTGTCAGGTAAAATTTTCGTCCGGGGATTTGTTTATAATGCATTTTGACATATGTTTCGTCATCCATTAAAATACAGCCATCAAATTTCTGCAAAACTCGTTCGTATAGTAATCTTGCTTGCTTTCTGGCCACTAAATTGTGTTTCAGGGAGCGATTCGGATGTTTGCTGACACAAAAATACCTACATCCTTCTCTTGAAAGTATGTTACGCACGGTGTAAAAGATGGAATCGTATTTCTTTGCCTTTCACGTACCTCAACACCTTCTCCTTAGCTCTTTGTCCCTAGTGCCACTTTTATGATAGATGCGCTGTGCTATATCCACACTCAGAGTATCCTTGTAACGTTTGATTACAAGACACACCGTTGACTTTGGGAATTTGCTAGTTTGAGGCAGACCACCATCGATTCTCTAGATGTTTGTGCACAATAAATTTTCTTTTCTCAAGTTCAATGATCCGTAATTTCAAGATGCGTCGATCAATCGAGAAAAACTTTTCACTAATTTCTTCGTCAATAAAATGCCTGTCAAACGTTTTTTGTTCCAACCACCAGGGACGCGGTGGTTTGAATCTAGCCTTAGGGTAGGTAGCCCGCCAGCTGCCAGTCTAACACTGATTCCCTATCGCTCCTGTAAGCTCGAAGACAGTAGAATGATTGTCGCCGATGTGGCATGTGGTAAAGGTGCACTCCTATGTATATGTTTGGTTGCTACATATGAAAAACTTAGGGGACTTGAACTCTCATTTGTGTTTTTTTTTCAATAGTTAACAATCAAGAATTTCAATTACATATTTCAGAAGATGCGTAGAAAGATTTGCAGTTGATTGATGCAAAAGCTTAGAACTTTTAACGAGAAATGCATGAGTTATGAACGTTCGAAAGCTGATAATTTTCCTGAGATTTTCCAATTTGTATCCCATATCTGGCCAAAGGATTTTATCCAACATAAAATATAAGTGCTATCTTTGCAGCGCATATACTATAGGTTATTAATTGCGATGTGCAACAGACACCATCAGTCCATCAATATAATTCAACCGACCATTTTCATCGGCTACAACTTTTCATCGCATCACCCTCGTTAAGCTTCACTCCTCCCATCACCACCCCTCAACCACACACACGGCACCCGGTTGCAGCAGCATTGAATGTTTTGTTCCTGACTTTCTCTCTTGAATACATTGTCATTTCATTTTGCGTGTAGCTTAAGTTTTATGTATTATATCTGAGTGTTTTTGTAATTGGCTTTGTGGTTAAGCGGGTAAGCCATGGATGATTTTTCGGAGGATGATTCATTTTTGCCGCCAGCTGATAAGTTGTTTTGTAAATCACGAGCCTATCCAGCTGAATTTGCTGATCCATGGGTTGTTTATTTTTAACTAAAAAACGAACACCTTTGAACGTATATCAGATAAAAGATGATCTGACAAAGTGACTTTGTTGGACGCCAGTGACGAAAATAATCAAGATGAGACCCAATAAACTGAGAGTCGTTGTATCTAACCTTAAACCAGCTAACGAGATTGCTGTTTCTCAGTTTTTTAACCTCGATTTTACCTTCGATGCCTTCTCATAGACATAATCGACATGACTGTTGAAGTTCAACCGGTCGTCGACCAGCACGCCATGATACCTCTGCTGAACTGTTTTACAGTTACTAATTAGCACCATTTCCGTCTTATGATGGGCGATCTGGAGTTTAGCCCCACGCATCTAGTCTTCCACTGTCCCTTTTGCTTCAGTTGTTAGCATTTCGATCTCTACTGCTGTTTTTCCAGTAACCGTTAGGACTAACCGTTAGGACTAAGCCAACTATTTCAACACCAATGGGTAGCTTCATGATCAGCACTCCGTTGTACATTTCATTCCACAGTGTTGGGCTTAGGATAGAGCCTTGCGGATCTACCGCAGGGAATTCCATCCGCCTTTGTCCTTTATCTGTTTCGTAGACCAGGATTTGGTTCGCAAAGTAGCTTGGAATAGAACCCTCATGCTGTTCAGCGCTGTAGCAATGGCAGACCAGCTAGCACGGTTGAACGCATTCTTGACTTCCACCGTAACCAATGCGCAGAAGTGATTCCGCTTTTTTTTCCTCCATGCTTCGTATGCCTTTCCGACCACCCTTAGGATGGCATCCACCGTAGATTTTTCTTTTCGAAAACCGCACTGTCTCCCTGCCAGTTCATGCTTGCTTTTCGTATCCGTCGTCAGCCTGTTCAGAATGATTTTCTCCAACAGTTTGTCGAGTGTGTCCAGCAAACATATGGGTCTGTAGGATCCAGGTTCCCCTGGCGGTCTTCCTTGCTGTGGCAGCAACGCCAGTTTTTTAATCTTCCATCTGCCCGGGGAGTAACCTTCATCTATAAATCTCTGCAGTGCAGACCTGGACATGTCAGGAAATGCTCGAACAGCCGCTTCTAAAGCCACGTTTGGGATCCCATTAGGACCGGGTGCCTTCTTCCTCTTCAGATCTCGCACAGCTGTCTCGAACTCATTGTTGGTGATTTGACGATTGTTATGGGTCTTGGGTCGTGGGTCGTGCTTTGGGTACAGACCTTCAACTTGCCAGGGCACCTTTCAGAAGGCGTCATTGGGCCTCTAATCTTCACCATTGCAACTTGATAGGCATTCCCTCAAAGACTGATGTCCACGTTCTGACATAGCTCCTTGAAGCAACTAGCTTTGCTCAATTTTATCGTTTTTTTTAGTGCTGCCTCTGCCGAACGAGATTTGTTCGGTTTTACCTCTCTTTCTTCGTACGTTCACGATCTCTGAACACGTTTTCTGGCGTGAAGACACCTCGCCCTAAGAGCGGAGAGTGTATCGTTCCACCAGTAAACTGGGCGCCTTCCATTCCTCTGTTCCAGTTCCCTTGGCATCGTAGCATCACGCGCTCTCGCTTAAAGTTCCGTCAATTCATCCGCGTTCATATCTGGAAAGCTGTCATAAAAACTGATGCTACTGCTGTATCCTTGGACGTTGCACTTCTAGGCGAGGAGCGGTGCGCTGCATGGGTGCACGGGTGGATTCGATTGTCTTCGTGTGCAGTCATTCAGCGATGTCGGATGATTGGAGTAGTGCATGTTAACGATCAGTAGCCAAGATTACAGATACAAAACATTTACACTATAAAAGTGACTCAGAACAGTAAACTTGAATCGAAACCAGTTACAGATTAATCTTCGTAATCCTCAAAGTCATCCGCTGAGAGACCGTAGATGTGAACTCGTTGAAGGCAGTGATCAAGAAAAAAAATTAAACTTTAGAACAAGTATTTAGTTAACCTTCAATGCACAGAAAGTCACCGGTTCATTAACATCACTGATCATCTCTCTAGTAATGCAAGTTGGAAAATTAAAAACATGCAGTTGAAATCAAACAGCTAAATACAGTTTTGAATCTGGGGATCATTAAACCAACGGGATCTGACTTCGAGATTCAAGCTTCAGAAAATTACGCTGTCGAAGAATCCTTCCAAGTGCATAAAAGTTAATTCGTTCCGAAACTTTCGATAAAGCCCCGCATCAGCCCCGTCTAACGTCTCCAGTCCTAGCAGCTTGCACAAATCTTGTGGATAGTTACCATATTTTTTTATGAATTTTTATTAGAACTTTTTTGTTTATGGAACGACTTTCAACTTTTGATGGATAATTTCTTCAATTTAATAGGTGCAAACTAAGGGCTGCTGTCACAATTTTATCATTAGGACATTGTAGTTTCTGTTGATGCTCAATAAATAATAAAAGCTAGTAAATGGCTATCCTTCTTTTTATCTTCATACAGGTTTTCCACTATGGAAGCTCATGTTCATCATGAATAATTTCTTACTGATTCTACATAAAATACACGTTAACGAAAACAGATGGTTGTTGGCATGAACTGTCTCCAAAATATCTGCCATCTAATGTGATTCAGTTGTGCTCACACAATTTTTTGTTGGTTCTGTCAAACTATTCTTATACCAAGTCTCAAGAACTAATTGTTTACTTCTCCAGCGCATAATTATTACTCGACATGAACTTAATTACGCTAAGTCCATGACTGGACGCTTTGTGGTTAGCATCATCTATTCCAAATGGATGCCAAGAGGCAAACGCACAAGATGACCTCGTAGTTTTTTTTTCCCCTCATGGGTGAATGGCTGCAAGTCATCGTGAGATGGACAATTAGTAGCGTTGATGATTTTCACTGTGAAGGTAAATAAATAGCTTTTCCAGGAAATGAATTGTCTGGAAAGTTGACGTGCATGAAATAATTAAACAGAATCAAGCGTCAAGCAAATCAGTCCAATGGAGCCATTTTCTTTCACTTGATGAATTTTTTCGATTAGTTCGTCGAATGTATGTGGACGGAATGAGAAATAATATACCATTCAATTTATGTTTTCCTGTCCATTGCATTCTGATCGAACGGTTTTATTCACTGCCATTCCTTGGATTTCTCTTCACTAACAATTATACGACAATTAATTTGTCAATCTTGTACTGTCTTTCTAAAAGTTTCAGTTCGCATGTTGCTTGTTTCGCGAAAGGACAATCTTGAAACTATAAATCCTCTCTCTAGTTAATTGATGATGAACTTTTTTAATTAAAGTTCGAACATATAGCCTCTGTCGTTCTTGTTTTTGCAGAGTACTTGGTTGAAGCTGCCGCGAGGTTTTTTTGCAATTTTTTTTTTGTGCGCTCAAAACAGTACTGCAATAGCGGTTGCAAGGAAAATGAAGATTGGGACATACTAGCGACTACGTTTAACAGATGGCAGCACTCAGCTGCAACAAGAACCAGAACAGAGCACAACATGCCCCGCATACTACTCACGACAAGATGAGTCTGTAAAATTGAATTACATAATTACGCGTTTGCTCCCTCTAGTTTTTCAATTCGTTTTTAATCTTTTTCCCATTCACGCCTTCGCTCGTCACAAACAGAACACGACGGCGATGGTTGGAGCAGAACGTAGCAATTAGCTAGAACCCGGGGACAAGTCTGTCTGCCTGGGCTGTTGTTTGTAATTCTTGCACATTGTCATCCCGTTTAGTATTATCTGTTTAATTTTCTTTCGATTTTCAGCCGATTGCCGTAATTGGCGCTGGTGTGGATTTTCTTTATTACTGCAAGCTCAGCTAATCGCTAATATGTTATGGTATGACTGTGCAGAAAATTGAGGTTAGGTTTATACGAAAAGTGAATAAATATCATTCGTTTCAGAATTGAGAAATTAATTCTTACCTAGCTGTTGAACTGGCCATACTTGTGCCAGGCAAAAATGACTCGTTTAGCTTTTTTTGTAATCAGTGTGTTCAGTGTGGCCTGTGTATTGGCAGATGTTACTCCGCGACGAGACGCAGAGGTAGGATACAGCTTTAGGATATTGTGTTTTAAGTGCAAAACGTAAAAAATAGGTCGTCTCTAGTTTTTTAATAACGTTTTACGCCTCATGTTTCATATTTTATTTTTTCTATTTCGTTGATGATTTTCAGTACCCACCACCGGAACTTTTGGAGGCTCTGCGGCCCCTTCGCGATATATGTGTGAAGAAGACGGGAGTATCGGACGGTAATACATCTCTAAACGTTAATAATTAATAATCTGAATTTAGCTAGTTTTGACTCAAATGTCAGCTACACTGCAATAAGCCAGATTTAGGTAAATTGGAATTACCAACTTCCAGGTCAATGATTTAAACCTACCAGTAGAATTAATGATCTAAGCATCCTAGCAAAGGTTGTTCAGTACAAAGACCTGGTCCATCGAAGGTAGTGAAAAACAATAAAACTAACAAAGTGTTCATTATTCGTTTCAATAGGTTAACTTTCTCAACAGTCGGTATTTTTGATTTATTGAACCCGTAAGTAGAAATTACTCTTCTGCGAGTTCAACTTTTGCCTAACATGCAATTTTAATCGACTTGTCTATGTTTAGGTAGTTTAATTTATTAAATCACTACTTTTTTATTTCCGCGTTACTTGTTTCAAACCTGAATGTCAAAGTTTGACTGACGAAAACAATGATGTCAAATTTTCTATCGGTCAATGACTTAGTAACTATTGTTAAAAGTGATGAAGATTAAAAGGTTAAAATCTGAAAATGTACAGTAGCGACTGCCGTAGAATTTTATACAACTCAATTTTTTCTTCTCCTTCGATAATGTTGAGAGATTCCTTTCATTAATCAAATGAATAATTTAAACTCCACCCTAACAATAGTTAGCAATAGTTATTAAGGTAACAATTTGCAAGACGAAGATATTTTCAGTGCGAGTCTCATATTCATTCAACAAAGGTTCCAGAGTTGGATGTTACGATGAGTTTGGAAGACGTCAAGTTTTACAGCGAGTTGCATGCGAAATTTTTTTTGCTGTTAGTTACTGTGGATAATTAATAAATGACAATTCATTTTTACACTCAAAAGTGTTTGTAGCAAGTTGTAACGTGTTACTAATAATCCAGTTGTTTCTACTAAACTGCGCATAATTCAAAATAGCGCATTATGATACGCAGTTGCAAATATAAATAACTTCCCATAACATTTTTTGATTGGAACATCAAGAACTCGAATGAAAAAACACTGAAATTTTATTTATTGCACGGCATGTAATTTCTAAATGATGGATCTAAGTTGAAAAAACGAAGAATAAATAAAGTTAGGATGTTTCTGATGTTTCACAGCACTTAAGCATATGATGAAAATTTTAAAATGCTTCCTTAAAATTCCGATTAAAGTTCATTTAACAACGACTCGAGGTACGGTTTAAGAAAACGAAAACCAATCTCATGAACATATTACCATATTTGAAATTTTATTTTCATTTATATCCATATGATGTACCAACTGTGCAGTTTTCAAACTTGCTTACATTGTGCAGCAAAATGTTTCAAATTAAATTTTGTTTTAAATTTTTTAGAAGTATTTTAAAATGTTCATTCTATATCTAACCGTTGTGAAACGTCATAAACATCATCTTCCTCTTTTCCAATTTGAATATACAGCAACGTTATTTTTATTTTCGTCAAAGTTACGTAACATCGAAGCAAGATTTTTAAAGGCTTCAATGGCTTATGAAACATTGATAATGGTAGTAAAGTTACGTTCGATCACCGAACAGGGTCCTACAACCTTTTTTATACAACATTTCACAAATGATCAGCCAAATATCTTCGAAATATTCCTGGATCATTTTCGGTTTCAATGTAACTTTGCCCACATTTTTGGTATAAGCGACTTAGGTTTTTTTATGGCTACATTGTTAATTATGAATTGACTTCTTATAAATATAAAACTATGATATTGAGTTCTACATTTTTTTAACCGATATTATAGTTTGTGATATGCGTTATGTTGTTACAGCAATTACACCCAATTATATTATAATCTGAGCAGCAAATAATTGTAGTTTTTAAGGAAGACAAACAATTTATTCCGTTCAAACCTAGTTTTTGTACCTTTTTAACGTTATATGTCCTGCATTTATAACGGATTTGTGAGGGTGTACATAACGGATAGGCAGGTTAAACCAGCTTATGGCTTCACACTATATAATTATGTTATGTATGACTATGCCATTTTTAATTCATGTAAGAATCAATATTTTCGAATTCAGTTATCTTTATAAGGTACTTTCAAACAAATTTACTCGATGTGTCCTCCATTTTTATCAATGATCCTCAAAAAGACGCCGGAAGCTAGAACACGACTTTCGAACGTAGTTCTCCGACATCGACTGCCATTTGTCCACGTGTCTGCCACAGACTTCAGGGTCTTTACACTAGGGTGAGATGTTTTGTAGGCTTGTGCTTCAACATAGGCCTAAGTCGAATAACCCAACGAGTTAAGGTCTGGACTGATTGGGGGCCACAAATCTTTCGGCCAAAACTTCATGTTTTCCATCAGCCATCGTTGGGTGCGATTTGACGTGTGACATGGCACATCATCTTGTTACAAGACATTGTATTGAGAACCTTCACCCAAAAAAGCTGTTAGTTCTTCAAAATAACGATAAACACTTCTGGATTGATTTTAAGACCAGCATTAACAAAACCAAACGGCATTTTCAAACTGTTGGACGCCACCAAGCCAAGCATCGTGACACTAGCCAAATCATTGGTTTGGAACTTAAACTTCATGTTCCATGGAACATCATCAAGTTTTTTCGGTGGAATGTACCGGTGCACCTATCGACGCAGAACAGATTTTCAGAAATCATTTTCTTCGAGACCGCGTTATTGCGGGGATTGATGTACTCGATATAACCACCACTATTCTTCTTTTCAAATTCTCAAGAGATTTTAGGTGTCGTTTGGTTGGTTTTTGTCCAAATCAGAAACTAGTCACTTCCACTGGGGTACCCCAGAACACGTCGGGATGTACAGTATAGGCAAAAATAAAGGATACCCTCCCATTATACTTACCTTTTTGTTATTATCTAGTTATTAAGTAGTTCAGTCTGTACGATTATTTTTATCGAAGACGGTGATAAAATAAATAAAATAAAATTAATATGAACATAATGCAGACTTTATGGTATATTCTGCTGAGGGCGTATAAAAAGTAAACAAACAGCGAAGCCTAAATTTTGCATCCTCCGTACTTCACTATTTTAAGGACATTCTTCTCCAAAAGCTCCAAAAGTCGACGTGTTTGTGGCTTTATTAATCAGTGGCCGACAAACTTATTCTTCAGGCCTTATTGCAGCAGCCTGAGTCGTAATATTCTTTCAGAAATATTCAGACAAGCTTTTCTTCACTGCTCGACTTGTGCAAAATGGTTTTTGACGAACTTCTCTCAAGATTTTTGCATCCTTCCGTGGCGTTCTCAATCGCTTTCGTCCCTGACCAGCACTATCTACAATTGATCAATTTTTTGGATTTTTTCAGATTTTTTGCACTGCCGGGAAACTTACATTAAACTATTTTACTATTATGCTATAAGACTTGCCTTTCTGTCACATTTTTATGATCAAATTACTCAAATCAATTAAATTACAAATTAATTCCAACATCAATGGCTGACGAATGTTGCAGAACAAGTGAGAGTTATTGCTTTGTCTTGTATCAACAATAAAGAACACATAGTGCCAGCCTGGTGTTGTATGATACAATTATTGTGCTGTATACTTTTTTTTGCCACTTGTGCAAGTGCAAATTAACGGATGTTTTTGGCAATGACAAAAACACTTTAAGCTAGTTAAATACAAATGCTGTTGCATGATAGCATAATAGAATAGTTCAATTTCATCCATACATCTTGGGGACTATTGAAACTACGATGATATGCGCAAATTTATGAAACGAAATAAAATGTATACTTTATTATTGCCAGTACTGTATCAAATGCACTCCAAGATACTTGATTTAACCACCATTGTGCTTCTTTTTTTTTTACTTCTCATGTGATTTGAGGTGCGCATAATGGGTTGTGGTCTATCTCAGAAATTGAACACTTTCCCTAGTATACCTGCATCTTGCCTGGGTGTGGCCAATTTGGTACTCGGCAGTCATTATGCTTACGTTCGACTTATTTATTGGGCTCTCATTTAATTGGAGGTGCTGCATGATGGCTTGAACGTGATTAAGGCCACTGGAATGGGAACCTGCGCTATATCTGGAACCAGTGAACCAATTCCAAAAACATTCAATACCTTTCAATGGGACCACTATAGAATCCGAAAGGCGTTTATTTCATGCAAATCGGTTTAGCGACTGCTGAGAACAACGCCATACTTTGTATCGTTATAGACATACACACACAATGGTATATGAAACTTAGCCCGGCGGTCCTCGGAAAGATAGTTGAATTTTCAAGCGATCGCAATACCCTTCTTTGAAAAAAATTTAAAAAGGAGAAAAATCCTGAAATATATTTAAAACTGAAGAACTTTGATCACAATATGAGGATTTATGTGATAAAGGTGTGCATTCTATGAGGTTATGTGTGTAAGATTTACATTAATCCTAAGGATCATTCTTAGACAAATCTGAGTAGAAACTCTTAATTAATGTAAGCAAGTGCATAAAATTCAAAGTTAACTCAAAGAACGCTTCTTGGTTGTGATTTTTAATTTTTGATTTGAATTTCAGGAATTTTGTAATAAAGGGTGATAAGGTCAAAATTTGGTCAAGGGAAAACGCGTGTAAATCGGTGAAATCGTTTATTTAAAAAATCAAATTAAATTTCTTTTTCAAGTTCAATTAGTATAAAATTCAGGAAAAATATTCAGTTAGGCTTCCGCTTTTCCAAATCCGAATTGCCGGGTCTTACGCTTGACCCCTGCCATCAGATTTTGTACAGCCACCTTGTCCACCTTCTTCGCCGCAGAAAGCCAGTTTGCCTTGAACTGCTGCTCGTCCTTAGCAGTTTTTTTGGTCTTCTTTAGGTTCCGCTTGACAATAGCCCAGTATTTCTCAATTGGGCGGAGCTCTGGCGTGTTGGGAGGGTTCTTGTCCTTGGGAACCACCTGCACGTTGTTGGCGGCGTACCACTCCATGGCCTTTTTACCGTAATGGCAAGATGCCAAATCCGGCCAAAACAGTACGGAACAACCGTGTTTCTTCAGGAAAGGCAGCAGACGTTTATTCAAACACTCTTTTACGTAAATTTCTTGGTTGACAGTCCCGGAAGCTTGAAAATGCTGCTTTTCAAGCCACAGGTACAGATGGCTTGCCAAACCAGATATTTCTTTGCGAACTTTGACAGTTTCGTGTGCTTGAAAATATCTGCTACCTTTCCCCTTCCTTTTGCCGTATAAAACTCCTGTCCCGGAAGCTGCTTGTAGTCGGCTTTGACGTAGGTTTCGTCGTCCATTACCACGCAGTCAAACTTCGTCAGCATCGTCGTGTACAGCCTCCGGGATCACGCTTTGGCCGTCGTATTTTTGTTTATCATCGCGATTTGGAGTCACTACCTTCTTGTAAGTCGATAGTCCGGCTCGTTTTTTGGCTCGATGCACGGTTGTAGACGATACACCCAGCTTATTTGCGGCATCTCGGAGAGATAGGTTAGGGTTTCGCTTGAAACTACCGGCAACTCTCTTTGTCGTCTCAGCGGCTTCCGGTTTTCGATTTCCCCCCGATCCAGACTTCCTGGCTGTCGACAAACGTTCCCCAAACACTTTAATTACATTTGTAACGGTTGATTTGGCAACTTTTAGCGATTTTGCCAACTTTGCGTGCGAGTAGCTCGGATTTTCGCGATGCGCGAGCAAAATTTTGATACGCTGCTCTTCTTGCTTGGACGGCATTTTGACAACTGAAGAGTGAATTCCAAAATCAAAATAGGAGCAACATTCTACACACACACCTTCAAAATGAGGGGTGTTCAGGTTTTTTAAATGCAAAATTGAAAGAAATACATCAAGTTGATATTGACCAAATTTTGACCGTATCGCCCTTTATACCCTCGAATAAACGTCCAAAGCCATTCGGGACGGATTACTCACAAAATCAAGGACATTTTCTCTACTCCCACCCAACATCAATGATGTGATAAAGGAGATAACAGATTAGAAAAGATTTACTTCAGAACTGCAAAAGAATTCTGGGAAGCGCCTCGTAGAAGATTACTAAGATTTAAAAAAAAGAAAAATGGAAAACTTTTTTCAGTTTCCAAGGAAAAATGCAACACAGGTGTTAAAAAATTGGCATAAATATCACTGTATCATTGCTGCAGCTGAATCGACCTTACCAATGACCAGCGGAAAAGTAGGAGCAAAATCTGTTTCTTGGTGGAATCCCGAGGTAGCTCAAGCTGTCAGAAAACGGAAAAAATGTCTTCGGACATTACGCTGACTTGACAAGGGCGATCGTCATAAAAATGCTACTTTAAAGCAGTTCGCGCAGCTAATTCGCGCAGCTAATTCGCGAAGCAAAACAGGCAAGCTGGGAAAACTTTGTGAATTCCATTAATCCTAACAGTTCTAGTAGTGAAATTTGGACCAAAATCAATCAACTGGAAAGAAACAAAGTTACTCTCAAATTAGCAGATGGATTCACAAACTAAAAAGTAGCAGATACATTCGCAGACGACCACAAAAAAAAAATCGTCTGACGCTAACTACACGGAAGAGTTTTGCTAGGCGAAACTAGCTGAAAAGTATGTTTTGTCAAATTCATTACGTCCACAGGACTATAAGCAGCTCAACCAAGAGTTTTCCATGGACGAGTTACTATGGGCTCTCGATCGGCGAGCGGAATCTTCCACTGGAAACGATTTGGTCCAATAAGAAGCATTGCAGGATCTAGAGGCAAATCAACGTGCTAAATTAATCTCACTAGAAATATCTAAAGCATATGACACGACGCACAGGGATTCCATTCCATACAAAAAGCGTAAAAAAGTCTAAAAATGGAATTTACACAGCTAAGTTATGTGTTTCTAAGTAATTGTTTCCCGTTGATTTCAAATATGTTATCTAAATTGTCGTATTAGGCCATAATTTCGAGACATGGCCACTTTATGGCCTCCTGAAGTATCCGGAACATCAGATAAAATGGTGAATTCATTAGTCTCATCCTAAAGAAATACGATTATTTTCAAAACCATTTGAACATAAAATTTAAGAAGCAAAGCGACGTGGAGAACAATGTACGGCTCTAAGTGGCCGTGTCATGGTATTCCGGAGGCTCCGGAACATTCGTAAAATGTGATAATTCAGCAATTCGAAACCAAAAAGATGGAGTGGATCATAAAATTCTGCAATACTAGGTAGGTTTGTTCCATATCGAAAAATATATGATTCGAATTTTTCATTTTGTAGTTAGGGTAACCCATTTTAAATAAGGTGGTCCAAAAACGAGATTTCTGAGAATATATATTTCTCAAAGAATCATAACTTTTGAACCATTGGACTGATTTTCAATTTTTATAATGAAAGTATATGAAGTATAATGAGTTATTGTCTTAAGAATTAGTATGAATATAAAAAAATCTTTGAAATAATTAAAGAAATATCCAGTTTTATTATTTTAGTGTCGACTACAATTTTCATGTTTATTTCAATTAAGGAAACTCAGACGATGTAACGTTAAGTCATTATAATGATTGTAATGATTTATTCCAATATGTGTGTTCATTCTTTTTACCCCTTTTACAAAAGAAGGGTAACAGATCGCTTGGAAAATCGACTTTTGGTCCGAAGCCTGGAGTACCGAGTGATGTATAACATTCGACTCAGCTAGTCATGATAGTATTTTTTGGGTTTTAATTATCAACTTATCAAATAAACAATAACAAAACTTCATTCAACTCGCTTTGTACGACGCAGCAAACATGGTAAAATAACCATGAGGCACCAAGAGTCGACGATAATGTTTTGCTAGAATGAAAGATATGAAGAGAAAGTGTTGAAAGTTCCACCAGTGTACGGTAGGTTGGAAATACAATAGAAGTATTGAAAATTGAGCGAAAGGGCATGGGTAAAGTAGTTCTCAAACCAAAGACGTTACCTTTGCCTATATCCTTGTAAGAAAGGTAAGACCGTGGTAATCTAGTATGAGATTCATGTATTCACCAATTTCAAGGGTTTTCCAGACATTCCAGGACTCTGGCCTCTCAGGAAATCTGGTAAAAAAATCTTCAAATTAAGCCTATTGTGGTGTATGTGCTCATATTTGAAACCACGACAATGAAGGACTCATACTTTGAAAAATTGTAGAGAGCAGAATGTGCATCAAATCTTCATAAAATTTTGGAAAATAAATTTCAAATAGTGTACAAAATTTGAAAAATATATTTATTGTAAAACGAGGAAGTTGATTTTTCGACTTTTTTCTGCCTTGGAATCACTGTGCGACGTGGCGGCCAGAAATCCTCACAGCATTGGAAAATTGAGAATACGCGGTCGAATGCTGAATATGATAACCAGCTTTCTTAGCAAGAGAACTTTTTATGTGGCAGCAAATGGGCAGCTATTTGACATTCGTGTGGCAGAAAATGGAGTCCCACAGGGATTCATTTTATCTGTAACACTATTATTAGTATTAGTATTAGAATACAACCAATCTTTGATAATATCATATCAGATGTTCATATCCTGGTCCACGCTGATGATGTGATCCTTATTGCAAAAGGAAAACATTCTGGTAAAGTACGACATAAGCTTAGAAGTGCAGCGAACAGTAACTAATTTTTCTGCAAGTGTAGGATTATCCATAGCCCTCACAAAATCTAAACTCATTTACATCTGTGGATCTACCCATCGCAAGCGGGGCCATACCATCAAGGTCAATGGCGCTCCAGGTGACGCCGGCGTAGTCATGAGTTCGAATCTCACCCCCGGACAAGTTACGAAAATACCCAAAAAGCGGTGTTTGAGTGACAATGGCGGGATATGAACCAGCCCAAGGCTGAAAATCTCGATAATCAAGAAACAAAAAAAAAAACACTTGGGCATGTTTGAACAGAATTTCGAATGATGGAGACTCCTAGCAATTATGAGCATTGGAAATATCAAGGATCATCTAATGTCTATTTATGTGGAAATTCTTGCGAACATTTTATGTAAAATTTTTGATTTTTTCTATTAGCAACAAAAATATTATATTGAAAAAAAAAATAAGGCTTGAGACTCAGGAGAAACAAAACATTTACTCTCAGTGCCGATTTAAATAAAACAACAACTCTGACCACGACGGACATGCAGATTGAATTTAATACCCAAAATCTTAATGATTAATCAAAATATTACACACATTCAAAAACAATTTTATCGACTTAAAATTATGAGTCATTAAAACTGTGCTCACTGTATTTTCACTACAATCGATACAGCACTGTGCACAAACACATATTCATGAACTGTGTATTGGCAACCACCGAACTAAAGAGCTTAAAATGTCTGATCCATTATTATAACACAAGTTGAAATCCCATTATGATTAAACCCAATTTAATCTTCAACCAGATTTTGGTTTTTGGTTTTTGTCTCTGATTGAGAGGATAAGGGATCTTTAATTATTTTCATCAAGCATTGAGTGTGTGGACCGGTGGTGGAGAACATAATTAATTATGATTCAAACTATTGGTTCACCATACTCACCCTACTACCATATCTTGGAACAATTAAATCAATATCACAATTTGTGAGTGGTGTCAGTGACTCTATTATGTTTACTGTCGCAGTGTATCGGCCAAAATTAGCTAACAAGCGTTAATATAAAATACCTTGTTTACCCTATGAAAAACCACCATCAATCATTTCATTTAGCCCCAGAAGCATCCTTACTGTTTAAATCAGGAATTGGTATTAATATTTACATACTTCACTAGACGGTCATATGAATAGTATGATCGCATAACTTAGCATGGTGAATTCTGATACAACGAATTTTGACCTATTAAAGGGTGGAACAGTCACAAAGTGGTTAAACATGATTCAGAAAATACCCAAAAGGTATTTGAGTGACTACGACGGGAGATGAACCAGCCCAGGGCTGAAAATCTCGATAATCATCTCGATGAAAATCTCGATAATAAAAAAAAACTGAACTGTTGGCGGTATACCATTCCTGAGCTATTTTTCCGTAGTGGCAAGAAGCGAGGTCTGGCCAAACAACTATGTTTCTTCCAGAAAGGTAATAAGCGTTTTTGCAAGCATTATTTTAGATAAAAAATCTTGGTTCACAATGCCAGTTGTTACAAACGTGCGCGTTTTAGCCCACAGGTGAAAATCACCTGCCAAACTAAGTATTTGTTCGAGGCTTTGACATTTTTTTCTGCTTCAACTTATCTTGAACCTTTCCTTTTCCTTTAGCCGTATGAAACTCTTGACCTGGGAGCTGCTTGACATCAGCCTTGACGTTTATTCCATTGTCTATTACTACAAACCAAACTTGGTCAACAAACTCGTCTACAACTTACGCGCTTTGTTTCCAATATCTCTGATAGAAAGGTTGAGATTGCGGTTGAAAATGCTGGCCACTATCCCTGCGGTCGATGTGGCTTCCTGGTTTCGGTGTTCTCCTGATCCCGGCTTCATGTTGACAGACGTTCTCGGACACTTTCATAACATTTGTCATGGTTGATTTGGCAAATTAAGTGATTTTGACAAGTCGACGTGGGAATAATTTGGATTTTTCTTATGCGCATGCAAAATTCTGATATGCTGCTCTTCTAGATTCGACGCCATTTTGACAACTGAAAAGAAAAAAACAAAGTAAGCTTAAACATTCCATATGCCTACACCTACAAAATGGGGGGTGTACAAGTTTTTTAGATGCATGATTGAAAAAACTACGCAATATTTGAGTCGAGCAGGTCTTGACCGTTGCATCCTTTAACATAACCTCCCTCCTGTGACCTTCGTGGGGTCGCGAGGAAAGCAAAACAAAACAAGTTACATTAATATCCCGTTTTCATTACCATCTGATGGCAATGATGTGGTTAGCACCGCTATTGATTAAATAAAGTATCATTGGAACATATAAAATAAGATTGGACGGTCAGTCCCAGCTCCATTCAATTGATTCATTGTTAAATTTCACTAATTATGGTCCTTCACTGAATAGCAACCATTTCATTTGTGCAGACAGCCTAAGCTAAGGAAGCATAATTTTAATTGGAGTTATCATTTGAAAAAGGGTTTTCACTTACAAAACATATCCTCAAGCTTTTAGGTATTTCTGAACTTTCGTGTTGACTTACCATTAATATAAGAAAAATTTAAAAATTACTCATCTTCTTCGGTCGTCTCGTTGTTTTAACTGCAGCCCTTATGTACTACCATTAATCTTTACAGAGGCCATCAGAGAGTTTAGCGACGGTAAAGTTCACGAAGACGAAAAACTTAAATGCTACATGAACTGCCTATTCCACGAGGCTAAAGTGGTCGATGATACAGGCCACGTTCATCTGGAGAAACTTCATGACTCTCTACCCGATTCCATGCACGATATTGCGCTGCACATGGGCAAGCGTTGTCTCTATCCGGAGGGAGAAAATCTTTGCGAAAAGGCTTTCTGGCTGCATAAATGCTGGAAAGAGTCGGATCCCAAGGTAAGAAATTCACACTTTTTTTTTAAATATATTAGTTTTACGTTAATGATGGCTAATGATCACCGTGCCTATAATTACAATGTTTCGAAATGTGAACAAACGTTTAAACAACTAAATTAAATTGTCCCGAATTGTTTTCTCTTTGACACTTTCAGCATTACTTCCTAATCTAAGGCACGACGCAGCGTCGAGAATGGATTGAAATAGATAAATTTTATAGATTGAAAATAAGTAACACGTAGATGATGTGACTAACTACCGAGCAAAAAACAAAATTAAGTAATATAAAGTGACTAATCTAAAGCAATTAATAAAGTGAAAAAAAAAATTACAAAACTATAAAATAGACTTCTGTTTTGAAAAAAAAAAATGCAAAAAACTTTATGATTTACTTTTTCCGAATAATGGTAGAATATCTGCGGTCAACATCCTCCTGGATGAATAAAAAAACGTGTATTTTGGTGACCTCAACTTCGGGAATGTATAGGGTGGATGGCTCGATGACCCTACTTTTACCAATCGAACATTGGAATGCCATACATAAAACCAACCCCACCGCACTGAAAACTAACCTTTCATTTCCGTCATCCTCGTTGAAAAATACCGTACATCAAAATTCAATTTGGTTAAGAGCACTTGGGCTTTTGTTTTCGATTTCTTTTAAATCGAAAAAAAAAGTATTTCACTTTTAGGACAGGCCAATTCCGAGCTGAAGTTCAAGCCAAACAGAAAAGGAAAATTAGGTACACAACCGTGCGCCCTTTCATCCCATACCAAACCAAACCAAACTGATCAATGAGCAGAAAAGAAGAGTGACACATGGGGTGGAGTGGATGGCAGCTAAAATTTCTCTGAAATGGCAGCAGATGAGCACGGTAAAGCATCATAAAGATATAAAAGGGATCATTGGAAAACTGTTTGACGCTGGCAATGACGACGAGTACTCCACGGGTGTCTTTTGTTCTTTGAAGTTTTCTCATCTTCCAAAGCGCTGGCAAAGAATTTGAGTGGAATGGTTTTATGGAAAAAAAAAATGTTTTGTCAGAGAGAACACAGAAAACAATTTATGGAATTATGGCATCGCTAAAACAAAGTTGCTCGAAATTGAATTTTCAAATAATGATAAACAAGCCTACATTGGTGGGAGGATATTGTAAATAGCATCGGAGAGTTAAATTTAAGATGATGAAACAGAACTAAACATGATGAATGGGAAGAACAATTTAAACAACATTTTGGCAGTTCGATATAACTGATTATGGAGGAAATACAAGTTACAAGTTATGGAGGAAATACAAGTTACAAATATAAGTGAATTTGAGGGTGGGGGGTGGGGGGAAAATTAAAAATTTGAGAAACAAAAAAAAAAAAAAAAAAAAAAAAGAAATTCAAATTAAAAAGAACGATACGAGTAGAATGTCCGGGAGTGTTTTAGTTTTCTTTTCTGAAACTAGGGTTATGTTTTGCTGCTGCTGAAAGATTGTTTCCATGGCACAGTATTATCAAACCGAAGGCGGTAAGTTCGATCTCCGGCACTGTTTAGAACCTATACTGGATACAGCTGAAAGCTGGAAAATTGAACAGGCGACAATCAATTTTCTGACCAGCCTCAGAATCAGGCAGTAGTGCACTTTATAGTGAATCTGATGCACTATACAACGCACTACTTTCGACGTTATGTTTAACGTAATGAATGGAAGTAAAATCAATACCAACAGTTCAATGTTCTAGTTTTGACTGCAACAAGTATATTTCAAGTTGGAAATTCTTTAAGCTTCACTGGGCATTATTTTGCTTGCTATTAGATAATTAAATAGATTTCATTTTATAAGTTTACAGAACCCAAGACTAACTATGCATTTTTTAACATTTTCAGCAATGACAGTAAATTATTGATTCTAAGTGAGAAGTACCACATTGTAAAGTTCTACGAACACTTTCAGTCCTACGAATTAATTACAAAAACTACAACTGTGTTGGTAGACAATATTGAATCCTGTGATTTAGAGCTCATTAATGTACATCATGTAAATAATACTGCATATGTACGCCTATGTAATTATTACAAAACGTAAATGTATTGTTAAAGATTATAATTGTTATAATTTTTACAGGAAAACAATAAAATGCCGTACAACCGGGAGAGCATAAGGGAACTTTTTTTTATCTGCTAAAAGATCTTAATTGCCAGTGAACGCATAGCTGTCCATGCCCTATAGTATCTCCTATACATAGGATAGTTTTGCGTTTACCTGGAGAAATAGAAACATGAAAAAGAAAAAAAATAATACGGGAGATGCAGTAAAGGTTTTCATTTGATTTCAACAAATTAATTGGTTATCCCAAACAATATCGTTCGTTTCAATTATCGATTCGATATTTATTTCAAACAACGAGTATGTTTCTTTTAAGCTAAATTTTGGTTGGAACAAGCTTTGAAATTTGTTTGAATTTACCTAAAATTAATCAGCTGTCAAAATTGAACAACCTATATTATGATGTTTTCAAACAAATTTTTGTTAAATTGAAGTTGAACTCCAGAACATAAACAAACTAAATTATTAGTTCATTCTAAGCATTTTGGTTTGTCAAAGCAAACCAAAAATATCTTTGTGTATTTTTTAATATGGAAATTTGGTAGATGCAACCTAAAATATGGTTGTTTATACCATACTTTTTTCTCCGTGATCATATAGTAAAATGAAAGGGAATTATAAAAGTATAGAATAAAGCAGAAAGCAAACAGAATAATATTGCAACTGTTAAATAACACGGAATTTTTATCCGAGAATTCAAAGACATTCGTGAAAAAAAACTATTGGAATCCCCAACCCAGTACCCCTTCGATTCGTTTCACATCAGGGGAAACTCCTCACCAGCTCCATCCTCTATGGAAACCACCGATTGCTGACTTCACGGCGAACACTTCTTTGCAGGGGCACCGCGACGCACCGTAGAAAGCTTTAAGAAAACCTCTTCTCAGTTCGACGCAGTACTGCCCAATGCCCATCGTTCATCGGAGGAGGTTGAAGGGGTTCTCCAGCCTGCTTACCCAGGCAAGTACTATTTTTTTTACTGAACAAGCTCTTCCAGATTGTCTTTCGACTCCCAGCTCACGCTCTGTAGACACTACCGGCGCATTCTTAGTTCCAACTCTGTCGCGTTCATACGGGTCATCATTGCGTCACTCTCCAAGACAACCATATCTGCTGTTACCCAACCCGGGACGCCCGAAAGAATGTACTATAGAAGGCTCTGTCTTACCTAGCTCAGTCGCGCCATCGGCCGTTATCGAAAGTCCACCACAGTCTTCTCACTCGTGCCATCTAAGGCGTCACGGCCCTTAGTCAAGCTGCCTACAGTGACAAGTAATGTACCAGGAACGGATTTTCCCGTCCTGACGTGTCTCCTATCCGTAGGATTGCCAATCCAGCGAGAATCATCGCACCCGGCTTGGCAAATGTTTTGATGTACTATCAACAAGTTGGAGGAATCAACAGCTCTCTTGCCGAGTACCAGTTGGCCTTCAGCGATGGATGCTATGATGTCGATGGATGCTATGACTCAACGCAAACACGTCCACGAGTCAACTGTTCGATGACTCATACTCCGTATATCGGCAAGATCGGTAACCTTCATATAGTTATAAAAAAAAAAAACCGGAGGAGGTGTTCTGCCAGGTGTCCGATCGACTCTGAAATCTCGAGTGCTAAATCCTCCTGGCAGTTTGTCAGTGGAGTAACTATGGATCGCCATCACCACTGTTGACGCAACTCTTTACCTTTGCGTGGTGAACATACCTCCGGACCGAATTAACGACATAAGTTTAATCACGAAATTTATCAGAAGCAGATAATTTCCCATCAACATGAGAGGCTCTAAGTAGGAGTGAACAGTAATTTATTGCTAGAACTAAGAGAAATGAAGAGAAAGTATTGATAGTTCCGTATAGCGTAACGGCAAGCTCTGAAAATTGACAGATACAAGTTGAAAACGAGCGGAGGGCATATGAAGGTAGTATACGATCGGGCGCATAATCTTTTACCCAGCTACCCCTGATGCAGGGTAGGCAAGGGGGAGGATATTGGCAGCGGAGTTCTCATGGTCATCTCTTCCCGATTACCTCCCGATCTTCAATAATCAAATAAACTACTGGACGCGTACAACATTGCTAGACTTCAACAAATCAATGGCACTAGAAACGAAAACAACCGTATTCTTGCTCTGTGCTTCTATAGCGAGGAAATATGCATAGGCAGCACGGTTATGCCTGGTCTAATGCCGATCTCAAGCGCCTCAAAATAATGAAGCAAGCTGCACTCTGGTGACTCTACGAGAGCGATATGTATGAAGTTGAACACTGTGACTATGTGAGAAAAATGTGATCAAATACTGAACTAGCGAAGAATTTGTTAAAAAGCAAAACTGATAATTGATTTGACTGCAAAAACTCAAAACAAAAAACAATATCTGGTCACAATGAAAAGATGAGCAACACGGTTCTGAATGGAATACATCGTGTTGGATCCTTAAACCTCACCTTAAATCCTTTTCGCCTATTGTTTTATAAATTTGTAATTGAATTTTCTCTATATAATAAGACCAATATGAGTTGAACATAGAGGTCTTTTTTCTCATACAGGGCTTATAAAAAAATAAAGTTTTAAAAGCGCTCAAGTCTTCTCTTTGGCAGTTTTGAAGAACCACAGAATCAAAATAAACTTTATCAGCAATTAAATAAACCGATCTCAGTCCTAAAGTAGGTCAGAGACCCACGGCTCACCGGTCAGGTAACCAAGGTGGGAAAACGCATCCGCTGCTCACCAGACACAACAAACAAAACGAAGAACATCGAGAAATTATTCACCGCAATAGCTTTTAGAGTGCAAAAGTTTTCCAACTTTATTCCTGTGTTAATAAGCATCGTAAAACTGTGGCTTTCCATGCCAGCGGCGAAAAGTAAACGCGGTTATGGACCAAGTGAAAACTGCACGTGAGAAAAACAAACAATAAAATTTCTTGCGCCACCATTCCTTCCTTGGGTAAGTACTTGGCTGTCCGAATGAGTGCGAACTTGTGAGAAGTTTTTAAACATCATTAAAATTACTTTTTCTTGTAATTTTCTCAGTTCATTAGCGAAAAACGTTTGGATGTATATGAATTGCCCACCCTGTTCCATTATTTCCACATCTTTTGTTTTCGTTTCTAGCACTTCTTTACTTACACTTAGAGAGTGCCGTCATCATTGTTGTTTTTCCACTTCAAGGTGCTAGAATAACAATGTTTAAATGTTACTTTGTTGTAGCATAGAATTTCCATTCACACTGCCACTGTTGTTGCTCTTTACCTTGCTACCGGTAAGGTGTAGTTACTATACTAACAAACGCAAAATAAGCAGGAATAGGAGAATCTACCGAACTCGTCAGCTCCGTGTGGGTAAGCGTATTATTTTGAAATCGTTGATGATATTGAAACAGTGTCACGTATTTGTTGATTCTGAACGGTGGCTTGGAGCAAAATGAACGAGTCTACCACTGACGGTGCAATCATGCCGAGCAACCGAAGAGTAAATTTAATGAAAAAAAAGTGCGAGAGGGTAATGCCGGGAGACGTATGTATGTAGGATTATTAGGGCTCTTGATTCAAATGATGTCTCTCTAGGCTGGTGGCGGCGAGCCAGCACTAGTAAAAATGGGTATCACTAAGATGATTATTCAATCAGCATTCAGCATCAAGATCCGGGAGCATGCCGATTTCAAAAACAACTTTAATTCATACTTGTTTATAATAAACATCTGGCTCACCAGCGCTACTCGCCAGAATCAGTTTAAAAGAACAATAACGTAGCAAGTTGTCCATCAGCAGGAGGCACATATTGATACAGAACATTAGCTTGCCCGGTTTCTGCACTAGCATTTTCTGTCTGCTGCACCTCGTCACTGTAAAATAAAATAGTTAATATAGACATACAGCTGTTCAGGTGAATCCGTTAAGAAATCTTACTTATCTGAAAATTGAAACTTTTTGTCAAACACATATTACGTTAAACATGGTGAAATTTATATATTTTGTGCAAACCAAATGAATTCAGCATGATTGTTTACAGAGATTTCATCGATGCATCAAAACAATGTCAGGTGTTTTGTTATACATTCAGAGTGATCTATCAACACTAAAAAGTACTAATCAAGACACTGTGTTTTTTGCACGCTGAAATCGTAATACCTACACTCTGCCGGAAAACACTTCTGCTGTCTAGTTTCTGTCCCTTCCAAAATTCACTATATGAACACACATTATTGCTGCTCTATGCATCGTGTTTTCTGTAGTTGGTCCTTGAGTGCCGAAACACGAAGAACTGTTGTAAACGGAGATTTCGCCGTCGAGTGTTGATGGTCAAGAGATCCAGTAGAACGGAACAATCAACATTTCCTTGAAGCAGATCACCAATGAAACACGCTTTGGCTACCATACGCCTACCTTCCAACAGTTCCAGGTTGATGAGCTTGCACCGACTTTCATAACTTGGCAATCTGCGAGGGTCTTGCCAGCGAAGATGTCGCAAAGCAAAGCGTATAAACCTTCGCTGAACAGCTTCGATCCTCTGGACTGCGTTTTGGTAGAAAGGGGACCAAACGATGGCACAGTATTCCAAGAAAGGGCGAACCAAAGAGCAGTATAATGCCTTCAGACAGTAAACGTCCTTGAAGTTTTTTGCGAAGCGGAACATAAATCCTAGCTGCGAAGAGGCCTTGGAAACAATATACGAAATGTGAACCTTGAACGACAGTTTGGAGTCCAGCATTACTCCCAGATCCTTGACCGTTGTTTCTCGTTTCAAGCGCGTACCTCGAAGGATGTAGTCGTGAAGATACATCGCACGTTTTCGGCCGAAGGAGATATGTTGAGCATTTGGATACATTTAAGGACATTCTCTTGATTCGGCACCAGTTATCGAACACTTGCAGTTCCTGCTGAAGAAAGTGGGCGTCTTCCGGACATTTTATAACGTAGTACAGCTTCAGGTCATCCGCGTAGGATAATTTCAGGAATTTGAGGACCAAGTTCACGTCGTTCATATATAGCAGGAAAAGGAATGGGCCGAGGTGGCTACCTTGAGGAACGCCGGATGCTACCGGAAAGCTAGATGAGGCGTAATCGGCAATCTTCACGGACATAGTTCAACAATTGATCGTGAACCCCCATATTGCCGTATTTAGAAATGGCAATCTGATGGTTCTTTTTATCGAAGGCCGCAGAGAGATCTGTGTAAATGGCGTCTACTTGATGACCACGTTCCATTTCGCGCATGATGAACGATGTAAATACGGTTAGATTGGTCGCCGTCGAGCGCTTGGGCACAAAACCGTGTTGGTCTGGAGAAATAGTCTGTGAATAATCATTGACCTGCGTTTGGAGAGCAATTAGTTCAAATAGCTTGGATACAGAGCTTAGTGCAGCAATCCCACGATAGTTGGCGACGGACCGTTTGCATCCCTTCTTGTGTATTGGGAATACAAATGACTCTCTCCAGCAATCAGGAAACTCGGCGGAAGTTACAGACAAATTGAACACCGTAGCCAGGGGCGCAGCAAGCGTGTTTAGGCAACGCTTCAGGACAATTGAAGGAATACCGTCAGGACCGCACCCAGTTGAAGTTTTCATCTGCTTCCCGGCTGAAATCACCATATCACTATGAATAGTGAAAGCAGAGCCAAATACAGACATGCGGGGAACATTGCTAGTAGCCGATTCGAGGCTCTCGGCGTCCAGAATTTCGTCGCAGAAGACACTGCTGAACTGCGTACGGAACAAGCTTGCGATATCCACGATAGTGTCAGCTTCAAGAGTGCCATCAGTCATAGTAGAGGGTAAGCCGGTTTCTTTCCGTTGTTCGTTCACAAACCGCCAGAAGCTTTTCGGGTTCGTTTTGAGACGACTCTGCAATTGAAACTGATGGGCGTTGTACAAGCTGTTATTGAGGTATTTGTAATCGTCGTTGGCGCGAGCGTAGTTTGCCCTCGTGGAATCGGTGCGATATCTGCTGTGTTTCCTCAAAGCAGCCCTTTTAACTCGTTTCAAGTGTTTGAGGTCAGAATTTAACCAGGCAGGTTTGGGAGGCTTACGGTTGATTTTCTTAGGCACGAATTGATCGAAGGCGTAAAGCAAAATACAGCAAATAGTCGAAGCAGCAAAATTTGCATCCCCGTTTGCAAGAGTCGTGTTCCAGTCCACGTTGGCGAGAAAGTTGTTCATTCCCTCGTAGTCAGCATAGTTGAAGTCATAATAAACATTTTCGAAGTTGTCATGGAAGCTGTACTCAGGATTTAATTCCAGCGTCAGTAGCAGAGGGGAATGGTTTCTGCAGCTTTTGACAAGCGGTGCCGGAGCTTGAATGACAGAACATCTTTAACCCAGTTCTTCAGTAATGAAGCATAGATCCAGCAAACGATTGTTGTTATTCGGAATGCCGTTAACTTGCCGAAGTCTTGCGGTAGAATAAGCATCAAGCAAGGAGAGAGATGCTGGTCTGATTGATCACTATTTCAAATGTGAGTTTAGATTGTTTTTTCACTACAAGCAAGTCTAAATGGTGTCCACGATGAAATTGCCACACTATGAAATTGCTCTAACTTTTTAACCGTTGGGTAGAATTTAATGAAAATTTGGGTGGATTTAGTTCATAGTACATTATTTACATCCTGCAAGTTTTCTGCAAGTCCTGTGATCAAAACTCGCGGAAATGGAGTCGAAAGAACAGCTCGTGCGTGATAAAGTCTTGCGCATTCATCACGAGAACAAGGATCTCTCGCATCGTTCCATCGCGAAAACGTTGGGAATCGCGAATTCCACGGTGTCGCGCGTGATTAAGTGGTTCGAGGAACGGTTGACCACCGATCGGAAGCCCAGAAGTGAAGGAAAAAGTATTCCGTACAACACCAAAAATCACAACCGCGTAGTTGGGGCCTTCAACCGAAATCCGAACGCCTCCGTTCGGGATGTGGCTAAGAAGCTGCACCTAAGCCGAAGTTTTGTCCAGAAGGCCAAAACTAAGGCTGGGCTTCGAACGTTCAAGGTACAAAAGGCCCCTAATCGCGACGAGAAGCAGAACAAGTCCGCCAAAACCCGTGCCAGGAAGTTGTACCTCAACATGCTGACGAAAGTTGAATGCTGCATCATGGACGACGAAACATATGTGAAGGCCGACTTCAAACAGATCCCCGGCAACCTGTTTTTCACGGCCAAGGATAAGTTCAGCGTTCCGGAGCATGTCCGCACTCAGAAGATGTCCAAATTTGCGAAGAAATTCCTGGTTTGGCAAGCCATCTGCACGTGCGGGAAGCGGAGTGCACCTTTCGTGACCCAGGACACGATGAACGGACAGGTGTACATAAAAGAGTGCCTCCAGAAGCGGCTGCTTCCTCTCCTGAAGGCTCACAACGTCCCAACAATCTTCTGGCCGGATTTGGCCTCATGCCACTACTCCAAGGACGTGCTGAAATGGTATGCGGACAATAAGGTCAATTTCGTGCCGAAAATGTTCAACCCTCCCAACACTCCGGAGCTCCGCCCCATCGAGAAGTACTGGGCGATTATGAAGCAGCACCTTCTTAAACGACCTAAGGTAGTGAAGACAGCCGAGGAACTGAAGAAAGTATGGGTTTACATGCAAAAAACGGTTGATTCACAGGTTGTGCAGAATCTTATGGCCGGGGTTAAGGCCAAGGTGCGGGCATTTGCGTATGGACTGTAAATAAAATACGAGTAAAATGGTAAAATGAAGTTTAATAGTTATTTCTCAATCCCTGAAAATTTGATGGCAATCGGATGAAAACTCGAATTTTGCGAATCAATTTTGTGTGTGGCAATTTCATCGTGGACACCCTTTAGGAAACATTTTGATTGTTGTTTTGTTGTATTCTTCCAATGCGCAGAGTAACGAAATCTAATGATGAAATTGGTCAGAAGCAGATAATTTCCCATCGACATGAGAGGCTCTAGGAGTGGACAGTAATTTATTGCTAGAACTAAGAGAATTGAAGAGAAAGCATTGATAGTTCCGTATAGAGTAACGACAGGTTATGAAAATTTGAAAGATACAAGTTGAAAACGAGCGGAGGGCATATGAAGGTAGTATACAACTTTACGTAATTTTGTCCACTCCTAGATCCTCTCATGTTGATGGGAAATTATCTGCTTCTGACAAATTTCGTCACAAGTTGTACAATAAAGGTTATTTATTGTCATTTTCAACTTCATAAGTTAATTCGATGTTTTTGTGTGTGTTATTTAAAGTTTCTAGAGTAAGGGGTAAGAGATACATCATCCACGTATCTCCACCAGACGGTAGGTAGTTGGTTTGTATTCTATTATTGTTTTTCGAAATTTACCATGAAAATTTCACTCAAAAGAGGGGAAAGAGGGTTGCCTATTTTAATTGTTTGTAGGGTTCATTTCTGAAAGAAAAATAATTGCTTCCATGCAAAGTCATGTCATGTCGTCATTTTGAGTGAGTAATCAATTTTTTAATAAATTTAATGTGTCTTTTACTGGAATACTAGGAAATAAAGATTTTTTACGCCAAAAGAAACTAAAACTTCATCTTCTTTCACATCTATGTCATGAACGAGTTCTGTGAAATGTTGTGAATTTGTGAAATTGAAATTGATGAAATTGATCGAAATTGGTGAAATTGATCGACTGGGAAATTGTTTTGGCATGTTTTTGAATTCAATGATCAACCATTTAGCTATTTCATGGGTTGGAAATATGACAGCTGAGATGATTTCACGCATTTCATTGCCAGGCCTTGAATTTTAGGTAATGAAGGGTTTGATTCTCTGAGATTACTTATTTAATTTCCAAATGCTAGTTTACAATCTTTAAGCGTTTTTTCCGCACATTTTATCATTCCTGGAAGAGGGTCTGTTCTTTGTTTTCGATAGGGTCCTTTGTGTATTTTTTCTGTCATAATTTTATCGTCATCTTTTTTGTCCATTGTAACTGTAGAATTGTCTTTCTCTGATTTTGAGTAATAAACTGGTTTAGTTTTGAGTTTTTTAAAGTATTTTTTGTGTTTAAGTGTGCTGTTTGTTATGTGTTGTGTTTGTTTTTTCAAGGATATTAGCTGTTTGTGTTCTCATTTCTTGGACTTGTGATGTGTGTTAGGGGGTAGTTTTAATTGCTGATTCTATGTCGATGATTATTTAAATTTTGTCAAGGTATGAATCTATTGCGTAAATCAGTACTTTGTTTATAACTAGACCTGGTAAATTTTAGCCTACATTTAATTTCTCACATTTTGAAGTTTGAGATTCCTTAAGATTTTTGAATTTCTTGTCAAGTAATTTTCTTTTTCTCTCAGATTCGCAACGTTTGGCTACAGTTACATACAATAAGCTAACCAATATCCAGAAACATTGAAAATCTTTCTGGATATTGGTTAGCTTATTTTAAATGTAATGAATAACAGTCTTAAGTTTTGAAGTTGAGCTTACTGTATAATTACATGAGAATATTAAGCAATAAATCCATCTTCATATTTTCAATTAATATGTTGAAAACACTGTGTTAGGAACGACATATTTTTGTGTAGACCTGCGCAGCTCTTCTCCAACTCGATGAACTTATTCGGCTCCGATTTCGACTTGGATGACCTTTCCACTTCACTTTTATAAAAAAAAAATCTTGAAGAGCGTATTTGTAAAACGATTGTAATTGGAAGACTAGGAACATTCAAACTTAAAATTCACTTGATCACTTTAAAAAAAAAATAAAAAACTGAAATTTTTTTTTAAACTATAACTAGTAACGCGAGAAAATGGCCAGGATGGATTGCAAATTTTGCTATTTCATGGAAATTTATTAGTATGTAATCAACTTACTGTCATGCATATCAAACAGCTTATTAAAACCAAAACCGAAAGTAAACATAAAATTTCAATTTAGTATAATTCTAATGTTTTGAAATAAAATGGCAATTCGATCATATAAAAAAATCATTCAGATGTTTAAAAGTAATTTACTCTTAATTTTTATTGCATTGTATTGTATGTGTTTACTATAGCGAATAAAGCTCAAAATGAAGTATTTAAAGAAGTAATATAAATAATTTTGAAAAGATTGTTATATTTGTTAATTGATATCAGCAGCCATCGTCTGGACACCTCAGAGACGAAAAAATTCAAATGTTATTCATACGCTTTGAACTCCGCCAGCTCCCATGGAATGACCCGTTAGTTTTGCCCGAGTACACCACACGGTGCATGCTGATAGGACGGGAAACCTTATCAGCTAGGCGCACTCACATTCAGCAACTTGTTGTATTCGATTTACTGCCGGGATAAATCGATTGTCAGCAACTTCTTCTAGACATTCCCGTGTATGATCCTCCTGT
This sequence comes from Aedes koreicus, assembly GCA_024533555.2. Taxonomy (NCBI): domain Eukaryota; kingdom Metazoa; phylum Arthropoda; class Insecta; order Diptera; family Culicidae; genus Aedes; species Aedes koreicus. The sequence goes on from JAHHFK020001329.1 coordinate 452,347, forward strand.
AGGGTTCTACTGTTCTGCCTTAATTCACATACCTTACAGGGTGCGGCAGAAAATAACGCAAAAAATTGTTCTATTTCTTTTAAATCCCATTTTCAACTAATTCAAGCAATAATATCAACATTTTCGAGTGCAGTCATCTTTATAAAGTCCTTTAAACAAATTTATTCAGTGTGTCCTCCATTTTTATTAATAACATCCTCGAGCCGACGCCGGAAGCCAGAGCATGCCTTTTGGACGTAGTCCTCTGACATTGACTGCCATGTGCGTGTTATGGTTGACTTCAGGGTTTTAACACTAGGGTGTGATGTTTTTCAGGCTCGTGCTTCAACATAGGCCCAAATCGAATAATCCAACGGATTAAGATCTGGACTGCTAGGGGGCCACAAATCCTTCGGCCAAAACTTCATGTTATCGTTCAACCATTGTTGGGTCCGATTGGACGTGTGACACGGCGCTTCATCTTGCTGTAGGTCAACGTTTTGGTCCTCGGAGAAGTTGGCCTTCACCTAGGGAAGCACTTGGTCCTTGAAAATACCGATATACACTTCGGTATTGATTTTAACTCCAGCATCAATGAAAACAGGCGGCATTTTCAAACCATTTGACGCCACCAAGCCAAACATCATGACACCAGCCGCATGTTCTGTTTGAAATTTGAATTTCACTTTTTCCGGAACGTTCTCTATTTTCTGCGGTGAAATGAACCGGTCCGTGCGGCTGTTGGCCACAGCATCGATGCTGAAAAGATTTTCGTCGGAGAACAGGATTATCATTTTTTCCTTCTTCAACAAGGAAAGCAATCTCTTGGAACGAGTCACTTGTAGTTCCTTGACCCGGTCCGTAATCAAGTGGCGTTTCACTCTGGCTCTGGAAGATACATGCAGGTCTTCTGTGATGATTCTCCGCAAGTTTTCTTATGGAACGCACCACCGGATTGCGAGCAATTTTTGCACGGACTGATTTGATCACGTTCGGCGTGCGTGCAAAGCGTGGACGTCCGCTTCCCGGCTTCCGCTGCTTAGGACCATCCTGCAAGGACTTTTTTATGCGGTAAACTGTTACCAAATGGCACCCTACCACCTTGGCAATTTCTTTTGGTTTCTTCTGGGCGAGCAAAAAACTGGTGATCACTTCTTTCGCGAACATTTTGACGAATTTGGAATAAAACAAATAGAATGTTTGGATGCAGCACTTGAAAGTAAACATAAACAAATACACTTTCGACAGAAATAAGTCACTAGCTACACGAATTAACCCAATACTCAAGTTTGAACATTTTCACATTATTTTCTGCAGCACCCTGTAGACAGTATACAAACATTGATTCAGAAGGAAAGGAGGATTGACAGTAGAAAGGGGGGGGGGGGGGTGTGGGGGGGGGGGGGGAGGGAAAACAAGAAGGAGGGAGAAAAAGGGGTTTTGGGGGGCGGCGGGAGGAAAAAAAAAAATTAAAATTTTTTTTTTAAATTTTGGTTTTTATTGAGGTTTTCCCGGGGGGGGGCCCCACCCCCGGACTACTATATATAGGTAGTTATGGTTTTAACAACCCACTTGATGCCTGCCTGCGAGCATTAAATGGCGTAAGTGCATTTAAAAAAAAGTCAAATCTTTTATAAATGTAAGCGTCGTGCTCATATCTGACGTTTTGTGTGTTTACATTTGCTTGCAAAATGCTCCTATACCTCTATTTACTATGCACTACAAAATTGATTTTACTTCCTCATCGAGATTTTCATGTTGGGTTGCAAAAAAATAATAATAAGAGAATTTTCATGCTGACGATTGAATTTTTTTTTTACAAAACTTGATTGAAGATGCTCAACAATTGGAGATAGATATTTTGTCACTTATACATGTGTTTCTGAATATATGGTTTAAAAAGACACAGCGAGGAACATGCATTCATACATAACGAAAATAGCTGTTTCGTAATTTATTGTGTCTTTTACTTTAGGTTGCTAAGTTATGCTTGTCAATCATATTCTGCATGTTTATTCCCAAACTAATAATCAGTGGAATTGGGTTTATCACTCGATCGGTTGACGTAGACTACGTTAAACAGTTTGGTTCATTATGTTCAATATGTTAGATTAGGCAGCCCTCAATCGAGTCTCTCAGCTGAACATTGTAACACAGGTGCTATTCTAATAAGACGTTGGATCATCATACGACAGTAAGTATGTTATAAATTACTATTATAGACTCTTTGGAAGTCATTTGTTGGCCCTGAAAAAGGCCGTTTGGTTTGGATATATATGTAATGAAAGGTTAATGGTTGTATTGGCTGTGATGGTTGCGTTCATATGATCGACCAGCTGAAAAGCATTGTCCTTATCGCGTTATAGATTTTTGAGGGTCTGTTTGGGAATTTTAAGTCAATAATTAATTGAATTATTGTTGTAAATGTGACGTTGAGCATGCCGACTAAAACATTGTTTAGAAATATGAAAAATTATCTGAACCCACTATAAGCAATCAGATGGCTTACACCGGCCAGCCATTTATTTATCTTAAATTCTATCGAGAAATAATTGAGACGTTCTAAGGGTTTAACGTTTTCGTGACGGTTGCTATTTTGTAAATGTTCATTTGACACCCTACGCTTGCCGTAAGACGACATCTACGTCAAAAACAGCAAGAGGCAGTTGTGCGGGGTTGTTGTTGTTGTATTAACGTGACTTGTGCGAAATGTTGATGTAGAACTACTTGTAGACTGTTTTCTTAGTATTCTAATTAAATATCAAAATATCCATGATTTCTTTATAAGAGAGCGTAATGAGGGAGTTCTTTAAATTCAGGACAAATCATTCTCCCACTGAAGTCAAAATATGCAATATTTTTTCCTTCTTTGGATGTTATAGTATTACAGCTTGAGTAATTATTATTTTATTTCTTAGTTACATTATAATTAGTTAATAGTATAGCAATATTATATTAATTAAATAATGCGATCTTATTGGGTTGAACCAATTTAAAGACAGAACATAAAAAAAGTGTTTTTTATTTTAAAAAATCAGGTTTTGAGAATAGTTAGGATCTGATTGATCCACCAACTTTAACTTTCAGCTTAGAACCGATTGATGCTCGATACTAATTCTATGTAGCAACACTTGAGAAAAAAAAAACTCTTCAAATAATCAATTTTCACAATTATTAAACAGAACTCTGTTTTAAGCAAATTTTCAATAGTTTACAACTTAATACTAAAAACTTTGGATAATGCAAAAAATTCGAAAATGTAAAGGGAGATGACTGATTCATTAACGTTCAAATGTTGACCGCTTCCGTGACGCTCTCCATTTTGCGTCGTGTAAAGTGTAAGGAAAACAAAAACGTAATCAAATGTCAAACGTATAAGTGAGGCGGCAATGGTTGAGTTTGCTGACTGCTTAGTAATTTCAGCCAAGCGAATGAAAAAGAAAACTTTACCGGGAGAGGATAGTCGACCACGGAGAGTAATTCAAAATGCTATATCACACTGTGCCCATTAGCAATTTGCTGGAAGTATTTTTGTTCATTGTTCAGACAGATTTCAGACTGTCGTAATTTACAAAAGAAAATCTTCAACTCCCCCCAAAACTCTGCGAATGGTTGGCAGAATTGCTTCGCGTAAGACTTTAATTGTTTAATTGGACGCTTTTATCAAGAGACAGCAATCACGCTCAAAAGCACGTTTTCAACGAAAGATTAATGACAGTTTAGCTTTAGCTCTAGTTTCTTACTGTTGGTGTATTCGTCCGTTCCTCATCAGAAAGAAGGGTGGGGCATTAAGAAAAATGGTTAAATCGTAATATGATGTTGCCGAAAGGCAAGTGGCAACCAAAACCCTCGCCGGTTGGATTTCTGCGGTTTGGTTTAATAGGATGTAATTTATGGAATTTAAGATCAGCTTGCGTGTTTGCGGACATAATAAAATGGCACCGGATTTTTGTTATATTCGAAGACAAAAACAGATTTTTCATGATCAACGAGTGCTTCAAGGCATGTTTTGTCACACCAATGATAATCGATACCGACTCCCACAAATGTAGGCAACTTATGGGTAAGACAAGCTTGCTTGTAGACTAGAAAATTCACACAGAATGTGTTTTGAACGTTTCAAAAATATAATCAAAAACTCCACATTTTTTACTATCTATGAGTTGCAAAGAGGGGAAGAAACACGAGTGGTACAATTTCCAGAAAGGCAGTTTAACTTTTTGGCTTCATCAAAAACAATGATTTCGTTATAGCTAACTTAGAAACGATAGTGGAAACGTATATAAGACTAAAACTAGTAAGACAGGACACACCATTACATTCGAAAACGAGAAAATAGAAAGGAAGTTTGTGCGGAGAAGACAACGTAATTTCTCACCCAGAGTTTAGATCGACGGTTATGAAATCGAGATGGTAGACGTGTTCGTGTATCTGGGGTCATTAGTGACTGTTTACAACGACATATTATGAGTTGAATCCATGGCTATTTTGGACTCCAAAGGACGCTCGAACAGCGTTCATTGCACTACAAAGTGGAGCATCTACAAAACATTGATTCGACCGGTAGTCTACTATGTCCTAAGAAATGGACTATGCTCGCAGAGAACTAACGCACCCTTGGTGCCTTTGTACGAAGGGTGCTGCGTATGTTCTTCGGCGGAGTTTAGATCGAAAACGAAAGATGGAGAATAATACAACGAAAAAGTTTGCTAGAAGAATCTCACAAAAAGTCGATGAAAAAGTCGGTCAACTTTGAAGGGGACACGTTATAAAGATGTCTAGCGACAGCCCGGTGAAAATAGTTCTCGAGAACTAACCAACTGGTGCTAGGAGAGGAGGCACGGGCAAGTTGAATCGACCAAGTGGAAAGTGATCTACGAAACCTCCTTTAGGAGCGAAGCTATTCTGATACCGGACCACGGTGAGTTACTCAGCTCCACTCTGAGCTGAAGACAACTCCAGCATAAATCCATCAAAAGTAGTAATTGTACCTTTCACTAGGAAAAGGAAGTTAAATTTAAAAGGGTTTTGGGGAGGGGGAAATAAAGTTCTTAGTGAACAGGTTAAATACTTAGGAGTGATACTGGATGCCAAACTGAACTGGAATGCTCATCTTGAGTGTGTGATCGGTAAGGCAACCAGTGCTTTCTGGATATGCTCAAAAACATTTGGCAGAAAATGGGGTCTAAGACCAAAAATGATAATGTGGATTTATACATCCATAATACGTCCAAAAGTAACGTATGCTTCTCTTGTGTGGTGGCCAAAAACAAAATAGGCTACTGCACAGAAAAAGCTTACAAAACTTCAACGGCTAGTATCCATTGCTATAAAGGAGCGATGCGCAGCACTCCATCAAATGCGTTGAATGCAATTCTAAATCTGCTGCCTTTGCACGAATACGTGCAACTAGAAGCGGAAAAGAGTATGCTTAGACTTAAACGGCTGAAAACTTTCCTGTCTGGTGACTTAGTCGGTCACCTGAGCATTTCACAAAGCTTTCAAAATGGGCCAGTGATGTATATGAATGGAGACTGGATGAAACCTGTGGAAAACCATGACATCCCTTACAACATATGTGAAACGTCACGTATAGATTGGGAAGTCGGAGGTCCCACTGTTCGCCATGGCTCCATAAAATTCTTCACAGATGGCTCAAAAATTGGAACAAAAACGGGAGCAGGAATCTTCGGCCCTGGGGTAGAAATCTCAGTGGCGATGGGAAACTATCCAACGGTTTTCCAAGCGGAGATCTTTGCTATAATAAAATGTGTAAACGTTTGTCTGAAGAGGAAATATAGACATGCAAATATTTGTATTTTTACAGACAGCCAAGCGGCACTCAAAGCGTTAAGTAATTATAAATGCACATCCAAACTTGTCTGGGAATGCATTCTTTCATTGCGAAAGGTGTGCCAAGAGAACTCGGTAAATTTATTCTGGGTTCCGGGACACTGTGGCATTGAAGGCAATGAAAGGGCAGACGAGCTTGCTAAACAAGGTTCAAATGCACAGTTTATTGGCCCAGAACCATTCTGCGGTATATCATACTGTGCCATAAAAATGGAATTAAAATCTTGGGAAGTGCAAAGGGTGATGACCAATTGGTTGGTCACCACAAAGTGTGTTCAAGCGAAAAGGTTTATAATTCCAAATGTTACAATCAGTAAAAAGCTTCTGGAGCTCAATAAGAGAGTTCTTTGTACCTATACTGGCCTAGTAACCGGACATTGCCCGAGTAGATATCATTTGAAAAACATTGGCCAGGTTCAGAATAATATCTGTCGTTTCTGTAACATGGAACGTGAAACCTCGGAACATCTGCTTTGCAGTTGTGATGCTTTGTACAAGAGCAGACTTAAATTTCTGTACAGTGGCTATATGCAACCTAAAGAAATTTGGACTGCAAATCCTGGAAAGGTGGTGGGTTTTATAAACTCAATTTTGCCAGACTGGGAGACGCGTCTTGGGCTGGTCACTTGACAAATGGTGATCTAGCTTTAAGATGCGAATTAGAATAGTAAACAGGGGTATACCACAAAAGTTCAACTCAGTGGACGCAGTGATTCTACGCCCCAACAAAAAAAAAAAAAAAAACTCCAGCAATCCCCAACAGTGAAGAGTTCGCGACGGTAGAATTTCTCTCATTACTGACCGGATTACCGGATCTCCGCTGCAAACGAGTTGAGCAGTCCCAGGTGACAGATGTGCACGACATCAACGGAGAGTTCCCCAGAGGTGGAACATCTCCTGAGGCCACCTATCTATGGCTCCATTTAACCGGTCACTTAATTTTCTTTTTCATCGTGACACATTCTGTGATTGACGTTGTCTGGGCTTATTCCTGACCCGCTGGTGATAATGATCGTACCTTGCATCGAAGCGAACCGCGAGCAGGCAAATATCACGTGGTCCGGTATTTCTTCTATGTCTGCAAAATACGGAAAGATAGGGGCACCGCGTGTCCAAATCTGTGATGGTACCTCCTGTAGCAGCCAAGACCTGGCAGGAACTGGATGATGTGAATGTTAACCTTGGCATGTTTTTGTTCACGCAGGATGACAGAGCCGATATCAGCCTGCGTGTCCACCTGTCGTTTTCTGCAATATTCCACGACTGCTGTTACTTATTTGCCGATCTTCCGAACTCCCCTGATTTCCTCACGCTTGCAGCACTCGTTGTCCGCCGTTAGGGAAATGCCAATTGGGATCTTTCCGGTGCTCCCAGAACTGCTTCCGAAGAGTTGGTCCTGTTAGCGTTTACGACTCACATGGCCATGAGACGATACGACCTGTGCTACTTCACTTGGTTCTGCTAGATTCCCAGCGCTGGTCACCATACCTTTAGAAAAGATCACTAGCCAGAAGACGCCTCTTGCTGCTACTTGGTCCACTGTTATTCGGCATGATTTTATCTACCGCGTTGGTGGCCTTCGCCGCCTTCTTACAGGCAGAGTTAATGTGGTTGTTGCAACTCAGCCAGTCGTCGATCATCACTGCCAAGTACTCCAGCCCACCGGGTCGAAGCTGTGGCATTAGGCTGCGTCGATTTTCAAAACAAAAAACAATAGTAATAATCGATTTTCCAAATTTGCATGGTAAATTATCGTTGTAAATGTCCCAAAAACCATCCATGAAAAGTTTCAGATTTTTTTTTAAATCGTTTAGCTTTCGTATGGGATTTTAACATTTTTAATATGGGGAAAGAAGTATTTTCAGTTTTTTTTTTCAAAAACGCTACTTTTAAAGTTAAGCTAAAAAATTAGAGGCACTCTTTCACGAAGCATTTGAAACAAACCCTGCTTATATTGAGTTTATAATAGGAAAGTTATTCAAATTTGAAGTGCTGCTCGATTTTGTTGAATAATTTCACACTTTTAAAAGTGGCTCCACTGTCTGAAAGTGGGTAGTGGCACCCGGCTACAGCAATTTCACCAATCGGGATGATAGCGCACGTAGCTGATGTTATTTGAACGTGAAATAAACTTATGAAGTGTAACATAGATGCCAGGTGCCATGAGGAAATTTATTGGGAAAGGTTAGGGCTACCTCGGTCTTATAATTTCGGGATTGCCTCGGTAGGTGCCGCTAGCTGGCGTGCAAAATGTTTGTATTAATTGGTTCCAACATGGAATATCTCGAGACCCTGGCCAGTTACTGTCTGCAGCAAAGTTATTCAGTAGGTAAAGGCCTTTCGGTTGAAAATTGCTTGAGGACTTCATTTTCGAATCCAAAATGGTAGCTTCTGTTTCATTAAAGAGAAAAATCTGGGATCCATATCTGCAATATGGATATTTAGGAATTTGGAAAGTCGAATGTTTGATGAAAATGAATGTCCGATGCAATTTTGGAATCCAAGATAGTGCCGGAAAAGTGGAAAATACTGTAAAAACAAACACTACAATATGGTTTGTTTGGATCGTGAACCGTGTATAAAGACTGGACCTAGATGTCGGACAAGATTTTGGAATCCTGTTTCGTAAAAAGTTTTACTAGTTATCGCTGTACGTACGTTTTTCAAGACGCGCAAAATCTTGAAGCACATAACGTAGGTATGTTGAGATTTTGAGCATATAGAAAAATTCTGTCAACAGAAAAGATGTTCGGAAGTACAAGTGCTATCAATTGATGGCTGCATATTTTGGCTATTTTTTGTTAGGGCTGCAATAAAAGATATTTCCAACCATAACATACTATGCAAACTTGTAAATTCGATTTTTTTTTGTCAATCTGCGCAGCCAACTGTGGCATGTCCACCAAGAGTGGTTTCTGCTCATTTCATCACTTTATATTTATCAATAGTATTTCCGTTTTGTGGTGGGCTATCTGCAATATTGCTCCATGCACCCAGTCTTCAATCGTGTTGATTGCTTCGGTCGCCAATATTTCTACATTTTCCAGGAACTTACTTGCATTTTTTAAAATGACGTCATCCGAAAAACCAACGATCTCGACTCCCATCGGCTTCAGCGTCAACACGCCATGAAACATCCTGTTTTAGAGCGTTGGTCCAAGGAGGAAAACTTATGGAATTTCCGCTGTGATCCTAATCGACCTCTACCCCATTGCTGTATCGCACACTAACACCCGGTTCTGGAAGTAGCTCCTCAGAGCAAAGGATTGAGTTCTCTGTAAGAAGTGCCTTAAAAAAACAGTCCATATTGAATTCCTTTGTCTTCCATTTCCGCTCGCTTGTTTTCGCCCTCCGTGTTGACCCAGGGTTCCATTTGCCAATGTTGTATCGGTTCGTCTGATGGTTACTATGGATGTACACATCGCACACTCTCCAGTTCATGTTCCCCACCAGCGACGGATTGCAGAAGGTGACGTTGATAATGGATTTATGACTGTTTCTGCGAAAAGTGTTGACGGTATCTTCGCTGGCCATCCTTACTTCCAGCTTTGCTAGAGTTTCCAGTTGGCTATATTCTGTTGTATTGGTACATTAGCATCCCTACTTCTCTGTCTAAGCATTTTAGTCTTCTCTAATGATGATATGTGTTCGTCTGGTAAGATCTTCAGTAAATTTTTCCAGGCACCCGGTGAAGCCGCTACATCAAAGTGGTGCGTAGTTACTGATTTTGGCAATAACAAAAACTTCATGCGTGATGCTAACCACTTTTTCGATCAAATATCTTTCCATAACTTGTATTACCATTATCGAAAGGAACTCGAAGCGGTTTTGCAATGATTGCAATGTCACAGTTTGTTTCCGTTGTCGAGTGTCACAATAGTTACTGTGAATTTTCGCAATGATTGAGATTTGTTAGGATGATCTTCATTACTGTAGGCCTCCCGTCATTGGTCGTTGCCATCCTTCTCTTCCTCCATACACCTCGATTGCTTCGCACAGTCTCTAGAACGTCCGTTATATGACCATTCCCACCGCATTTCCTGCAAATATTAGATCTGTCAGCTGAACGAAGCTCATGCACTTGAAGCATCTCTCCGCTTGCTCGGTAACCCAAGGGGCAGCTTTGAGCGAGCAAACCAACCAACCAACATTAGCCTTACCTGTCTTGAGCAGTTTGTATGCTGCCACCAGTGCTGTAAATAGTGATTTTGACAAAGTAGTATTAACTTCCCGATAAGCCTAGTTTCAGAAGCTATTTTTTTAATTTGGTGGTAAATAAAATCATGACTCATGTTGAATTATTCAGTTTTCTTTGCCAAAACTGTAATATTACAGTAATATTACTGTACCATTCAAATGATATTCAAGGGTGAATATCATTTGAATATTCGTTTTTTCCGCTCTTACACCTCAGATATTAAAGGTAGACAATTATCTTGTGATACACAATTATTAAATAAATCAATCAGGATAGTTCTGGAACGAACTATCGCCAAATGAACAACATTGAGTCAAAATAAATATTTAAAAAAAAAGCTGGCTGTAATTGATGGACCTTATCATAGTCACCTGAGTGCCTCCGTATGCCTTCCGCAACCGGATTTTAATCGATTCGTCCCCGCAATGCTCCACCTATAACCGTGCCCCACAATAATAAAACCGTTGTCCACAATGATAAAATAAAAAAAATAAAAATAAAAAAATAAATAATACAAAAAAAAAATACAAAAGTATTCGAGGACAAGCTGACTTTGGTAATGGTATCAAAAGAAGTCGGCCCCACTATTGCCCAAAACCTTATGAGTGGTGTCAATGGCAAAGTGCGGTCATTCTGCCATGGAGGTAAAATCCAATAAACATTGGAATAGAAACCTAAACATAATGTTTTAGTATATTCCCTGAAAGTTTGAAGAAAATTCGACTGAAAATGAGTTTTTGGCGACCATATTTGTGTGTCTTAGGGCTTCAAATGGTGAGTTGACAACTTCGAAGGAGGGTCCGACTGACCTCTGGTCCTCACAAGTTACTACCTCACACGTCCACGAGTCATATGATCACAAAAGACTATCAGCTGAAACATGGAGACGCTGGTTGGCGTAGCCTGGGCAATGTTTTTAATCTGACAATAGCGAAGTGAGGGGGTGCGACTGTAGATCGTGTACCTATAAATCAAATTGTATGCCTACCCATAATCATATAATATTATTTTCCATTCTTATTTAATTTATTATTTCAGTACGCTTTGGAATCATCTTTGCTTTCCTAAGCCATCTATTCAAGAGCCTGGAGAAACATGGCAAGCATCGAAGGCTCAATTTGTTTTTCAGCATTTCAGCATAAAATTTACTTTGAAAATGTACTTCTGAACTTCACCTACTATATTCATAAAAAAAACTGGCATGCTTATTAGCAGCATAGGATTATATTTTAGACTATATTGTTTAATGGTATTCTGCTTAGATAAGCTATTTAATTCAGTAATCATCAAACAGGACTCTTCGATGCTATTTTTGAAATGTAACTAGAACAGTTAACAACATGTCTTATAAAATATATCGTTTATTAAAGTGATACCTTTGATATTTGGAATGATATATTCTGTTTTCCGCTTTTCCAGGACTTGTAGTATATTAATACATATCTTATTTTAATTTTTATTTTTCAGTAACAATCTAGCGTATGTCTGATATATTTTGTACACACACATATTATGTTCTCATATTGACTTACTGTAGCCGCTTTTTACAAGGTCAAGTTTTTTAATATACATTTCAAAATTCCATGTACATCATTCAAGTTTGAAATTTGTATAAATAGCTTTTTTGTCTTTTATGATATCCTTACTTTTTATGGGAGAAAAGTTAAACCTTGTGAAAAACGGGCACAGTACATGTATTTCAGTTTTTGATCAATTTCATATTGGATCAGCCAATAAGAGCATATGAGTACGATACTAATATACCATACAACTAACGAGCAGTTTTAGAGACGAACCAGAAACTGGCTGAAAGTCTCTCTAATAAAGATATCTAATATAATCTAACGAACAGCGAAAGATGCGTTTAAAAACTTTATTTTTTGTACATATGATAGAAAATGTATGCTCTCAAGTTATTTAAATTTTAAACAACTATTTTATTAGGAACAGTAAAAATTTGCAATACCTCAGTACATTCTCTAGGCAGTACACATAAAAACATAAATAAATTTGTTAATTGAATCTAAGCCTCAATATGGCCATGCAATTCGCTACATTTAGTATCTTATTTTTTTTTTTATAAATCATAAAGTATGCTACAAATTTCCACTGTTCCTATAACAACTATATAACTGGGATTGAGGGGGTTCATTTTCTTCAAGTGCAGTCTTTACACTTCTTCAAAACTGGTTGTCCATCAGAAATTATCTTTTCAATGCATTTATCACATGCCAAGCAACAAGTTTTCAAACTTCAGTATCAGTTTAATCAAATTTTTATCATACATAATCTTTGATATACAATACAATACGCATTTCATAAGAATTAAATATCAAAATCAAAATCAAAATCACCTCAAGAAATCAACACCATTCTGTATTTTTGCTTACACATGCAGACCATGGGTTGTCACCTCAATAACCGGTATTCAGAACGAACCAATATGTTATTTTGTGGTCCAGAATAATACTTAAACGTGAACAGAAATCCAAAATCACATTCGTAGAGAACTAATTACTTCCCATGTGATGAAGCTGCTTGAATCGAAACCAATCGACATTATTCCATGCCAAGAGAAAAAGAACGGATCTTTAATTTATATTATCATAAATATTATCTTTCCGAAGGATTTATCCAGTTTCTACCTATTTATTGGAAATGGCTAAATGAATGCATTTCAGATATATATATATATATTTCAAACAATTTGCTAGAGTTACAAATTACTCCTAATGATCCACCCATTCTTTTTTCCAGCAGACGTTTTCAGAGCCTCGAATATATATCACTTTTCCATAGGGCGTCGTTGGATGATGTTGCCGTTAAAAAAGAGGCTATAAAACGGCACCAACTGTTGAAGCTATTTAGTTGATTCTTTTATTTTTTTCAAGTCTCCCAAATTATTTCTTCACTTCAACACCGAACTTGAATATTCACCGTTGTTGATACAACTGATGATGCGTTGTCGGTCAGCCAGAAGGCAAAAGGGACCAACATTAATTTTGATTATTGCTTGAACCCAACAAGCTCAAATTTAAACGCGTCTATCGTTGGTGGCTATTGTAAACAACGAGATAAAACATCATGAAAAACTAGAATGCGGGAAGCTATGACCGCTTTAGGATATGCAGAATGTGCTGCGAACGGTTTTTACATGTTCGTGTTCCACCTATCTTACTTTAGTTTTGTAATCTTTGTTGTATATTCCTAATGAAAACTTTGACTCAGTAAAGTTGATTCGATTGAGGTTGTGAAAATAAATATAGCATTCTTTTATTTTGGTTGAACGAGATCTCCTATGAAAAGCTTTTCGGTGGATTGAGTTTTTCCTTTTAATTCCGTTTTAGTTGCTTATTTTTTGACAGATACGCGTAAACCTTCTACTACTTGCAGATTTTCTCAATGTCTATTCAGACACCATAGTTATAAGGGTCTATGTCTAAAGGAACAAGCGAAACTCTGACTTTAGTGTGCACGTGATGAGAATGTTTTTTCATTGTTTCTTATAATTGTTTGAAAAACTTTAAGTTTAGCTCCTTAAATACGACAGATTTTGGCCATATATCTTTTTCTGCTTCATTTTTTTCATATTCATCTGACTATTGAGTAGGACGGTATTTTGTTAATTGTACAAAATAATAAACTAGAGGTCAATACGTTCAAGTATTTTGATGCGCGATCGTTACTTTTTTTTTTTATTTTCGGAGAATACTTACAAAAAATTCCTATTGATTTAAAGGTGGCCATTAAGAAAGAATGGAGAATATCTGAATTTGTCATTTCAGAATAAATTATTTAAGGTCAAACCAAAGTACTTGAAGTATTACTTTGAATGATTTAAAAATGCTTTGAAGCGCTCCGAGAATATTTACACAAATGATTCAAATGAGGCAGAGGAGTTTCTAATATAATGAAACAATTTTGAACAATATGGACAAGTTTGACAAAACCATTATTCGAAAATTTTTTAGAGGAAAAAGGTTTGAGTATTTCTTATAATGATTTTTTTTTTTATGAATGGACAATATTTACAGAAGCGATCATTTAGATGTGAATGGGCATTTTCTTAAATAATGATTTCTTGAAATAATAATTTCATGCAATCATACCTTGAGTGAACCGCGCATCTGCTGTTGGCACCCCGGTCACGTCTCTTCTTGCATCACCACTCTCGCACCGGTGTAATGTTGCGCCGACTACACCGATGCATCGTCGATTGCCTCGTCACTCGCTTGTCTGAGGTTAGTACAGCAAACGAAATGTTGCGCGACATGCTTCTTCTCCTTTCTAAGTGTTTCAAGCTTATTGTATTCACAATAAGCTTATTGCTTACTCTCAACGTGTTTTAAATTGTTTTAAATGCACCACCACAGTTATTAATTGAGAGCTTTCGATGCCATGTACTATTTTTTTGCACCAGTATGGTTGTGTGGCAAGTATAATCATACCCTATGCCCAGGAAGTCGAGAAACTTTCCTTAACGAAAATCTCCTAGACCAGACCGGGAATCTAACCCAGCCACCTCCAGCATGGTGTTGATTTATAGCTGCGTCTTTGCCGACTGAGCAAATGGGGGCCCCGCAACATGCATTGATCGTCGAATGGATCGAAGCTTATTCTCCGCGCTATACCGCGATACTCATGAGGATCATTCTCGCTGTGCATCCGTGTGCGACAGACGTGTATTATTGCTATTCGGTTGTCCGTTTAAACTCGAGTAGTGCTTGGAGCACAGTGCTTCTCCGCGATACTGTTCGTTCCACGGTGTAATTTTTCTTCGGCGTTTGGCTATCTACTTGAAGAGGCAAAGTACAAATCGGACATGCTAAAGATTGCAAAAACAAAAACCCCCACTACCTATTTGTGTGGCAATAACGCACAGCAAAAAAAATGAGGTGGGTTATATCATGGATATAACCGCGAGGTTCACGTAGGACCGCGTTGGTGTATAGTAATAATGGTATCATCTAATCTAGACATATCATAACACATTTAGTTGGATTATAATAAAATGTTTTTAATATTTTGCTTTGACACCTTTTGAAATTTCTTTTGAAATTTTCTACAACCCGAGCCATTGCCTTTTCAGTTCAGTTTAATAAAAAAATCATTTCGGGTTTAATGAAACATCTCTGTCGAATTTACTACTGTCTAACAATCCAATATGTACTATTTTTGATAATATACAAAGGTTGTTTAGGATAAATCACGCGCATTCCACTTAAACACAAACTTCTTTATTGTGAAATTTAATTGGTCTTTTAATTCAATCCAGATAGTAGTTTTGTCGCTGTGAATGGCCGACGGCAAGATACTTGAGATGATTCTATTAATCAACTTGTCACAAACATCGTTTTCCGCTTGGAGGTTCGGCTTCGGAGCGGAAGCCGCCCGCGCGGATTATTGATTTTTAAGACCCATTGCCACAGCAATAGGTCAAGCGGGGAAACTCTAAAACATTGCAGCCCTTCCTTTTCGTTTGCCGATGAGCAAGCGCGAGTGATATCGTTCGAGCCAGACGCACAGAAACTCGAGAAAACGAGAAACCGAAAAACACAACCGTTCCTGCTGCTCAATCGAACTTGAATATCCGAATGCAATCCTTCTGGTTCAAATCGTGTGCTTTATACTGGTGTTGATAGCATTTCCTCTAAAGAAGAGAGGCACAAACATGTCGAACGAAGCGAATTTCACAAGAGGGGCGGGCTTCAGTTATAAAACCAGACACCGGCAACAAAGCAAAATAAATTTGCAGCTGATGGGTGTGGCTATGGATACAGCCATACATGAAATGAAACTTAGTGAAATAAGAAGAAGACAATTTGTTACCTTTTTTTGAGGACCGGGCGAGGGAAAACCACATTTTCAACCTGTTCGTATGCAGATTAGTATGGGAGCATAAGTAGGTCATGTTTAAGTAAATAATTGAACTACTTATACTGATAGCACTTAATTGAAATTTGAATCAAAAACATTTGTTAGTACGAACGTGCTCCACCGCCCAGCGTAAGCATGACGCAGCAATCAGCTGTTTCAATCCATCCACCTTTGCTCACCGAACAACTATCATCAGCCGGAATTGATCATCCACCACTTTTGGACCCAATGCGGCCGCCTATAGTCAGACTGACGGAACAATCAGCATCTGGCGACCAACGCTTTCTGAAGGCGCGACTACGGGACCCTAAAATTTTGGACTTAGTGCGGACATACCTTTCGTTCCTACATGACCAACCACCTTCCGTATGCATTCGCGGAATCACAAAAATTAGTGCAACATTAATGCTAGCAGCCGAAGGACTACCAACAGACATAAAATTCTTGCGCGAAATTTTCCTAGACGTCCATGCAGAACTAGGAATCCCACGCAATGACGCCTTGGCAGACCTTCAGTCACATCGAGCGTTCCTGTCTAGTGAACGTACAGAACGACTGCAGCGTAGTAGGGAGGCCGCCCTGAAATTTTATAACCCTTCAAATTTTCGGAAACACTAACGCGCCCTTTGGAAGAAGTATACTTTAATAGTATTGTAAGTATAATTAATCCTCCAACACTGTCTTCGCCTTCTCAACAGAATGCGACTGAAATTTTGGTATATTTTGGAAATTCAACAAAAACTACTAGCTTCTTCTTTCAACGTTATTCTGGCAACCGAAACAAGCTGGGATGAAAGCGTAAAAAGCGAAGAAATTTTTGGAAATAAATTTAATGTATTCCGGCATGACCGTAATTTGCAACATAGCAATAAAAAATCTGGAGGTGGAGTTCTCATTGCCATCAATGCAGACTTTACTTCTCAAGAACTAAAAACTATCAAGCACAAAGAATTTGAGCATGTCTGGGTTAAAGCACTCATTGCTGATGAAACACACATTTTTGCATCTGTGTATTTCCCACCCGAACATGCCAATAAACAATCTTTCGAATTATTTTTTCAAAATGTCGAAATTATCACGTCAAATATGGAACCGGAAGTAAAACTGCATATTTATGGTGACTTTAATAAACGGAATGCGAACTTCATCCCTGACATCGAAAATGAATCAATTCTACTCCCAGTCGTAGGCGAAGACGAAACTCTACAATTCCTGTTCGACCAAATTTCACATTTTGGCTTGCACCAAATTAATCATATAAAGAATCAGCAAAATGCTTTTTTAGACCTCTTATTTACGAACTGCACTGAAGACTTTTGTGTGAGTACTTCATTGTCACCTTTATGGAAAAATGAAGTATTTCATACAGCAATTGAATATTCAATCTTCGTACATAATACTCACATCCCCAGCGACTGGGATTTCGAGGAAGTGCCGGAATATCAAAAAGCAAATTACGAAGAAGCAAAACGTAGACTATGTACAATAAATTGGCAGAACATAATAGGTATTGAAGGAAATGTCAACACTGAAGTAGGCAAATTTCATTCAATTATTCAGTACCTTATTTCAGAAACTGTACCAATGAAAAGAAGAAGGCGAACCCAAAACAATAAATAACCAGTCTGGTTCAATCCACATTTGAAACATTTAAAGAACAAAAAACAAAAAGCACACAAATTATATAAAAAGCAAAACTCTAGCACAAATTTGCAAAACTATTATGACATATGCAACCAACTTAACACGGCCATTAATTCTGCACATGAAGAATATAATCGTAAAGTCGAAACTGAAGTCAAATCATGTCCCAAGAATTTCTTCAATTATGTAAAAACGAAATTGAAAAATAGCAATTTCCCCCCAAGAATGCATTTTGACGGAAATGTAGGTGATAATCCTTCTGAAATCTGCAAGCTTTTTGCAGATTTCTTCCAAGAAGTATACACTACATTCTCCGAAGAAGACCGTGATCGCGACTTCTTTGCATTCATTCCTGAATTTTCCAACAATATATCTGTAAATCAATTACCTGCTCATGAAATTCTCAATGCACTAAAAAACTTGGATGCTTCTAAGGGACCAGGCCCAGACGGTATTGCACCCGTATTTTTAAAGAACCTTTCTGACGAACTTGCCCTTCCTTTAGAACTTCTCTTTAATATGTCTCTTAAGAGCGGAACATTTCCCACCATTTGGAAATCTTCTTATTTGGTTCCGATTTTCAAATCAGGCACGAAATCAGACATCCGCAACTATCGTGGAATTGCCATTATCTCTTGCATCCCAAAACTTTTTGAATCTCTCGTGAATGAAAATATTTTTCAGCAAGTAAAAAATCAAATTACAAGCAAACAGCACGGCTTTTTCAAAGGTCGCTCAACCACTTCTAATCTTCTTGAATTTGTAACTTTTATTTTGAATGCAATGGACAATGGCAAGCACGTAGAAGCACTTTACACTGACTTCAGTAAAGCCTTTGACCGAATCGACATACCATTATTACTCTTCAAATTGCAAACAATTGGAATGGAGCCTGGACTGTTAAATTGGCTGCAGTCATATTTAACGCATCGCGAACAAACTGTTCGCTTTCAAAATAAACTTTCAGAACCTATCTCTGTCACCTCGGGGGTCCCCCTAGGTTCACATTTAGGCCCACTTCTTTTTATTTTGTACATAAACGACATTTCCTACATACTTAAAACAATCCAAATACTGATATATGCAGATGACATGAAGCTCTTCATGGAAATAAACAATTCTAGTGACGCAGAAGAATTCCAGAACGAAATTAACTTATTCAACACATGGTGTAGCAAAAGCTTACTTCAACTTAACGTGAAAAAATGTAACTCAATAGTATTTAGCAGAAAAATCGAAACACCTCGTACGGAAATATTTTTAGGAAATCAAAAAGTAGAAAAATGCAAAATAGTAAGGGACTTAGGCATTACCCTAGACTCTAAACTCACTTTTGTAGAACATTACAACACTATTATAAGTAAAGCAAATAGCATGCTGGGCTTCATTAAGAGGTTCAGTCACAATTTTCAAGATCCATACACTATTAAAATATTATACATTACATATGTCAGGCCAATTCTGGAATACTGCAACCTAGTATGGAACCCGTACTGTTCCATACACGACGAACGCATAGAATCCGTCCAAAAGCAATTTCTTTTATATGCCCTAAGGAAATTGAATTGGACTGTATTTCCACTGCCATCTTATGAAGCACGCTGCATGCTTATCAATTTACAGACACTTAAAGAACGCCGCGAATCTGCAATGCTTTTCTACGTCAATGACATTATTTCACAACGCATAAAATCAGAAGAACTACTCTCGCAATTGAACTTTTATAGTCCCAGTCGGCATCTTAGAACACGGAAATTATTCTTAGAAAAGTCGTACAGAACTAATTATGCAAAAAATGGCCCCATTAATCGAATGATGCGCCAGTATAACTTACATTGCGAAATCATCGGCATCACTATGTCTAAAGAACAAGTAAAATGTCGTCTAAAAGACAACAGAAATAATGTATAGTATGTAAGTAGAACACTGTAACCATTGTATGTAGTCTACATTGCTTGACGAAATAAATAAATTAATAAATAAATAAATAAATAAATCAAGGCACTCTTCAACATAATTCTTGAATAAAGAGCGTTTTCAACCGCTGAAGAACGACGTCATGCAGTGCCTATATTTCGGACATGGTACCAGGAACTGCCTCATGAAACCGCGATGTGGCAACTGTGCTAGAGCGTACGTTAAGGAAGTTGGAAAACTCGTCTAAACAACAACGGATCCATCATCCAAAATGACCTGGAGGAGGGTTACTACACGATACTGTTGGAAAACGGTTGCAACCCGTGACATTATCCTCACCAACATGGCCAACAACATCGTTCAGCCGGTCGTTCAGGAGCTCAGCTTGGACCACTATCCGGTGGTGGCCGAAGTTGGCTCCTCAGTCAATCGGCACGCTATCACAAAGCCCAACTATCATCGAGTCAGTTGGGAACTGTTCCAGCGATGCGTCGACAACTCTGTCGATTACGATGCGCTCCCCGAGACGCCCGAAGACATCGACCGACAATTGCGTACCATCGACGAATAAATCTCTCGGCCCGAGAACAGCATGTTCTTTCAGTAAACCAGGTGAGATGTTCTCTGCACCTTGACAGGACTAACAAGTACAATTTCGGAATCCGTAACTCGATCCGAAGACCATTTCAACGCTCGGGTCTACCTCATCAATAAGATCAATTCAAACCACCTTATTAAAATTATTCAAGCCAGGATAATGGATCTCAGAAATAGGCATTTCGAAGCTGAAATTCGCTCTCTCCCAGATTATGCAAAACCCTTTTGATAGTTGTCCGAAATTTCTGAAAAATAAGCCAAAACCAATTCCACCGCTTAGTCCGCTCGACCAGAATTCGGTTCCATCTCTACTTATCACCACTGTTGGCAAGGCCAACGCACTAGCTAATCATTTTGTGAACTCATACAACATTGGCCAATCCAATGTGAGTCCAAATGAGCCTACTGTTACGGAGGCAATGTCTAGAGTAGCCGAAACTCCCACAATTATCGCTGACGATAGTAGTATATCGGTTGATGAGGTGATTGCTGCTATCAAGCGAACCAAGAACATGAAAGTCGCTGTTGTCGACGGAGTCATCAACCTCGAGTTGAAAAACTTGACTGTTGATTTCTTCCGACACCTTGCAGTGGTTTTCAAGAGGTGTTGGGAGCCTGGCTACTTTCCATCTTCTGTAAAATAGCCAAAGTAATCCATTCGCAAACCTGGCAAAGATCCGACCAGCGCTAAAAGCTATCGCCCCATCAGCTTTTTGTAACCCATCTTGAAGCTCGAGCTCGCAAACCATAATAACATCTTCCTTCAGGAACAATTTGAGTTCAGGAAAGCTCACACTTCCATCTTCTACAAGGGTTGCTCTGACTAGAAAACTTCAGTAGGGCCTCAATGTTCTGTCCAAATTGCTGGAAGTAGCTGGAAGATTCGTATCAATGCAGCTAAAACCCAGATGATTCTGTTCTCGCACTAAAAGTCACCTTGACTTATTCCACAAAATGACTTGACTCTTTCCGTACTGCTGGTCGTAACCAAGTAGTTTAAGTTTGTTTTATTCATTTAGATATTTGTTGTCAGTTAAATTATTGTGATAAATAAATATGTATGTATGTATGTAGGAAGCCATCATCCTAGCGTGGGCCTTGCCCTGCATGCGGTTCCACTTAACAGAAAGATCATGCTTTGTTACCGTTCTAAATTCAACATACTGCTGTATGAAGGGCCAAAAAGGGTTGGGCAGGCCCGTAAGCCCCACACTTACGCGAAACCTGCGGGAATAAAAGAATCTCCTTCCAGCAATATGATCCGATAAAACGAATAACAAAATACGCAATTCAGTTAAGCTTTCCACTAGATGGTTTGTATGAGAAAGGCGCGTCAAATTCATTACAACTGTTGGAGTGGAATGTAACAATCATAAATGAAAGACACATCCCCTCCTTGACTCCGGTTGGCTGTCCACTCCATTGTCCAATTGCAACTTCAATGATGCCCTGGTGCACCCTCCCATTCCAGTATTGAAATGTTTTAAATCAATTAATTATAATAAGGTTCGTGCAATATAATTATAATAAGGTTCATGGATATAATAAGGAAATAAGTATTTAAAGCGTGTAAGTAATTTTATACAGCAAAATGGGTAGCCTGGGCTGGATAATGTTTTAGAATTGTACGTTTAGAGAAAAACAAACAAAACTTTTCAGGTTATATGCTAGCCTTTCTATTGATAAATATTTACATGACAGTTATCGCACAACTGCAGCGCCGCCTACCAGGAGCATAACGACATACATTTGAAATGTCGGTTTAATTTTTTACACAAGTAGCAGACCGAATATGAACGTCTGTTCTCTGTGATATAAGACAAAGCAATCTATACCTATGAAGTGAAAATAATAATATTATGTTTATGCTAATATATCAATCACGAGAACAAAAGTAATGATAAAAAATAAATTAAATATACAATGTCATACAAATTGATATACATAATACAGTGAAGGGATATTATAAAATGAACTGATACCAATTCAATTTTCTTTTACATGTCTGCAAATTGTTGTCCTGCTGCAATTGTAGAATAACTTGCGTAACCAATATGAACCTGAAAATTTAGACAATATATCATAGCCATAAGACAAAACCATTGAATTTAAAATTATTTTACAAAACTTGGTAATATAATTCCATGGATGACCTGAAATAATATATCATATTTATAAAGAATAGTATATCTTAAATTTCGATATGCTGTTCCGTTTCCTTGCTTCGAAATAATCATTGTCCTTAGTGGATCTCGTAGGTACTACAATGATTTTAAGTAATAAAATTAATTTTAATTTAATAATATACTTTCATTTCATATCTCAACATAAAATAATGTAATGACGTAATAAAATATTAATATGAGTTAACGATAAAAGAATGAATATCTGTAACTAAGCTGGTCATACTCTCATCAATAGACTTCGTCTTTTGCAGCTACTGTAGTATTAACCGTTAATATCTAGTAAGATTAATATTTGTATCCAGAATAATTATAATAATAATAAGAGAACACTATATATTAATGTACACAACATATCTGACATCCATTAGTCCAAAGACACCTAATGTAAACGTTGATCCCAAACCGGGTTGAAATTATAAATTGAATGTAAATGTTCGCACCCCCTCACTTCGCTATTGTCAAAATGACAACATTGCCCAGGCTACGCCAACCAGCGTCTCCATGTTTCAGCTGGCAGTCTTTTGTGATCATATGACTCGTGGAGGCGTGAGGTAGGAACTTGTGAGGACCAGAGGTCGGTCGCACCCTCATTTGAAGTTGTCAACTCACCATTTGAAGCCCAGTTATTGTGATAAATAAATAAAGCAAAAAATTCCACCTAGAGATGTCAAAGTCCACACACACAGATCGATTGGGCCATGGAAGGAGTCTACTTTGGTTTCACCCTATATAGCAAGCTGTTCTTCCGATCGCATGTTCATTAAACTTTAAATAAATGTAGTAGTAGTAGATCTCTGTATCCACTGATCAATAGAAAGTCCACTTAAGCGACCAACAACAAAAGTGCAGTTCATATGCAAATCACTCTTCCCGTGATCGAGTACGATTTGCCAATAAGAGAAAGTTGCGCCAATTGCCACGATCGGAAACTACAGGTAGTTCAGATCTACATACTTCGGATGATTCTGAACTGGCCTCCAAGAACTAGAAATTATAAGATCCATTGCCTGACTGGTCTCCAGACCCTCGGCGAGAGAAAAGATAGAATCCTGGAGAGGTTCAGTAAATCCTGCCTGAGATCACCCAATCAGGTGGTAAACTAAGCTTAACTTAAGCTTAGTTTACCCCAGCCAGGTGGTAAACTAAGCTAAAGTTATTGTAGTTAAGTAGGTTTTCAAATTTTTCAAATTACATACACTCCCAAGAGGGAAAACCATATCACAACGAACACAACAAAAACAACAATTTAAACTAGAACATAAGAAGTAATGATGTATAGCCCCTCTGGCTAACCAATTAAATTGTACAATCGAATATAACAAGTGAAATAAAACGGTTTAGTAGTAGTAACCGGTGAAAGTAGGGTTTTGAGCCTATACATAAAAATCCCTCTGTCGAGGTGACGTCATGTGAAATCTTAGTTCATCAGGTTTTGCAGGATGTTGCTGACGTTAGTGCATGCGAAAAACTGTTACTAGGCGGAATTATGCCAGTATACCTGCGTGGTGCCGATAGAGTGTGCCCGAGACCTCGAAACGATCGTCTCTGGCTACACAATTCCTCGTGGGTGCACACTACCAAAATGTTATGTATTCTTCTGTCCCCTGAGACCGACACATGTAAGCGGCCTTTAGCACATAAGAATGAGTTGAAAGAGATGAGAAAATAAATTTAATGAAACACATCTTTCTTCGAATCGCGTATGAGTCAGTTTAAGGAGACATAATTTTACACGGAATCTTTCTCCGACGTATTACAAACATGAATTACATCTCGTATAAAAGTCATAATTCCTAAGTGTGCGGATCTGCAGGTTAGGACTCAGAATGTCGCAAACAAGTATCCCCTAGATAACTGCAAAGGCATGTTAGCATGGTTATGCTGGAACAGATTACCTAGCTGGTGTTTCACATGAACGTCGGACACGGTCAGAGCGAGCTTCCGAATAATCCACGCGACTAATGTTCGTTCATTTCTCGATGCTCAACCACGTATGCAGCTTGGGCGGTAAGGTTTTGTTAGTGATGCGGTAAATACGCGAAAATTTGAACATTCCATTTCCTAATATCATTCAGTGGATCGTCTTCTATTTACTTGAACGTACTTGGGTAAGTCCAATTGAGTTTTCATGCACTTTTAATTGGAAAGCATTCACTACTGGTAGGATGGCAACTATACCTCAGCTATGTTCCGACTATTTTATATTAAACTAACTATTGTCCTTTGCTTTGATTGGTCATGACGGTGTGATAGTGGGATAAATATACAACTTCTGGTAGATCGTTTGGGCATTGATGATTTGATATTGCTGCATGGAACTGACGATCACAGTTTGAACATCTTCGACATCATCGGACTCTAATTCTACCTTCATGAAGTAAAATACTGCACCACATCACGCAAACTTTGTTTTTTTTTTCGAAGCAAATTTATAAGTTGCATTTTTGCCCACTGTCAATGTTGCATTTTTTTCTCCATGTCATAGCGAAAATGAAACAAAATCATGCAAAATCGCAATGCAATATTGTTTCATATTTTGGGTGTAGAATATCCGGAGAAAGTTTAAACAACTGGTTCGAATTATTTTTTATGACAACAGCAGCATCCTTGATCCTACCAAATCCAATTGGTGTACTAAACAAACAAAGCGTTATGCAAGCCATATTTTACAGGGCTGTGGTACTTTAGCTTAAAACTTGAACGGGTATATGGAAATCACAAATCCCTCGATAATTAATGATATATAAAAAACATTAATATTTTAAAACTTTCATCTTTATTATTTAAGAAAAATTTTCATCCTTATTATTTAAGAAAAATTAAAATCCACCTAAAACGAATCTACATATCCCTACGTAAATGTAACTCTCATAGCTTTGCAATACATTGATTACTGCCTCAACGGATACTAACGTTTTTTTTATCCCAACCAGTCATTCTTAAACATAATTAAAATGTCAAAAGCAAACTCGTCGGTACACAGGAGCACGTTTCAAGCCACCATATTCTGGGAAATTGGTGCTTCCATCAAACTCATGTGCGATGAAAAGCAAGGCAAACATGAGAAAAAACTTTTAATGTATCCACCTAAAGTGATTTGCTTATTTTTTATTATTAAAAAAAAAATCTATAAAGTTGTTGAGGCAAAGCTAAAACATTTCTGATCGAACCAAAAACGTCCCACTGATTATTCTTCGTTGGAGCAAAGCACTGCCGACTAAGAATCCGCACGCGTTACATATGTTGAAGTTGCAAGGTGAGTGACTGCCAGAAGCTTTTTGTTCAGTGGTTTGTTTCTAAAGTAGTCCTATTCCTGTGGCGAAAGTGTCATTGTTTTTCGTGCGGCAAGTCAGATGTTATTCTAGATGGAAGAGAGAGGAAAATTCATCTTTTAAACTCACGTTGAAAATTAATTGTGGACAACAACCACACAAAAATAAAAAAATAAAATAGTGTCATCAAAATTACGGCGTGAGACGTTTTCACGAGCGGAACAGCGTTGCCCGAATGGCTCAAACAAAGCGTCGTAGAGGAACTTACATGCTGAATAATGCTGAATTTTAACATGTTGAGAAGCATCATAGCGAACCCTGGACTGTCCGATAATGAAGTCGCAATGGAATGCCACTCGTTGTACCGTTCAAAGAATCCGTCTGCGAGCAGGACTTCGTTCTTACCAAGCACCTGGGAGTCGCGCTCGGAGGTTGTATCACCAGCTTCTGAGAAGGTACCAAGGATGCCTGAAACTTACGTGAAACTTGATTTCAGATAGATTTCTGGACAAAGATTTCACCTAGCCACTGCACGAGCAGAAAGCATTGAAAGCCTATAAGAAGACGATACCTGAAGCAGTGTAAAAATAGTAAAATGATTGCTTTTGTGCACCGTTAACAGTTCGTTCGTGGAAAGGTTGTTGAACTGAGTGTACATGGATCACATAGTCTTATTGGTTGAAAAGAACGTTTAAACTACCGTTAAAATGGTATACGATAATTCTCTTTTTATTAATTATTTCAAGCCTGTAGAAAATTAAATGTGATAACTATATCAGGGGCCCTATAGCGTAGTCAGTAAACTGTCCGGTTTTTCAAGGGTTCGATTCTCGATACCGTCACTTTCTTTTCGGGTGAGTTGGACTGCCCTGAAACATAAGCGTATCATTGTGCTTGCCACACACTATACAATGGGATGCTTCGAAATGGAGAAGATAATAGCCTTCAATTACGAATTGTGAACGTGTTTTAAAGAACACTTATTTGAAGAAAGGCAGGCAAAGCCATATAAAGGTTGTACGGAATCAAATCGCACCCCTTTTAAATGGCTGTAACTTTTTACCCATCGGGTATTTTCTATTGAATTCTATTTTGGGTGGAATTAGTTCAATGTGTATTTTTTTACGCTGTGTAAGTTTCACTAGCAGATGTGCAATCATTGCGAAGATGGAGTCGGAAGAACAGCAGCGGCGCAAAGAAATTTTGCGCACGTACCTCGAAAATCCGGATCTTTCTCATCGTGCCATCAGCAGGAAGCTGGGAATGGTACATTCTACGGTGTCTCGTGTTTTAAATCGGTGCCACGAACAATTGACCATCGATCGGAAAGAAAAAAGTGGCAAAAATGGATCTCCGTATAGTGTTGAGGATCACAAGCGGGTAGTTCAACACACTACCAAAATGTCATGTAAATTTCTGTCTCCTGAGACCGACACATGCAAGCGTCCTTTAGCACATAAGAATGAGTTGAAAGAGATGAGAAAATAAATTCAATCAAACACATCTTTCGTCGAATTGCGTATGTGTCAGTTTCAGGAGACATAATTTTACACGAAATCCATCTTTACGCTCCCCAACTTTTTACAAACATGAATTACGTCTCGTGTAGAATTCATAATTTCTAAGTGTGAAGCTTTCAAGAGGAATCCCAACAGTTCAGTTCGAGATGTGGCGAAGAAACTGAATCTAACCAAAACTTTCGTGCAAGATGCGAAGAAACGTGAAGGACTACACCCAGATGTTGACGAAACCACATTGCCTCATTATGGATGATGAGACGTATGTAAATACAGACTTCCGGAAGCTTCAGGGGCTCCAGTTTTTTACTGCTTATCATAAATTCGATGTCCTTGAGGACGTTAGAAAGCAGAAGATGTCAAAGTTTGCCAAAAAATATGTGATTTGGCAAGCAATTTGCTCGTGATGAAAGCGGAGCACCCCATTCGTGACAACTGGAACGGTCAATGGGTAAGTGTACCTAAAGGAATGCCTCCAAAATCGTTTACTTCCTCTTCTGAGGTCACACGATGGTCCTACGATTTTCTGGCCGGATTTAGCTTACTCGAAACAGGTTTTGGAGTGGTACAAGGCTAAGGAGGTCAATTTCGTGCCGAAGCATCTCGACCCCCCGAACGCCCAGGAACTGCGGCCAATTGAAAAGTACTGGGCCATCAAGGAAGTAAAATCGGAGGACGATATGATAAAAAAATGGATTGCCACGAAAAAATAGGTGGTCCAAATGTTGTACAGGACCTTATTAGTAGTGTAAAGAAGAAGGTTCGTGCATTTAGATATGGAATTGAAATTGAATAAAACAAACATGGTAAATATAACATGTTTTATTTTACTCCCTGAAAGTTTGAAAATGATTGGTTGAACGGGCGAATTTTGCCGAATATTTGCGTGTGTCGCAATTTGATTCCGTACACCCTTTAAAAGCCAAGTAGAAAAAAAAACCTGTATCGTGAAACTCAATTAAAAATCGATGATCTGTAGCTTGGTTATTTGACGTAGGACTTACGTCTCTCTTTTCTATTCTTGTATAGGGGCGCTGTTCTAAAATTTCTGAAATCGATCGCGTTACGCTAGATTGGAGATTTTGAACGATAATATCTCCTTTCTGACCCACAGAAATTTTACGATAAGTATTTCATTCGAAAGATAGAACATCTACGCATAATCCCTGTTGCTAACTTAATGCCTACCGTTGTTTAAACCAATTAAAAAGTTCTTTAAAGAAACAAATGTCTAAATACACAAAGCTATTGGTTGATAATGACATCATAGTTGCCCTACACTCTGATTGAGAGTTACCATGCCATCGGGTATAAAACATGTGGTGACGTCCGAGCAACTATCAGCTTTACTTGCTCAACTCTACCTAGTAGTCTGGCCGTGGCAACGGAAGAAAGGTTAAGTGAAAGGTTAAGTCCCGCTCGAACCACGTCGGATTGCAGTTCCCAGTCGGTCGTATTCACCGTGTGCTCCGGCAGGGCAACTACGTCGAGCGTGCTGTTGCCTGTGCCCCCGTCTACCTCGCTGCGGTGATGGAATACCTGGCCGTTGAATTTCACGAGTTGGCAGGAAACGCCGCCCGTGACAACAAGAAGAACAGAATCATCCCACGTGTCAGCTGGCCACCCGCAACAACGAGAAGCAGAACAAACTTCTCTTCCGTGTGGCCATTGCACAGGGCGGTGTCCTGCCAAACACCCAGGCCGTCCTGCTGCCCAAGAAGACCTAGAAGAAAATTTCAATCGCGAACCATGTTCCCTGCGTAAACAACCAAAATCCGTCCTTTTCAGGACGACCAAATCAATTTGCCCAACTTAAGAGTTTGTTTGATTGAAATTTCTCTTGAGCTCATTGAAATTTCCATTATCACGCCCCGGCTCAACATGGCGTCGCTTGAAAAGCCTCGTCCCATCGAAAATGCCAAAGTTGTTGCTTAGTATAAATATAAAAATCCCGATTCGTTATTTAACACCAGCAAGCACGTTGGACATTCAACAAACAATATATTATTATTAGTTAATTCGAGCCGAACTGCAACACGGCAGACCGACCATGTGTTTACATATCTACACAGAAAAAAATAATTAATATTAACAAACACGTAAAAGTTTCGCTCGTTTAATCCCAAGCCAAAGGGGGCGTACACAACGAAATTGTTTGCAATCTTTTATGGAACATTAAACCATGTTTGCAATCTTTCATACAACAAGCTGGATTCAGGCGTTATATGGCTAAAATTTACATGAAATATCCCATTATTTTCTGCCAAATCTAGCATTCCCTCTATGTGCATTAGATAACGTAGAAAATTCAATGTTTCTTTTAATCTGTGTAGTGTAGGGGGTAGGTGAGGATCGTTTTAGTTCCTAGTTTTACATAACGCATTAGTTGCGGATAGTAGATTAAGTTAGTTACTGGCGGTTGCAAGCAAACTGCAGCCATTCCCACCTCCATTCACCTTCTTTCGATCGACATTTTTACGTTCCCCGAAACGTTTTATGACACGAGACACTGTAGATTGGTGAATTTTCAACATCTTTCCGATGGTTTGGTGCGAAAGAAGTGGGTTGTCGAGGTGCGTGTGCAAAATTTTCTCGCGCACTTGCTGTTCCTTCGACTCCATTTTCGAAAGTACGACACATTTCACAATGAAGCTCACGCAGTGTAAACAGTACACACTGAGGTCATTTCACCCAAAATTTCGTTGAAGTCAACCCAAAGGGCGAAATGTTACTGTGGACACCCTTTATAAAGTGTATGTAGTTTGATACGGCAAAATGGGTTGTCTGTTCTGGATAATAATTTCAAAATCGTATTCCATGCGTGTCGAAATATTCTTTCTCTGGTTTTAGAGAGCAATAACATGTAATAGTTGATGTAAGAACCTTTAAACGTAATATAATCAGGTGCACTATGTGTTAATAATCAATATTAAAAGGCTGGTCTATGCTGGTTGCTTAAATTGTTAAAATTAGTAGCTTCCACTGTCGAGGCTGTGAATTAGAAGAATAAACCAATAAGGGAATCTAAACGAATTTTCAGTAATAAGTAGAACTAAAACCCGTCTTTTTCACGACGACCAAATCAATTCAACTAAAGAGTTTTTTTGAATGAAATGGGCTGTTCCCCAACAAGATCCAACAGCTCAGCGAATATCATGACAAGAGGTTCAGCGTTGTCGATAATTTCGGGGACATTTGTGCAGCTAAAATATCAGTAATGGACACTGAGGTTCTGCTGGTTGCGGTGTACATTTCGCCAGGAACAACTACCAAGAATTTGAAATTATTCTTGATTCGCAAGTTGTTCAGGTATACTGTGCAAAATATGCCAATTGTGTCGGCTGAAGACTTCAATATTGATGTTTCCAAACATAAAAACATTGATTTTATAAATGTAAGGTGGAGACACTACTCCCATTCAACCGTCTACCAAATCATCACTCGACAATTATCGATACTACACAGACCACTCCAGGAACAGCGAATAACGGAATTTCAAGAAGTATACAGAGTTGACTTCCATATTTTTCGTGGAGGATTAATAGTGCAGCCACACACACTAATAGAATAGAGTTTTACTTAAGACTGAATAAAATATAGTAGAAATGTATTAATTCGATGACATTAATTTCTTCACATCAACAAAGTCCTACGTAAACTTTGCAAATATGTCACTAACATAACTAGTCCTTTAGTTTTTATGTAAACACAAGCAAACTTATTTTAAAAGAAATCCCAATCAAAATCAAATTCAATATTCTATCGTCGAGTCGTGAAACAAATGGAAACAGTCGAAAACCAAAAAACTTCTTTATACTATATGCAAGATTTTTTCACTTACAGAAATGTCATCTTAATGAATGGCAGCATAACTAATCATCAATTAAAAGAAAGATTTGAGCAATAAAAAATAAAAAAAGTGCCACTAAATTATTAAGGCCTGTGCCAACCAATAATGTGTGATCAGCATTAAAAATTTAGAAATGAGCAATAATAGATGAGAAATGATCTTTGGATAATCTTATTGTGGCCGGTAA
Organism: Aedes koreicus; assembly: GCA_024533555.2. Classification (NCBI taxonomy): domain Eukaryota; kingdom Metazoa; phylum Arthropoda; class Insecta; order Diptera; family Culicidae; genus Aedes; species Aedes koreicus. The sequence goes on from JAHHFK020001329.1 coordinate 483,424, forward strand.
ATCTGTCAAATAAAGCAACAGCTATTAGTATATGTGCAAATAAATATGGCTTGATTTCCGCCAAATGATATAATTTGAGCACTAAACTACTCGCATGTGTCTTGGAATTTTTATTAGATTTTCCCATAAAAATAGTAAAATGAGCAATAAATAACTGAATAACCACAATAAAAAAAACTCAAATGTCCTAGGTAGTAGATACAGTTACCCATCTTTAAATTCAAAAATAATTTGATATCGTGAAAACTTTCCCATGAAATATTCAACAACACCATTTGAAAACTAAATGGGTTCCAGAGAGCAGAAAATAAATCCAGGCAAAAAATTGGGAATGAGCCATAAAAAGTTGTGATGTGTTTTAGGACAAATAAAAAAAATCACATGGAAGAGGTAAAATGAGCAATGAATATTCAATAATGCGCAAAAGACAATGATATTTTTGCAAATGGACTTATGAACGTACACATTCCAAATAAGAGTTGTTGAGCTTCTACAATTGAAACTTTTATCAAATTATATGTTGAGTTTATCAATAACCATAAGACTGTCGCTTGAATGGAAAAAAATATTGTCGGTAAGGATGATCATTTAATGTGGTCACTACTTATAAATACGGTTGATAAATGTATCCATGCCAAGGGAAAGTACAAAAATCAACCTGTAATAATTTTGAAATGGTCATCAAACCATTATCAATGTTCAGGCGCACAAATCAATCGGAAATAAAAAATATGAGCAATTTTATAATATAAAGCAGCTCTTAGAAAAAGACTACTCATTTGAATGGCTTACATTTTTCAAAGCAGATTGGTAACAACGCCAGTAAATTCTCACCAAATTCGCGATGAAACATCAAGCAATTTTCTAACCAATCAAAGCAAAGGAGCATTTCTAAATTCAAAATTTGCAATGAAATGTTGCAAAAATAACAAATAACTGGCAAATGATTAGGTCAAATCGTCCAGATAAAAATAAAAATAGAATTGAAAAAATCAAACTAATTGTATATCGTAGTGTATGACAAGTCGGACAGTCTGTAAATGAGGACATATCAATTTTAATTAGTTTGTAGGTTATTTTTCCAACATTTAACGATGTCACAGTTGCGGTGCATTACAAACGTTGTAAGGAGTCTCTATGAACTTAAAAAAGTTATCATAACTGGCGTTCTGTTAAGGTGAAGGAACATAAATGTTAGGAAGATAAAGCCGCTCCAACGAAAAACGTAATCTTTGCGTCAACTTGATCCGGGGTATACAGGGTCATTAGAATAAGATTCAATGCTGATTCTTGGAAATTGGATGATAAATTGGAATAAGATGTTTTTCGAATACTCTTAAATGTGTGATAAACTGAAGCTATCTGACTTTGAAAAAGCAAACAATCTTGTTATTTTGGTTGAACCTCTTAACGGAATCCCCTACACTCTTTTTGGTAGCCATTGGTAATTCCTTGAACTGTGTGGAATCGCGGTGTGGTGGATGAGTAGATCAATTACAAGGACGTTTGAATGACGAATTATGTTCGTCAACAATAAGAATTTACTGGCGTTGTTACCAATCTGCTTTGACAAATTTAAGCCATTTAAATGAGTAGTCTTTTTCTAAGTGCTGCTTTATATTATAAAATTGCTCATATTTTTTATTTCCGAATGCTGTTTTGATTTGTGCACCTGAACTTTGATAATGGTTTGACGACTATTTCAAAATTATCACAGGTTGATTGTTGTACTTTTCCTTGGCATGGATACATTTATCAACCGTATTTATAAGTATCAATATTTTTTCCATTCAAGTGACAGTCTTATGGTTATTGGTAAACTCAACATATCATTTGATAAAAGTTTCAATTGTAGAAGCTCAACAACTCTTATTTGGAATGTGTACGTTCATAAGTCCATTTGCAAAAATATCATTGTCTTTTGCGCATTATTGAATATTCATTGCTCATTTTACCTCTTCCATATGATTTTTTTTATTTGTCCTAAAACACATCACAACTTTTAAGGCTCATTCCCAATTTTTTGCCTGGATTTATTTTCTGCTCTCTGGAACCCATTTAGTTTTCAAATGGTGTTGTTGAATATTTCATGGGAAAGTTTTCACGATATCAAATTATTTTTGAATTTAAAGATGGGTAACTGTATCTACTACCTAGGACATTTTAGTTTTTTTTATTGTGGTTATTCAGTTATTTATTGCTCATTTTACTATTTTTATGGGAAAATCAAATAAAAATTCCAAGACACATGCGAGTAGTTTAGTGCTCAAATAATATCATTTGGCGGAAATAAAGCCATATTTATTTGCACATATACTAATAGTTGTTGCTTTATTTGACAGATTTACCGGTCACAATTAGATTATCCAAAGATCATTTCTCATCTATTATTGCTCATTTCTAAATTTTTAATGCTGATCACACATTATTTGTTGGCACAGGCCTTAATAATTTAGTGGCACTTCTATCCTTTTTTGGTGCTTTTTCTGAATTACTAAGTGCAGGTAAATATTTTAGTCCTTAATGAATCGCTACGAATGCACTTATCAATAAAGGAAGAAATTTTGGTTAGTGAGTACGGTTACATAGATCTATATTAGAAAGTGATTGAAACATGGTAAGTAGACGTGACCCTATCAAATTAGTTATGCGTACAATTGACTGCTCAGGAAAATTGTACACAAACTTTCACTATAAGGGCACACTGGCCACAAGCAAGGACAGACGGTCGTCCAAGTACAAGAAGCTGTTCAAAATCAAGATTTTAACAAGACATCCACGATGGCAAACTGAAATTTTTATATCCTCTTCTCTTATTTATGCTTCCTCTTGCACTTTTCTCTCATAGGGTAAGAGGATGTAATGTTAGCCTAGCCCCATCACTTGGCCCATTTACCAAATATGTTCGTCAGCGATAATCAACAAAATCATGTTGCTATCAGAATAACCGATTCATTCCGTAGCAACTGAGACATTATTATTCTATTCATAAGGCCTGAACTCGAAAAAAATGCACCAGACAAAAGTGTTCGCCAAGAATTTATTATAAGTTGGATTTTCTTGAAACTTTCAGGGAATGATCTAATACATATGGATTATGTTTCGGTATAATTACTGTATTCCGCACGTTTCCCTTAAGACCCCTCTTCACATTTTGTGCAATGGTCGAGCCGACCTTTTTGGTCACTTTCATCCATTCTTTCTTCAACTCCAGCTCGTTCTTAAACACCTTGGACGATTTTCGAACATTGGCCTTCATTATGGCCCAAAATCTTTGTACCGGACGAATCTCTGGTGAATTTGGGGGGTTGGTGCTTTTTGGTACAAAAACAACGTTATTGTCTCGGTACCAATCCAACGTCGATCGCGCGTAATGGCATGATGCCAGGACCGGCCAAAATAATGTCTCGCCTCCTTGGGACCGCAGGAAGGGCAACAGACGCTTCTGGAGGCACTCGGTGCGGTAAACTTCGCTGTTGATAGTACCCGTTGTGATGTACGGTTTCCTCAGTTTACCGCATTGGCATATGGCCTGCCAGAGCAAGTATTTTTTGGCGAATTTGTCCACTTTCTTCTTTCTTATGTCTTTCGGAACATCAAACCGTGATTTGGAAACGTAAAACTCCAGCTCCGGTATCTGCTTTGCGTCTGCCTTGATGTAGGTTTCGTCATCCATAACCACACACATCGGTTTCGTTTACCACTCTCGATTCAGATTCCTTGCGCGGGAAGCCGTGTTTTGTTGATCACGCCGGTTCGATGCCTTGCGGACCTTGAATACACAAAGCCCAGCTCGTTTCATGGTTTGCTTAACGAACCAGGCGGAACACTTTGCCTTCAGAGCCACGTCGCGAATCCAAAGGTTCAGATTACACTTGAAATAATCCAACACCTTCCGGGCCTTCACAGGGTCAGCTGTCTTCGATTTTCTTCCACTTCCAGCCCGCCGCTCGATCGTCTGTGACTTTTTAAACGATTTTACCACCCGAGACACAGTTGTATGGGTGATTCCTAGTTGTCTTCCGATCCATCTCATGGTCGCAGTCGGATTTTCCATGACGGCGCGCAAAATTCTCCGGCAATTCTCTTTTTGTTTCGATGACATCTTAATAACCACTGAACCGATTGTTATGAAATTTTGCACATGAAAACAATTCACTCCAAACTAGTTATACTCAGATTTTTATCAATTCTTACCCACGGACAAAAAAGTAACACACGGATAAAAATGGTGCATTTTTTTCGAGTACAGGCCTTATTTGTTCACTTCCGCGTAATTTTCGATTTTATTAACTTTTAAGACACCATAACTTCACTGGTTAAGCTGAACAGATAAACCTCTACGATCTACAAATGATCTTAATGAGTAAAATTGTACCGAGAAACCAACAATTGTAGCCTAGATAGTATTCAGAAAATAGTTACACCTTATAAATTCACGGTTCTCATAGTTTAAATAGCAATTATTTAACAAATAAACTACAAAAACAATTTGAGGGACATATTTCTTTCTATTTTCTCAACAAAGGCAAAATGTTTCTACGGGTGGCCTCCAAAAATTCAGTTCAATCTGGTTTGTTTTATATAAAAGGTTGACCTTACATTTCAAACTAAGCTTCATCAAAATAATGGTCCGTGCGGCGCAGCTTAGTCTTGATGGCAACGCATAACCGCTGGACGGCTGCCACATCAATTTTTCGGATGTTTTTTTTCTGATCCTGTTGATGAGTACTTCGTGTCCTTGACCTTTCAATTGCCCTTGTACACAGTGGATCTAAATAGACCAAAACAATCCTCGATAGGACGACACTGCGGCAGATTAGTCGAATTCCGGTCTTTTGACAGAATTGGTATATTTTGGCTCTCCAGGAACGTTAGCGTCTTTTTGACGTAGTGTAATGATGCCTTGTCCGGCCAAAGGACGTAGTCTCCATCCGAGTGATGTTTGTGAAGGAACGGGATGAGAATTTTCTGCAAACACTCTGTTTGGCTTGCTGGTTGACGGCCAAGCCACTTGGTTTGAACCACGGCTCCAAAATCCTCTTTGATCTTGTGCTTAAATTTGTACTTAATGTTCAGAGGAGTTGTAGATTTGTTCTTGGTATATAGACAGTCGTTTTCGGGCATCTGGGACTTACACAGGGGAAAGTAGCTTTCGTCGTTCAGAACAAAAGACTTTACACTGTATTGCCGGATCATCCAGCGGCACTGGGATTTCACAGTGTTGATTTCTTCGTCCGTGTACTCTGAGCTTCTGGTTTTTTTTTTCGACATACTATTCCTTCTTTTTTCAGAGCCTTACCGATGAACGACTTTAAACAATTGAACTTGCTAGTCGCTTCCCGCTGGCTCACCGAATCTTTGTAGTTAAACATAGTGCGCAGCAATCAGACCGTCTTCTTATCCATAATCTTCGTTGGAAGGCTATAACCCTTCTTCCATGGTATGGTAGTCAGAGAACGGTATATCACGGTATATTTTCGAAATATTTTCATGCTTAAAATTGTTCACTGTGTACTTTTTCCCACGATCTTTGTTCGCTTGAAATAATTGTACAATGCACGCCCGCAGTTCTTCCTGTTTCGACAGCTTGTGGTAAGCAACTGAACATGTTGGAATGAAAGTGTGAGTGTGAAAATTTTCAAAATATTGTAAGGATTCATTCACATAAGGTGATATTTCTCTGAAAGCATTATTGTGCTGAGGTATTGAAGTCATTCCCGTTGTTTGGTGGCCGTTAATATCGTAGTAAAATGTTATTCTTGGTAAAATATTCAATGTAAACGTATGAGTTTGCGATTGTTTATTTTTTAAACGCCTAATCTTAACACCAGCCAAAGGAACAATAACTGTGTAGAGTGAATTATGATGTTTTCATTATCGAATGGCCAAAAAGTTATATGTCAAAATTAAAATAGTTTAAAATTTTGTGTTGAGTTAAGCCGGCCGGCTGGCAACGCAACGGTTAACACATTAATTTTCCACTCCGGAGGTAAATGGCTCGATTTCCGATACAATGTTACGCCTTTTTGGGGTGGAAATACGGTCAACTAACCTGAAGCATAAGCATATTATTGAGCTTGCCTTATAATACCCGTTTGGATACTTCGCAATGACAATGAAAATCCTAATATAAGAACTGTGAAAGTGCTTGAAAGAACATTTATTTTAGCGCCAGGCAAATTTGTGGTAAATGAGTTGTTAGTTAGTTAAATTATCTTTGAAGTCAATTGCTAATAGTTTAAGGCCAAATAAGAAAGATTTTAAATTTCAGTTTTCAGATCTGCATTGATTAATAATTAAAATTAACTTGATGATTCCTGAAATAAATGGCTTATTCAATCATAATACCACTAAACAAAATCTAAAAATATAAAACTGCTCATAAGGACATGCCAGCCTTTTATGAATTTTGTGAATTTTTTTTATGAATTTTATAAATTTATGAAAAATAAATTGAGCCTTTGATACCTGTCATGTTGTTCCAGGGTCGTACGGGGTTTTGGAATACAAAAATGATTTCAAAGCATGCTGAAATTATTAATTAAATGAGAATGGAAAATATACAATATGATTTAAAGGTACACGATCTTCAGTCGCACCCCCTCACTTCGCTATTGTCAGATTGACAACATTGCCCAGGCTACGCCAACCAGCGTCTCCATGTTTCAGCTGGCAGTCTTTTGTGATCATATGACTCGTAGAGGCGTGAGGTAGAAACTTGTGAGGACGAGAGGTCGGCCGCACCCTCCTTAGAAGTTGTCAACTCACCATTTGAAGCCCTAATTAATATTAACTTCTTTAATTTGGCAAAACTACTGTTTTAATTTTGATCCATTGCAATTTTTTTGATTTTGAGGTTCTCAAAAGGCCTAATGTTAACCATTCCGCGCCATTAATTCCAATAATGGGTACAGGAAACATATTTAAATAGTTTGTGCAACCCAACTGGTATTTTTTCATTTTTTATAACATTTTTCCACTCTTCTCACATATTTCATCACTGTTTTTGTACTTTTCACACTGCTTTCAATACTTATCACAACTTTTTCTCGCACCCTCCTTAGAAGTTGTCAACTCACCATTTGAAGCCCTAATTAATATTAACTTCTTTAATTTGGCAAAACTACTGTTTTAATTTTGATCCATTGCAATTTTTTTGATTTTGAGGTTCTCAAAAGGCCTAATGTTAACCATTCCGCGCCATTAATTCCAATAATGGATACAGGAAACATATTTAAATAGTTTGTGCAACCCAACTGGTATTTTTTCATTTTTTATAACATTTTTCCACTCTTCTTACATATTTCATCACTGTTTTTGTACTTTTCACACTGTTTTCAATACTTATCACAACTTTTTCTCGCACTCTGATTTCTTCCGTATATATTTCTCATCATTCTATTTTAACTCATTGAACCTTTTCTGATTCACACACGCCATTTTATTCAAACAGTTCTTCTCACATGATTCAAATCCTTTTTCAAAGAAGATCTCAACCTCATAACTAACAAATAGTTCTCACATCTCTCCCTTATTTTTCAGTTCTTACACTTCTTCCACCTCTCACAATTCTTTTTGCCATTTTTTTCAATCTTTCCCCTCATAATTATTTTCGCTCTTCTCACAATTTTCCAACAATTATTTCACTTTGCCCCATTCCCTCACACTTTTCACTTACATTTCTTGTGTTTCACATTTCTTATCACTACTTTTTCTCAACACACCTTTTTTTAGAATGTTTATCCTTTCTCAAACTTTCTCGAATTTTTCATACTTTTCCCAATAGTTAGCCTCATCATACTTATTCCCCCTGTTTTTTTACTTACGTTTCTTACGTTTCTTCTCGCATTCACAAATCCACTCTCAATGGTTTTCGCACTTAATTTTTACACTTTTTTACAATCCTTCTTGCCCTATTAATTCTATAGATAGCTTCCACACTTTTTACAATTTGCATCACATTTCTTATAATTTTAAATTTCAAGCCACTTTCATTCAAAATTGGATATCACACTTCATGCACTATACTTCTAGATTTGATTTCATTTTACACAGTGCTTTCGGAATTTGAGGCCCCTTTTTTTAAATTTCCTACCATATTGTTACATTTTTAGACTTTTCAATTCGTATTTGTTATCACAGATTAAATCACATATCCATTCGTTTGAGAAAATTATTGAATTTGCACGTAAATGGCCTCCAATTTTGCACCTGTTGAAGAAATGTGCGGAAAATTGTATGGGAAAGTCTTATAAAAGTTAAAACAATAAGTGTAAAAAAATGTGCGAGTGAAAATAATGAGAAATGTGAGAGTAAGAAGTAAGTAAACGTGGCGATCTGTGAGCTGTGTAAAAAGTGTGATGGTATAAAAATGAGAATTTTTTTTTCTTGAATCGTTATAATAAATTGCGAGAAAAAAAGGGAGTATAATGTGCAGTATTAAAATTACTAGGAGTGTAAAATAATGTTTCCGATAAATGGTGAGGAATGTATGGAAAGTCTGAAAAAAAAAAACAAGTATGCGAAGTGTGACAAGTTCCAAAAAAAAAAAAAATAGTGAAGTGCATTAAAAGTGAGAAATGTGAGAATAAGTGCATACAATATTGAAGTCGAGTAAGAGAAAAGCTGAGACAAATATATGAAAATTTTTGAATTTTGTGTGAAAAATAGTAAAAATAAATTTTCGAAGTGCTAGACACATGAGACGGTAAGTAAGAAGGGTGGGCCATATAATTAATTCAAATAAATGTGATTATTTCAAATATTTTAGGAATCAAATCATTGAGAAACGTTTGAGTAGAATGTTAGAATGATTGAGAATAAATCGAAGAATTAGAGCAAATATGAGAATTGGAAGAGATTTAAAAAAAACTGTGAAAAGTGGGGATGGTGAGAAGGAGTTGCTAGATTCATGAAAGTGAAAAAAACTGTTAGATAAAGTTTGAAATAAAAAAACAATAAAATGACAGCATGACAAAAATAATGAAAAAAGTACTAAACAAAGAAAGAAAAGTGGAAAAATTTAATTCAAGAAATGTGAGATGATAATAAATGTCGTTCGTGGCGAACACGTTTGTGAAAAATTGTGACTGAAAGTCAATAAGAATAATGACAAATGACAAAATTAAATGGACTTAACTAATAAATAGGTAAGAGAGGACAAGTGGCATGCGTAGGGCGTGAAATAAATTTGAGAATCATGAGAAGAAATGTGAGATACAATGGAAAAAGTATGTGCAGTGAGAAAGCTAGAAATCGAATCTGAGAGGGTCACGATAATTGTTATAATAAGTGTGGGAATTATAAGTGGAAGTGTGACGATGTGGTGATGTAAGTTGCGAAAAAACTGCTTGAAACGTAGCAAGAAATTTAAAAATAAGTAAGAGAAAGGTAAGCAGTGTGAGGTTCTAAAGAGAAAATGTGATGGAATGGCCTAAAGTGTAACAAAAAATAAGAGATAAATCACGAATGAAAATGTAAACGACCATAGAAGTGTGAAGTACTAAAATAATCTAAGAATTGTGAATCATGTGAGATGAAATGTATCTCACTTCATCTCACATGATTCATATTCTTTATGTGATTTCCAAGATATGAGAAGTGTGAGATCAAATTTTAGATGCTATGTGAAGCATAAAATAGTTTGTGATGGGATTTGTGTGTGAATAAATGGGTGAACTATGAGAAGAATTGAAATGAAGTGAAAAAGTGCAAGAAAAAACGACTTGTGACGTGTCCAAAGTTTCGAATTAATCTTGTATTAATTATTTATACGTTGATATTTTTGGAAATTGTAGTTTAAATGATTTATTGTTTTCGCTTCACTGCAATTCTTATTTATTATGTTATTGGTTAGCTTTTAATTTATTATGTTGAGGATTTGATTATGTTGTAGATGAGTATCAAATAAGCACAAAAATCCTGTTAAATGATTTTTCAGCTCTTGGACTTACCGCATAAAACTCATGTATCTAATGAAATGCTGCCGGTTTCCTTCTCTGGTGTATTGTTAGTCTTTTGAGGTTACATGTTGTTAATTTTCTCCATGAATTGGCCTCCAGTATGAACAAACAACCAACTTCAGCGCCCCACCCACCTGATGCTTTGTTGTTTGTTTGAGTGTATCTGAACAAATCTACCATAAAAAAAGCATTCACACAATGTATGACAACCACTTCGTGTTGGCTTGCTTTTCCGGTTGCAGCAGCCTGACGAAGGTTAAAAGTGCTGCGTGAAAAATAAACACAGTTCTTCATCACCACAACATCATCCAGCTCTACTTTTGGAAAACAATAAAGTAGATATATGCTTTTTCTCCTCCTAATCTTATGTGTTTTGGAGCAAGACGCTCGCCAGCCAGAAATGTCAATAGATTCCCGTGGATAACAGAATGGGGTTAGTTGGATGAAAGACATACAATCCTCGGGTTGAGGTAAACCACGCCATGGCGGCGTCTCGTTTAATACAAAACAAACAACAGGGCATGGAGGGTTGCTTGCTTTCCAAGGATGGCGTTCCACAGCTCATACCTGCTTTTGGCGTGTCGTTTCCGCCGATGGCGGTAGCGGTTTATTGCCTGCTTGCTCAGTATGCTCAATGGATCCCGTTCAACTTCACTTGCCAACAGCTCTACCTGTGTGCTGCACGAACTGCATGGGATTTTCGGATGATTTACTGGAGCTAATCTCTACAACAAACAAAAGCTAATTTTCTACGGGATATCACGTTTTCCAAATATTATTCATCATTAAATTAACATTATCTGGTTTTTATCCGGAAGTTGGAATGCTATTCGCAACAAATGGCTATCTTTTGTTGCCGGAAAGGTTCATTGAAAATAACGCCACAGATGGAGAACATAATCTCATTAAGCGTTAATTTACGCTCGTGTTAAAACTGCAGAAGCATCTCAATAAAATCGATTTGTGTGTCCATCGACATCCGCACCGAGTAGGGAAATTGCTGCGGATGTCAGCTATCAAACCGTACTCAGTCTAAATTGGGTAAAGATCAAAGCAAGGTTACCACTGAGCAATAATCTAGAGTTTCAACGTGTGGGCAAGGAAGATTCCACTCCCACACCGGTACTCAACCGTTAAATGACGTGAAGCAAAGTTCAAAGATACATAAGATGGAGAAAGATTTGACCAAACTGTAATTGAATTTTTAATTTTAATTGCTTACCCATCTCAAAAGGTAACGCTATCGATTATTAATTATAAATGCATTTGTGAAAGTTTAATATTCATCATACTGAGTGATTTTCAGAGTCAGTTTGGTGAGAAAATATGTTGAGTTTGATTTCAAAAATATCTTCAATTGGCTTAAATGCAGCATATCATTTAAAAAAAATTATGTCACGTATGAAACAATATTCTTTTACAGATTCAATGAAAAGTTATCGATAAAATACTGGAAACATATACTGGTACTTGTAGCTTTACTTTCAATACTTCGTTCTCTGTCGCAAAACAAGTATGCTCTAAAGGTAAACGAAAACATTAAAAAGGTTAAGAGAATCTGATTTAATCCTGAGTTTAGTTATGTAAATTCATCCTAATAGTAGATTCATTCAGAGAAACAAGAAAAACACGAAGGTTTCGGAATGATATTATTTTCACCGATACAAACATTCATATATATGAGTATTGATTTCTAGTTCCACAGCCATCATCATTGGGGAGTGTGATCATCATCATCAAAATTTGAAAGAAGTTTTTTTCGATAAGAATCAAATTACTATTAATAAAAGTTTGTTCACTGTTTTCCGATTGGTGGGTATTCTATTTTTAACACCAGAACTACTCTGAATACTGATGAAGATGATGATGACTGTTTGCATCCACAAGCATCCTCTTAAACCGACCGGAAATAGGCAAATGGAAGAAAGCAATGCAATTTCCTTCAGCTAATTCAATACAAGAAATTGCTTTTATTTTTTGTCGACGTGAGATTGATGATAATACAAAGAAGGCACTGGCTAAAAATTTTTACTGGCTAAAAATTTGCTTTTTCGTCCATATTATTCAATCACGCTAACCTAATTGCACATAACCAGTGAACACGAATTTATAGCAAAACAGTCAATTTACTTTCAAATTTCATGTATTCATCGGATAAACACCAAATTTGATGTGCAGTACATATATTAAGCTCACTTTACATGCATTATATCAATTATTGGATGTTGTTTGGTTCTCTACACTTTCACTTCACGCTATGTATAAGGGCTTGAACAGTCGTATCCTGTACCATTTTCTCCTTGGTCTTCCTGAGTTCCCACTTCATCATGGCCCAATAAGTTTCGACTGGAAGGGTTCAAAGCAGTTCGGTGTATTTATGTGCTTGGGGACAAAATGTACCGAATTAGTCTCATACCATTCCATCACGCTTTTAGAAAAGTGGCATGAGGCTAAATCTAGTCAATATAGTGGTTTTTCATGGCCAAAGACGTTTTGGAGGCAGTCAATCGTCTAAATTTTACCACTGTCTATTCTGACGAAAATTTCACTTCGCTTTCCACAGGTGTAGATAGTTTGCAAAATTTCGAAATTTTGTTGCGATTTTCGACATTTTCTTCTTGTTGAAACGATTGTCCACTTCAAATTTATCTTTTCCTGTGTAAAACTCCTGTCTTGGCATTTGTTGGAGGTCAGCTTTGACGTACGTTATCCATCACACTGCAACTGTATCTGGTTAACATTTCCGTGTAGAGCTACCTCAATCTATCGTTGAACCATTTTAGTACTTTTGAGACACATTTGCAGCCTTTTTTGTCTTCAAATTTTCCATGTGAGTATGGATATATGTGCTACAGAGCTACGCAATTCACAGGATGTAATCAATACACTTCAAAGAGAAACTGTGCAAAATTTGGTTAATTTATGTTCAGTGGGAAAAAGTTGTAGGTGTTGTGTTGAAACATTAAGTGTTTGCTCTTTACCTTTGCTGCAAAGGGTTTGGTAAAAAATATAACCAACAAATTAATCATTAATAAGCTGGATTTGGTGTTCGAGGTAAGACCGCGTTCTTGACGTAGGACAACGTTATAATTTTGAGTTTGTATCAATTTTAATGAAATAAATTTAAATGACCGATGTTTATGTTTGCGTTCAGTGCAACGGATGATGTGAATAAAATAACTTTTTGGTCCCAAAAATGACCGTTTGATTTCAATACTGACGTTAAAACTTTTCTAGGGGTAACAGTAAATAGGTAGACAACTGGCTAGAATCAATGATGTCGCTCAGCTATTCATCTGTCTATAACAAATATTTGATTCTTGAACAAATAGTCTGCTGAAAGTTATAGGCGATCTGGTTTTTCTGATTCTGTTAAGAGAATTATAGTTCTTAACAGCGCGTGATAAGAGGAAATATTTTTTGAAAATGTGCATAGAATTCAAACACATGGTTAAGAGGATTTCTACGATGTAAGTACGATGATAAAGAGATGGTATCAAATGGTGAGCCGGGCTCGATGCCAACTGAGATTGAGAAGATCAAGAGGTTAACAAAGAAACGATGCGCCATGGGATACATTTTACTCTTATAATCAACTATTAAAATATTCTATAGTGGCCCTCAAAAGAGCCAGCTATTCGGTTATATGTATAAAATGCATATATAAATAACATAAATAGCTTACACTACTAATTAATTATGTTTTTATTGCGTACAGTGCGCCAATTTAAATTATAATGTTTTTGAAAATTGGAAATATCTTCTCAACACCATGGGATCCCAGTACTGAACAGCAGTTTCTGCTAGAACCAAAGATGTGAATAGAAAGTGTCGATAGGTCCGATAGATAATAAATAGCTTGCTAAGTCATAATCAAGTTACTACAACTAATGATCGTAGTGTGCTACCTGGGTGTTTATAAACTACCGCCACACCGGTTGGCTGCCACCACATCGAATGCCGGTAGACTGGCTGCCTGTTCACCGCCTATCCACTGGCTGCCTATCCACTGGCTGCCTATCCACTGGCTGTCTCCGTTGGTTTTCCTGGCTCTAACAGCAACGAAAAAAAAACCAAAACCAGCGAAGTTACACCCGTTATAAATCTACTCTACGGTATATAAAATGCATATCTATTTAATTCTGATGACTTTGTTTGAAAAATACTCAAAGTATGCTAAAGGAAATCATAGGACATCCCTTTTATTTTTTGTTCTTTTAAATACCCTACCATTGTTGACTGTTAATTCTTGGAATAGAATTAATGAGCATGAGCGTGAGCATGATCGACCACTCGAGGTTGCAACTCCGTTATTGCCAGATCAGCTGTAACTACACAGAGAACTAACAAATGATGATTGGGACTAACTTAGGCAATACCAACGCCAGACTCGCCCGAATGCAGGTCAAATAAGAAAAGGCTAAAGGGTGTACGGAATCAAATTGCGACACACACAAATATTCGGCAAAATTCGCCGGTTCAACCAATTATCTTCAAACTTTCAGGGAGTAAAATAAAACATGTTATATTTACCATGTTTGTTTTATTCAATTTCAATTTCATATCCAAATGCACGAACTTTCTTCTTTACACTACTAATAAGGTCCTGTACAACATTTGGGCCAACTTTTTTTTGCGTGGCAATCCATTTTTTCTTCATATCGTCCTCCGATTTCACTTCCTTAGGATGCTTCCGAAGTGCCTGCGTCATGATGGCCCAGTACTTTTCAATTGGCCGCAGTTCCGGTGCGTTCGGGAGCTTGAGATATTTCGGCACAAAGTTGACCTCTTTAGCCTTGTACCACTCCCAAACCTCTTTCGAGTAATGGCACGAGGCTAAATCTGGCCAGAAAATCGTAGGACCACCGTGTGACCTCAGAAGAGGAAGTAGACGCTTGTGGAGGCATTCCTTTAGGTACATCTGCCCATTGACCGTTCCAGTTGTCACGAATGAGATGCTCCGCTTTCCACACGAGCAAATTGCTCACCAATTCATATATTTTTTGGTAAAATTTGACATCTTCTGCTTTCTAATGTCCTCGGGGACATCGAATTTATGATGAACAGTGAAAAGCTTGAGCCCCGGAAGCTGCCGGAAGTTTGCTTTTACATACGTCTCATCATCCTTAATGAGGCAATGTGGTTTCGTCAACATCTGGGTGTAGAGCTTCCGTGCACGTGTTTTACCTACCGTATTCTGCCGTTCATCGCGATTAGGCTGCCTGTTCACCGCCTATCCACTGGCTACTGAACACTCAAAGTATGCTAAAGAAATCATAAGACATCCCTTATATTTGTGTTCTTTTAAATACCTTACCATTGTTGAGTGATAATTCTTGGAATTGAATTAATGAGCATGAGTGTGAGCATGATTGACCACTCGAGGTTGCAACTCCGTTATTGCCAGATCAGCTGTAACTACACAGAGAACTAACAAATGATGATTGGGACTAACTTAGGCAATACCAACTCCAGACCCGCCCGAATGCAGGTCAAATGAGGAAAGGGTAGACATATGTTGACGTGATACTCGCTTGATTGGAAACCGATAGCACCGTTGCACTTGCACGATAATTCACTGGGATGTTGGATAACAGGATTGGGCCCCAGGGATTGAAGGATTCTGTGGACTAATTGTAGTTTGTGCCTTCTGTCATCTTTATGCCTCTATTGATTTCCAAACTCATCTGTTTAGTACCAGCCAGGAGAGACTTGGTCCTATGTCCAATGATTTCATGTTCTCCAATTCGGTCAATCAATCGCAATGTTTTGTGATATGGTGGGTGGAATATTATAATTTGAGATAATTCAATACGGACGTCTTCTAAATTTGGAAGATCATCTGGTAATCGGTGTATTACTACCTAGTACCTCATAGCAAGATGCTTAGAGGCGGGCCACCGCCCCCAATTCTTGGAATCGAATTAATTGTCACGAAAACTTGCAACTGTTTGATGGACAAGTCTCGAAACAACTGTTGAGAAATTTTAGATTTATTGACGTTCGTGTCGGTTTATATTTTAAAGTTTTCAATTAATACCCGTAGACGTAGCCGCCGTTAATATGTGGAGGAGAGTTAGGTTGTTATTTTACATCAATTTTGGCTATTTTACTATCAAAAACCATATTAAGTCAAAAGATTGGTCGATTCGAATAGAAAAATAAAAATTGATTCATTATGGAAACAGTTATAAACGATTAAAATTTGAAAAGTTTTCGTGATGAGCATTTGAGATCAGCAAAAAAAAAAATCATAATCTTCCATGACCCTCTCAGATGTGGATAAAGCTAAGTTTTTATATATGAGAACTCGTGCTTTTCCACTTGGTAAAAAAAATTGACTCAAGATAATTCGCTGTTAACTGTTACTCCATTCTGCAAGACCCTTCTCAAATTTTTCGTTTGGCACATTACAAAATGATATTGTTGTAAAATTATCTTTATTTCTCATACTAATCAAATTATGCAATGTTTCGCACTTGTTTTTGACTGGACATGTCGCTAGGAGGACAACCCAGTTAAAATGATTCTAGAAAACAAACCAAAGGGCACAAAACAAGAGGTGTGCAACGAGAAATTTGGATCGATCAGGTAGAAGGCGACGTGCGAACCCATTGTAGGCAACGAGGCTGGCGAAATGCAGCCAAGGATCGAATAGAATGGATACAACTTCTGTAAACTGCTGAGGCCAAACCGGCCTTGGTTTGATTGGTAAGGTATGTAACGTTATTAATTTTAAAATAAATACCTGTACCGCCACAGTATCAAGTTCCAAAACTTCTGATATCACATCAAAGTTTAAATTTTGAAGCATTCCTGATTCCAAATAATAAATAACAAACGGATGAATTATACAGGGTGCGGCAGAAAATAATACGAAAATGTTCAAACTTGAGTATTGGGTTAATTCATGTAGCTAGTGACTAATTTCTGTCGAAAGTGTATTTGTGTATGTTTGCTTTCAAGTGCTGCATCCAAACATTCTATTTTATTTATTTCGAATTCGTCAAAATGTTCGCGAAAGAAGTGATCACCAGTTTGTTGCTCGCCCAGAAGAAGCCGAAAGAGATTGCCAAGGTGGTAGGGTGCCATTTGGCAACAGTTTACCGCATAAAAAAGTCCCTGCAGGATGGTCCTAAGCAGCGGTAGCCGGGAAGCGGACGTCCGCGCTTTGCACGCACGCCGAACGTGATCAAATCGGTCCGTGCAAAAATTGCTCGCAACCCGGTGCGTTCCATAAGAAAACTTGCAAAGGAATCCAATATTTCGGAGAAATCCATGCGGAGTATCATCAAAGAAGACCTGCATGCATCTTCCAGAGCCAGAGTGAAACGCCACTTGATTACGGACCGGATCAAGGAACTACGAGTGACTCGTTCCAAGAGATTGCTTTCCTTGTTGAAGAAGGAAAAAATGATAATCCTGTTCTCCGACGAAAAGCTTTTCAGCATCGATGCTGTGGCCAACAGTCCGTGCGAACGGTTCATTTCACCGCAGAAAATGGAGAACGTTCCGGAAAAAGTGAAATTCAAATTTCAAACCAAACATCCGGCTGGTCTCATGATGTTTGGCTTGGTGGCGTCCAACGGTTTGAAAATGCCGCCTGTTTTCATTGATGATGGAGTTAAAATCAATACCGAAGTGTATATCGGTATTTTAAAGGACCAAGTGCTTCCCTGGGTGAAGGCCAACTTCTCCGAGGACCAAAACGTTGTCCTACAGCGGGATGGAGCGCCGTGTCACACGTCCAATCGAACCCAACCATGGTTGAACAATAACATGAAGTTTTGGACGAAGGATTTGTGGCCGCCTAGCAGTCCAGATATTAATCCGTTGGATTATTCGATTTGGGCATATGTTGAAGCACGAGCCTGCAAAACATCACACCCTAGTGTGAAAACCCTGAAGTCAACCATAACATGGCAGTCAATGTCGGAGGACTACGTCCAAAAGGAGTGCTCTGGCTTCCGGCGTCGGCTCGAGGATGTTATTAATAAAAATGGAGGACACACTGAATAAATTTATTTAAAAGGACTTTATAAAGATAACTGCACTCGAAAATGTTGATATTATTGCTTGAATTAGTTGAAAATGGAATTCGAAAAAAAAAGAACAAATTTTCGCATTATTTTCTGCCGCACCCTGTAGCTTCATTATTATTACAATTATGACTTAGCACAGCATCCTGAAGTACAAATCAATTATGTTTTTATTACTCCATGCGTGAAGTTCGTAATTAATTATAACATTTGGAAATGGAAACAACATCTCATCAACATGAGACCCTAAAAGTGGACAGCATTTCCTGCTAGAACCAAAGATATTAAGAGATAGTATTGATAGTTTCGTTAGAGTTCTGCAGGCTGTGAAATTGAATAGAAATAGTTGAAATTAAACGGATGGTTATTTTGAAGGGCAGTATTCAATCAAGTACACAATATATTTTTTTATCTTTATTAGGAGCAGGGAAAAGCCCGTTTGAGAAGAGCTGCAGTCATGAGCTCTTTCTCAAATGGGCGCAAAAAAAACCTCTTCTTCTTTACGTATCAACAGAATGTAACATAGCTTCCAAATGATACAATGGTTGCTTAAATCTACTTAATGAGCTTAATATAATAATAAACTAACTTGAACTAAAAAAAAACCTAACTTGTGTTGTTCTGTGGAGCTGCGAGTACTTTGTAAAATCTCTTTCGAAGAGTGGAACGAGGAACATCGTAGTCAAATTCGTTGGAACAGCGGTTGAAGGATCGACACATACTGGAAAAAAAGTTCGTTATGCCCGTAATTAATTCGAGCACCATGTAGAAAAAGGAACGAAGTCGAACGAAGTTGACGAAAGGGAATATTTATGTTGAGAAGCGACAACAGTCGAGGACAATTAATTTTCGATTGAAGAAGGTCAGAAACAAAAAGCGTTTTTGAAACATCACGACGTATACTCAGTAACTCTAGACCTATAAGTTCACATCGCGCATCATAGCTGGGCTAATTGATTGCATCATTCCATGGAAGGTGTCTTAAAGAGAAGCGCAGAGATTTGCTCTGAATCGCCTCGATAAGTAAAATGCTATTCTGATAGTACTGTGCCGAATTAAAGGTTTTGAAAAACACAAATCTAGTTTTACCGGTAATATTTCTCTCGTTGGCATTAACATAATAACCTCAGAGAGAAACACGGCAAGGTGTTGTATTCTGATTCTTAAACAGCATGTTTTGATGGCATCTCTTTCATGGATTGAATACATTCCACTTATTATGTCCCTTGCCTACCCCGCATTGGGGTAGCTTGGCAAAAGATTGTGTGCTTTATTGAATACTGGGAATGGTGTCGACACTTGGAGGTACGGCATCCTGCACACGCTAAGGAAATGGCAGATTGGAGGGCGCATGTTCAACATATTTAACAGTTTTCTCGCCGACAGGTCGCTCCGGGTAAACGTTGAAGAACACTTATCGCGTGAAATGCTGTTGGAGAACGGAGTTCCTCAAGGGTCAGTGCTCTCGGTCACATTTTCCTCGTTTCGATGCAGCCGATCTTCAGAGTGGTCCCGCAAAATGTCACCGTTCTCCTATATGTGGACGATATATTGCTGGTGGTTCGAAAAAATAAGGAGCGACCTTTGTACCGAGATCTACAAACTGCAGCTGTCGATGAATGGTCGAAAAGCGTCGGATTTAAAATTTCAGCGGCAAAATCGAACATATTCTATGGAAACCCCAACGCCCGTTGAGAACCCAGCAGTGACATCTTCATCGACCGAGTAGCTATACCGAAAACGAATAGGATAAAAGTTATCGGTGTCACTCTCGACCGGTTACTGTCTTTCAAACAAAGCTGTTAAAGCAACATGCGACTCTAGGCTACGGATTCTAAAGTTGATTGGTGCAAAGATTCCTCGAGGACAACGCAACTCTCCCCTGTGCATTGGATCAGCAATTGTCACATCGCGACTCCTTTACGGTATTGGGCTCGTCAGTAGAGCGAAGGATTCGGTGGTGCAAACGCTGGCACCTATCTACAACCGAATGGTCTGATTCACCTCAGGAGCGTACGTCACAAGCCCTATTCCAGCGATTATGGCTGAGGCAGGTACATTACCGTTCGACCTACAGGTATAGCTGTAATTCGAGTAGCATCCCGAATGCAGGAGAAAGTCCAAATAAATGTCGATCTTCCAGTTATGCAAAGAGTGTCTGACTGGCTTAGGATAGTTGATAGGCAACTTCCAAACATCGCCGTTTGGATGCGGTTAACCAATCGAATGTGGTATGAACCTAAGCCATATATTGTGTGGGACGTGAAGCGACAGGTCAAAGCTGGAGATTCACCGGATAGCGTGCGTCCCATAGTACAGGAGTTGCTGGCAAACCATTTTCATAGTGCTACGGCTATTTTCACGGATGGGTTTTAGATAATGAAAATGTGAAAATAAGCATCAAAAGGAACGAAAAAGGAAGACATAACGAGGAAGAAATCGTGAAATAGCATAATCGAGGAAAAAATGTTGAAAAGGAAGATGATGGGAGGAAGAAGACGGAGAAAAGCATGGCGGAAAAGAAGAAGGTGGAGAGGAAGATTACAAAGAAGAAGACAATGGAGATAATGAAAAGGAATAGACACACATGATGAAGAAGAAAATTAAAGAGAGAAAGATGACGAAGAGGAAGATGACAGAAAAGAAAATGATGGGGAGGAAGATAATGAAAAGGAAGAAAACAAAGGAAAGTATAACAGAACGGAAGATGATAAACAGGAAGAAAACGAAGAAAAACATGACAAAGATGAAGATGACGGAGTAAAAGATGGCCCAGAGGAGAAAAAGATGGCGCAGATGAAGATAACTGAGAAAAATATGATGAAGACAATGAAACGGAAGAGTTTGATGGGAAGAAGATGAAGGAGAGGGAGTAAACGAAGAAAAACATAATAGAGAAAAAAAAACAAAAACAGAAACAGAACATGTTGATGATGATGATGAGATAATACTACCATCTATTGTAGCAAGGTAACTTCCCATAGCAGTGGAATAATCTGAAAAACGATTTGATCAGGATTCAATTATTGTTTGTGATCATCAAGCTCCTGTATGAAGGGCCAAAAACGTTTTGGCGGACCCGTAAGGAGATACACTTACGCGAAACCCGCGAATATACAAACAGCGAAACCCGCGAATACAAAAACAGAAACAGAACATGTTGTAGAAAAATATAAGGAAACGAAGGAAAGAAACTCGCAAATGAAAATAGTGATAAAACTAAAGAACATGATGAAAGCCATAACGGGGAAGATATTGCAAGTGTTTGAAGAATATTTGAAAATTGAAGAAACTAGAAAAAAAACAGGAGATAGTGCCAACGAGAGTGAACAATAAGGAGGAGCCCCAACCAAAGGAAAAAAGCTAAGAGAAATTTTATCATATTTATTATAAACAACACCACTCACCTCATATTGTACACTCTGCTACACTTTGAACAACTGAAACTGACATGAATGCATCCGATGGATGTAAAGTGTCATTAATAAACAACAACAACAACAACAACAACAACAAATAAATATCCCTGGGCACTGGCAAAACTTTGTGGTAGTTTCAACTACCATGCCCAGGGCTGGTCTGGTTCATTAATATTTTGGAAAGATGCACATTAGTGTTGCCACGTCAGTAGTGCAGCCCAAAAGCGCTTCTGAAAATCCTTCAGTAGTTTTTATCGATTATAATTCAGAGCTTGTGATCAATGGTCAAGTATAGTAGATAGCGAATAGCTGAAATGTTGCATTTGATCATATAAACACAGTTGAAAAATCTGAAATAGTTTATTTTCACAAATCAGTCTACTTTTGGAATTGTTACATTATTCATCTCATAATCATATTAGTCATTGGGTAACTGCCCCCATATTAATCTCATTGTTCCTTTATTCATTCTAAGATGAATCAAACATTTGGGCAGTTGAAGGATCGGTTTCGTTTTCTAATAATGTTTGCTTACGTTAAATAACTACAACAAACATTACTAACTAATCCTGTCACGTGTATATCGTTTTATTTCAAGTAGGATGAATTGCAAAGTGATGAGATTAATATAGGTACATCTTCCTTACTACTAGATAATTTATACTAGTCGGAAATGTAGATTTGATATATGAATCCATTGGTTTGTTCTGTTTTTAGATTTGTTTTCTTTCAACAACAAATAAAAATAAATAAAAAGTAAGATGGTTATGCGTCGATTATTTCCAGTAGCACAAAATGCAAAGTGATGAGATAAAATGGGAATACAAACCTCAGTCGATGAATTTGTCTATCTCGGCTCACTGGTTACTGCGGACAACGATAACAGCCGTGAGATCCGGAGGCGGATTATCAGTGGAAGTCGTCCACAAGCAACTACGGCCAAACAGACTTAACTCCCGTACGAAGTGCATCCTGTACAAAACGCTAATAAGACCGGTTGTTCTCTACGGGCATGAGACGTGGACAATGCTTGAAGAGGACATGCGAGCACTCGGAGTTTTAGCCTATATAATTCTAGATATATAGTTTTGAAGAAAAACGCAGCTTTTAGAGTGCGCATTGGTATTGGACGATGTACAACGTAATCAAGAGGAAGTTTTGCTGAAGAATTGAAAATAAAATTCAAGACAAATCCGCAAAACTGCTCTAAACAGAAGTAATTTCAATCTTAACAGGTATGTTGGTACCATCAACAATTTATCAATAGGTTATTGATTTTACAGAGTAAATGGCCAATTTTTTCTACAGCCTTACATACCCACAATTCCACCACCCTACTTCAATCCTGTGGGCAGTGATGCAGTATTCTAGTATACACTAATAGTGTATCCCGCAAAATTCAAAACCCCCATGGGTAGACATGTTGCGAAGCCTATTCAACTATCCCCAGGTGTATTATTTGAGGTTTGAGTTCTGGAACTCAGGCAGGTGACTTGCCGCCAAGCCCTCTTATACGCCATTAAAAAAAATATAACATATTGATGTAATGCAATGTTGTTACTGTAATCGTAGAGATCTGATGCTTAAGTCCCAACCATTTGAGGAGAGGTTGAAAAGAAAACAAAACTCCCAACGATCATTGTTAATTTTTTTTTTCTGTTCAACTATTCTCTCCGACTGTTTATTTCCCCTTTCCTTTGGTGTTTACTTTACAGAAGGCTGCGTGGGTTCTCCATGTCTTCTTAAGGTAGATACCAAATCCTCTCTATCTTCAACGGTTGCACGGGCGTGGACAGGAGAGCGATCGAGGAGTGTCTTCGTAGAGATTACTGCGTGAAGCTGTAACTGGATCCATTTCAAGGTTACATACAATGTCTTCAAGTAATTATTCCTCATCGTAGCTCGATTCACGAGGTGTCCAAACGGCAATGGCGTATGCTAATGCTAATAACCAATTTTTTTTTATGTTTGTAATAACCAAGTTATCATATAAATATAGTCTAAGAAGTGCTTCAATTTAAGAATACATGGAATTAGATCTTTGAAAAATCGGTTGCCAAGAATAGTCAACATTACCGAAGTCAATACTTTCCGTACGTAGGATAACTACAAGCTATGCGAACAAATGAACGAAGGTGATGACTTCTAAGACTGAGATTCACTAGCATCATCGTTATCCATTCTCGTCTTCTTGCTTCATTTTTTTTTTTTTGCATTAACGTATTGAATGCTGACAGTGTTAAACAAGCATAGCTAGAGTAATCTCCTAAGCGACTCGGGTGCCTTTCGCATCAATGCACAATTGTTGGCAAATATATGACTCTTTTTGCCGATTATGAGCACCAACATCCTGTCACCATTCAAGCGTTACATAGCTGTGATGAAAGTGCATTCTCGAGAAGAAGAAAAAAACATTATCGCCACTCAGGGCATTAGTAAATGGAAGCATTAAAAATCCTGTGAGATGTAGGCTAAAGTTGATGGAGTTTCCAACAAAAGATTAATGTGACATTAGTTGCGCCAGTGTGCGAGCTTTTGCCGGAAAAAGGAAAAACACTATTGTGACATTGTGAAGAACCGACTCCATTACGACATGCGCTTTTATGTGATGAAAGAAAGTGCGGGAACTGCTTCAACTCGAAATACAGTCCGGTCTCTGGTAGTACGGTGAGTGGTTTCATCAATTCACCCTAATTTCTCGATGGTTTTGCAGCCAATTACGCTGATTTCATACAAAAAAATCAGCTCAATTTGTTGCAGAGCAAGTGAGAAATCAGAGTGGGTAGATAGTACGACCCACCGTATCATTGGAGACCTGGCTGTTGTCGGTTTGATGTTAGATTGAATGCTGGCATTTATGTGTTGAATGAATGGATCGTAGCTACCTTTCAATGCTGTGCTGCACATAAAACACTAATACAATGGTTTCGTGGACCAGATGATTTGAAGAAATCCTTACATAATTTATTAGCTTTAATTGATTTGAATTTAGTTGCTTTATGTAGGCTGCATATAAATCATCTGCTTGCCACAATCTTTAAAGCGACCATTGAAACCAGCTTCAGGAGAACTTTGATACACTTCTAATATCAATTACGGTCGAAAACACGATAATTTTCCAATTATTCAAACGTATAACAAGACAGAGATAGAAAGTGACTTCCTCGCTCAACAGCACAGCATACTCTTTACTTTTTATTTTGATTTGATGTTGATATCAAAACTAGTTTAAGAATTGCTATTTTTATGATGTTAGAATCCACTCGGATGATTTGAAATTCCAGAATAAGCATGCGTGCATAAGTAAGAATAAGAACGTTATCATCGTGAGAACAGACTTGTTTGAAGCTGAGTTCCCATTTTATGTGACGTCACACAAAGTTCAAGACCACATGAGAGAATATGTATCGCAAAAATAAATTAGTGAAGCTAACACAACTTGAAATAAAAAAATAAATCTACGTAGTTTAACGAACTGTCAGGAAAATGGTTTTGCTTGATAAACCATAAATTTCTTCTCAATATTTGTTTTAGTTGCTCCTACGTACTCCTTCGATTGCAGCATACATTTTCCATCTTAATTGTCTCAATCTATCAACAGATGCCACCCCTGTCAGTAGTAGTATATAAGAACTGTATCTAAAATAAGATATCCAATTTTTTTCTTTCAAATCATATATAAAAATGATGTTTTATTAAAGCAAATGGATGATTTTTTGATGTACGGGATTGAACTTGAACATTGTGAAGACCGGATGAAATTAGTATTATTCTTTCACGAATTTGAGAATTTCTGATCGAACACTATTCATCAAGTTCCGGACAAGTTTCATAGCGTTTTTTGGATGCCTTAGGCCAAATTTTTTAGAACTCTTGCATATACTCTGCTGCTTTTTGAAGACCCTTTTCCCAATCGCCCAACAGCGTTCGATGGGCCGAAGCTGAGGGCAATTTGGCGGATTGATGTCTTTCCCAACGAAATTTATACCCTTTTCCTTGAGCCAATTGAGAGTTGTTTTGGTGTAATGCGCCGACGCTAAATCCGGCCAAAACCGTGGTGGGGTATTTTGCTTCTGATATAAAGGTAGCAACCTCTTCTGCAGACACTCCGATCGATAGATCTTCGCATTGATTGTTCCGGTAGTGTAAAAATGGTACTTGCCATACCAGCACCTCGACCAAACTTCTCCACTTGAATCAACCTGTCTGCAATGTTTACATCCTCCCTTACGACGGGTGGACCTGGAAGGGTTTTTGAGTCCTCTTTCTCGTCGTCTATCAAAATACATGCATCCGTTCGCTGAAAAACTCGCGAATACAATTTTCGGGGCTTGTTGCTGAGCGATGCTTCTGTTCGGCAGTTTGTTTGGAAAATTTCTGCTTCTTGTAGGTTCTTTAGGTTTTTTTTCCGTTTCTTGATACGTTGAATCATTACAACGCTGGTTCCCGCCAAATCGCGTATCGAAATTGATTTGTTCTTCCGAATTAGAGCTACCACTTTCTGATGCAGTTTAGGGTTGGAAGATCCGGGTTTTCTGCCTCTTCCTGGTAGCTCATCCAAAGAATAGTGTTCCCCAAACTTTGTTATGATGGATTTTACACTCGCGTGATGAATACTAAAGCGCTTGGTCAATTGTCGCTTAGTTACACCAAAGTCAGTCAAAAGCACAACATGCTCTGATGAACACATTTAAACCATCACAAATACACGCGTAGAACGCAAATGGGCATGGATAGCTTATTTTCGATACATTCCTTTGAAAAAATGTAGCAAGAAATGTGAGGGATGGTAGAAACATGAAATGAACTGGAAAAAGTGTGAGCAATGTGAAGTGAAATCTATAAGTAAAATTGTGTTAAAAATTTAGAAAAGAAGATTTGGAACGAATATGACAGGTAAGAAATGTGAAAAAGTTAGTAAAGAAGTGTGAAAAAATAGTGAGATGTGTAACTGGTGAAAGAGAAGAAAAAAAAATGCGAAAATTGTAAATTTGGCAGAAATGTATGATAAAATTTTGAAGAAGTGTGTGATACATTTGTGAAGAGTGTGAGTTGTAAGTATAAAATTTTGAAATCAATTGTGAGAGGGAAGTGACAGGTATAAGACAATTTTTGAGAAGTTTGAGATGTGAGAGGAGTGTTGGAAAAGTGGAAGGATATGTGAATTGAAGTTAGACAAAAGTGAATAATGTGAAAAGTATGACAATTATGAGATCAAGTTTAGAAAATTGGTTTGAACATTGTAGAAAAAGTGTTTTAAATGTGAGAAAAAGTGCTTGAAATGTGAGTTTAAGAAATATGAAGTGTGGTCGTATTAGCTGATATTCTAATCTTAAAAGTAGGTTCAATTATTAAAAATAAATGAGTGTGATTAAAAATGTGAAAAAAATGTGCAAAAAGTGAGAAATAGTGTGAGAAGAGTGGAAAAAAATGTGAGAGCTGCAAAAAGATTACATTGACTTAGTAGTTTGAAACGTTTTAATTAAATGTGAGAAGAAATGAGAGATGTGAAAAAAGTATGAGATCAAATTTGGAAGAGGTTCTGACCATTGTGAGTAATGTGTGGAATGTGAAATGAATTGTAAGACCATTGTGTGTGGTAAGAAATGTTACCGGAAATATAAATAAAGTGAGAACTGCATAAAATGTGAGAAAAAGTGTGAAAAGAATGAAAAAAGTGACAAATGTGCAACGTGTAAGAAGAAATGCAAAGAGTCAGATATGTGGAAGAAGTGGGAAGAACGTTGAAAGAATTGTGAGAGGTAGTGAGGGATATGTGAGCTTTTTTTTAAATTTGGGATCAAGTTTGAAAAGCGGTGTGACACGTGTGAAAAGATGTGTATGCTTAACATCCATCCAACAACATCACGTCAAAGTCATAATTTCAAATCCCACCCCAGACAAGTCACAAAAACTACCCAAAAATTAAGAGTCAGTTAGACCAGAGGTGAACCAATATGAGGCTGAAAATCTCGATAAAATGTGTGTACACACACTAAGAAACGATTAATTTTACACGTAACGTAATTCATCGTTGAAACTATTCTAACTAAAACTGATACACACGGAAGTCGAAAAAGGATGTGATTGAATTTATTTTTTATTTTTTTATCTCTTTCAACCTATTCTTATATGCTAAAGAACGCTTGCATGCGTAGGTCTCAGGGTAATGAAATTACAAAGTCATTTTTGTAGTGTGCAGTGAGATGTTAAACTGAGAGTAATTGTGAAAAGAAATGTAAGATCAAACTAGAACTGTAGAACTGTGAGAAGAATTTAATAAAAAAAAATCGAAAATGAACAATTGAACGTGTTAGCAATTCGGAGTTGAATAAGTTGATAATTTCGAATGGGAGTGTGGTGGAAAATGTGAAAAGTGTGGCAAGTGATAAAAAGGTGTTTAAAGTATTAAAAAGAGTGTGAGTTGTAAGATGGAAGTGAAGTGTGAGCTGTTGCAAACTTGTGAGAAAAAGTTCGATAAGCGTTAGAAAAAATGTTTGGTTTGTAAGATAAAGAGAAATAGGTGTTTGAAATAGTCAAAGAGTGACGGTTATAAAAATCCTAGAAAATATTGGATGAATTCTAGAACAAGTGTAATAAATTCGAAATAAGTCGAAGATGTGCCAGAAACGTGCGAAACGTGATTATAATCGATAGCAGTACGAACAATTTTAAGTGAGTAAAATCTAGTTAAAATGTGCGAAAAGTGTAGGAAGTATGAAAGAAAATTTAGAAAAAATATGTTTGGACAAACAGTTTTTTTTGCGTGGTTGGAATTTTTTGGAATCTCAGAGAGGGTTACGGAAAGGCGACAGGCAATTTTGTTTGCTGCTTAACATTGCTTTTGAAGGTGTGATTCGAAAAGTGGAGGAAGATCACGAGTGGTAAAATGTTCGGGAAGTCCGTCTAACTTTGGTATCACAACACGAAGCTTTAGCAGGATTGGATTTGTCAATAATGTGGCAAAAAAAGATACAGGTGAGTTTTACGAGAAGACAATGTTAGTCTCTCATCTGAATTCAGATCAATGGTAATGAAATTGAGATAGTAGACGAGTTCGTGTATCTGGGCTCATTGATGACAACCGACAACGATACCTGACGCTGAGAAATACAAAGACGCGTTATAACTGGAAACCGTGCTTATCTTGGACGCTACGATCAAATAGAGTTCACCGCACTACAAAGTTGACCATTTTAAATTCCACCGGTTTCCTCCACGGTCAAAATTCAACGAAGGACCAACCAAAAGATATCTTTGATCGGAAGAAGTAGAGAACTTAATACAAGTATGAAAATGCAACCTCGAATCTTGTTTAGTGAGTGTATAGAGTGTCCCAGAAAGTCTAAGCAGGATTTTGATGTGCCACTGATGTGATCATTACTGTGTATCATTGTTAACATTTCATCTACAACTCTTACTCTGTGAGTCTCAAGTGCCAGTGCATTTACTTTTCATGAAAATAAGAAGCATTTCCTCGGAAAATGCAAACAGATCGTGCACAAATGATGCACTTTTCCCAACGTTTCGCTGAGTCAGTTGCCGAAAATGGAAGGTAGGAGCATCGGAGAAGTTCGTAATGCGATTTGGAAGTATGGTGAGGAGTCTTCCTTTCAGGAGAAG
The DNA here is from genome assembly GCA_024533555.2 of Aedes koreicus. Lineage (NCBI taxonomy): Eukaryota > Metazoa > Arthropoda > Insecta > Diptera > Culicidae > Aedes > Aedes koreicus. The sequence goes on from JAHHFK020001329.1 coordinate 512,470, forward strand.
AAAAATCTATACGTAAACCTAGTCCAAGTGTACCAAAACCTGGACCGGAAAATCACGCAAGCTTTCGCCCGTAAAAAAGGTACTTTCGTTCGAGATGTGGCCAAAAAGCTGGGAACTTCGAAGAGTAACGTCGACCGAGCCGAAAGACACGACATGGACTAAGGACTTTCTAGAAGTCAGAAGAAGCCAAAACGAAGTGAAAAACAAGCAGCATCTGTCAATTACGGGCCCTTGTAAATTATTCGTTAAACTGCTGTGTGGAAAATCGGCATGCGTAAATATGGATGATGAATCCTACGTGAAATTTAATTAAACGATGCTTCCGGGTGACCAGTTCTACACAGTCCGTACTGGTCAAACTATTGGCGAACAGGCAACCAGTCTGTGCTGAAGCTAATGAGCATTGTTAGGTCAAATGTCGCTCTTTGGCGTACGATTGAATGAATCTCGGAAATGTCACGTTGGACTGTAGAAGAATATTGTAGAGAACATAAAAGTGAAATAAAAACTCAATTAACTTAAGAACCGAGTTCATATTGTTATTTACAAATCATGCTTAAACTTACTGGGACACCCTGTAGCAATGACATTATTGAATCTTGAATACTTGTTAACTTTGAAGTGGAGATTTCAAAACATGTACTCTTGGGGAAACTACTGGTATTTTTTTTTCTTGTAGAGAAAGTTTACTAGAAGTTGTTATTTAAACCGCTAGTGTATCACGCGTTAAAGTAAATACCTTATTAGTTATTAGTACTTCTCATTCTATTCATTTATTGCTAGCAATGTCTGTTTCGATTTAGTCTCTTAATGTGAGTATTAACGAACAGTATAAACAGCGAATTAAGTCGAGCAAAGAACTGTCCACGAAGACGCAGGTTGCTTTTGATGCTTTCGTTTAAAAGTCAGTTCAGTCAGTCATTATCAAGAAAAAGTAGTTCATGAGAAAATAAATAATCATTTAGACCGACGATTGCTCCAATTTCTGTTCGGAAGAAATATCTCTGCAACATTTGTTCCGAACTGGAAAGCGATAATTTCCAATCACTTATTTTATTTACTTTAATATACATTGAATAAGCTAAGGTTGAGGTGAATAAACAGTTCCTGTCACCATCATCATTTCTTTTTTTTTTGTATCTAGATTTGATGTGTCTATTTTGTCAAATCATTTAAATAGCATTATTAATTAGATGCTCCAATGTCAAATGTCCAATTTTTTTTCTCGAATTGGTATGTCATTTGAACAGCATTAATGGTTAGTGTCGGTTTCCTTAAACTTGTGTTTTCTTAATTGAATGTATTGTTTTTTAAATAATAAATACGCAACGAAAACATGTTGGAAAATTTCCATATAAGAGTATAAGAAGCGCGTCTAAATAAAAAAAAGAACAAGAGCAGATTTGTATCTTTAGGCACAATTGATAGAATCCATTGACAAACAGAAAGTTTTCTTAAACACCATTTTGTAATTTGAAAAAAAAAATCTTGAATCTCAACAATCATTCAGAATATTAATGCTAAGAGGTACAGTGTTACTATATATAACCTGCAACAAAGCACAGTTATATTCTAATTTGAGCCACATTATTTATTATTCATTTAAATTCACTACCATTTTTCAGCAACAACTTCGTTTGCAGAACGCAGTGGTGGATGATTCCGATTAGATGACGCTTTACTAATGCAACAAATGTCTATCATCAGTTCTGCTATTTCCCCTGGGCTCCGTTCTCTTTTCGTCGATTTTCCAGGATACGTATTTTCCCCTTAGCTTCCCCTTTATCATTTAAACGTGCAATGTTTCGCCCACAAAGCAAAGATTGTTTTGCTCTCTTCTGGGTGACTTCTGCGCCTCAGGAAGTGGAAAAAGCTCCCGAACTCTCTTGGAAAATTTCCACCGAGGCTCTTCGTCGAGTTTTCCAATACCCGAGCACGTCCCGAAAAAGGTGAAAAATCAATGCTCACGGTTGCCGAAGTTTGACAGCAACCAGCCGAAGATGTTTGGTCGTGGAAGTCGACATCGCCGTACGGATGTCGACCAACGGTATGTTTCGTACCAGGACTCTTCAGTTATGTGTTTAACGTTCGTTAGAGCGGATACAATACTCGTTCGCTAGTCGGGCGCGTGTTTCATGGGAAAAACGCATGGAATTGATAAAAAATACCATATCCCAAGCGTCAATCGGCGATACGGAAGTGTCCACTGCGGCTAATTCGCATATCCGAAATCCTGTGGCATACATGCAGATTGGCGCGTTGAGGTTTGAGGTGATGCTTCGTGAGTGGTTTAATGTGGATTTGGATTAGTGGGTTTTTTTCCTTCGTTTCATATCGGTTGTGCGCATCCATTCGTTTCGTTCTTTGAACATGGCGATACGGAAGCAAGGTCGTGGAACCCATTTATCGCTAAGTGCAGGTATTTTTCCCCCGGGATGGTCTGCAAACAAAAATAAATAAAAATCAATTAACAGTTGTGAATTAAGGAGGCCTCAACAACAGTGGATTGGCACGGTGGATTTGCGTGTCTTTGTGTACGTACGTGTACGTGAATCATATGAAGGCTGAATGTGAACACGATGACCTGGTTCTTTGAGTTTCCACCTGTTCAGCTGGCGGTGGTGGTTTGCGGTGGCGATTCGTGACGTTGAAGGCAGTTCAAGGCGTTCTGCAAAAGAGTGCAGTGCAGTGTATAGCTTATGTACATATACAAACAAGTAAAATCCCAACCGTCAACCCATAAAAGTTCAGTCTGTCGATTCGGTAGTACAACAAATGAAAATACTCCGCCGGTCTAACCTGGCCGAAGGGAATAACCCAGCCGACGCGAGTGCGAAAATCAAAGGTGGAGAACGAAAGGTGAAAATAATTTTCTGCTGCCGTAATTGTGACCTAGCTTTCAATTTGGTGCGATAACCGAACGCGGATCGTGTTGGAAAGAGTACAAGCTGATTGAAGGTAAAAATAACGAAACGAATTATCTTATTAGTGTTAAAAGTGATAGAAGAACAGTATGTATTAGACCAGTTTAGTGGACACCTTAACGAAGTTAATTCAACGCATCTATTGAAGCAGCTGGCAGAATCATTTTCAATGCTGAATGAAAGGCAAATCTGTCATTGCAATATTCTCACGAATGCTCAATTAAAATTGAAATATCTCTAACAACTTATATAGAAGTGTGAGTATTGAGCATTGTGAACTCCTTTTAGTTGATTCAATATCCAAGTGAGTTTTTGATTTGTGATACTCTTATTTTGTTTATAACTTGATGTTATTTGGTACCAGGTACCAGTCTTTTTGCTTTTATTACAAATAATAGCACAGGCAACCCAAAAAAAAAGTCTGCGTTTCATATTTTGATACCTTCTAATGAACGTTAATAAATTCATAGGACAGATTTTGTTTTGTATACGAAAGCATTAACTTCAGTAATAAAAAAAAAACCAACGAATCGCCGTGTAATTTCTACATTTCTTCTCTACATGAAGTTTGAATTCTGCTATTGCTGTTGTTTAATCTGTAGGATCCGGCAGGTTTATGTATACAATAATATAGAAAAATTGGAATTTAACGGCAATAAGATGCTTATCGGCCAGCTAGTCGCAAACTGAAGTAACTTTCTCGATTTTTAAAGTCTTCAGGCAATTTGAATATCAAAATTTAGTTCGGTGAAATAATGGTGTGAGATTTTCATTAGAATGAATGTTTTTTGCTTTAAGAATTGGTTTCGACGCAAATGCCCGTCATTCAATATGGGCTAGCTTAGACATCAACAAAAGAAGAGAATTGTTTAGACTATATTCTTAACCCTTATGTGATCGACAGGGTACCCGGGTACCTTTTCATGTTTTAAATTACGAAATTTTATAGTTTATTTTAGAATAGTATGCTGAAATTCAGTGACATCTTAATAAACATTGGAAGGCAACTTTTTGCATAAAAATATTGCGTATAGTAGCAAGGGGGGGCGGAGGGGGGGACTTCGATTTTTTTTACCCCTTAAGTGATCGACAGGGTACTCGGGTACCCACCAAATTCAAATGATTATAACTCTGGTAATTATTGACCAATTTTAATTCTTTTGGCACCGTTAGATTTAAGAACTCATTCGCTTCAGGAACATTATCAGCAATGACCATTTGAATTCATCTGGTTCCTGTTAATTCAGGTTTCCGGAGCTGTGTTCCGGCACGGAGACACAATTTCGGAACATCTATTGAATTTCCAGGAATGGATGTCAAAATCTTTGGAATAATTCATAGAAATTATTTCTTTTCTATTGTGGGCCGTATGCCGACTTGTTTCAGGAACGGCCATTCTGTAAAAGGTTGCCTTGGGGCCTAGAGTGGTCATAAACATATTAAGAAGGAAACCCTGTCAATATGAGTATCAAAATCCATGAAATTTCTCCAGTAGGATATTTATCAATATTTAGTGGCCATCTGATGTCAATCCGGAACAGGTTCCCGTGGGGCCTAGAGTGGCCATGAACATAATTAGAAGGAAACCCTGGCAATATGGGTATCAATATTCATGAAATTTCGCCAGTAGGACAATTCTCAACGTTTAGTGGCCATCTGATGATTTGTCCTCGGACCTCGAGTGGACTCTGCAAAGAACAGTTTTTTTTAGTTCCTTGATTATCGAGATTTTCAGCCATGGGCTGGTTTATATCCCATCGTAGTAACTCAAATACCTTTTGGGTATTTTCGTAACTTGTCCGGCCTAGTGGTAAGCACCCATACCTCTTACACCAGAGTCACAAGTTCTGCCAAGAACACGTTTTGAATAAACATAAAGATAATAAATTATTAATTGATAAGTGAGCCTAAAACTATATGGCAAACATGATCCACAGCTATCACGGCAACACTGTTTGTCTGCTGTAAAGGGTGTATTCGATACAAATGGCACACACATATTTACACCACAAAATCAAAGCGATTCTCGGATTTTCTGGATATTTTCAGAGAATGAGCAACTTTTAATGAATTATGATTTGTCAAATTTGTTTTACTCAATTTCTTCCTCAACCCCGAATACCCGCACTTTCCCTTTCACTCCACCCATCAAATATTGTACAACGAATTTTCACAGTGCTTTAATTTTTTTAACCAAATTCTCTTCAACTCCAGCTCTGATTTAGTAGTTTTGGGATGTTTGCGAGGTTCCGTCTTAAAAATTGCCCAAAATTTTTCAATTGAGCGAAGTTCCAGTGAATTTGGTAGGCACAACATTAACTCCATTGGTTCGGTACCACTTCAACAAGTTTCGAGCGTAGTGGCAGGATGCTAGATCAGGCCAAAACAGATTTGACCCTTTGTGCCTCCTTATGAAGGGCAAGAGACGCTTCTTAAGGCATAATGAAAGGAGCGCTTATTTCACCACATCCGCAAATCGCCTACCCGATCAGGAACTTTGTTGCAAATTTTTTCTTTCGAACATCTTCCGGAACATCGAACTTAGACTTGGTAACAAAATATTCTTGCCCAGGAATTTGACGGAATTTTCGGCATCCATCACGATGCAACATGATTTGGTGAGCAGCTCCGTGTTATGTTTCTGGGCACGGGGTTTTGCAGTGAAATTGTTGCAACACCAAAAACATCATTTTCTTCAACTAATAATTTCCCACTATGCCGATATACAATTGAAAGTGATGTTGAGAAAAGTTGTTGCTGGATAAATTTCTCGTAGTTGCAGACATGTTCATGTGTCAAAGTTCCGAAGAGCTAGCAAAATGAGACCAATAAGTTGGGTTTCCTCATAGTAATAACCTTATGAACATCAAAGGGTCATGTTCAACCAGGATTCATGTTCGTAAGCTATGTAAGCTCAAATTTTGAGTGAATGACCAGTAGGATAGTAGGATGAAACTGAAAGGATAATTTAACCACCTTAATGAACATTTATCCTATTAAAACTACTTTTGTGTTTTTTATACAAAGGAGATAACATTGGTTTGGGAACATTATATTTATATCAACACTTTTGAAGTTTTCAGATACAGTCATAGGCCTTGGAGTATTTCTTGAAAATATTTTAAACTGGAGCTGTCATCTAGAGTAGACAATCAAGAAAGCTTTAAATACTCTACGGATGGGTAAACAAAAACTTAAGGCAAACATTGAAGGCAGTTGAGACTCATAATAATCTATGTGGCCAAAGAGTAAACAAATCGTTACTACGAAAAAGTTTCAAAAACTTCGAAGATTAGGAAACATTTCAGTTATTGCTGTTATTTGCATGTTTCCACTGCATCGATTTATACAGGATGAGTGACGAACTGTTATAGTAAATGACATGTTACAGGAAATTTACTCCAGTTTGTCATATTTGCAATGAATGTTTTGTGAGTAATCAACTTTCGTTACATTGGAAATTGATAATTATTTCATTAAAAAAAAATCGACGACAAAAGGTAGATGCTTCCGGAAACTGCCGCATGCCCGTTTTACCATGTTCCGATCCCTAGATGTCATCACCGCTGTGATTATAGCTTTGAGCGACCTAAGTGTATTGGTATCCCGCTCGCAAACGCCCGGACTACTAAGGGGCTAAATTTCTTTCTCAAAAAACACCAGAACACTTTCCTCTAGAGATTTCTGTGTTTTCTTAGCATTACGCCCTGATGTTCCATCTTGTTTGAAGATAAAATAACGGCCATTAACAACCTTCTTCATCCACGGTACAACAACATCCAGTAGAACCTTCAAGTATACACTTTTACCTTTAGTCTTTGATCAAACAATACGCTAAAGATTCTTGCTAAAGAATTGGTTGACATGACGAAAAGAACCTGGCTACGATCTGCAATTTATTTTACCCTGCTCCGTTCAACCGTATTGAAACGGCACTTGTATTTCTTGTAGGTGTTTGCCAGCATATGATTTTCTCAAGCTTCTTTCTATCCAGACTATTCTATCCGACTCATTTACCGGCCGAATCATCTCTTTTACGCTTTTGCTGGCGGACAATAAAACTTGACGTTAACTCAAGACTGTTTGTTTACGTATGACAATTAACAGCATAAATTACCCAGTTCTGCCAAAACGGTGAAAATTAAAAAGATCCGTATACTAATTAGGCCTCGATATCTTAACATATCCGTATCATTAACAACTTTATGACACGTACTGGACATATTTCGGTTTCATTTATTAGATTTAGTGTAAAAGTTGGAATATATTCATTCATTTTAGCCAACTTCTTTTGATAAGTAAAATTAGCTTGTGTTTGTGGAGGGGGGGGGGCATGTATCCTTGTACAGTTGACTAACCCCTTGTTCATCATGTGGGGGGGGGGGGGGGGGGTGGGGGGTGGTTTTGGTGGGTTTTTTTTTTTTTTGGCTGTTATTCTTTTTTTTTTTTTTTTTTTTTTTTTTTATTTATTAGAGAGGCTTTAAATTTTTAAGAATTCATTCGCCTCTATGGAGAGGTTTTAAATTTCATTGATTAGACCTGTAAGCTTTAAGTATTTGATTATTCTTGCTTCTGCTCGCTTATTGTTACTTAGAACTTGAAAAAGAGATGTACCGATGCCTAACCTTTTCCTAATATCCTCGTACTTTCTACAATTTAATAAAATATGCTGAACGTTGATTTCCACATCACATGCTTCACACTTACCCGCTACTTTTGTTTTAAACAAGTAGCTATTTGTTAGTCTTGTTTGCCCTAGTTGACACCGCGTTAATGCTCGTTGTTCTGTTCTCTTATCTCTATCATTCCATTTTTCTACCTGTTTTTGACACATGCAAGTTGCGTATGCTGTTCATTTATCCAGTTGTTTTCATGTTTCCTCCAAATCTCGGCTGCAGCCCACTTGCAAATATCCCTTCCTGGAATGTTGCGCTCACTCAATCGTGATAATCTTCCTCTTCCGGCTGCTTGATCAGCCGCTTCATTACCACTTATTCCACTATGGCCTGGTACCCAACAATAGACGATGTTTTTATTTCTTGAATTTAGCTCGATTTCTTGAACGCATGAGTTCCGACACTTTCCACTCTCCAACGCTGCCAAGCAGCTTGCTGAATCGGTGAAAATTACCGTTGGTTTCTTTGAAGCGTAGCGAGCAGCTGTCGCAATGGCTAATGCTTCCGTTGAAAAGATGCTGTATTGTAACGGCAGCTTTCTTTCGATGGGCAATCCAGACCAGATGACGCCAAAACCTACTCCAGAGTCATCCTTTGATCCGTCTGTATACATTTTTTCAAACGTGTAGAATTTTTCTCCCAACAGTTTTGCTACGATCGCGCGTGCTTTAGTTGGATCTTGTCCAACTTTATATTGTTTTTTGACTGTCCAATCTACTTTTGGCGTTTTACGATTCCAAGGTCTACGACTAAGGCATCATGCTTTAAACTTTCCTATTACATCCATCACAAATAATTGCTACAGTTGTAAGCAGTAAGCGAGTTGTGCTCAAGTGACGAGTTTTTTAAGAAGCGATCATGAGAGGATGAAAAATAACGCTTCAAGTTCGAAATCTTATCGTGCGTGATTGCTTAACAAACGAATATCCGCGCAAAGTTGCCGAAGAGTATGGCGTAAGCCATGATGTAGTTCAAAAAATTGTTTTGAAACACCGAAAGCTTGGAAGTGTCGTAGATCGAACTGGACGAGGACGTAATCGTGAGTCCGATTGCCGAGAAGATACTAGAATCATCCGAGAAATTAAGAAGGTTCCGTTTGTTACCATCCGTGCACTCAGAGCCTTTCGCTAAGCTAAGCCTTTCGATGTTCGATCAAACAGCTCGACGATGCATTGCTGAGCATGGTTTGAAAAGCCATTTGGCTCGGAAACGGCCGTTCAAAAGTAAGGTGAATAAGGAGAAGCACTTGAGGTTTGCAAAAAAACCCTATATATATATATATATATATATATATATATATATATATATATATATATATATATATATATATAAGTCACTTGAGCTCTGGAAACGGGTTGTTTAGTCAAATGAATCAAAGATTGAGCTGTTCAACAAAAAACGACGATTGTGAGTTTGGCGGAAAAGCGATGAAGGGATGCCCTAGTAGCACACTTGTTGCCATTCAGTAGAGAAAACATAAATATGACTTGTTAAGTCATAAACAAGTAACTACAACTAATAATGACCGTAGTTTGCTACTTGTATGATGTGATGTATGATATGTACTACCACCCATTGTAGCACGAAAACTAAGTCCGACAGCAATGGGCTCTCCTCTCTGTTAGACTTGATCAAGCTTTAATAACCACTGATTATCCTAATCATGCCGTTGTATGAAGAGCCAAAAAGGGGTTGGGTGGATCGATATGCAACATCACTTATACGTATCCACGGGGATATAAAGAATCTCCTTCCAACAACAAGATTGAACAATTGGTCAAAAGAGCAAGCTATCTAACATGAGGATGCCCCAATGGGCAGGGAGAAGAGCCCGACCTCTATTCACAAACTGTTAGCAATGGGGAGTTGGCATTCCCACTCTCCCCATCCAGAGTGTTTCAATGGACCCTTCCCTGATGGTCCCTTCCAGTCTCATGAAAAATTTATATCATGGTGTATATATTTATGTAAATGAAAAATACTACAAGCACTCGTATCTATAATATATGATCTTCGTTCGGTTGATCCTGAAATGCAAGAAATGTTGTAAAATGTTAAAGTGTAGAGTTCTGTGGTTTCCCGCAAAAGCACGTTTTGTTCGTTTTCAGCGATAGCAGCATTTCACCAAAATCTTGATATGAGGTATCCTGAAAAAGTTTATTAAATCTATTGAAATTTTACAAAACTAACATTTATACATTTTAATTTACTGTTGCCATGGTCACTATTTGCTACTTGATGCTGATTTTATAACAGCAATCCGCTTTTATTTTTGCTGACCTAATAGTTATTGCTACCGAGTAAGGCATGGGACGATTCAAGTGGAAGGGAGTTAAAGATAAATGGGTAAAAAAAACAATAAGTAATGTTTTAATCATCTTTGAAGTAAAATCAATAAAACAATATTACCAAATATAATGATGTTGTGAGTTATGATGAAGTAATGACAAAGATTGAAATGTAAAATCAAACACTAGTCAAATGGCACACAGTGCTGCATGAATCAGATCAGCTCAGAATTGGTAAAAAGTCCATTTATAAACCGGAAATGAAAAATACATTCAGCAATAAGTGCAAAAGCCTACCACAGATTCCGTAATTTTTAAAAACCTACCACAGCTGTTATTTTCTGCGTGATATACTGGACATATAAGGAATGCTAGATGTCATAAATTGAAGGTATGTTTCGTGTTTAAGCCAGATACCGCCTAAATCAGGTTTGTTGCATGAAAATGTGAAGGTCATGATGATATGATGGAAATAATACGATGTTTTAAAGAAATACTACATAATGTACATATAATAATTAAATGCCGCTATTTGCCTGTTAGATGATTGAAACTCTAAAATAGCGAAAGTTCCAACGTGATATAATGAAATAAAGTTGATCACGTTGCATCCTAGCAAAATAGCAGAGAAAATTTAGGCAAATAAATTTCATTTGAGTATGATTACTGCCCAAAAACGGAAACTCAATAAATACAAAACAAACTAAAAATAAAAATGAATGACAGGAAATTCTTCGATAACTCTTTTTTCCTACTGGGCCCCTAAATGACTCTCCACGTCTGTAAAATAGAAAAGGTAGGATCATAAACAATGTTAGTTTTTGAATTAACTTTTTTGGACGAAGAATTTTTTTTTTTTGTAGAATTTGTCGTATATAATCCACTGTCTAAAAAAAATGTAAAAACCCATCCCATCTTTTCAAATACATAACGTGAGCTAGGTGGGCCAAAACTTACAACGATGCAAATGCGAAGCTGAAAATAGCATTAAAAAATATTGTGAAGGGATGTTATAATATATAAAATGATAATAACAATTATATTTGTAATGTCTGCATGTCTGCTGACCCTGCTGCAATTGTAGAAGGACTTGCATTATCCTAGCCACAGGGGAAGAAAACAATTCAAAATAATTATACAATTCTTGGGAATTCCATGGATGATCTGAAATTATATACCGTACAAAGAATACTTCCATTTTTCGTGGTAGGGTAAGATTTCAGCATGCTACTTTACCGGGGTCACGCTGCCTACATCGCCTTGGTGCGGCTGCCACCTAATGTATAGTTGACGCGATACAGTGTTTCTTACTCAACCGCTGGATGCTAGGACAGACGCTGTTTGAGCCGCACCTCCTTGGTGGACAGACGCTCGGCACGCACCTCCTCAATCTAGCTGAAGTCAGAAGGACAACAGTGCCCAGGCTGCACTACCAGCTAAGTACGCAACCCTTAGCTGGTGGTCTTTGTCATCTCTTGACCCGTGGAAGCATGAGGTAGGAACTTGTGAGGACCATAGCAATGTTGCGGGGACGCACTCTCCATCCCAGGTGTCTACTCACCATTTTGCAGCCCGACCGTAGTTTGCTACTTGGGTGAAGGATAAACATCTCCAAGCCATGACCCTAAAGTACAGCGGGGGGAAATCATGGTCTAGGGCTGTTTCTTATGGTTTGGAGTGGGACATCTGTAACTAATCAATTGTATTGAAGCCTGGATCATTTAGAAATGGGGAACTTTCAAATGCGTGTATTTTTTAACCTTTTCTTTCAATCGAAAAACTTTCTAAGAATAAAACAAAAGTAGAAAACAAATCATTCATCGTTATTTCGAGGAAATTCTCTAACTTTTCTGTTGAGGCCGCTCATCGGCCGGCGCACATCTTCTTCAGTCATGGCTTTGGCCAGCTGATTCCACCAATGCTTCATCTGGCCAAAACCACTTCAATTATCGCCCAATACTTCCCTGTTGGACGGAATTGAGAACAAATTGCTGAATTCAGCTCTTTTGGGATGAACCGGAACCATTATCGTTGTACCATTGTAGCATTTCTTTGCTTTAATGGCAGCTGGCTAGATCTGGCCAAAACGTAACTGGACCACCATGGGACTTAACGAAGTCCGATTGTTGAGGCACTCCTTTTTGTACACTTTCGAGTTCATTGTTTTATCTGTCACAAAAACTCTGGTTTCCTTGCCATAGGACAGATAACTTGCCAAATCATTGTTTTTTTTTACGCGCACTTATCCGCGAAAATAAACTTGAATCTGTAAGGAACATTGCCGCGAGCAGGAGCCTCCCTTGAGCTCCGGGATTTGTTTGAAATCTGCTTTAGCATATGTTTCATCATCGATCAAGAAACATCCATCGAGTTTCGTCAGAACTTGGTCATAAAACTGATGGGCATGAGTTCTGGCCACGGTTTGGTGTTTGAGGCTTCGTTTGGGTTGTTTACTAGCTCGGTAACATTTCTAACCTTCTCGGAGACGAATTCTCCGCACAGTACAACGGTCGGCGTTCAGTTTTTTCACCAAATCATAATCCGAGATGTTGGGATAAGCCTTGATTTTCCGAATGACCTTCACCCGCAGTTGACGGTCAACGGTTCCTCTCCGACGCTTGATTTGCACTTTGCGGGCAGTTGATAAAGCTTACTTGTACTTTTTAATCACTCGCGCCACAGTGCTTTTAGGATAATCCAACAGTTTTTCCAGCTCTCGCGTTGACACAGATGGATTTTGCAGATATCTGTGCAAAATTATTTTTCGTTTCTTTTCCTGCAGGATATATATCTTGGAACCATGTAAGTTTAAAAAAAATAGACTCAGCAGAACTTTTTACAAACAACAAAACGCTGTGAAAAACTTGCATATCCGACCACAATCTCTTAAATGCTGTGCTCTATTTCTAAATCTTGGAAAATGGGTCTGTAAGATAATTACATTTTTCAGCAAGACAACGACCCAACCCAAACTGGTAAGAAAAAGCATGCATTCCTCCGTGAATGTCGGATTAAACTCTTAGGATGGCCTTCCCAGAGCCCTCATTAAATTACAATTGAAAATCTCTCGGCAATTCTCACTTGGGTGCCCTGGTGATCCCTCCATTCACCCATTATATGTTATTTAATGTAATTTTATATTTAGTATATTTTGTTTTGGTCATTTGATTGCTTACCTTGAGTTAGAAAATTTGGCTGAAAGTAAAATTGGTTAGGGTTATATACCGTTCTTTACTTATTGCTTAAATTTGATGTAGGGCCCAGGTTGTCTTCAGGTATGGTATTGCTCGCGGTCATAGGATAGGGAAGAGAACAGCAGAAAGGTGAGAAAGCATTATAAATTGGTAACATGATATGCGCATGTGAGATTTTCATGGTGATATTCTCATAACGGCCGTTCAGAATGGTTCGACGGATGCGTATGAGAGATCATTTCCGATTAATTTCCACTTGTTTACTCAACTCCATCACGTTTAGATATAGAAGACAAGAAACAGTTTACTACGTGCTACATTTTGTAATATCAAGGTAATGATCCCCCATTGCATTTTCAAGTGATCATTACAAGCTGTCCATTTAGTTCAGGCTCTTTTGCCTATTCACACATGAAATTTGCCACGACCAACTCTGCAGAACGCGCCCATACTCCTTTCTGAAACGAAGGACAGAGATTTGAGTATCAAAAGAAATGTAAACCAAAACAGGTGAAAACCGGCAGCTTATCTATCGATATCTGAATCACAGATTATTCGCAATTCGATATGAAATGCTACATTTATACGCTTCAAGACACTTAACTTCAACTTGGAAAAAAAAAAATCGTAAACACTCAAAATCCAACCCTTGATAATGAAAATAGGGAATATGTAGGCTTCGGCAATGTTAAATATGTTTGGCAACCAACCAAAACACTTTACTGGATGTATGCATTCAAATATTGAGCCATTCTGTTATGCCATAATTTTCTTTGAATGAATCACATATATTCGAAACTGCAGTTGATTTCGGTCCATGCTGATGCTGGTTTGGGTATTATAATTATATATTGTTATTATTTAAACACACTCAATAGTTAATTCATATTAAATTATGTTTCCAAAAAAAAACCACCCTTTCTCATCCTCATTTGCTGTTTTCCTACAATCACATTACATATTATCAAATATTCACGAAATATACACAACATATTTAATTCAAAATATTTCCTAAATTACATGCATGCTCATACTTTCACAAGAACAAGAACACTTCAATCATAAACATTCCTACTCGAAATCATCATAAAGTTATTGTTTATTTTCAGTTAAAGTTTAAACCATCAGACCTAAGAAAATCTGGAACTTGATGACCACCCAGGGACTTCAAATAAAAAAATCAGTTCTTTTAAGGGCCACAAAACACCAAACGGTCGATTTCAGGATCACAAAATAGAAAAGAGTTGCATTTCAAGAACTAATCGATTATACAACCACATAAATGCTCAATACTCCAATCAAAACATTTCAATACCAACCAATCAAATGTGTTATGATATGAATTTAATAAGATGATACCATTATTTCTATACAACACCGAGATCCTTTGTGAACCTCGTGGTTGTGTGCCTGATATAACCCACCTCAATTTTTTGACTCGGACGTGTACAACCGGCCGTGATGGTCTTTATAGCTAGAGGAGCAAGGAGCAATTAAATGGAAAAAATCAAAAACGTCAAATGTGTGCACGACGCAAAATAAATGCTCATACAAATGTGGACTCTGCTTAGATTTCCGTGAATTGGTGAATTTCGCTGATCACGAGATATTTGCGAGTATTAATTTAAAGTGCGCCACTTAAGGTTGCTGTTACTAAGTCGGAGAGGGTGTGTTCGATGTCCGATCCGGTCAAGATGATATTTCAACCTCTCTGGACACATATTATCATTCACAATTTACACCTTAATTATATATGATATTTCTATACAGGTTCGCAAATTATTGTTCTAGATGCATTTCCAAAGTTTTGAGCTCAATGCCAACATCAATTCACGAAATTGATAATTAATTATCAAATTCATGCATTGGCGATGGCATTGGAATAATATCTTCGGAAATGCATCCAGAACCCTAAGTTGAGAGTGAAGTTCTCAAAATGATAGTCATATATACCCAAGTAACACCAGAAACATCTTCTTTGAAAAGAATATAAGAAGTTTGTTGTAAAAAAAGTCGTGAGGATGTCTGGTCTTGAAAAAGTTTTGAGGATGTTTTTCCACACATATTCAGTTCAAACGTGGTACCAGAACAGCGAACAAATTTTTGTTCTATTTTTGTTCGATCAACTTAAATTTTACTTCTTGAAAACATCGGTGACTATCTTTACTCACTTTTGAGGAACCATACTTTTGACCGATTTGCGTCAAACGTACTTAATTTTGGATTGTTTGGAAATAGCGTGTATGCTAGATGTTTCTAAATATGTTGATAGGCTGCATTCAAGATGAATTTTAAACATGTTTTTAACATCCTCATGCAATAGTGAAATTATTCAGAATATTGTGAATTCAATACAGTGACGGCTGAAAATATGTTTATTTGAAATATTGGAATAAAAAAAAACTCTACCTAAATGTAAGATTGTGTTGCCACTCACTGATTCAAAAAGAAGCCAAATTGGGCATAGGGGTTTATTCAAATGTAACATAAAGTAACAGTTTGGGAGATTGTTTAGTATTTTTTTATAAATTGTTACGCTTAATTTGTGGGGGAGTCTTTTGAGATGTAGCTACGCACAACATAATAGAATAATTATAATTGTATTTGTATTCATACTGACATTACTCGGTTCAATTTAACAGCAAAAAACGCAGAAAAGACAAACGAACATTTGAAAATCAAATGTGTTACTAGACTAGGACTGTAGACTTGGAAAATCGCCATGTTGGTTTTTATTAATTTCATAAAGAAATTTCACTAAAATTGTATAATTTATTCGGGGTACCTTCTACGTTTTTTAATCCAATCGATGGCGCATGAAATTTGGGAAGGTAAAACGGAAAGTTGCACTGCTAACCTTGAGCCGCATATTAAATTTTTATACAAGTTCCAATGCTCTTTTAATTTCCTATTTGAAAAAGTTATAAACAATCATCTTTAACGCGTAAAATACCATTAGCTACGATATTGTTTCGCCATTCAAAAAATCTTGTTTATATTGTTTTTACTTTGTTCATACCGTGCTTGCTTTGACAAAACATATCATTATGTTAGAAGCATGCTGCTGGAAGCATCCATAGAACATAATATTTGTCTTATGGATGTGCTACAAAACATCTGGTATTACCTAAAAGATGTTCGGAAATGCCACATTTCTTGCGCTTTTTCGGTTATATGCGTGTATGAAATTAAGTTATTGACGTTAGAAAAAAAACATGAGCTTGGTCTAAAACGTGTATTATTAACATGAATATGACAAGTGGTGTTACTTGGGTATTCTATCATAAACTTTATAGGAATCTTCTATTTGTAGCTTTAATTGGCGCTTTATTTGGCTGCTTTACTGTTGAAATGAGAGGCAACGTAAATCGGTCTCATGTATATTTATTAATTCAGCATTAAACTGATAAGAGTTTAATATAATTTTCCTACTTTAAGTTTACTCCAGCTAACTATTAGCTCTTTTCTATAATAGCTGAATTCTATGAGCTCGACACAGAATCGCGTTCGTTAATGCATATTTCACTTCGGGTGAACACACGGTCGTGAGTGTAACATCAAGCACACGGGAAACGACTGATTGTGGGGCTTTTTAAATTGATGTGGTCTACCAAGGTACATGCAGCTGAGTTGTTTTGATGAATTTCCTGAAGCGGTTTAATTGTGCCACCCCTTGCTTTTCTCTACGCGTCGTATCACTCGTGAAGCCTGTAATTGGGATACAAACACACATATAGCTAGCTAGTACCTACTTGCCTCTGCACGTATCGCTAGCGACGAATGGTCATATATCATGTTAAGATGTCGTCCGTCATGGCAATTACTATCTAAATTAAGCAAAATGGGCGATTAAGCCATCGCTCTTTGTCGTCGTGCACCCCACATTGGTCTTCAAAAGGACGGAAGGAAGGATTATTATGAAAGATTTGATTAAGCAATACGTGAGCCAATTTCAAGCTGTTTTTTTTTTTTTCCATGATGATGGGTTTATTTTGTCACGTAAAAACACTGAGCAACATGATTTGCTTATGCCGTAATTGCAAGCGGTTCCGACTGCGGATAATTTCTAAAATAAGTGAAGGTTGTGTTCCTTGCGGATTTTTTTTTCGTTTGATTCATTTTTTTATTGTACATTCATTCTCAACGGGCTATTCATAAAAGTCATATAATAGTGTTTTGGTTTGATAAATCGAATGCTATTTTTTACTGCAGCATGGTATTTATATCGATCATAAAAGTGTCTCGGCAAAACAACTATAATGGCGTTGCATTTGTTCTTTACCCGAATAAGCTTTGCCATCGCGTCTCAGAGACCGTTCCAGTGAATGTGTCTTGATAGTTTGTTAACGGGTGGCAACTAAAATTTTGGATTTTTTTTTCGAGGCTTCTATCCTCAACAATAAATGAGTACAGAGAGAAATAAGAGCGTGTATGTTTTAGCTCTCTAGAGTCGGAATAAAGTGCCTAAAGAAGACAAGAGCCCCGGAATACTCTGAGAGTCAGATTTCAACGCTGAAATCCCAATCCCGCTGGTTGATAAAATATTATTCCCGAAAATGTTTTGTTTAAGACGGCGAAAATTATTTCCGTCTTTCGAAGAAGTACATTCCCGGAAACGATAGATACTATTCCATGCATAGTTCTACTGCATCTTCGAATGTACATTGTCAATTCTGAGAGAGGTATTCTAAGCCATAATTCAAGCTCGTCTGGTTTGGTTATCAATCAAGATGTGTACCAGAACGAATGCTTGAAGGATTTTTTTATATCGTTTCTACAAAAATATCATGCAGTTGGATAATACGTGTTTTGGCTGGATAAAGCGTCATTGCATTAAGCAAATAAAAAATTACAACTCGACATATCTGCCTCAGTGTTGCCCAATCGAAGATTTTTTTAGGATTTTGAGCTCCTTGATACTCAAAAATAACTGGAGAACCACGAATTGCAAACAGTTGAATGGTAAAATTAAGCGATACATTCGCAAAGTTGACATGAAGGCCGTACAACGCTCCTATTCGGACATCAAACGGATGCTTCGCCGAACAGCCGATTACGGACCGTTTTCAAATCTTCACTAATTTTTTGTTTTTCAAAAAATGGACAATACTCGAGTAACTTATGATAAGGGCCTAAAAGCCAATTGTTAACAATGACTTCTTGCGAATCCCAAAACACTCTTGCGAATTGAAAGCCGGATTTTGGAGAGGATTTTTTGTTTTTCTTATGTGATTGGGGGGGAGTCGGGGTTTAAAGTTGTTTTTTTTTTTTTTTTTTTTGTTCCTTTTTTATATTTTTTTTGAATTTTTTTTTTTTTATAATATATATTTTTTAGGAATTTGGGGAATTTTCGTTTATAATATTAAATTTTTTAAATATAAAATTATATAATAAAAAAAAAAAAAAAAATAGGGGAATTTTTAGTACTTACTAGCTGAACCCGGTGCGTGCGCTGCTACGCTTGCAACTAAATGAAGGAAAATTTAATACAACTGGCTCGATTATGGTTTTTTTTTTCGAAATGAGTTTTTTTTTCTTGAATAAGCAGGGGTTCAAACTTCTATCAAAACATGCTTCTTACCCGAGAAATACACGTTTTGTGTTTAAGTAACCTGGATAATTCTCATTTTTGGTAGAAATTTGTGTTTCATTTATATGGGAGCCCTCCCTTCCAGAGGGGGTTGGTTTCTCAAACCACCATACAATCATTGCCATCACCCCCTACATGCCAAATTTGGTTCCATTTGCTTGATTAGTTCTCGAACCATCACATTGGGCTCATCGATTATAATAAAAATTTGAGTTTCATTTGTTTGAAGCCCCTCCCCCTTTTCTTCAGAAAGGGAGGGGTCTTGAACTACAATAGAAACATTCTTGCCTTCAAAACCCCCCACTTCCTGAGAGAGAAGGGGTCTCAAACAATCATAAGAACCTTTCCCAGCCCCAAAAACCCCTTCATATAAATTTTCACGTTGGTCGGTTCAGAACTTTCCGAGTCTATAAGGGTCTGAGAGACAGACAGACAGAAATTCATTTTTATGTATATAGAAATCTAGCCTCCAAAAACCCCCATATGCTAAACGTGGTTTCATTTACTTGATTAGTTCGTTATGCAGAAATTTGCTTTTTATTTGTATGGGAGCCACCCCCCCCCCCAAAATGGGGAGGGGTATTGAACTGCCATAGAAACATTTCTTGCCTCCAAAAACCTCAACATTTTCATTTGCTTCATTGGCTCTCGAATTATGCTTAAAAATAAGGTTTCATTTTTATGGGAGTCTCCCCTTCCAGAAGGCGGAGGGGTCTCAAACCACATTAGAAACATATATTTCTCTCAAAAACCTCCACATGCTAAATGTGGTTCCATTTTCAATAATTTCTATCGAGTTATGCAGAAATTCGTGTTTCATTTGTATGAGAGACCCCTTTTTTCAGTGAGCGGAGGAGTCTCAAACCACAATAGAAACATTTCTTGCCTTCGAAAACCTCCACATTCCAAATTGGGTTCCATTAACTTGATAAGTTCTCGAGTTATTCAGAAATTTGTGTTTCATTTGTATATGAGCCCTCTTTTCAGAGAAGGGAGGGGCTCGAGTCAACTTAGAAACATTTCTTGCCTTCAAAAACCTCCACCTGCCATGTTGCATTTGTATGGAAACCCCCCTCCCGCCCCCCTCCAGATGGCGGAGGAGTCTCAAACTTCCATAGAAACATTTCTCTCCTCCAAAAACCTCCACATGCCAAATTTGGTTCCATATGCTTGATTTTCTTGAGTTATGCACAAATTTGTGTTTCATTTGAATAAGAGCCCCCCTCTTACAGAAGGCGGAGGGGTCTCGAGTTACCTTAGAAACATTTCTTGCCTTCAAAACCTTTACCTGCCAAATTTGGTTCCATTTACGTGATTAGTTCTCGAGTTGTGCAGAAACTTGTGTTTCATTTGTATGGGAGCCCCGCCCCCCTACCAGAGAGAGAGGAGGGGTCTCGATCTACTGTAGAAACATTTATTGCCGTAAAAATCCCCGCAAGCCAAGTTTGGTTCCATTTGCTTTATTAGATCTAGAGTTATGAAGAAATTTCAGTTTCATTTGTATGACAGCACCCCTTCAAGGGGAGGGGAGGGGTCTCAAACCACCATAGAAACATTTTTCGCCACCAGAACACCCCGCATGCCAAATTTGGTTCCATTTGCTTGATTAGTTCTTGAGATATACAGAAACTTCTGTTTCATTTGTATGAGAGCCTCCCTTTCTAGAGAGGGGAGGGGTCTAAAACTACCATAGAAACATTTTTTGCCTCCAAAAACTTCCGCATGCTAAATTTGGATTCCATTGCTTGATCAGTTGTCGAGTTATGCAGAAATATGTGTTTCATTTGTATGGGAGCCCCCCTTTTCAGAGGAGGGAGGAGTTTTTTACTGTCTTAAGAACCTTTCCCGACCCCAAAAACCCCTGCATACAAATTTTCACGCCGATCGGTTCAGTAGTCTCCGAGCCTATTAGGGTAAACAGACAGACAGACAGACAGACAGACAGACAGACAGACAGACAGACAGAAATCCATTTTTATATACATAGATGCAGAAATTCGTGTTTCATTTGTATGAGAGACCCCTCTTTCAGTGAGCGGAGGAGTCTCAAACCACAATAGAATCATTTTTTGCCTTCGAAAACCCCCACCTGCCAAATGTGGTTCCATTTACTTGATTAGTTCTAGAGTTATGCAGAAATGTGTGTTGGATTTGTTTGTAAACTCCCCTCCCTCCCCCTTCCAGATGGCGGAGCAGTCTCAAACTTCCATAGAAACATTTCTCTCCTCCAAAAACCTCCACATGCCAAATTTGGTTCCATATGCTTGATTAGTTCTCGAGTTATGCACAAATTTGTGTTTCATTAGTATGAGAGCCCCCCTCTTACAGCGGGTGGAGGGGTCTTGAGTTACCTTAGAAACATTTCTTGCCTTCAAAAACCTCTACCTGCCAAATTTGGTTCCATTTACTTGATTAGTTCTCGAGTTATGCAGAAACTTGTGTTTCATTTGTATGGGAGCCTCCCTTTATAGAGAGGGGAGGGGTCTCAAACTAACATAAAAACATTTCTTGACTCCAAAAACTTCCGCATGCTAAATTTGGGTTTCTATGCTTGATCAGTTCTCGAGTTATACAGAAATATGTATTTCATTTGTATGGGAGCCTCCCTTTCTAGAGGGTGGGGAAGGGGTCTCAAGCTACCATAAAAACATTTCTTGCCTCCAAAAACTTCCGCATGCTAAATTTGGGTTTCTTTGCTTGATCAGTTCTCGAGTTATACAGAAATATGTATTTCATTTGTATGGGAGCCTCCCTTTTTAGAGAAGGGAGGGGTCTCAAACTACCATAAAAACATTTTTTGCCTTCAAAAACTTCCGCATGCTAAATTTGAGTTTCTTTGCTTGATCAGTTCTCGAGTTATACAGAAATATGTATTTCATTTGTATGGGAGCCTCCCTTTCAAGGGAGGGGAGGGGTCTCAAACTACCATAAAAATCTTTTTTGCTTTCAAAAACTCACACATGCTAAATTTGGTTTCTTTTTCTTGATTAGTTCTCGAGTTGTGTAGAAATATGTGTTTCATTTGTATGGGAGCCCCCCCCTTTCAGAAGAGGGAGGGGTCTCTTACTATCTTAAGAACCTTCCCCGGCCCCAAAAACCCCTGCATGCAAATTTTCACGCTGATCGGTTCAGTAGTCTCCGCGCCTATTAGGCACAGACAGACAGACAGACAGACAGAAATCCATTTTTATATATATAGATTTCTTATGTATCAATCTTACGATTTGTCAATTGTGCCCAGAAAAAATTTTTTTTAATGTTTTGGGAAAAGGGGGGGTTTTTTTTTTTTTTGGGGGGGAAAAAAAAAAACTTTTTTTCCCCCCGGCGGTGTTTTTATTTTTTTTTAAAGGTATTTTTTTTTTTTTTTTTTTGTTGTTAATTTTTTTTATTAAAATGGTTCTCGTTGTGAAAATTTTTTTTAAAATTTTTTTTTTTGAGAATTTTTTCACGTGATTTTTTTTTATTTTTTTTTTGCAATCTAACAACTCTAATTCGTGGTCTATAGAACCCCAATAAAACCAATATGTTACTTTGGCATGTTACTTTGGCATTTTTTCTTTTATGTTGTAAAGTAGGCTACGAAAAAAAAACAATACTGTGTATGCAGTTGTAAATATAAAACCTTTCATTTTGAAATGCTTTTATTATGGGCGGATTTGGGAGTGTGTCAAATATCGGTAGAGCTGTCTAGTCTCATTTATTAGACCGGTAGTCATCCACGGCCACAAAACATGGACATTGTTCATGGCGGACCGAACACGCCCTTGGTGTCTATGAACGGAAAGTGTTGTGTGCGATCTAAGGTGGAATACAGATGGAAGACGGAACGTGGAGGAGGTGAATGAACTACAAATTGCATCAGTTGATGGGAGCACCTTCCATCGTTTAAACCGCCAAAATCGATCGACTATGGTGGGCTGCACTCTTAGAAATTATGAATTTTACACAAGACGTAATTCTTGTTTATAAAATGTCTCCTGAAACTGACACATACGGAAGTCGACAAAAGATGTGTTTGATTGATTTTTTTTTCTCATCGCTTTCAACTATTCTTATGTGCTAAAGGATGTTTACATATGTCGGTCTCAGGGTACAGACATTTACATGACATTTTGGTAGTATGTGGGCATGTCTTAAGAATGTCAGGTGATAGTCCAGTTAAAAAGACTCTCGATAACGATCCGACGGGTACAAGAAAAAGAGGCGCACAGCGAGCAAATTGAATCGATCAAGTAGAAGATGACCTGTGACTACTTCGTAGACGGTCCAAATTTAGCATTATTTGTACGATGGCGATCTACCGTGAATAGATTACGATTGCGTTATTGTCGAGTGAGGACATATCAATATAGCACTTTCACTTTTTTTTAAAGATTATTTAAAAAAAACTTTTTGAGCGTATTAGTAGAACGATTGGGATTGGGAAACTAGGAGAATTTAAAAATTAACACTTCATTTGATCACTTTTTAAAAATAAAAAATAAAACATTGAAACACTTTTTTTCAAATTATCACAAGTAAACGCGAGTAAATTCCTTTAAATTCTACTAGAGAAAGCTTATATTTTAATAGATAGTCCTATTTCGTCTGCGACTGACAGATTTCTTCAGACTTGAAGGGAACATCACAGTAGGTCTAGTATTTATAGTAGGTTTGTTGGTACCTCAATGTATGAGGTAGGATGGTGGGTGGGGAGGGGGGTTGGTTTAACTGAATGTTTTTATGTTTGTGTTTGTAAATTTACCTTTGACGAAAGATGTTGAACCAATGCGTTGTGATACCAAATCATTTACAAACAAAACCTTTGCATAATCCAGATGTTCTTTCATTTCTTTGATTAACGTCTTAATCAATCTGGTATGTCTGAACTATAAATTTTGAACAGTGACTACGTTTTCAAATCATACTTTTTTTTCGATTCAGTAATCATGTATTGAGTAGCTCTTCAAAGTAGGATTTTATTGTGACATATCATCAATTTCCTGGTATAATTTAAGTTAATAATTTTTCTCACAAGTGTGTTTAATCATTAAAAAACTGCTTTAAATTTAATATTTACCACAAAAGTTCAACTCAGTGGACGCAGTGGTTCTACGCCCCAACAAAAAAAATATCAATCAGTCGAAATCCTCCGAAACGTCAAAAACTTTTGATTAGAGAACCGTTTTTTTATTGTTTTAAACATTTAGACACATCAACACCGGGACGTGTTGATTACTTTCAGAAGCATCTCATCGTTGAAGTCTATATTCACGGATATTCCCAAAATGGGCATAAGATCTTGTATTTTTCTAAATTAATCTAAGACCGGATTCCCCCCTTGGAAGGAGTTTCCTGCCATGAAACTGTGAAACAAACGTGGTTCCCAAATTTTTCCTTCTACAGAAGCGGTTACAGACATTTTTGGCTCATAATCATTGTAATTTCAAAGCAACGTATGTATGAACTCAGCTTCATTTTATCTGTTACCCATTCTTTGCCTATATAATGCTGCAAAGCTAACTGCACTTTGCTAAATTTAACTTTGTCCATAATTGATGATGATGTAATCTTCGTTTTTTAAAGATATTTCTTCACTCGTGCTACATGTAATTATATATAATGAAGATGTAGTCTATTCTTCTAAACCTTGTTGATGTTTGTCGTATTAATGAAAATATTTGCTTATAATTCGAGAAAAAACATTTGTTCTACGATGCTCCGTTCTTGAGTGAGTTTACGATTTTTTTTTCAATTGATGTTTTTCGAGAATTGTGGCCACTCTGACTTTAAAACAATTGTTCATATAACCGTAAAATCAACGAGTTGATAAAGTTCTATAATAAATGTATGACAAATTTGCCCAGAATTAAGCTCCACAAAAATTTCATTCGCAAATTTCTCAAAAAGGCACGGCTGATTGAAATAATTCGACAAGCCTTAATATTCTACTTGTTCTGCTCAAAACATAGATAGTGCTGTTTTTCGTTGATCACAACTTGACAGATTTCAGAGTAATAAGGACAGCTTTATAAAACAATGCACTTTGGACCATAACGAGATAATTTTTCTCACGTGATAAAACATTCATTCAACACATATTGATTATAACGGAATCAATTTCATGTTCCCACCCCACCCCACCCGCTATATTCCCCAAATATTGCGGTTATTACTTTACCGTTCGATGGAATATGGCCTTGTTGATAAGCAGCTCCACTCATATGAAGACATCCGAAAATGGCTTGATTCGTGGATAGCCTCAAAAGACGAACACTTCTACCGCCAAGGTATTCGAGCTCTGCCAGAAACATGGGAAAAAGATGTGTCTAGCGATGGACACTACTTTGAATGATTCATTGGTTATTATTTTCCTCACTATTCAGCAATTCGTAAACAAGTAAAATGATAGGGTTTGGTTGACAGAAAAATGCCGAACAAGTTCTGATGTTTTGACGGTCACTCGACCACAAAAACCTGCTTATGTGATGATTGGGGCCGGAATCACCCATAGCCTCAGTTCCATTGGTTTTTGTTCATGAACGGGTGCAAATCAATCAACAAACCTATCGGGAATTGGTACTACAGAATGTGTTTAGCCGTGGGCACAAGCTTATTTTGGTTCAACACATTGGTTTTTTTTTGTAATCGTGCACGCATTTTTGAAAAACATTGTTTCGAGAAAAACGCGTTTAAAGTTTGAGTGCGTTGCGCGGCGGCCGTGACACTGCTAAAAATAATGCGCTGTAGAATCTGTTGCACTTCCCGGATCGAAAAACCTTTTTGCCCCAACATGTTATCATGTTAACATGTTTGCACAAATATGCCTTTGTTAGAGCCCAAAAAGTTTCAATTGGTCTTGCCTGAGGACAGTTTAGAGGATTCATCTCCGTGGGTACGAATTCGACTCCGTTGGGTTTGCACCAGGCTACTGTGTCCTTTGCGTAATGCAGTGATGTTAAATCTGGCCAAACTAGTACTGGTTTATTATGTTTCCGGATCATGGGGAGCAGGGGTTCCGCTCCAAGCATTCCCGAACATAAACATCAGCAGTCATCGTATCGGTTGTTACAAACGGATTTGAAAGCATTCCACACTCACAAATTGCTTGCCAAACCATTGCTTTTCTACCGATTTTTTTCGGTAAAATTGACACATAAGCATCGTCAATAGTTTAGCGGACCGTTTAGAACTGGTCACCCGGAAGCGTCGTACAATCAAATTTCACGTAGCATTCATAATCCATAATTACACATGTAAATTTTCCACACAGCAGTTTAACCTATAATTTACGGGCCCTTAGTTTGACAGATGCTGTTTACTATAATTGTTATGTTTTTTATTCTCAGTACGTGGAGTAACGATTATGATGTAGAAGGAAATGTTCGCTCATCACCATGAGGCCCCAAGAGTGGACAGTAATGTTTGCTAGAATGGAAGATATGAAGATACTTCTGTCAGTGTATGGCAGGTTGTGAAAATTGAAAGAAAGTATTGAAAATTGAGCCAAGGGCTTGGAAATAGTAGTATTCGAGCCAAGGGCGCATTCCTTTGCTTCACATCCCCAATGCGGGGTAGATCAAGGTCAAGATTTTTTCGTAGTGTAGGAATGGATCCTTGTTTCCAGTACTTCTATATCCAAGCCTTTCGCTCAATTTTCAATACTTCTATTCAATTTTCACAACCTGCCGTACACTGACGGAACTATCAACACTTTCTCTTCATATTTTCCATTCTTGCACACATTACTGTTCACTCTTGGGGCCTCATGGTGATGAGCAAACATTTCCTTCTACATCAGATGCTGTTTGTTTTTCACTTCGTTTTGGCTTCTTCTGCTTCTAGAAAGTGCTTAGTCCATTTCATGTCTTGCTTGGTTGACGTTACTTTTCGAAGTTCCCAGCTTTTTGGCCACATCTCGAACGGAAGTACCTTTTTTTTACGGGCGAAATCTTGCGTGATTTTCTGGTCCAAGTTTTGGTTCACAGGGCTCGGTTTACATCCACATTTTTTCTTGTACTGAAAGGAAGACTCCTCACGATACTTCCAAATCGCGTTACGAACTGCTCCGATGTTCACACTTTCCATTTTCGCCAACTGACTCAGTGAAACGTTGGGAAAAGTGCACCATTTGTGCACGATCTGTTTGCGCTTTTCCGTGGAAATGCTTCCTATTTTCATGAAAAGTATATGCATTGGCACTCACAAGGTTATAGATTGAAATTTAAACAATGATACACAGTAATGATCAGCTGTTTAAACGTCATCTGGAAGCAACAGTGGCGCATCAAAATCGTGCTTAGACTTTCTGGGCCACCAGACAGATGTTGTGACATCCTAGTCCATCCATTGACGCTTCTTTTCAACATTTCATTGCGTCATTATGTTCCCAGTGCGTAAAAAAGACGATAAGCGAAACATCGAGAACTATCGAGGAATAACTTTATTGTGTGCCTGCTCGAAGATCTTTGAGATCATAATTAAAGGAATGCGGTATGCTTCTTTTAAAAATTACATATCCTCGGATTAACACGGTTTTAATCCCAAAAGATGTGCATTGACGAACCTTGTGCAGTTTACGTCTTTATGCTTGTGGATGTTGGATCTAGGCGCACAAGTTGACGCTGTACATACCGACCTGAAAGCTACATTTGATCGTGTTGATCATGGGATCTTACTTGAACGTCTAGAAAGACTAGGCGTTGTGACAAGTGAAAGACGGATTGACGAATTCTCATAACTCGTTTTGTATTCTTTGTTGTAGAGATAAAAATAGACAATAATTGCATTTGCAGGCAGTACTGGGTCAGCAAATTAGCAGTGATTACATTTGTATAGACTCGACGTTCGGATTATTTCCAGTTGACGTTCAAAAACGAAAAACAACGAAACATTACTAGGGTAGTTTTTTTGTACATTTTTTTCAGTTTTGAACTGTTTCATTAATTTCGTGCGAGATAACGTCACAAGTCAGAATAACTGTCACTGTTGCTTATATTCTCAGGGAAATCGAGTTGGGTGGATGGCACATCATTCACTGTGTAAATAGTAGCCGACCCGATTGTATAATTTTTACCCATACCAGGCTTAAGGCACCGCCTGAATAACCCGCCCTTCTATTCTATACACATCATAGCAAAAAGAAAAGCCCCATTCCCAAACTAATTGCAACTATTAAATAATTCAGTTAGCAATCAAACATTTGCTATAGTTCCACCAAGGCAAATTTTCAACCTCATCTTCTAAGGCTATCCCTGAGTTCTTCAACCCTTCTCAACGGATTTTTTTTCATGCTACTTGTGACTGGTTGGGCTTTTTATCCCATACCGATACCGACCACCTCAGACATGACTGATTATTTGTGTTTTCTTTGAGTCAATTTTTCTGAATGTCGACTAGTTACTTCTCCCTAGGCTGAACAAAAATTATCCGCAATAAAGCAGTCGAAGGTTTCATCGTTACGCCACTGTGGACTTAATTGGTGTGCGGCTTTTTATTCAATGATCTACAATCAGCTTAATGCCTCTACAATTGAAACTCTACCAACCATCCCATGCTGGGATTTTTCCTAAAAAAAAAGTTCTGCTGATTAAAGCTTATTTTTTCTCATGCCAACCGAATTTCACTGTCGGATGAGAGGGTGGTTCAAGATGAAGATAGATAGGGTTAAACTTTTTCTGACATGGAAATTGGCCAGGGTGCTCTCGACCATCGTCATTGCAAAAGGTTGAACGGGTCCGAAAGTAAAGTTGATTGTAGAATGTAGCCCCTATGCAGCAGTATAGCACAAGGGCAGGTTATGGTTTTACGATCCTGGAGGGATAAAGGCAATCGAGAGGAAAACGTAACAAGCCGGCGGGACACTACCTACTACCGTTTGGAAACGTGAGAGCGAGATGTGAGCAAAAGAACGAGTGAATAAAAAGCAAATAACCCTTGAAACTTGGTCAGAATAAAAATCGTATAAAACTGAAAAGCTGGCTCGGTTCTTTTCCCCCTAATTTCCCTTCTGGCTCTGGTGGAGTTTATTCAAACTTTTCACCGGGTCGAACAAATAGGATATAGACGGACGGATAGAACAACCAGGAAGGATATACAGAAGACACCAGTAAAATAACTGATTAAGGAGAACTTAATTAGAAGTTTTGGAATGTTCCAACTTTTTTTGCTCGTTCAAGCTTTCCGTAAACGGTGATGGCGGTGACGAGGCTAAAGGTTTTGGCTGGTGCTGGGTGTTTTAATTCGGAGGTGTTTTCCGGGGTAGATTTTGGGAAATGTTTGTGGGCTTGTGGCAATAATAGTAAGTGTAGATATTCTGCCAGTTTGTTGGCTAGGTGATATAAGAGCTGTGGGTAAGGTCGCTCTTTATGTGTTTGTAGAAATAGGTCTGCGTCTGTGGGAACGGTTTATAACAGTAGGAAGATACAGCAAACAATTTTGTTATAATAATGGGGCAAAGTGGTAGTAATGATGATTAGGGTTTTCCAACTCTTGAGGGTGTGAAAAATGGCTGTTGCTCTAGCAACGAATGGTGCGAGCATTGTTCCTTTACATCCATTTTCGACGATTTGCAACAGCAGTTTTGTGGTTTGTTCAACACAAATTAAAAGACCGGCATTGTGGTGGTTTTGTGAGTGTGCACAGCGTAAAGCTTGGGGGAGCTTTTATTTATATACCGCTACCAGCATGCCAGAATGTAATTTTTCACACTACATCCCATATACCCGTATTTTTGTGGTCATATGGTATCAATTGAAAGGGTTTCATGATTAATACAAACGTAAATATTGAAGTTTCATGATGAATAGCTCCATTTTAACGAACATTTTCTCAATCAATTAAGCTCGGCATTTATTTGCGCGTTAGGATATTTGTTATTATTTGTCCTTAATATGGGAATTTTTGAGTCAGTTTTTTTTTTGCCAGGCTCAGAATAAGATTCATAACCGCAGATATTAATTGATCGAGTGGATGCATGGTCTCATACTTATTCTAATGATTAACATAATGGGATCTCATTATCCTTTGTTAAATTGTTTACGTCAGATCTGTTAGTGTAGGAAATGGGGTGTAGTAATCAGAATTAGGTGAAATAATAATCATGAGCCTAGAGAATTTATAGGGCTTAGATTTCCCTACCCTAAATTTACATGAAATAAAATATAATAAAATAAAATGGCCAGTATCTGTTGGGACCCTTTCCCGCCAAATGTAACTGCAAAATCCGATGTCATTTGAAATCCATATTTTTCTTAGGCACTTCCTGTCGACGGAGTCTAGCGAACACTAGTTTGTTTACATATTAATCAGTCCCTCTTTAATATGCTGGCAACCAGATGGCTCTTGCGATGGCTAGAAGAATTCCACACTGAAACAAAATACTGGTCACTTTGGCGCTGTTTTATGTAAAAAATGCAGGAATGGGGGGAATCATTTTTGGTTGTGTTGGGTGATGGGGAAAAAAAAATTTTTTCGGGTAAGGGGGGTGGGTGTGGGGGGGGGTGTGATGACAAAAAAATAAAAAGCTTGGGGGCAGAAAAAATTGGGTTGTTAGGTAAGTGACTATTTTTTTTTTTTTGTTGTGGTTTGTGGGGGGGGGGGAGAGGGGAGTGTGAGGGGGGAAAAAAAATATATTTTTTTTTTTTTTGTTGGTTTTTTTTTTAATATATAGGGAAATTATTATTTTTATAATTTTGTTTGGAAAATGGGGGAGTTGTTGGTTTTTTTTTTTGGGGGGGTATTTTTTTGTTGTTTGATTGGTAAAAAAAAAAATGTGTGTGAATTAGAGAAGTGGGTTTTTAATTAAGGAAAAAATATTTTTTTTTTTGTCGTCTTCAAAATAAAAAGCATTTGAAGCGATGCACATATGCCAACGCTTGATCCAGTCATCCATGCACTTTCATGGGCCTTCTGCTCTTTCGTCGGATTCTCTTAATGAACTTAAATGTTACTGCTGCGAAGTGACATTTTAAGTTTGGATGAAATAAAAAAGTCACACGAGGCCGTTATGATGCATTTCATGAAGGTTGGATTGTTTTGGTCCTCGGAAATCAAGTTTTCAGCAACTTTATTTCGATGGTCTTTTTGCACAAAATTCAGTTATTCCAGAACAAGCCGTGCGATAACGCGTTGCTTGCCCGAAACATCAACAAACATGTGCTGAACAGTTCCATATGAGAGTTTGAGATAACTAGGCTTACATGTAGATTTTCAAGCACAGTTTTTTTTTACATTAATTGCCACGTTTTCGTCGGTATTCGATGTTTAAGGGTGTCCGGAACGAGGCATGTCTTCGACTATTTAACGACCACTTTGAACACTTTATACCATTCCCATGCTCTCATCTTCCAAAGAACAGATTTCTCTAAGGCTTTCTGTAACATTTTCAATGATTCCGTAAAAGAAATTTCAATTGAAACACAAAAATTT
This sequence comes from Aedes koreicus, assembly GCA_024533555.2. Classification (NCBI taxonomy): domain Eukaryota; kingdom Metazoa; phylum Arthropoda; class Insecta; order Diptera; family Culicidae; genus Aedes; species Aedes koreicus. The sequence goes on from JAHHFK020001329.1 coordinate 543,550, forward strand.
AAACAAACTCTTTGCTCAACAAAATGATTCATAGTGAAATGCTACAAAACACAAAAACTATTCTGATGTAAGAGAACAGTTTACTTAAATTACTAATTTCCAGTACACACTTAGAAATTATGAATTTTACACGAGACGTAATTCATGTTTGTAACTAGTCGGGGAACGTAAAGAAAGATTTCGTGTAAAATTATGTCTCCTGAAACTGACACATACGCAATTCGACGAAAGATGTGTTTGATTGAATTTTTTTTTCTCATCTCTTTCAACTCATTTTTATGTGCTAAAGGACGCCTTCATGTGTCGGTCTCAGGAGACAGAAATTTACATGACATTTTGGTAGTGTGTACGTTTGATCATAGTGTAAGATCATAAGTCCAATCTAATGTCTATTTGTTCGTAGGAAAATATAAATTAAATATAACTTTATTACTGTAAAACTGACGACAAAACATGCCAGCCTCCACGTCTACAAGGTCAGAAAGGTACCATCTTTGAAGAAATTTTGCAGGAGGTATAATTAAAGGACGTATTTAAAGTGATTTTGTAGTGTTTTTTTGGTACCTCATAGATTTTTTTGCAACACTAATTTGAATATCATCGGTCGTTTATGAGCAATTAAAATAGTGTGACGCATTTTTGCGCAAAGTGGTACCCAGAACTTCAAAACGATAATTTTTAATCGAAAATTATTTGATTTTCCTCGCACATCGTAAAGCTCACATCGTAGCAAGTTGATTGGAATATAATTTACTTGAAATTTTGTCAAAAACTATACAATATTTTATGATACATCATTTACATCTGAATTCTCTTAACCTTCCTTAAATATGGAGGAAAATTATGACCCATGGTGCAACTTCAATGCACTCTATCTTTTTTAATTTTTGAACCGATCAGGCTGAAATTTTCTGACTTTAAATATTATTCGGAATTTTTAATTTTTGCATAAAATTGCATAAAATTAGTTTCAGTGGTTGTACAAAAAAGTGACACATAAGACATTAGGGTCCATATTGACCCGGATTATAACCCTTCGTAGCATTTCGAAATTTCAACTTAGAGTCATTGTTTGCGCACCATTTGAAAGGTTGTGGTTTCAAAAATGCATTGGGTCAAAAAAAAGCTGGCTTCGGTAGCATTGGCCCACGGGAATTTGCTACAAAAGGAAGTTTTAGTTTGGCTGTGTTAACAGAATCATATAAAACATTCCTGACTCATTGTAGAGAATTGGCGTCTCGAGCAAAGTTTCTCAATGCAAAACGAATCGACTTTTGATATTATCATATTAGTTCCAAATCTTGCCGCAGAGATGGCGCTGCAGTCTTTATTTGCCAAATGGAGCTCTAGGGAGTTACTGTCTTAGGCAAAGTTGTTTGGAATATAAAATGATGTTATTTGATATTATCAGATTAGTTCCAGATTTTGCCGCAGAGATGGCACTGCAGTAGATCTTTGTCAAATGAAGCTTAAGGGAGTTGCCGTCTTGGGTAAAGTTGATGAAAATGTAAAATGTAGTCACTAGACATTATCAGATTAGATCCAAACTGCGCCGCAAAGATGGCGCTGCAGTTCATATTTGCCAACTGAGGCTCTAGAGAGTTGCCGTCTTCAGCAAAGTTTATGAGAATGTAAAATGAAGACATTTGAAATATCACATTTGATCCAGATCGTACCACAGAGATGGCACTGCAGCGCCATCTCTGCGGCAATATCTGGAACTAAAATGCTTATGTCAAAAGACGACAAATGGCATACTAAAAAACTATGCCGAAGACGGCAACTATCTAGCGCTTGAAACAGATAGACTGCTCTGGGGCAAGATCTGAAACTAATCTGATAATGACAAAATACGACAATTGGCATAATGAGACACTATGCCGAAGACAGCAACTCTCTAGCACTTCATTTGGCAAAGATAGACTGCGTGGCTCTTAGGCTCCGTCGCGTCGAAATCGCGTTTACCACAGTAGCGAATTCCAAATAAGTACCCGCACCGAAGCGGACGAAGCGTTAGTAAAGTAGTAAACGCATGAAAGTTCAGTAGAGACTGCCCCAGAAAGTATGAACGCAGTCAGAAACCTCTGCCATTTCGCATTAATTGATAACTATTTTTTTCACGGCTGCATCCTGTTGTTTACCTTTATCTCTCATCACTTATGTAGCTGTTTAATCGTTTCTAAAAGTTTGTTTCGAAGTGCGTGGTCTTTCAGTGAAACAACGTCGAATTATTGTGCACAAATGGTGTACAGAACCCGGAATGTTACTAAGGAAGTTGGCAAAAATGGAACGAGTAAGTGAGAAAGCCGTACAAACAGCGATCAGATGTTTAGTGAGGATAATACGTTTGAGGATAAACCAAAATTGGGTCAAAAAAAAGGTCCTGCTTACTCTCGTTTGGATAAACGTATAATGAATTCATTTGAGCACAAGAAGCAACTTTCAGAGCGAGATGTGGTCAAAAAAGTTGGCACTTCAAGTCGAATAGTTTGGTAAGAAAGCTATGGTCTGGCAAGCTATTTATGGCTGTGGTAAGATTTCGCAACAACTGCTTCGATGAACAGTGAAATAAACATCAAAGAGTGCTTATAAAAACGACTTCTACCCATGCTTCGAATCCACAAGATCCTGTTGTCTTATGGCCAGATCCTGCGTCTTTCCGTTACGTGGAACCAACATTCGTTCGTTTCAAAGGCCATGAACCTTTCTAATTGCCCGCAAATTCGACCAATTGAAGAATGTTGGCCATTAACGAAGGCTCATCTTCAAAAACACGTTTCGGCAGCAGATACCATTCAACTGTTTCAAATAAAAATATAAGAAATTGTCAAAACTTGTCGCAAAGAAGTCTGTGCTGAATCTTATGAAATCATTTCGTAAAAAGGTGCACCAGCTAGCATACAATCGCTAGATTGCAAATATTGCAATCACTAACCAGATGTGCTGAACTGATGTTAAAAGTTTATCTAATAAAAGTGGAATTCCAACACTTGTGTAGTATATTTATTAAAAACTGGGTGCGTAAATACATTCTGAGGCAGCCTTTAAATGCATTTTTTGTTCTAAATTCGAAAGTGTGTGATTTTTCATCCTTCTCAGATTAATATTAATATACTGTCAGTATTATTTTAGTACAATTTATTTGGACCACGTTATAGGCATTAACGAATGTGAGATTTGTATTAATTGTGGCAAAACTCTAAATTTAGGTTTATTTGAAGAGATGGCATCCTGTAGTCTTTGGAAAAAGTTGTTCAGAAGATAGTTTTACATCTACTGGTGGCATCAACATTTCAGTAAGACTTCAGCTGGGCCTAAGAAAGACCCACAACCTCCATGAAGTGGCCAATTTCAGCACGCACGTTTAAATTTATTAGAATAATACCATAAGAAATATTCTAGAGAATTTCACCAAGCTCTGAGAAAATTTTCAAGAGCCTAACATTAACGATAATCTCACCGTTTCACCGGAAGGCCAAGTAGTTAAAGAAATTCTTTCCCATCACATGTTCGAGGTATTTTTCAAGAGATTTCTATAAATCCTACAAAAAAATATTGCAAAGCTCTGGCAACACTTTCCAAAATTAACGGTCCCATTAACGGTCGTTCTGTATGCTGCAGAATACTCAGTTCTAAAAAAAAAAAAAAAAAAACATTTAAAAGTCTTTTAGAAAAAAAAAATGCGGAGATCTAAGACTCATAAATTAATACATAATTGTTTTTCTATTGAGATCAACCAGAAGCTAATATGATGACGATGATACTCAAATGTCAATTAAAAATATCTATTTTTTCTAATGTTGCTTTCAGAGGCACTTAGAGGAAATAAAAACCCCAGAGTTCTAAGACTGATTCTGTAAGCTGTTGATCGGGATCATCTGGCCGCCACCCTGTTGCCCTGAGGATTTATTTCTAAATCACAGTTGCAAATATATTTAAATTTACCTGTTAGAAGTACTAAAGAAAAAAATGTGAATATTTGAACTTACACCGAAAATTGACAACTTATATAATTTTCAAGATTTTTCGGAAAACCATCAAATGAATCTGAGGGGCGTTTTTCAGATCACAAAAGCAATTGTGGTCGAAAAAGTACTTCATAAAAATAAGTGCGAAGAATAAGACTTTGACCACTAATACGGTAAATATGGATCATCCGGAAGGTCACCTGGTGGCTCTGAGGGTTAATTTCCAGATCGCTTGTGCAAATGCACTGAAATATGAATATGGAATGAAGGAAAACCACGCTTATTTTAATCGCGACGGTTTGTGCGCTCCCATAAGCCGCCATGTAACCTTGTTACGGCCAATTTTCCGCCGCGATTATTCATTGCCGCGGCGAAAAAACACCACTTATCTGAGAGAAGGTTGATTTTTTTTTACCAGTTTTTGTGGAAAAAAAAAAATAGCTTGGGTGGGGAGGATTTTCTGAGAGGGGAGATTTATTTTTGTGTTTTTTTTTTTTTTTTTTATATTTATATTTTTTTTTTGGGGCGGGAGAAAAATAATTATTATATATAATATTAATAAAAAATGAAGTGGAGTAAAAAAATTATTAATGATGTGGTGGTGTGGTGAAAAAAACATAAAAAAAAAGAAAAAAAAGAAAGAAAAAAAGTTAAGTGATGGGTTAATAAAGAGGGAGAAAAACGAATGTCACGAAAAATAAACATAGCATAGCATAGCATAGCATTTTCCGACCATACATAATCCTGGGTTGGCTGTTGTAGAGACGATGGAAGCGCCAGAAGAGCTGCCTTGGGTGTGACAGGCTCTTCATCCATCAATTTCTTTGCACAACACCTGGCCAGGTCCTTATGATCAGCAAGGGATGGGAGGGAAGTGTTGATTAGATGTCTACTTAAGAAGATGCTGAGAACTCATGCTACCTTCATAGACATCTGGAGTTGGAAGTTGGATGGGATTGAGCGCGAGGCTTTCCTTGGCGAGAAAGCGTATGTATATTTATATGTATATTGGTCGTTGGGAGTGACGAAGCTAAGAAAGTTAATGCACTCCTTTGTTGTCCACACAGGCGTTTCCTACTTGTATCCAAGCTCCAAATCCAAGGGTTTAGCGCCTTTTCTTGCGTGAGAGCTTAACTGTAGGTTGGGACATGAGCACTAACTCTTGTCCTAGCCTTTTATGGCTTATGGTTATAGCGCCATTACTCGCTTTCTGAAAAGAGAAGAAGGACGCGCCGACGGAGAGTCATACGCTAATACACATACACACATACAGGCATACACTCTCTCACACATACATACACACACATACACTTACACACACACTTACACTCACACGCTCACATATTCATGGTTTGTAAATAGCTGAACCAAACGGTCAAAAAATTTATGTACGATTAAAGGAATTTACCCCGCTGAACAACAAACGTTACGGGAGCTAAAACTCTACTGATATCAAAAATAGTAAATAGTAAAAAGTACTTAGCTGATTTCCGTTTAATTACGAGTACGATCCAAAAAGCCCGATCAGGCAACTAGTACCGAGCAATGCCCATAACCTCCAGCTGAAGACTGAAGACACGGGTATTGACACCGTTGGGGCAACGCAAAAAGTATGATGGTGGTCGGTTGGCACTCCCGTAATAATCAATGGAAGCACACTCCGGAGAGCACTCTACGACCGAAATTTAAAAAAAAAAACACAAATAAAAATAAAATCAAAACGGAGCAAAACTGACAAGAGAATTTTTTTCACGTCTCACTTCGCGCCCCGCAAACTACCATTCGAATGGTCCTGTCTAGAGTAACTCAAATTAAATGTAGCGGTGGTACGTATCTCGTTATGTGACACGGCCACCGGGTAGTCGCAAGGTAAAACAAATATATTATAGGAAGGGTGGTTTTGAGGGTGGTGTTTTTTTTGTTGGTGGGGGCGTTGGGGGGGGTGGGGGGTAAGGGGTGTTTTTGTTGAAGGGGGGGGGTGGGGGGGGGGGGGGTTTGTTGTTGTGGGTGGGTGTTGTTTTTTAGGGGATATTTTTTTTTTTTTTGCACACCCCAAATGTGTTGGGGGGGGAAAAAAAAAAAAAAAAATATTTGTGTTTTTGGGGGGGCGGGGCTTGTAAAAAGAGTGAAAGAGTGACGATAATGTTGAAATAAATTACAGTTAACTCTCCATATCTCGATGTTCTATATCTCGATATGTGACCTCTTGTTTCTTTGTGTCGATGGATATCTCGGTCCCTTGAAGTGGACAAGTAGGCTTTTCTTGTTCTATATGTCGATTCGATGGTCCCTTCAATATATTAATCATATATTAATCGACTCTAGATTGAATAGGGTGACAAATTGCGTCCAGAAGTAAGTGAATTTATTTTAGTAGTGAAATAACTGAAACATGTATGTCTCTCATTGTTGGCTCGGAATAAAAAACAACATGTAAATATTTATATAACGTATAATCATAAGTATGCATATTTCTACACAAATAGTTTTCATGAACTGCATGAAAAGTTAAATTTATTAAAATTGTCATGCAATTCCTAAAAACTAGATGCATACAATTCTTAAACATTTGACGTTCAGTCATTGTTTACATTAGGTATTTAAACTTTTTTCACCTATTACTTGAGAAAGGTGCGTACTTATGACAGCTACCACGCTATGTAAATACATGTTGTTTTTTATTCCGAGTCTAACCTGAGAAAAATATACTTTTTTTCGATTTTCTCCATAATAAAATAAATTTACTATCTTTTCGACAAAATTCGTCACTCAATTCAATCCAGGGTCCATGAATATAATTCATTGGAACAGCAATCATATGTCAGTCTCAAACCTGTTAAAACATGAATATAGCTTTTGGAAAACGATACTCGAAAGCTAAGAACAAGTGTGATCATATGTTGAGAAAATGGTGAAAACAAAATTCACTGCCTACCGGTGGGAATCGATCCCACACCTTCCAGTACGCTAGACGGGCACTCTACCACTATGCTACGGTGAACGTGATGATAACCTCATCAATCTATCGAACCAGTGATGCGATAGAGACGGTCCAACTCCCCCAGTTCGAGGGATGCAATTAAAAAAAAATTCACCATTTTCTCATCATTAGTTCTTCACGTGTTCTTTCGAGTATCGTTTTCCAAAATTGAAATTAAGTCTTGACTCAACAATAGTCATTTAACCTAAAACATGAATATAGCGTCACTCGTCTTAAATGTACTCTAAGCTGGGTAACCGAGGTGAAGCAATAATCGGTTGAGTTGTGTGAGTGGTACCAATGTAAAAAATATGCAAGCATCACAACTACTGAACCAAATGATGATCATCAACCGAGTAAGAGCAAGGCTGTCCCTATAAAAACTATTGCCTCATCCTTCATTCGCTTTAGCGTCGACTAGAGCGCTCTTGATCGTCAACTGCACCGAATGCAAATTTCCTCGCCTTATGTACTCCAAATACAGCAAATAAAGTTCGAATAAGCAGGAACGGTCGGAAGCGGAGCTTTTTTTTTGATAAAAATGTCTATTTTTGTAGTTTTCCGCTTGATGATTTGTCTAATATTTTTCAAAGCCCAAAAATCAAATGTTATGATTCCATTCACCTGCATTATTATAAATGTGCGTTCTTGAAAGGATACAAAAACTTATGTGCGATGTGTCTTGCTAGTAAGCTCAGTGTAACGCACAATAAAATTAATATTTGTGGCTTCTGCTACACAGTACTGTCAAAACACGCTGAATCGAAGCAGTTTAAAAGCGAAGGCGAAGGGTAAGAAATAATGTAAATTTTTGAAATATACGGTTTGATTACTATATAATAGTGATATTTCGAAGTTTTTTTTTTTTTTTTTTTTTTTCTATTTCCCCCCCCCCCCCCCCCCCCCTCGACTGGAGCGGACGCCGTGTGACAAAAAGAAGAAATCAATATTTGTTCCGGCCTAATAAGAAGAAAAAAATGAACAATTTCTTCGATGTTTTTTTTTTTCTTTTTTTTGTTCGGTTTTTTCCCTTGCCTTTTGTTGGGGTTGTTCTTTTAATTTTTCTACTCTAAAAAATCAATTTTTTTTCAAAGCTTCGTTGCTAGAATAATATTAGCAAAATCGCATCACCTTAAAAGACCTCGATACAAGTATAGTATCTAGGGTTATGGGTCCTCCCTTAGCTCAGTCGGTAAAGGCGCAGCTACAAAGAAACACCATGCTGGAGGTGGCTGGGTTCGATTCCCGGTCTGATCTAGGAAGTTTTCGTTAAGGAAAATTTCTCGACTCCCTGGGCAAAGCGTATGATCAACAATCAATGTGCAACTAGCGATTTGAAATTGGTTCACTGATGTAGAACCCCTAGGTCGGAAGTATACCTTGAAGTCTGCACCTTGCAATAATTCTTGCGCTTTTCGGTACCTTCCGGTACTAGTATCTTGGTTGTTGTTTTGATTCACTATGTTATTTTGACACAACATTTGAGAATGTGTTGGTGTGAGCTACATTGTTAGGGGCGAATCATTGAGCTTGGGACCGATCTTGGGACCGATGTGCTAGTACTGACTGACCCAAGAAAAATATCGTATTTGTTCGGGACCTACTGGTCTTAGAGTTAGTCTATGGTATGATTGTACTTGCCACACAATCAAACTAATGCAAAAATGGTACTTGGCATCGAAAGCTCTCAATTAATAACTGTGGAAGTGCATTTAGAACACTAAGTTGAGAGCAAGCAATAAGCTAATTGCGAAAGCAATAATATGTGATATGTGATAATAAACTATTTCAGCTTTTTCAACTGAGTTTATATGATCAAATGCAACATTTCTACTATTTGCAAACACTGTACTCGACCATTGATCACCATCTACAAATTATAATGTTCATAGATAAGAACTACTGGAGAAACTTCAGAAGCACTTTTGGTATGCATTACCACTGATCTGGCAACACTTGTGTACTTCTTTTCAAAATGGTAAAGAACCAGACCAGCCCTGGGACCTGGTAGTTGAAGTTAAACTACCTCAAGGTTTTGCCAGTGCCCAGGGAGATTCAATATTACAAAAATATGAAATAAAATAATAAACTCTAGATTAAAATTTTAAATGGGCGTAATTGCAAAATCATCATATCTAGAAACCGCTGAAGAAAGTATCAATAACTAAATCTCATTCAACGGAAGAAAATGTTTACATGTTTAAACTCAATCTGTTAGAATAATAGATATATTAAGATATAGATGAAGAATGGCGCTTTGACAGTTGCATCCCTATAAGACGCCAGCAAAAGATGTTTTAGGGGCAACGGCAGCGCCATTATCACTCTAAATCCTTATATCTCTATTGTTAGAGTAATCTACTAGCATGTAACACTAGAATAATCAAAAACCCGTGGCGCTGCGATATTAAAAGAGGTCTCGAATGCGAAAATCACCTAAATGCGAAAATCACCACGAAAATCATCATCTCTTACCCAAACTGCCTTAAAAATAAACTATTTACGGAGTAAATAGTTCTTTTTTATGCAATTTTTCCAAACCTCTTGTAACGACGTAACAAATGACGCCAAAATGGCTAACCGGTTTCAATTTGATGATTAATTATTTTCTATCCGACAAACAGATACATTTGGATCGGGTATTTTTCGCATCGTTACCGTTTCGCTTCCGGGCCCATTGCGTTCGGAGCTTTACACTACACACTTAGAATATTTTACAGAAGTCGGTTATTTTTTACCGAACTTTCAACAGCTGAACTTTCGGTAATCCGTTTTAACGGATTTCCGTAAAATTTGACAAGTTCCGGTAATTTTTTTACCGGAATAATGTAAAATTTCACCGAAATCCGGTACATCTGATTACCGAACGTTCCGCTGTTGAAAGTTCGGTATTTATTAACATTATTGATTTATTTATTACTATTAATACTCCATCTGACACTGCTGTCTTAATGAAGATGGACAGGGAAAAGACGGAGTAATAACTACATGAGACGGAGGGGGCTCAAATTGACATAAAAACCCTGTCTTTTTCTTAAATATATATAACATAAAATACAAATCAAACATTGACATAAATATAACAATGAAGGAAGATCAAAATAAATACACTACAAAATAACTACACTATACATCGATTGCTAGTTACAAAAACAGGTCAAGATGATAAAAAAGTGAAAATCAGTCGTTTGTTCAATTGTCGTTTAACATCCAGTGATCATAAATCTTCTCGGTCCATAAGCCCATCGCCTTTTAAGTCGAGTTCCTAAGATAACGTTGCAGAACGGCAGCAGGGACGTGAAAATCGAAATGATTTGAAACATTGTTGAAGCGAGACGCCATGAAGCGTATTGGGTCGTATTGACCGTATCTAGTATTGCGGGTTGCCAAATGCAAAAAGTTACGCCGACGAAGGGAGCGTTCTGGTACGTATATTCCGCAAGAATAGCAGGTACATCGACATCTCCGGCTAGGACCTTGGCAACAAAAACCGCTTGCATGTCAGTCCTCCTTTTCTCCAGGTTTTCAATTCCCAATAGCATGCAGCGATGTTCGTATGGCGGCAGGTTAAGACGATCACGCCATGGTAGATGACGAAGAGCTAGGCGCATAAACTTTCTTTGGATCGATTCAATACGGTTAACCCACATAATGTTGAACGGACACCAAACTAAAACAGCAGATTCCAGAATCGAGCGCACCAGAGCACAGTACAGTGATTTCAAACACAGAGGATCAGCGAAACCACCGGTAAGCTTTAATATGAAGCCGAGCTGTCTGTTAGCTTTCGAAATCACGTCGTCAATATGAATTCGGAAGTTAAGCTGGGAATCCAAAATCACACCAAGGTCTCTAACCTTTTCCAGCCGTTCTAAAATTTGTCCATTAAGACGGTAGCGAAAAATGATCGGTTGACGTTTTCTAGTAAACGAAATAGTGCTGCACTTCGTTACACACAGCTCCAAGAAGTTCCGTTTACTCCAATCCGCAAATAAATCCAACAGTTTCTGCAGGTAGGCACAGTCCTCGATACAAGTGATCATCTTGAAGATCTTCAAGTCATCGGCGTAGATAACACGAGTTCGAGATGGTAAAATGAATGCCGCATCGTTAATGAACAGCGAAAACAGCAGGGGGGCCAGGTTACTCCCTTGTGGAACACCAGATGATGTAGTAAATACAGTTGAAAGCGATGAGCCTATCCTAACTCTCAAAGACCGCCCAGACAAGTATGACTTGAACCAGCCTACAAAGGCTGTGGATACTCCGAGTTTTTCGAGTTTTCGAAGCAAAAGATCGTGGTTCAGTCGGTCGAATACAGCTTTGAAATCAGTGTATATAGCATCTACTTGCATGCCAGCGTCCATCGATCGAATGCAGAAATAGGTGAATTGCAAGAGATTTGTCGTCACGGATCTCTTCGGGTAGAATCCATGCTGGGCAGTAGATATATAGTTCTTGGAGGCAACGAAAAGCGCTTGATTGACAATGATTTCAAAGAGTTTTGAGCAAGCACTCAACGATGTTATTCCACGATAATTAGCAATGTTACAATTGTCGCCCTTTTTGTGAACGGGGGTCATGTCCGAAGTCTTCCACGCGGTCGGGAATATCATTTGATGCAAAGAAATGTTGAATAATTTAACTAATGGCTGCACTAAAACGCTCGAACATTTCTTCAAGATGCATGCAGGGATACCATCTGAACCGTATGCCACAGAGTTCTTGAGTTTACGTATCGCATATTCGACGTGCTCCTCATTGATTTGAAAAATTCCAAATTCAAACCTGTCGGATGGTGTTTCACGGAGAGCTTCATATATTAGGGGTATTCCTAGAAAATGTCGTATTTGCAGACAACTTCATATCTATTGTTCTGACATGAATTTTGACATTGACAGCTATCACATCCGAAACTTCATTCTATTCTCTAGTTATTTCAGTGTAAGTTACGCATCATTAGTGAAAGTAAACAAGTTTTTGTGAAGCCGAAAAATGTCGAAATTCGAGCCATCAAAGCAGCATTTGCGGGAAGTTTTAATTTTCCTGTTTAATTCGAAGAAAAATGCATCTCAAGCATGTGAATTGCTCTCCGAAACATACCCGGACTACAAAATCGACGTTCGAATGTGTCAACGTTGGTTTGCACGCTTTAAAAGTGGTGATTTTGTCACTGAAGACAAGGACTGTCAAAGCATAAGCAATTATAACGGAATAAAAAGGAAACATCTCTGCCCACGTAAAAGTTCTACTTTTTCATGCAGTCGTGGAAAGTGGTGTGCTATTATCATCAGGTGTATGCAGAATGCTGAGAAAATATTCAAAAAACGATAAACTCTACTAAGCCTCACGACAATATGTCAGTTCTAATATTTTAAAGCTCCAACTAATGACCAGTTCAAAAAAAAAATAGCAAGTCTTGCTTGCGATGATTGATACACCAGTCGAATGGTTGCAGGCTCAACAGTTGGTTCCGTTCAAATACATGTATCATAAGAAAACTTATCTTGTTTCGACTCATAATCCTTTCATTCAGAAGCTAGAGCATCAAGATAATCCTTGCTTGAACTAGTCTGAATAAAAGCATTAACAGTTATAATATTATGACAAGGTTCCATTAGCGTGAAAGCACTTCACACCTACATGATCCATATTTGCCGATCCAGTCTCACAATACCCCTACCTTTTGTTAGAGGGCAATTATTTTCTTCTTCGTTTGGTTGTAATCCAACGCTCGAAGCAATTTTGCTTGATTTCGAGGCAAGAATATCATGACGATTAACTTCTCTCTCATTGTTTAATTGATTGAAAAATTGTTCCAGAAGTTGGGTCTCCGTTCATACGCAAGGGTGGGCAGCATGAACATGGGACAAGAAGCCAATCCAGAGCAACATGAATGGAATCGTTCACATTATTATTTTCATTATATTCTCGCAATATTCCCCCGTGTTCTGACGGGTCTCCACATTTTCACCCGCCTTCTTCTGGGGGAGGTATCCTGCTCCGATGGGTGCACGCGTGGTAACGGGTATTAAACTTTGCCCGTTTGCTGGAGTAGCGTCCTCGACAGCTCAATTGTTCGGCAAAGCGATGGAAGGCACACAGGTAGCGGAACATTTGCGAACGGTGATTTCATTATGGAAAGTATGTTGATTGACGCAGGAGTTTTCTGGGAAATGAGCGTAGGAAATTACCTTGCGTCTTATAATGGCAAAGGAAAACGTGGATGGCAGAAGAGGTGCGGGGCTTGTATTGTTTCCCGGCGCCTGGATCTGTTCAAGGAGGTGAAATTCTACGATGCTTCATAGCGCAAGCGATGCGATGTTGGCGGTGATGTCTGCCTGGCTTCGAGCATTTCCAGGTGAATGGAGCAATCCTCTTATCGAATGGATATCGTTTCAAGTATTCAATCGTTTCCAGCTCCTTTCCTGCTGAACAATTTCCGCATGCTGCTTTCACAGCCGGGTAATTAGCGTTCTGCTCGAAAGTAAGTCGGAGCCAGTTGAAATAATTAATTCTCATAAGCAGAATTAAGCGTTTCTTTGTTGTTACGTTTGATAACGAGGAAATCATCAATTATGTTTTTCTCTAGAGTGCTTCGGATTTATTTTGTAAGTTGGAAAAATGTAGTATGGTGTGAAGCATAGCATTACTCTTAACATAAAATTATTTCATGAACGAGTTAACGATTGAAGTGATTGGAAAGAGTGTATGAGAATATAGAGTGTGAATTGACTTCGTTTTTCTACATAAAAAAGAGATGAAATTAACGGAGTAGCAACCTCGATCATGCTCATGCTCATGCTAAAAAAAAAGATGAAATCATTGTGTTTTTGAATCGCTCTTGAGCTCTTAAGTTAAAAATACATTGCAAGTTTCGAAGTGTATTCAAAGTTAAATCAATCAACAGTTTATAAATAACGGCAACTGTGGATAACCATGTTAATGGTGGTCACAGTGCCGTAGTTAAGCTTTTGATTTGCAAATTGTTTATGATTCACTTACTCTGATAATAAACATGTTTGTCAGAAAACGCATCTAGTGTCAAACGAATCCAGAATGTGAACAACAGGGCACAAATTCTTTTTTTAATTAATTTTATGATAATTCAACTGTCAAAATTGTTTCAGCAGAAGTAAAGAGTCTTTATCACGAGAATGATAGAATTTTTTGTTCTTTCTTAGAAAGCACAATTCAAAAATCGAAGTGGTGGAGCAAATTGACTATGATGGTGGCCATTTCTGAGCTCTATTAATCTTTCCCTAATTGTTAATGATTTGTTATTAGAAATTCATTTGTATAGTGAAAAACAATCTTCGACTTTATGTTGAGGAGCAAATACTGCTGAAAAGTTTATATGATACTTGCAAAAAAATAGGAACTGGTGTAAAGCATCGAATCAATTACTGCATTGTACCACATAATACTACAAGGTTGGTAAAAATGTTAAACGTCAACACAGCTTATGCTGCCAGCAGCATCATGACCTGATTATTCTGCTCAGAAGATTAAAGATACCATCAAGATTCCTTTCCATCGGGTATTCTTAGAAATTAAAATTTATCTTAAACGTTTTGTTCCAAGAAACATCTACGCAGTGTCGCTTCTGGTCGTTCACAATCATTGTCCACAGTGAAGCTCAAGATTTTCCCTTGAACAGCAAATGACACAGCTCCATGGATTCACCTTGCGTGCTCAATGAACATCAACGGTTAGAGGTATTTAGTGGGCATGCTGAAATTATCAGAATGACAACTTCCTAGTAATAATTGCTATGTTTTTATGACACTATGAATGCATGCATTTTTATAGTAGTTTGCAAGTGTAACATTTGTGTAAGCTCAGGATGTCAAGAAATGTTTAAACCTGAAATTTGCTACCATCAAACCAAAAATTATCTCCGCTATCTTTGGCATTATGGAAATATGTCTAACTAGATTTCAAGGCCCCTTTACTGGTAACGGGGTGTAACTATAAAAATGAGAATGATTTTAACTCTCTCATACCAAACCACAAATGTGTACAGAGAAAAGAAAGATTATGTGAATCAATTCTCTCTGTATCCCCAACATAATTGCATGTTTTGTTTTGTTCCAGCTTGTTCAGTTGTGTTCAAAATGCCGTCGAAAAAAAGGCATTACGCGAGCAGATTGTACAGTTCTATCAAACGAACATAAATCACGGGAAAAAGTTCACTGGGAACTATTTTAAAACCGAGAGTGTTCAAGTTTCAACCATCTATCGGAAGGACAGATTTCATCCGTGAGATCCCAATGCCACTGAATGACCCAAAATTAAGCCGGATAATGTTTCGTTTTGGATGATGAAAGCTAGTTCCCTCTCTCAAAAACCCACATCCCAGGAAACGATCGGTATTATTCTGATAACATTTCTACTGCCTCTCCAAACGTGAAATATAAGTTTAAGCATGAGTTTGATCAGAAGGTGATGCTTTATATTGCCATATCTGAGAGAGGAAATTCCAAACCATGGTTGAAGCCCAGTGGTTTGGCTATCAAGAAGTATACTATAATCAATGTATGAAGAAAATATTGATTCCATTTCTTCAAACATATCTTGCATTGCGAGAAAAACACATGCCTTCTTGGCAAGCCAAAACATCCCGTTTGTACCAAAAAACCGCATTCCAACAAATTAGCCCCAGTGCTGCCCGATTGACGATTTTTTTGGATATTTGAGTACGCTGATGTACAAAAACAACTGGAGAGCCCATGACTTTATACAACTGATTAATTGAATCAAAAGATGCATTCGTCAAATCGATTAAGAAGCTGTACAATGCTCCTGTTCAAACATCAGGACAAAGCTTCGTCGAACAGCTGGTAACGGACCGTATTCAAATGTTCAATAATTTTTTTTAAGGTAATGAGACGTGCATTCAAAACAAAACAATCAGTTTTCCTTTTCATAAACAAGTCTTTTTGTTATGGCACTTAAAGAAAATTCTCATTTTTTAGTTAATTTTTTATATCTTAATCACTGTTTGGTTGAGCAAAAATAGAAAATTCTTCATTTCCTATTATTTTCAAAGGATCTTATTCAAGAATCTTAAAACGACGATTTGTAGCTTTACTCAAGAGCTACAATTTGACGTTTAATAAGCTCTGTTATATGAATAAGAGAGAAAAAATATGATTCCCGTAGACGACGGACATCAAAATCGGTTTGCAGCTAATCATGGTGCACTGTTGCGCTGTGCAATCTTCGCAAAGTTGTTCAAAGCATCGAGATCGCAGCTTTTTTTTTCGATATCTCTGTTTGACGAAAGTACACGTAGCTGACTTGGAGACTATGGAGAATAGATACAACACCCTTCTAATGTCTTCATACGACAGTTTAATTGTTAATATCCAGCCAAGCGTTAAGCAAGATACCCTTAGAAAAGCATTCTTTAAAAGCGCACCCATTGATTGCCCAATATGTATCAATAAAGTTCTGTCCAGTTAGAATCCCGAATCACTTTTAAAGCGGTTCGTTAACCTAAGTGCCCACTTTCTGTGGTATAAATTGCACGAAACCATTGAGTCAAAAGTTATTCCAGATGGAAGCCGAGAGTAGAGAAAAAATATGTACACCCACGTTGATAATCCAACGTGGTCTGCAATAAAAATCGAAAAAACGTTGAAAATCGCCAAATCAACCGTGTAAAGGGCGAACACGAAATTATTGCGACACCGAAAATGTCATGCCAATTTTAGATAATGTTTAGAATCAAACCAAAATTTTAGGGTAGTTTTATACATATATTTACTTCAAAAATCAAAAGAAAAGTTAATCGATGGAGCCTTGAGTGTAAAATTGAACGCATTTTCGCTTGATGCCCTCCATCAAAGTCTTTACAGTGTCATCTGGTACCAGTTTCTCAGTTTTTTTTTTCATTTTCTTAACATGTCCTTCTCGTCTTTGGCTGTCTTTTTGCTCTTCCGAAGTGCCCGCTTCATCATTGCCCAGTACTGCTCCACCGGGCGCAGCTCCGGACAGTTTGGCGGATTCATGTCCTTTGGAACAAAATGGACAGAATTGGCCTCATACCACTCCAGGACACTTTTAGAATAGTGGCATGATGCCAAATCTAGCCAAAATAGCGGAACTTCGTCGTGCTGCTGCAAGAACGGCAAAAGGCGCTTCTCGAGGCACTCAGATTTGTAGATCTCGCCATTTACTGTACCCTTTGTCGTAGTGGAACATATGACCGCAAGCTGAACCAGAAGGTGTTGAGAACCGTCAGAGCAAACCCTGAACTATCCGATAATGAAAACGCACAAAAATACGCTGCTGCTCGCAGTACCGTTCGAAGAATTCGTTTGCGAGCAGGATATCATTCTTATTGAGCCAGCAAGCAACCAAACAGAACGTTGAAGCAAAGTTTCGTCACCAAAACTCGAGCTCGGAAATTGTACCAGCCGGTTTTAACGAAGTACCAAGGATGCCTGCTCATCGACGATGAAATCTACGTTAAAATGGATTTCGGACAGCTTCCTGGCCAAAAATTCTACATGTTCCTGTGAAGTTTAAATTTGCATTTATGGACAAATTTGCCAAAAAAAAAAACTGATGATTTGGCAAGGTATATGCA
Source organism: Aedes koreicus (assembly GCA_024533555.2). Classification (NCBI taxonomy): domain Eukaryota; kingdom Metazoa; phylum Arthropoda; class Insecta; order Diptera; family Culicidae; genus Aedes; species Aedes koreicus. Next base: position 561,095 of record JAHHFK020001329.1, read on the forward strand.
GCTGCGGAGCAAAGACCAAAGTGTTCGTGACAAATAAGACGATGGACTCGAAGCTGTACAAGGAAGAATGCCAAAAAAAACGCGTACTACATTTCATTAAAGCCCATAAAGGTCCCGTGAAGTTTTGGCCAGATTTGGCGAGTTGTCACTACAGCCGGGAAGTCATCCAGTGGTATCGCGATTATAACGTAGATTTCATCGATAAAAACATAAATCCACCCAACTGCCCGCAGTTCCGGCCCAGAAATTTTGGGCCATAATGAAGCGGAAGCTTAAAAAAAGTGGAAAACGGCTCGGGACGCGACTCAGATGACCAAAATGTTGAACAAATGTGCCAAGGAAGTTGACTCCGGAGTCGTGCAACGTTTGATGGGAGGAATAAAGAAGAAAGTGCGAATTTTCATTAGAAACGAAGAGCAATGATCTATATTGATGTTTTAAAGTAAAGTTTTGTACTTAAAGTACACAAAATTATCTTTGTTTTGATGTATTAAACGTATTTGTAAGTCAATCGGTTACCGAGATACAGATGATTTTATTATTCCGGATTCTAAATGGAAATAGCCTCTATCAGGTAGACATTGCAAAGAAAACAAACATTTACATCGATACTGACCATGTTGATGCATCCTTGTTCTAACCACGTCAAACTATATAACATCAAAACGAAAATAACACCCTTGGTCGCTCATTCCTAGTATTGTCAGTTTTAACAAGACATTATGCATAATAAGGACTATGACATGTTCTTTTGACTACAAACACCCAGTTTGAAGTATTTCATCCTGGGTTCGGTGGTAGATTTGGAACCCGTAACGCACCACACACAAAAAAAGCGTTCCCGATAATGAAATGTTAGCGTTTATTTTTATGTTGACATTTTGAAAGTGTTTTGAGGAGTTCAAGATTAGAGTAAGAAACTAAATCGTTGGTTTTAATATACTCCATCTGTTCGTCATTGGCAAAAATGGTGTTCTTTATAAATAAATAAATATATTTAGAAGCCATCTTTAGCAGAAAAAGACAATTATTGTCAAATCCGTTTATAACTGAGGGTCGATGAACGAGATGTGCCTTAAAAGTCCAACTCATAAACCCTATTATAGAAAACTTTTACTTGTTGGAAAATGGCAGTATAAGTTCCGTTCGTTTTTAATCAATGGAAATGCTCTCTCTGAGAATCAAACTGAGATTGATGTAAGGCCGTTGATTTTATTTTCGAAAATTTTCGATAAAAGTCGTTTATAAACCCTAGAAGTACTCTTGTTTGATGTCGAACTAGAAGAGTTGGACATGACTTGTTTAATGTAGAGGCAGTAAGTTTGGAAAAGGTTGAAGATAAGTAGAATAAACTGGTTGTTGTTCAAAATTCCTAACTGGATAGTGTTCTTCTTAATTCCTTTCTAAATTGTCTTGATATTATAGTGGCAACGAGGATGGGATCTGCGAAGATTTTTGGCGACAAACAATTATTTTCCTCATTTCATAACTGTTCAGAGAACAATGGGCCGGTTTCTTTCCGAACTCCAACTAGCCGTCGCAAACTCACGGTTGGTGCGAAATAGCTTAAAGCTGAAATTTGTTTATTTTAATTATTGTAAACAATGTAGAATAAGAACTCATATGACTTAAAATTTTCGGTTTGAATCGTACTGTTAATTCTAAAGGAAACTCTCGCCACGACTAACTGTGATTCATCCACTATCTGTGATTTGAGGTTAAGGTTAGGTTTTAGAAATGATAGTTTCAACTTTTACTCACTGAGATAATCTTGGTTTTTATGTTTAACCGAACTTGTCGCAACTACTTTTAAGTTTTAAAGATCTAATTATAGATGAAACTGCATTGATTAGAATTCATATTTATCATATTTTTACCCCTTAGTCATTTTCACCACAACACCTTTTTGCCGAAAAAGGAACATAATCGTCCTAACGACATCCCACGTTATCTGTCTATACGTCAACGTATGACGTTCCAGCCTGTTAGGCTGCGTTCACACTGTTAGGCCGCGTTCACCTTGCTCAACCGTGTTGGCAGCAACAGAAGTTACACATTAATCTTTTATGTTCGGTGCAATGTTGAGGCACAAATTGCCAAGGGTAAAATTTTCAGCTGAAGTTTTATAAGAAGGCCAACGATATCGTGACTCGCAGATAAGGCGGAAGTAACCAAGGTAGCGGACCAAAAAAGTTGAAGATATTGTTCTAGCGAAACGCATCAATAAGGAAAACAATGTGTCCAACAATTCTAAATTCGTTCAAAAGATTCTGGCAAGGTATATCATCGAAGCGTAGCTCCACTGAAGCGGTTATTCACATTGTACCGTTAGAAACGCAGAATAATTGAGAGATATTGGGACAAAGCACAGTAATGAACGATGACATCAGAATTCCGCCTGCGAACAGTTAACTTGAAGAATTGATGAAGGTCTATAGAATATCATAAGTATTTTGAAACACATGTGATTGAGAAGAATTGTTTTTGGGGGGAACCCATCTCACGCGAAAGTCACGAGTTCAAATCTCACCCCGGATAAGTCACACAAATACACAAAAGGCTAAATGATTACGATGGAAGATAAACTAGCCCGAAGCTGAAACTTCTGATACCAATGAAAATAAAAAATTTAAGTTTAGTAAACATTTTTTTAAGCGCGATATCGCACTCTTCTTTTACTTGAAAAACGTTGGAAAATAGTTGGCCATGAGTTATTTAATTTAGAGGAGACAGAACGTTCGATTAAACTTGTTGTTATTGAAAATACCTATAAGTAAGTCGATTGCAGTTGCAGTTTACGTTCATCCATTTTTTTTTCACGAAAGGGACTATCAACGCCGTAGTATACCTGAAAGAAGGCTTACCGAAGCGGCTTTTGTCGTTATACAAGCACACAATATACAAGTTACACAATTCCATCACTGTTCTGGCCGGATTTGGCGTCTGCTCACTATGCTCGTTTGACGATTGAATGGTTGGACAAAAACCATATCGATTACGTGGAAAAGGACATCAACCCCATAGGCGTAGCCAGGGGGGGCAGGGGGGGCCGTTGCCCCCCCCCCTAAGTTTTGATTTTATTTTTAGAATTTTATTATTTGTTTCAATATATTATTATTTATTTTTTTATCTCTAGAAGGTTGCAAGCTAACTTGTTGCAATACAGTTTATGTTACTCCAATACTACTCAATTAAGTCACAATCAAGTCACTGTAACCAAATATGACGATTTTGTATTGCTTGGGATGTTTGTCAGATTGCTCCCTTGCCTAAATAAAAAAGCCAAATTACGCGAAGTTGCCTCGATTTTGTAACAAGTTGTAGCAAAAAAGCGTAAAAAATTGACATCCATGAGAAAAAAGTTGTAATTATATAATAGTTTTTAAATAGTAACGAGTAACAATTTTATTACAATATTTTTCCTTTAACCTAGAACCCAACCTATGTTGCCTAAAGTATCTTAAAACCCCAAGCAGCACACAACAGTCAAAACTGGTTTCAGCAGCTCTATTGTGACTTAATTGAGTCACAGAGCAGTCACTTTTACTGGGTTGAAACAAATGTGCTACTAGGGAAATATCTCTTAATCTGTAATGTTAGCTATTAGATAAGCATTGATTGATTTTTTCCCCGCTAGCTGAAAGTTGAAGAAGCTATGCTCAATAAAATGTTCAGTTCTTGGTTAATCAAAAAACTGAATATTCAAACCTATGCTATAGCTTTCAGAAGCCAAATAATACTAGATTAAGAAACACAGTTGATAGTTAGAAAAAGTATCAACGATAAATATTTATTTGAACTATTCATGGCATGGGTCAAACCGCCCCGTTACCCCGCTTTCCCCGTTTTAGGGTACTGTAGTTTCGTATTATTGAGAATATATGTTGATCATATCTTACAGTTTGAGTCAGCGTGTGAGAAGCAGAACAGCAAGCTAGTCAGGGCGAGAAGTTACAGTTGTCTTATCCTATTCAAATAATTTATCCGTTTTTATGAGCATGAGCAGGATAATGAGCATGATTGACCGCCCGAAGTTGTTATTCCGTTACTTCCGTTACTCAGAAGATCAACAGATGATGCAAACATGCTCAATGTGTAAAACTGGTGATCCCAAACTAAGGCAATACCGGCGCTGGCTTCGCCCGAATGCAGGTCAAATAAGGAAAGGGTAGGAATGCGTTAACGTTTATTTGGACGTTTTATTGGAAGCCGAGACAGGGACCTGGCAACCCTATCCTATTTACTAGCGATTGACAGTATGCAACATATCGCGGGCCTTATTTGAATAAGGCCCATCTGACGTTTGCTACTACGGGTACGAACGCTAGCATTGTTTACAAACAATGAATCTTTTGACGTTTGGTTGTAAGAGATGTTAGCTACATGACAAGGATGGCCCGCCAGGTCCCTGAGCCGAGACCACCGCCGCACTTCCACGAGAAATCACTGGGATTTTGGATGACAAGATTGGGTGGCAGCAGGGTTCGTTTTGGTAAACAATAAGCTGAATTCACGCTTCGTTTAGTAAAATATTTAAATACTAGTACCGATTTATGATTCGAACCGATTACAACAGTAAGGATGCTATTGGGGCCACACACAAAGTGTAATGGTGTTTTTTCATCGGAAAAACAAGGTGATTTTTTATAATGTTGGAAATCCGATTTGATCTGAGTTAAACCAATAATAAGGATGCTATTGGAGCCACTCACAGAGTGTGATGGTGGTTTTCCGTTAGGAAAACAAGGATAATTTTATGAACGCTTGAGAGACGCTTTGTTATTCTCTTACTGTGCTCACTCGATCACTCGTTACACCGAATTATAGATAACCGAAACAACACGAAACGCGCCATGCTCGATAGGAAAATAGTGCGTAGTAAAGCATCGACACAACCTTTCACAGCTGATGCTCGAACCAAACTCTTTTTTCGTAACTTACAATTTTTACTACTGTATTTTACAATCTATTGCACTGCTGTAACTAATAACTGTATCAATCAAGTTGAAGTGTCGAATGAACAATCTATGCTAATCCATTAAAAATTGAAATTGAAGGATTTCGTAAAAATAAGAGTCCGTAGATGCATTTTGTGCCTTCTGGTAACTTTATGTTTCTATTGATATCCATGCTCATCGGTTCAATACCAACCGGGAGAGACTTGGCCTTATACAAATGGATTTCATTATCTCCAGTCCGCTCAACCAATCGCAACGTTTTGTGATAGATTGGACGGATTATTATAATTTGAGATAACTCCATGCAGATGTCTTCCAAGTTTGGCAGATCGACAAGCAATCGGTGGAGAATTTAGAGGAAGACCGGAAGAATAAGCGATGGTTCTGCGCGTGTTTATAAACAGAAGAACCTTCATAACAAAACGAATCATCGGGTAAAATACTTACGGTTTTTTTTTAAATTATAAGCAGTCTAAAGCAGTTATTTGATTCATTTTATCCAGAAGTACCATAAATGGACATTCGAAAGTTTTTCAAAAGTAAGTATAATATTTTCCAGCATGTAATTAAAAAAAACAAGCAAACAAAACAAAATGAATGTTTTTTCATGCAACTGAAATAACTACGAATAGAAAAATATGCAAAATAGTTGTATTTCTCGAATTTGAACAACAATTTTAATGTAATTCAATGATACACCGTTTTGGTTTCATACTACTCAGATACGCATGATTGCTACATATACCGTGTTTCGACAGAACGTGTTTCAGTTGGATCATATCAGATAAATCGGTTATAATTTCAAAAGGCAGATGCAGATGTGTATATAAATTATTTCTAAAATATTGAGGAATAGCTGTTGGAACGCATATGAATTTCTTTTCGTCATTGATGAATAAAATTTCTTAAATTATTTACTAACTACTCGTGTGTTGAGAATGCAAGTAGCAACAATTCAGCACAAAAAACACAGCTTGCTTACATTTGTTACTTACGTCGTTTTAAAAGGTTATGTTTGATGTTCCTGTTTAGAAAATATCAGATAAAATAATTATACTAAAGGTGAGCAAAGGGGACACAAATCATAAGCTATAAACCACCAAAATGTATGTTTGTTAAAAGCTAATCACTTATTATTTGAACAACCATTAAAAAAATATAATCTATTCAAACGGTGTGAGCATGGTGAGTAAAACACGGTGTTTCTTCTGTGTTGCTTTGGGTGAGAGGGTCGCGGATGAAAAGTACATTTTCAGTACAAACTGCAAACAAATTCGGTGGTTATTCTATACAAAAATCCAACATGACCCGTTAAATGTTTGGCATTCAATGTGGTTTGATTTAAAAACATGGGAAAAATCGAAAGTTTTTAAAATCGTTTTTTTTTTTATTCCAGAACAAGCCTAGAATTGTTTAATCTTGTTGCAAGAAACGGACGGGTATTGTCAAATACTTTGAGTGAGAGTAGAGAAGATAATCCACCCGCATTCAGGCGTAATGTCACATAAATGGGGCTCCATTCCCGCTCCATCTGTCGGAACATGAAAATGACCCTACTCTACTGGTCCACCGGGCGTTGTATTGTCCGTTAAGTGTCCGTTAATGTTAATTGTTCAGTATGTGCAACCACTGGTTGGAGACGATGTAATTCTCTCTCTCTCTCTCTCTCTCTCTCTCTCTCTCTCTCTCTAAAAAAAAACTCGCCCCCCCCCCCCCCCCTATTTGAAATCCTGGCTACGCCTATGAACGGTGTGCTTGTGTGCATGTGCGCGAAGGTGGTGAAGGTGGAATACAACTCGACGAGAACCGGAAAGCGCCTCGAAGAGGCAACTTGAAAACTGTACACCGCACAGCATATGGGACACCTGAGCAGAAATTAAACCGCGAGGCTGGCAGATATCCACCATATAGTCAATTCGTTTGCCTCCGTTACCATATATATGTATAACATTGCTTCTACCGATGCTGGTTATGATCATTGTAAATTCAGCAAACGTATTTTCCTCTGTTGTACAACTTGTGAAATGGCAGAATGTTCGCTAAGCTACACAAACGAAAGGAGTTTTTCCCAGGCATGTACGGCAACTTTGAGCTGTATGTATATGAAACAACCTTCATTGAATCATGTGGAAATTCAACACAGAGAAACGTTTCAATTTTACTATTTTCAGTAATTCTTATAGCTAGCTGGTGAGGGGAGTTTCCGTAGAAGTACTTTAATTTCATCCTCCAAAAAAATCCATCCTTTGAGAATCGTGATAGATGTTTGTTTACACATTCAAATTGGCTTTATTTGACATGCACGATATTATGGTTTTCAGGATTGTGTACAACATTGCACTTAAGTTAACTTGTTCTCTAGTTAAATTTTACACCAAAATCACAGAAAATAACATGAATTTTTCAAACGTTTTTACCTTTGATTCCCACTTCTCTGCATTTGTCATATCCCTTCTACGTAAGACCGTTCCGATGCTTGGTGATAAACTGAAGGCACAGGTTGCGGAAAGGGAAAACCGATTTCCGCGAGAGCACGAATGGGTGTGGGCAAAAAGTGGAAATCGATGGTATAAAGAGATGATTGGGATTGTAGCAACTGGCAGAGGTAACGTTGAACGAGATTTCACTGGTTGCGGTGTGGCTGGCCGTGGTAGCTATATGTATGGCTGTATAAGGATGTATGGCTGTGTGTGAAGCTACAAAATAAATGGAAACGATCTGTGGGTTGAAAAATAAGGAAAGCGGTTTTCTTTTGTCCACTTCACTGGGCTGCAGAGAGGAGTGAAATTCGATTAAGATTATTTCTTCCTGACCGGGTTAGTTGTGGAATTGCGGCTTTTCCGCAAGTGAAATTTTGGGAATCGCTCGGAGTAAAGTTGGCAGTTTTTATGACTTGGTGAGCAAAACATTGAACAGCAGTGGAAAACCACCCATGCATAGTAGTGGTGAAACAGTTTGTGCAACATTTTGGTTCAATGAGTTTGCAATGTGTGTTTATATTTCTTCAAAATCATTTATCTATAGCAAGTAAATTATTTTAGAAGTTTTTGATGGTGATAATGGTGAAATAAATGCTAAATTTGCTTCTGCGATGTCATTTCATGAGTTACACTAAACTTACTCATGTGGGATTAAACTCGACCCTTATTTTATTTCAAAAGGTTAGAATATTGATTGATAGTCCAAAACTATTCCTGTTGTAAATTTAAATGGACAACATTTTAAATTACTTTATCTACTCAAATCTAATCTAATCTTATCTATTGGGCGTCATCTAACCCAATTATTTCCAGGATGCTTTCCCGTACTGGCTGCGTTTGTATTAGATTAGATTAGATAAGATAACATCTAATCTTATCTTATCTAATACAAACGAGAAAGAATGCTGGAAATAATTGGATTAGATGACGCTCAATTATAATTTTTTTTTGTAAATATTGATGCTTCAGCATATCAAAAACATGATCAACAAGCGTCAAAGCGGCCAGGCCTACTGCGTTGAATTAACCGTAAAAAATGATTCTGTAAAACGAGTTGGATTCAAATAAATAGATTTGAACCACAATGCGTTTTGTGAATCTACAGGGAAGGAAAGATGCGTGGACATACCGTACCATACGCCCCGAGGTAAAAATAATAAAATATTATTTCAATAAATCACCCTGAGGTCATTTACCATCGCCAGCATGTATGACCATACGAAATAATCCAAGGTACAAGCTTTTCAGATCTGGTGAACTGGGAGGCCATTCATTCTTGTCCAAAAAGTCGGTCAAATTTTCTCGGCACCAGCCCTGAACGAGATTTGCAGTATGCGATGGCGCTCTGTCCTGCTGAAACACATAGTGATCATCTCCAAACACCTCTTGTACATATGGCTTGACAACTTTCTCCAAAACTTCCGTTTTATAATATACGGCATTCAGTACGGCGCCTTTTTCTATGAAAACCAGTGGTAATTTGCCTCGCTTGCAAATTGCTCCCCAAACCATCACTGACGCAGCACTTTGGAACCGTGGAATATTCCTATCACTCTCTGGAACAGTTCTCGAAGAGAGAGCCCACAATCTGTCGTTCTGGACAATGTGGGTTTGTTGCGACGAATAACTTTTCGTCGGAAAAGATAAATTCTTCCCCACCGTGCCGCGACAAAATCAGACTTGCTCTTTCGAGTCGTTTCTGCTTGGAAGGTTCAGAAACTCCGTGAACCTTACGTTTCTTGAAAGCTTGGAATCCGAGGTTGTTTTGCAGTATATTGTGCATTGACGATCTCGAAACATTCAGATCTGCGGCCATTTTACGTACAGAGCGCTGTGATTTTCGTCTAATCCGTTCCCTGACCACTTTAACAACTCGTGCAGTCCGCACCGTACGAGTACGACCGTATCTCTTCCGGTCATCCAACGAACAGGTGTCACGGTACCTTCGGATGGTTCGGTACATAAAATCCCGCTTTACTCCATGGTTTTTCAAATTTCTGAAAATAGCGCCCGGGCGCTCACCTTTCAAAAAAAATTTTATCACCACAGCACGAAACTCCTTCATCGCTGGTAAAAGATAAATACCGATTGAAAACAATCGGACATAACCTAAAAGCGTTTGTACAAACATAGCGCAAAACTACACCAACACATACGTGAAGCATGTTGAGTAGTTGCACTTCACCAATGCAAGGAAAAAGTGTATGAGAATATATTGGACACGGTGTATAGGCCGTTATACAGCTCAATCAGTAGTCGATGAATGTATACTAAAATGTTAAGGTCATACTGTACAATAAATTGAGAAAAAACCACCCCGAGCACCCGACGATGACCAATTCATGCTGGCTCCTTGAACCTTAACAAGTAATCATATGTGTGAAAATTTGTATGTATCCAATTGAAAATATCCATGAACAAATATGATCCATATAAGAATTCTTATATATGCAAAACGAAAACAAACTGACATGTAACAGTTGAAACTCCGCATCCCGAAAATTTAATAGGAATATAAATAATATTCAATGATATGATAAAAATAGCACGATGTTATAAAAAAATACTAAAAAATATAATTTTTTTTTAAATTATAAACATATTTTATTATCCTGGAGGTCCTGGAAAAGCTGAAAAACAGAGCAGATCATTACAATTATCGTAGATAGAATTTCAACCAAGAGAAGCAGGAACTTTTTTTCTTTCATAAAAGCAACAGATTATTCTAAAGACATCCTTCAAAAAGTCCTCCTTCCACTCCTCTAGTCACATTCCAAGAACAGCTGTATAAGTGATGATTACTGAATTAAATGGCCTATTCATCACAATACCAGCAACAAATTTATTTAAATCAATGGTCGCATTCTATTATTTTATGAAAAAAGTAGTTGAAATTCAGAGGTGAAATTTACATTTTCTTGCTGAAATGCTCAAAAAAAAACTGAGCATTTATTTGATCTCCATGCTCCCAAGCATGTAGAGCATAAATTCTGTTAACATACGTATGATGTATGATGTATGATATGTACTACCACCCATTGTAGCACGGAAACTAAGTCCGACAGCAATGGGCTCTCCTCTCAGTTAGACTTGATCAAGCTTTAATAACCACTGATTATCCTAATCATGCCGTTGTATGAAGGGCCAAAAAGGGGTTGGGTGGATCGATATGCAACATCACTTATACGTATCCACAGGGATATAAAGAATCTCCTTCCAACAACAAGATTGAACAATTGGTCAAAAGAGCGAGCTATCTAACATGAGGATGCCCCAATGGGCGGGGAGAAGAGCCCGCCCTCTATTCACAAACTGTTAGCAATGGGGAGTTGGCATTCCCACTCTCCCCATCCAGAGTGCTTCAATCGGGTGCCCTGATGGTCCCTCCCATTCTTATGAAATATTTATATAATGGTATATATATTTATGTAAATGAAAAATACTACAAGCATTCGTATCTATAATATATGATCTTCATTCGGTTGATCCTGAAATGCAAGAAATGTTGCAAAATGTTAAAGTGTAGAGTTCTGTGGTTTCCCGCATAAGCACGTTTTCGTTCGTTTTCAGCGATAGCAGCATTTCACCAAAATCTTGATATGAGGTATCCTGAAAAAGTTTATTAAATCTATTGAAATTTTACAAAACTAACAAACTAACAAAACTAATTTAAAGAAGATTAAAGTTAAAGGGAGTTAAAGATAAATGGGCAAAAAAAAGTAATGTTTAAATTATCTATGAAGTTAAATCAAGAAAACAATATTACCAAATATAATTATATTGTGAGTTATGAAAATATTGAAATGTAAAATCAAACACTAGCCAAATGGCACACAGTGCTGCATGAATCAGATCAGCTCAGAATTGGTAAAAAGTCCATTTGCAAACCGGACATGAAAAATGCATTCAGCAATAAGTGTAAAAGCCTACCACAGCTGTAGTTTTCTGCGTTATATACTGGACATATAAGGAATGCTAGATGTCATAAATTGAAGGTATGTTTCGTGTTTAAGCCAGATACCGCCTAAATCAGGTTTGTTGTATGAAAATGCGAAGGTCATGAAATGATGGAAATAATACGATGTTGTAAAGAAATACTATATAATGTACATATAATAATTAAATGCCGCAATTTGCCTTTTCCGGTGTGATGTTAGATGATTGAAATTCTAAAATAGCGAAAATTCCAACGTGATATAATGAAATAAAGTTGATCACGTGGCATCCTAGCAAAATAGCAAAGAAAATTTAGGCAATTAAATTTCATATGAATATGATTACTGCCCAAAAACGGAAACTCAATAAATACAAAACAAACAAAAAATTAAAAATGAATGACAGGAAATTCTTCGATAACTCTTTTTTTCTACTGAGCCCATAAATGATTCTTTATGTCTGTAAAATAGAAAACGTAGGATCATAAACAATGTTAGTTTTTAAATTAACTATTTTGGACGAAGATTTGTTTTTTTTTTGTAGAATTTGTCGTATATAATCCACTCTCTAAAAATATGTAAAAACCCATCCCATCTTTTCAAATACATAACGGTTAGGTGGGCCAAAACTTACAACGATGCGAAGCTGAAAATAGCATTAAAAAATATTGTGAAGGGATGTTATAATATAAAATGATAATAACAATTATATTTGTAATGTCTGCATGTCTGCTGATCCAGCTACAATTGTAGAAGGACTAGCATTATCCTAGCCACAGGATAAATTCTGTTAACATACGGTGTAGAAAAAATCGATCAGTCCCATTACCACATAAAAGGTCGACTAGTCCCGTTACATCATATGAGTCCCATTACAATTTCAATGATAATTTTCAACCAGGTCTTAAACACATTTAATAACCATTTGTATATGGCAGGGTAATAAAACATCAATAAAAATGGAAAAAATAGCAATAAATATATGTGAAACCGCCACTACATTATTGAACACTGTGCCAACGAAAAAATAACAATTCGCACTAGAAGAATATAAAATAGCAATAAAAAATTGATAATTCATTTTCAATAATTCAAAAGTGACCGGTAAAACTCTCAAAAAAAGCAATGGAGATTAGTATAAACGCAATAATAAACTGATAGTTTTCCGTCATAATAATAAGTCCTAGCGCTATACATGTGGCAATCTTCCAATTGAAACCAAACAAATCGCAATAAAAAATCCAAAATAAAAAAATAAAATTTAAATAAAAAATTTAAATAATTTGTTTGGTTTTGATTGGAAAGCTTTGAAAAATTTAAAGACTTTTGTCACATGTTTAGCGCTAAAACTTTTTATTATGACGGAAAACTATCAGTTTATTATTGCGTTTATACTAATTGCCATTGCTATTATTGAAAGTTTTACCGGTCACTTTTGAATTATTGAAAATGAGTTATCAATTTCTTATTGCTATTTTATGTTTTTCTAGTGCGAATTGTTATTTTTTCGTTGGCACTGTGTTAAATAATTTAGTGGCAATTTTGTGAATTTTCATTGCTAAATTTTCATTAATTAGTGCCAGTATATATTTTAGTCATTTGAATTTGTATATCTCATGTGTGACATATCATTTGCCTCTAATTTTTAAGATTTTCTCCCAGTTGCATCATCGCCAAAACCTTCTGTTGCTTTACATTTTAGGATAAGAACTCTCTGAGATCACCTTTAACATGATTCTTCTAATTTCCTAAACATGGATTTCGTACATAGAACAAATGTTTCGTATATTGTATGATACATTCAAATTGCTTTTTATCTAGTGAAATGCTGTTGCAAAATATTCGTGCTCTTTGTATTGTTTTCGTACAATGCATGAATTTTCTTTCTGTGTCAACAAATGCTTCGTGCTTTTGACAGTTGCGCGTGTTTCATTAACTACGAAGGTAGTTTCATAAAAAGTACAAACAAGTTTCGTTGCAGAAAACAACGAAGAGATTTGTTAGTTCTACCTTTGATTTCGTATTATAAACTAAAATTAATTTTCAGTGTGGTCACCCCTGCCACATCATACAGCTATGAAGCTGCCACTCCTCGGTTGGCACGTTACAAAAAACAGAGAGAAAATATCTCACTACCGCAGGCTATGTGTGTTTCACGCTCATTCACGCTCACGAAACCCGTAGTTCTACCTTTATATTCAGCTTAACATTTAACATAACTAGAACATGCATTACGGGAGCTGAAACTATTCGAGTCTCAAAAACATAAAAGGTACTTAGCTGAATTCCACTTGAACCCGTATCCAGTCCAAGAAGTCCGAGTTTAGTTCTCACTATCCCTATCACAACTGATGCTCTTCCCACAATGCTGCTCTTGGTGTGACTCTGCGCAAGACTGGGTTAATGAAATGGATAAAAAATCACATTACACTTGTTAAAATTTATTTTTTTATAAAATAAAAAAATGCGGTGGAAAAATAACAACAGAAAATTTACGTACTCACTTCAAGCACCGCACACTACGATCCCTACAAAATTTTGAATTACTTTATCAAAGACAAAGTATTACTGACAAGACATTATTGTCTTTGTGACAATTTACCATGCGTTTTTTTTTCGAAATTTTATGGCAAGATTAATCACAAGACTGTGCTTTTGTTTGCTACTGTTAACTTTCAAAAGTGGACATCTGATTAAACTTATATTATAAAGAATCTAATTTAATCAGTTTTTTTACAAGTTACGCTTATTTCATAAAATATTTGTTATTGTTTCGTATTTACGTGACTCCAAATAAGACGTCATCAGATTTTTTATCGTCTCAATAAATCCCAACGGCACCGTCTGAAATTGATACAACTTCCAGCGCCGTCATGAATTTGTGTTGTACATCAATGACACAGAAATTGCATTCAATTGACACAAGACCATACTGACTGGGTTCGATTCCCGGTGTGGTCCAGCATATTTTTCGTTAGTAATTCGCTTTCTTGAAGCAAGCTATTCGAAGCCGTCTAATCACGTGATGGTGTATTTGCCAAGCTCTCGTCGATCTCTACCTCGTTTTAGGTGACAATGAAAAGAACACACCCGCCATACGCTGCTGTAAATCTAAAATATTACAAATGTTTTGTATGGCGAATTAGAAAGACACACTGCACCATACAAGTGGTTCAAACTTCCAACACGATTTTCTTATGATTCTTCTTGGGTTTGTACCGTAAAAAATGCAAATTGGTGATACAGAGCTCTTATGAAAGCGTCCATTTTTGTTGTCGTATCAATTGTAACTTTAAGAGAACTCAGTTCTGGCAGAAACTGGCCACTCGATACCCGTTTTACATACATTCGACCAGCAAAGTTCCTGCAGTGCCGCCATTTCAAAGTTGCATGTTTGAAGCTCGTCGTAGATAATTTAAATCACTACTTATCTAGTGAAGTACGTCTTTTTCGGTGCCTCCCTAACCAACAGTTTAAAAATAACATTTCATTTTCTGTGTTTTCTAATGCACATAGAGGGAATGCTCGATTTGGCCTACTTTCTTGGGATATTTCATGTAAACTGAAGTCAAATATCACTGAAATCAGGTCTGTTGTATGACAGATTACACAGAATTGCGTTGCTTTGACCTGCTATTGAACGAGAAGAGATTTTACAGGTCTGTTAAAATCCAGTTTTTTTCTGTGTAACATAGCGGACAGGTGCTTTTTTGAATTACGCTAAGAATTGGGAACCGATACACGGATATATATAACCAAGGATAGGAGCACCTATTCCTCCATCTTCTTCCCTGACAGTATGCCATCTAGGTATCATTATTATAAATACCTGATCCTCCCTATCGGCACTACGGCCTGAAGGGAAAGAAGTTGCTGGAAGAACGGTAGTGAACATCAGTGTGGTCTGTTTTATACCTGAAGACACACAAAACAATAATGATAAAAATGGCTTAGAACATGAATTTTGTTAGGTGAAACGATACATTTTCAGACATAGTTCATAAATGAAGCACAAAGAAGTCTTTCACAAAGTTTTGAAGTTGGACTTACTTCTCTCTTTTCTATTCTTGTATACGGACGCCGTTCTAAAAAATTTTGAAAAAAAAAATGTCGAAAATTCATAACATCCTCGTTTGAATAAGTGTGCAACAAATTTCTGCGCTGCTCATTGTCGGAGTCTGAACAGTCTTACAGTCAGTGTTATAATTTTTTGGTTTGGGAGTATTTATGTCAGCCTCAGAACAGGACGCCTAAATTTTTTTGATATTACTATAACTTAATCGAAGAAAAATTGAGATATAATGAAATGTTGAATTGCATTAATATTTTAAAAAATATGAGTTGCTACATGTTTTTGCTTAGATTCATAAATCAAAACTTTAATACTCCCCGAGGGTTATTTTTTCAAGGATAAGCTCCATAATCATTCGGAACAATAATTTTTATCCCATTCTAAACATACTGTAAAACAAACAACATTTCTGAGAGGAAAACTTTTGCAATGATATCTTAAAATCATAGCACTTGCTCAGCTCTTCAATTGGCCTCCCCTCCTACCCCCAGAAAACACTGTCGGGTGTTGCGCCTCTTCAGTATCAATTCTTTTCCGTCCAAAGTGTGGCAAGCGATTGCTAATCCCCTTAGGGAGGAAGAAAGATCAAATTCATTGCCTTTCTTTGTTCGTATTTTTCCCATTCGATATCGTCTCCTTCGAATTTCTTTCAAACGAGAACCGTTCTTTTGCCTTCAGTTTATTCTGAAGTGTGGTAAACTTTTTTCCGTCTCATTTCCAATCCTCGTCCCTGCATGGCTTCCTAATGACTGTTTACCGCAACGCCCCGACCAATAATTCAGGATCCTACAATCAACGCCCGACGACCCGATGCCTGCATAGTTGGAGTTGCTGAGCTGAAGAAAATCATAATGCTTAATGAAAATGCTCTACTTTTCTTCTCACCAGCTAGATTAAATGAACTCTGCGAAAATTAATGAAAACAAAATTCGTTTTTGCTTCTTTCCAGCAAACATTGCTGCGTTTCTCTTTAAGCGCAAAACGGAGAATTTTACTTTGATATGGTTTCAGCTGCCTCGGACTCAGACAACGTTAAGAAAGCGGAAAAATCCCAGCCAGAGGCTGAACGTGGAAAGAGCAAAATTCTTCATTTATCTTGTTGGCTGTATTCAAATGAAAAAGAGAACAACAGAGACAGAATGAAAGCAAACCTAATGAAGTGAAACGATGGAAATCAAATGAAAAAACATTATGATTTTTGTGATGGAAATCATTTGCTGCAGTTGTTTTCTTTACCGTTATCGTCTATATTCAAGTCTTTTGGCATTATTTTAAGTGCCTGTCGGCTGCGAAACGGAAATCAGGCGGCTTGTGTCCCTTGCACAAGCAACTTCTTTTGATTGTTCTATTGATCAATCGAAGCAATGGCTCACACAGAGGTCTGTCCAGTAACACACGGTGGTCAAATAATTTGTTTCTATGATTTTTTTTAACAAGTCCATTTATGTCTACAGGTTAAATCAAATCAACATAACACAACTAAGCTTTCATAAATGATGTTGAAAACAAAGTTAAAAGGGGAAGAACCGATTACTGGCGGTCGTCTAGTGATTGATGGTAATAACAATTTGACGGATGGAAAAAGGGAGCGGGAATTCAATTATGATATTCTGAACACTTGTATTTTTAATTTAAATTGTCTACTTTTAACTGTTTATTTTTTTATTTGAACACATTAATTAAGAATAGAATAACTAGAGTCAGCAATCAATAATTTAAACTCATCAACAAGAAATTAAAAAAAAACAGCAATCTAAGGCTATTGGTAGGTTTCATAAACTCCAGATCCCTAAAGCCAAAATATCTCGAATCGGTGCATTAGGTCATCTACCTTGGTCCCGAAGGGAATCATAAAGCTCTGATCCGATTCCACAATACTCAGCACAACAAAGACCAAATTAAAAGATCTGCTTCCTTGTCCACATTGTAACCTTGTCCATATTCATAGAGATTGCTGTCGACCAGCCCAACATGGAACAAACGAGCATTTAAAGAATAATGATAAGATATGAGTTAAGACAGCATACTAGTGAAGCTTCGATCAACACAATCCTCCTAAACCAAGTTTTTTTTGTCAACTTACGTATGATAGCACTTGCCATCGGCCCAATTCTGCTTTACTACATTAATGCTACCAGCTAACGAGTGACTGTTGAAGGAAAGTGAGGAAAAATTTATTGAAGGTGATTTTTCGATCATAAATATCGCCTTCCATAGCGCCCACTTTTGCAAGTGAGTCCACTCCTTCATCACCCGAAATTGAACACTGAGATGGGACCCACGCAAAGTTGACAGTAAAATAACGCGAAGATAAAGCAATTAAAAGACGTCGTATTTTCTTGAAAAAATACGAGGCATGCTGTACTGGCTTGAAGGAGCGAACAGCCTCTATAGAACTGAGACAATCCGTGAAATACTGATCCGGTGATTGTGAGGTAGATGTTTGTAGCGAAAAGTGTGTTGCCGCTAATTCAGCAAACTATACAGAACAAGTAGCTTGAAGTTTTCGAGTGGCACTATGAATTTTGTTGTACACACCAAAGACTACGGACGCCTTTATCAATGATCCTTCAGTGAAGAATGACCAATGTTTCTACACCGTGTCCAATATATTCTCATCCACTTTTTCCTTGCATTGGTGTCGTGCAAATACTCAACATGCTTCACGTTTGTGTTGGTGTAGTTCTGCACTATGTTTATACAAACGCTTTTAGGTTATGTCCGATTGTTTTCATTCGGTGTTTATCTTTTACCAGCGATGAAGGAGTTTCGTGCTGTGGTGATAAAACAGTTTTTCGAAAGGTGAGCGCCCGGGCACTATTTTCAGAAATTTGAAAAACCTCGGAGTAAAGCGGGATTTTGTGTACCGAACCATCCGAAGGTACCGTGACACCTGCTCGTTGGATGACCGGAAGAGATCCGGTCGTACTCGTACGGTGCGGACTGCACGAGTTGTTAAAGTGGTCAGGAGAACGGATTAGACGAAAATCACAGCGCTCTGTACGTAAAATGGCCGCAGATCTGAATGTTTCGAGATCGTCAATGCACTGTATACTGCAAAATGACCTCGGATTCCAAGCTTTCAAGAAACGTAAGGTTCACGGAGTTTCGGAACCTTCCAAGCAGAAACGAAAGAGCAAGTCTGTTTTTGTCGCGACACGGTGGGGAAGAATTTATCTTTTCCGACGAAAAGTTATTCGTCGCAACAATCTCACAATGTCCAGAACGACAGATTGTGGGCTCTCTCTTCGAGAACTGTTCCAGAGAGTGATAGGAATATTCCACGGTTCCAAAGTGCTGCGTCAGTGATGGTTTGGGGAGGAATTTGTAAGTGAGTGAATTTGTAAATTACGACTGGTTTTCATTGAAAAAGGCGCTATAGTGAATGCCGTATATTATAAAACGGAAGTTTTGGAGAAAGTTGTCAAGCCATATGTACAAGAGGTGTTTGGAGATGATCACTATGTGTTTCAGCAGGACGGAGCGCCATCGCATACTGCAAATCTCGTTCAGGGCTGGTGCCGAGAAAATTTGACCGACTTTTTGGACAAGAATGAATGGCCTCCCAGTTCACCAGATCTGAATCCCTTGGGTTATTTCGTATGGTCATACATGCTGGCGAAGGTAAATGACCACAGGGCGTCTAATATGAACCAATTCAAAACCGTAAGAAATGGAATTTGGGACGAAATGCCGATGGAAATCGTGCGGGCCGCCTGTAACGGTTTCGAAAAACGTCTGGAGCTGGTCAAGAAGCTTAAAGACGGTGTTATTCCAAAACATATGCTGTAGTTGATCAGTATTATATTGCAATATAATGGGTGAAGTTATCAATACAATCTGGATTGTCGATTTGAAATAAATAGAGTTTTATTTTTTATGAGAATATATTGGACACGGTGTATGTTATCAGCACGCATATTCATTACATAGCAATTTCTCATAGGGTAAGGACGACATAATCAGGGGTTAATGTTTTTATCAGTTGTTAGGAAATAGGTCCAAAACTCCTGCATTTTCCAAATTATTTCACATAAATTATGCCAACATATCGGGCTAATGATTTGATGTATGAATAATTTTGCAGATTCAAAATACATCATCTAGAAAACCATCAGTTTTTTACTTTCTGAAGAAGTTTGCTTTAATTTTGCCTTTGCTTTTTTAGCATTTGTGTGCGTTTACCGGAAGGAAATTTTTATTCAACTAATTCTCACAAATAGGTTCATTGCAGGAGTGTGATGTTTAATATTGAGTTGAATTTGTTTTATATTCGGATTATCTGAGATCACTATTTATTTCATCTTTCTTCCTGGCATTTGTGGTTCATCTATGCCTATGTTTATATTGTTCGTCATCTGATACTGTCATATGCAATGAACGGCAATGTCGGCGTTGTCCAACAGTATTGAACGCACTAAACAGAGGAAACGGGATATACTACAATAGATCAAACTACTTTTCGCACCTGTTTAAATCCCGAACAGACTTATACTTACTAGCGTATGCCAGTATGCAACATATCCCGGTTCTTATTTGAACTAGGCCCATCTGACGTTTGTTACCGCAGATGTCAGTATTGTTTACAAACAATGAATCTTTTGATGTTTGGATGTTTGAGATCTTGGCTACAGGAAAATGGCTGCCCACCAAGTCCCTGGTACTCAACGATAAATCATGCTTCACTGTTGAGCGACAACTATGACATCACTGTTGCGTTTGAGTGTGCCCATTTTTCCTCTCCTCCTTGTTAACTGTGAGTATAGCGTAACGATGATGTAACGTGGTGTCTGCTATCTCTTACATTAGTCCGTTTCAAATGAAGCATCATGTTTATCGTCATAGTTGCTGTGTCTAACGATACCGTGAGAGTTAAAGAAATAAAAAAATCCATACTTTCAATTTAAAGATCCATGACAATCTAAAATTATGGTAGAGTAACCTGCTTGTAGAAGAGTTTGTGATCATAACAATCGACGTGTTATGGTTGATCGTTTTGAGAGCGGATGGGTTAAACGAAGACGCGGGTTATGATTAAATTGACGTTTAAATAGTCGTGAACTGACCTTTTTGTTTCACCTTTCCACACATGGACGTAATCACACTCATTCAATGCAACAAAAAAGCATTTTCATGATCGGAAAGCAATTTGCATGATTTTAATAAATACCTGCAATTGGGAACGTTATAACACGGCTCTGAAAGTTCTGGCGCTGATGCTCGTTTCTAAAGCTAAGTTCCGATAGATGAGAATTAACCAGAGGGATTAGCATCTGAACATTGGCAGTTCTAATTAAAGATCAAATATAGTTTAATCAAATATCCCAGTTGATGTGTGGCTGCTTAAAACCCGTTCCGTAAACTGTGTTGGAGCAGTGGCGCATTGTTGTCCCCTTTTGAACTACAGACACCGTGTACGAAGAAATTTTTTCAAAAATAAAACCAAAGCTGCTAAATTAACAACAGTTAAGCAAAAGCATGATAATATTTGATGGAACTATAAATTTTTTGAAACTTTCATATTAGGATTCAAAAGTGGAGGATTGTTTACAAAAACGGTTTAAAAAAAATGTTCTGTTAGAGAATGGTTCAAGTTCAACATAAATCCAGCTTTTTTCCCAGCTACTCAAAAAAAAAAAAATAGAGGTGGTTTATATCAGGGATTTAACCGCGAGGTTCACGTAGGACCACGTTGGTGTATAGTAATAATGGTATCATCTTATTTATACATATCATAACACATATGGTTGGTTATTATTAAAAAGTTTTTATTATTTTGCTTGACCCGTTCCTTCTTATGAAATTTCATACAAACCGAGCCATTCGGTTTAGTTTATTGAAAAAAAATATTAAGTTCTGGTTTAATGGAACATCTCTGTCGAGTCTACCACTCATTACTGAATGCCTCAAACAATCCGAAATGTACTATTTTTGATAATATTCAAATGTTGTTCAGCATAAATCTCGAACATTTCACTCAAACGCAAACTCTTTTATTGTAAAATTCTACGCTCTTGCGAGCGGCCTTCCGGCAGTTAACCGGAACATTCGGCATGGCGGACAAAAACATGCGTGTAGGCATGTTTTTGAGTTCTTTCTTCGTTTTATTTATCAATTCCTCTTCAGTTTTCACGACAATATTGTTGGAGTCGATCTTACGCTTCAGGTTGACCCAGATATTCTCTATGGGACGCAGCTGGGGGACGTTGGGCAGGTTCGCCGACTTGGGTAACACATCGATATTCAGCCGCTCCATCTCCTCCAATGATCGCTTCGAGTAGTGGGCCGACGCCAGATCCGGCCAGAACACCGCGTCTTCGCCCTTATGGTATTTCTTGATGAACGACGCAACTTCCGGCAGGCATTTCGTACTATAAATTTCCCCGTTCACGGCCAGTTCGGAGTTTGACATCCCCTTCTCGCTGTTTGTCAGCCGCAGGAGCGCCTTCTTGGGGAACTTGTGTGAAATTAACTTCATCTCGGAGCACACTTCCTTCGTGGGGGAAGTAAAGTACGAAGTGCCCTGCCAGTCGTTGCCATCCAGGGTGAGATAGGTCTCGTCGACCATCACCACCGCTACGTCTTGATTCGACGGGAAAATCGAGTTGACTATCTTATTCAGCCGCTGCCACTGCGTCGTTGCCTGCAGCTCCGAAACCAGTGGACGCGACTTCCGCTTCCTGACATGGATGTTCATGTTTGCCAGGTACTTTTTCACTGTTTGGCCGGTTGAACCGACCTCCCAGCCAAGCGTATGCAGCGATGTAGCCACTTTTCCCTCGGTCTTCCTCTTCAGCATCCTTTGTAGCTTTTTGTCGCTCAGGGTCATCGGCCGTCCGGAACCGGGCTTTCTTTTGATGCTCTGATTGTTGTCTAATAGTGCCAAGATGTTATAAATGCCGGAACGGGCGTATCCGGCGTCCACAAAGTGCCACACGATGTCCGTTTTCGACGCGGCGGGGTGCCGTTCTTTGAACGCGCACACTTCTGAACGGAGTTGCTTCACTGTTTTTGGCATCACGGTTAGAGTTCGACTGGTAGAGCTGTCAAATTTTGTCTGCTGATTCATGGGTTACTATGATTGATGCTGCATGGGTTGTTTTTTCAGTGCGGGTAAAGGTAAACCCATGAAAAATCGGCAGTTTTTGTCCATTTTTTTTATATGCAAACGTTATATCTGGGATATAACCGCAAGATTCACGTAGCACCGCGTTGGTTTATAATAATTATGGTATCATCTAATTTATACGTATGGTTGGTTAAAAAGTTAATAAAATAGTTCTATATACAACCGTTGCGAGCAAGCTTACTTATAAATATCAGAGAAAACATGGATACTCAGAGCGAATTTAAATTAAATGCACACTCAACCCTATTGAAGTAATCAGATCTAGTAGTCATAGTAAGAAAAACCCTGAGATATAGAAGACAAATTACTGAACTAAAATGCTTGAATTTTACCGAACAGTTCAATTCTCATATACTTTTTCAAGCAGACCTTTCTGATTTTGCAAACAAAGGGGGGAAGTAAGATTCAAACATTAAATTTTCTAAACCCTTAGCACTTTCTTGCAAACTTGGGCCACCAACACAAGCAATAATATTTCCCTAACTTGATGTTGATACTACTTTCCGTGAGGGTGCTGAGAGTTTTGGGAAACTTAGGTTTGAATCTTACTTCCGGTCTTTGTTTACTAAATCAGATACGTCTGTTTGAAAAAGTATTCGCGAATTGTTCAAGTTTCACGCTAAGGCTTATGTGTATGTCGACCATGGATTTTTTGCAATTTTTAAATCCAAGATAGGGTGAAGCACTACTTTGTTCAATTTTTTTTCTTTTACTCAGTTGTTTTTGTGAATCAAACGTTACTATATATTTAATATGTATTGAACCGCACATGAATCATGTACAAAAAATCAAATCATTTGGATTGAATACGGCTGAGTAAAACGAAAAATTTACGGGAATCGGTCCGCTCCCAAGGAAGGGCTCCTCGCTATCATAATATTTTGAAACAAAGCGATAATCCAACACTTTACCTCTTACTTTCATGTGAAACACATCTAGAACACTCCATTACATGATATTCTTAACCAAGCAATTATCATTCCAGAAGAATGAAGAAGAAAAGAATCATGTGTTCTTCTTAAAAGCGTTATCATTTGTTTTCGACATCTTCAGTGAGCCCCCAGGTTTTTTCAGTACACTAAATGCAGTACTTTTACTTCCCGTTATTATTAATAAGAAAATAACTGAAGATGGCAAGGATCACACGACAAAATGACGGCTTTTATACTTAAAACACACCATCAAAAATTGCTCTTACCTACCTATTTCAATTATTTTCACTTTACTTCCCTGTTACGATATCTCAGGACGAAGGAGGGCGAATTTTGCAAAAAAATAAAAAGGAGAGAAAAACAACTTTTAAATGTCTCACTTCGAACGAATGACTTGCTCAATAATGGACCTTCGGAACGGAAACGGAAAGGTACATTAAAAATCTCCGGGAGATGCTTCTTTCTAAAGCAGCAGAGGTGGTCCAGAATGGAAGGAAAGAAACGGGCACCACTGCAGAAGCGCGGTTAAACATTAGCGAAAGGCGAAAAGCATTCTCCTGGGTTCCCTTGTTGAACTCTTTTATTTTCTTGTTCAATGAGCGTCCTTGGCTGTATTGCTACTTGTTGGGGATTTCCAGCAGCTGCCCATAGCTGTCTTCAGACAGGGGAACAAAAGGGAGCTACAAACAAGAGTGAATGGCATAAGGAGTCTGAAAGAGTAAAATTTAACTATAGTGTTGGTTGTACAATGGAGCACACTTGACACACGCATTAACAACTTTTGTATGATTTGGTGGCAAACATAAAAAGGTGTCTGTGAGTTTTACGAATTGTGAATTTGAAGCGTAAAACTTGTGAACATAGAGTTCATGGGTTGTACTGCGTGCATGAAGTGTTTGAACGATTAATCTTCGATGGTTATCGAGTTAATAGACATTTTCCTTACATTATTTAGCATTTTAATAGTTATGAAACATCAAAAATAATATTTCAGTCTATCATATGATTGTTTTTTAAAACAGATTTAGACATGTGATGTAAACAACAACAAATATATATTCCTATGCTTTCCGAGCATTTTTTTTTAAACTGGCCGGAGTTCGAAAAGTTTGAAAAAATGCTGCTATCTTCAGGCTCTATGCGCACATCGTCCTTCCCCCGGGAAATTCGTCAAATTGCGTCAAAAACCCGAATGTTTGGCAAAACACGCTTAGAGGGATTTGAAGAGCAACCAAGGTTTAAGGATTTCTGGTTGGGTTATCTGCCGCAAGTCGGGTAGGGATTCAAAATTTCATCCCTTTGGAACTATGGGTGGAACTACAGGTATACCTCGATAGTACGTACATTAACTTTCTCACTGCAAATCGAAATTGCATAAAAACTACTGATTGTATCTTAAATCTAATACAACTAAAAGAAAGAACGGAAGGTTGTTCTTTCTTTTGATCATATTAGATTTCAGGTACAACCAGTAGTTTTTATGCAATTGTGATTTTAAGTGAGAAAGTTAATGTACGTACTATTAAGGTATACCTGTACTGAGAAGTCAGTGCAGCAAATGAACTATATCGCGGTGGCTTAAGAAATCTTTTGCTGGCGCATACAAAAGAAATAGATCATCAAAGTTTGTTGACTCAAAGTCTACAATCCAAAGAAGAAGAAAACAATACTTTCAAAGGATGTTTTGCGAAACATTCAACAGCTGTTGGGTTGTTCAAGAGAAGTCGATCCATATCCACATTTACACAAGAGACCAAGACGCTCCATTAGCCTGAATCAACAGCAAGTAAATTTGTATCGAGCAAATTATTCACGCTTTTTTTTATATTTTTATTGAAGGCCACCAAAGAAAATAACTCATGGGAAAATAATTTGTCATCATTCACGTCACGGCACTAAATCAACGGCGAACACATCGTTGAAAGAAACGATTTAATTCATTCTGCCTTAATCGCCCCGTAATACATCATCATCAACGCACAATGTAGCGTGGTACGGCACCATTCCTATATTCCTATTTCTTTGCCTCAATGACGAAAAAGGAGGTCTCAAGACACCATACGTAGGCTTGATTTCTGCTTCCTGGATTTCACTCAAAAGGTGCCTGCCAAAAATCGAAAAGGAGGAACCTAAGGTAAAGTGCACTTTCAGGCTGAATGATTCATAAAAGTTTATGGTGACTCTTATATATTCCGAGTAGAAGTAGGTTATTTTTCATCCAGTAGAAGCATTTGACCGCAACGTCTCCCCAACAGCGAAGAAAGGAAGTGAAATTTACGACGAAACAAATTTTAACGCCACCGTGTCGTCGTTGTTCCGTTATACTCATCGACACCATAGGATTTTCCGTTCCTTTTGTCGTTTGTTGACACTTTTGCTGGGGGATTACCGAAACAAACGACCGACCGGGTGGTGGATGCTAAGGCTAGCAATGTTGAATTGACCTTCTCGCTAACGTAACGTAGGCTCAGGTTTCTGTGAGAAGGCTCAGTTACCACGATAGAAATTAATTCTAATCATCAAAATCTTCATGTTACACACTTTTGGTTTTGCCGTTGACTGAAATGGAAGAAGCCGTTCAGAGGTGAGGAAGTAGAATGAAGTGAATGTGGTATAAAGCTACTTTAAATCAGATGGGCTGCTTTAATCGACTGTGATTCCGAAAAATATAAAGTCGATCCAGAAATCAAGGTTCAACCTTATTGAGTGGGTAATACTGTGGACGGGTTAAAATTTTTGTTTGTATGCAGAATAGTTTATGAATGTTCAAACTATTAACAGATAGGGCATCAAACTTTTTTAATAGCGTCGGCTGTTTTTATTGCATTGAAAAGCAAGATATTAGTGGTTTCATATGAAACATCAAATCCCGCATTTCTTAGGATGAGTTTCATTCAAAAGCTACCCAACGATGCCTATATGAACGCCTTGTATGCATTTAGAGAATGTTACCCTGAAGAACACCAGCTCCAGCAAGCAATCGATCAGATTTTGAATTATGATTACTTACCTTCAAAGTTGGGACATTTAAAACGAGTTTAATCAAATAAAGCGGCAAAATCAATCGATACTACTCATCTTTTTTGAGTTTGTATTGAGCTCAGTGGTTTCCCCGTTTTGTTTACTAAGCAGAAGATGAGGAGTTCCTACCTTGCCTTTTGTCACTTTGCCTCTTTCTATCCATTGGTTATAGCTTTAATAAATCATTAAAAAAAATTATCCTGAGACAGTAGATTCAGGGGGGTGACCCCGGCGTAGTGGTTAACATCCATACCTCTCACGCCAAAGTCACAAGTTCGAATCTCACCCCCGGACAAGTTACGAATATATCCAAAAAGGTATTTGAGTGACTACGACGGGAGATGAACCAGTCCACACTTAAAAATTAGGAATTTTACACGAGATGTAATTCATGTTTGTAAAAAGTCGGAGAACGTAAAAAAAGATTTCGTGTAAAATTATGTCTCCCGAAACTGACACAAACGCACATTCGACGAAAGATGCGTTTGGTTGAATTTATTTTCTCATCTCTTTCAACTCATTCTTATGTGCTAAAGGACGCTTGCGTATGTCGGTCTCAGGGAACATAAATTTACATGATATTTTGGTAGTGTGCAGTGCTAAAAATCTCGATAATAAAGAAAAAAAAAAGATTCACAAACTCTATGGTAGCTTGATTCTCAACAAAACTAATAAGACGGAAACTGAAACCGTTATTGACCGTTATTGGAAACTGACACATTATTTAAGAAATAGCTACTTACCGATGCTTGTTAAGGGTTCGTAGATTTCCCTGACGTTTCACATCTTGTCGTCTACAAAAAATGCTTCGCTGCTCTCTCAGGTGGACTTACGCCACTTGGTAGGAACCTTAGCCCTTGACTATGAAAAGATGGATGTGGACATGTTCCTCAGTTCTTTTACGGCTTTAGCAATCAGCTGCTCTTCCAATTTGTAAACGAAATCAATAAAGTAGATCCTACTTTTGAGGTTCGCCCAAAATGTTTCTATCGGTTACAGCTGAGCAACGGTGGAAAGGTTGGTGGTTTTCAATACGAGCCGGTCGATCTCCTCCAGTGATTTCTTTGCATAATGGGCCGAGGCCAGGACTGGGCAAACGACCACATCGTCTTACACGTGTTTCTTCTAAATGATAGCAGCAACTTCCGGCAGGTACTGGTTAATGTATATCTTCCAGTTTACCGCAAGTTCCAAAGAAAAGAACAGAGGCTTTGACATTTCCTGATCGTCAGCCATAGAATGATGTTCCTCGGAAATTTGATGTGGGAGATATATGACGTCGACGATAGCCTCTTTAGTGGGGGACGTAAAGTACCCGATCTTCTGCCAGTCGTTGTTCTAACGTTGGATAACCATTAAGACCATGACTTCACCTTCAGCAGCATCTTCTGGGTTGTTGACTGTAATTTAGACACGGCTGACCTCGACTGGCGCTTCTTCATAGCAATGTCCTTGTAGCCCAGGTACATCTTCACCGATTGACTGGTTCCACGAACCCTCTGAGCCACCTTGCACTCGGTGTTCCTTTTTAGTTTCTGCTTCACTTTGATGTCCCGCTGCACTGGCTTCCTGCCTTTCTCCAGAATGGATAGGGTGGCTTAAACGCCAGATCGGCTATATGCTGCGGACACGAAGTGCCTCACGATGTCCAACATGTTCGCTCCGGGTTGGAGTACAAACAAACTATCGCAGCTGACAGTAAAAATGAACTATCGTGCGTTTTTGGTTAACTGATATCGCCATGCAGGCATTCCTAGGAAAATGTGTCCATTAAATTTTTTTTTTTTGATATGTCTTTTCCATTTTTTCTTGAATTTTGCACTGTTGTTCCCCTTGACTAATGATGTCGTTTTTTTCATATTAGTTGCTAATGTAAAAACTGTATTGATGTTTAAAGATAATTGTAAACCAGAATAGAATGTTTCATTGGTATGATGTCTTTCGCAAAAATGAAGATAATAATTTGATCGTTCTGAAAAAACATACTCTTTTTTAAAAAATATGTAAAAAAAAATCAAAAAATTCATTTATTCAATATGGGAACCCTATAACACATTATTTATTACACTAAAACCTACAATGTTTGCATAAAACTGGCAGTTGACAGGTTTTGGAGAAATGAAAAACATAAAACTATTTTCTTTCATTTAAATTTTTCTTCAGCCTTTTTTTTTAAAGTGCATTAAAAAAAAAGAAGGCTTATCCATAATATAATACTAAACATTTTATTTCTTTATCGATCAGCATCGTTTTTGGCACAGTTTGAGTAAAGTTTTGTTTTTAATTTGTTTTTGTGTTCCTTGAATTGTTTTTGCAATATTTTATAGCAGGTTAAAATCTATTGCCATGATGTCTTATTTTTCTGTTGTGCCAAAACTGAAGAATAATTTTGTAAGTCATCTTCTTTTCCATTTTTTGCTGAATTAAAAAAGCTCTTTTGCATTTTTAATAAGATGTTCGCGTGCTATGACAAATTTTACTCTATTGGCCATGCATTTGAGAGTACCTCCAATGACATCACAAGTAATGTTTTCATGGGACGTTGCAAAAAAATACCCTTCCAAATCAATTTCATACTTTGATTTGAATTAACAAAGACTTGAGAAAAAATTTCGGTTCTTTTGCTGTGATGCAACACCATCAAGCATGAAAACTATTTTTTTGGGATTTTATTTGTTTATTCACGCGTAAAAAAGTTATCAGTTTAGAGATAATCAAATTAACTGCAAATGAATCATGCATCAAGCCCTCGTAAATTATTATTTTCATAAAAAGCTGTTTGACGTGTTTTCTTTATAATATACTAGCTGAACCCGGGCGAGCCTGCTACGCTTGCACCTAAATGAATTAAAATACAATAGAACTGGCATTTTATTGTTTTTTTTTAGAAATGAGTTTTGTTCAAATATTTTAGTTTGCTTATGTGTGTAATTTCGGCAAAATTAAACGTAGGTGTGTATTTTTAATTATTCCCTCAGATCTTAAGTTTCTACCATTGTTTTTCTTTCTGTGTATAAGCATATCATTGACAAAACATTTATCTTCAAACTACGCCGTATCTAGTCAGTTTGAACGTCATTTTCTCTTACATAACCTTAGATTAACTTATTGTGCATAATGTAGCACTGAGAGTAACTCAAGCATCCCCCATTCTTGACTTAAAAGGGGTTTTAACTTCTATCAGAACATGCTGCTTTCCCCACGAAATACACATATTGTGTTTTAGTTGCCTGGGTAATTATTATGTTTGGTTGAAATTTCTGTTTCATTTGTATGAGAGCCCCCCCTCCCCCTCCCTCCCACCGGAGAGGTGAGGTGTCTTGAACTGCCATATAAAAAAAATTACTGCCTCCAAAACCCCTACATGCCAAATTTTGTTCCAGTCGCTTGATTAGTTCTCGAGTTATGCATAAATTTGTGTTTTATTTGTATGAACCCCCCCCCCCCCCCCTACCAGACAAAAAGGAGTCTCGAACCATCATAAGAACTTTCTCCGGCCCCAAAAACTCCTACATGCAAATATTCATAACAGTAGGAAGAATTCTTATGTTTGGTTTAAATTTGGGTTTCATTTATTTGAGATCCCCCCCTTTCAGAGATGGGAGGGGTCTCTAATCACCATGAAAACATTTTTTGCCTTCAAAAACCTCCACATGCCAAATTTGGTTCCATTTGTTTGATTAGTTCTCGAGTTATGCAAAAAAAAGTGTTTCATCCCTTTCTGGTGGGGGAAGGGTCTCAAACTACAAAAAATTCTTTTTTTTTCTCTAAAAACCCCCCCATGCCGGTTTTGGTTCTATTTTTTGTTTTAGTTTTCAGGTTGGGCCCAAATTTTTGTTTCATTTATTAGGTGCGCAACTAAGTTCCCGCTGTTTAGCAATAGATGGCGCCAGTAGTAAGTGCTGGTCGAATGTTGTACATCTCAAGCGTCATAAACCAAGCTCAGACACATGGTAAACAAACCGCTTTGCCAACTCAGTGATTTTGGTTTAGTGTTATATATTTTGGTTGTTTGAAGATGTCTGATATCGTGCCAAATAATCGTCATTTGAGGGAAGTGTTGATTTTCTTCTTTCATTCGAAGAAAACAGTGGCTGAAGCACATCGAGAGCTCCAAAAAGTTTACGGTGATGCTGCTCTGAGTGAAACAACGTGTCGTGATTGGTTTCGTCGCTTCAAAAACAGTGATTTCAGTGTTGATGATCGTCCGCGTGAAGGAAGGCCAAAAAACTTCGAAGACACTGAATTGGAGGCATCGCTCGATGAGGATCCGTGTCAAACGCAAGAAGCGCTTGGTTCAGGATTAGGAGTTTCCCGTCAAGCCGTTTCTAAGCGATTGCATGCGTTGGGAATAATTCAAAAGCAAGGAACTTGGGTTCCTTACGATTTGAAGCCAAGAGATGTTGAGCGTCGTTTTTTTGTCTGTGAACAACTGCTCCAGCGGCAAAAAAGGAAGAGTTTTCTACATCGCATTGTGACGGGTGACGAAAAATGGATTCATTACAGTAACCCAAAACGGAAACATTCATGGGGACTGCCCGGGCATGCTTCAACATCGTCGCCAGGGCCGAATATTCACGCTGCAAAGGTTATGCTGTGTATTTGGTGGGACCAAGTTGGTGTTATTTATTATGAGCTGTTGAAACCAAACAAAACCATTACCGGGGAACAGTATCAAACTCAATTGATGCGATTGAGCCGAGCACTGCACGAAAAACGGCCACAATACGAGCACAGACACGAAAAAGTGATTCTTCAGCATGACAACGCTCGACCTCACGTTGCGAAACCCGTGAAAACCTACTTGGAAACGCTCAAATGGGAAGTCCTACCCCACCCGCCCTATTCTCCTGATATTGCACCGTCCGATTATTACTTGTTCCGTTCGATGGCACATGGTCTCACTGATCAGCAATTCCACTCATATGATGACATCTGAAAATGGCTTGATTCTTGGATAGCATCAAAAGACGAACAGTTCTATCGAAATGGTATTCACGTTCTACCAGAAAGATGGGAAAAAGTCGTAGCTAGTGATGGGTAATACTTTGAATAATTCGTTTGTAACCATTGTTTTCAAAATAAAGTTCCTTTTTCACCAAAAAAAACAGCGAAAACTTAGTTGCGCACCTAATATATGAAAGCCCCTCCCCCTTTTTAGACGGGGGAGGAGTCTTGAACCATCATAAGAACCTTTTCCTATCCCAAAAATCCCTGCATACAAATTTTCATAACAGTAGGAAGAAATTCTCATGTTTGGTTTAAATTTGTGTTTCATTGTCATGAGACCCCTCCCCCTCTACCAGAAAAAGGAGGATTCTTGAACCACCGTTGAAACATGCAGAAACTTTTGTTTCATTTGTGTGGAAGCCTCCCCTTCTAGAGATGGGAGGGTCCCAAACTACCATAGAAACATTTCTTGCCTCCAAAAACTCCCACATACTTAGTTTGGTTTTCTTTGCTGGATTTGTTCTCGAGCCATGCAGATATTTGTGCTTCATTTGTATGGGAGCCCCTCTTCCAGAGATGGGAGAGGTCTGAAACTATCATAAGAACCTTTCCCGGCCCCAAAATTGCATAAAAAATTTCACAAAAAAGGCTATCAGTGAACGTTTTGAAATCGATTGAAATGTTGATCTTTTTAAACTGTGCGAAATTAAATTCACGTTTTCATGTATCGTGCACGCGCAACCGTTGTGGGCTCCTGAGCTAGTTAAAAGCTTAGACTGCACAGCTCAAAAAAGTAGTGTACATTTTACATAACACATAACATAAAAGTTTACATTTTAAAGCGTGCAAAGTTCCGAAATATTTTAAACATTTTCTTAAATGTTGTATGCAAAAGCCCACCTTTTATAAAATTGTGTATTGCAAGTTGCGGTATCATGTGGAATGAAATCAAATTTTACACGCATCAATATTTACATCACAATGAACATTCAGGTTAAAAAAATCCTGCCTCCAATACCCCTACATGCCAAATTTGGTTCCAGTTGCTTGATTCATTTTTTTTTTCAGTGTGCTTAGGGCCAAGACCTGTAAATGAAAGAAATTCCAACTTTCAAAGTGCTGTGGATTTAATTTAACGTACGTACGTTTTTTTTTATAAAGTCATCAAAAGCAATCTTTGTTGAATAACTTGTATGCACACATGAACAAATTGGTCGGGCATGTCACGACTTACATCAACATCTTCATAAACTTGGAGTACTGCCTCTTTTGTTTGATCACTTAAAACTGTGGCAGATAAGCAGACATTCGACGAAAGTCCTTTACCCTTTACTAAACTATCTTTTTTGCTTTGGCGACTATCTATTTGCCAACTTTCAATTCTTTCGTAATTTGATTGATGGGCCATGACTTCGGCAACAACGATAGAATTAACAATTGTTAACTCCTTGAGGTAGTTGGATCTGAATACTTCTGCCTCAAATTTTGTATAACTTCCTGAAACTCGTCAAATCCGTCATCAGCTTCAGTCTGTAATTGAAAGAGATGCCTTCTTACGCCTTCGTTGATTTCGTGGCATTTGTTTTCAGGATACTGGACGTAGTTTAACTTCGTTGAATCTATTGGTAACATTTGGATTCTTGCAATGCCTCGGTTGAATATTTCGATGTTGACTAGTTGCCCGAAATCGTTGATCGATTAAACAGATGTCACTGACGTCACTGGTGGTACTGTTTTAAGACTTTTGGAACTTGTTACGACTGGTAATTCCTCAGTAACAGACTGCTCCTTGTACTGAGTTGCCTGTTTTTTTTTTGTATGTAGACGACAGAACGAACATGTACGGAATTAAGTACACAATTCTGATGCTTTTAAATATCGAATCGTTTCAAGTTCTGGATTGTATTATCCAAAAGATTCCGCAGCTCTTGTGAACCCTTAATCTTATTGAAAGGGTTAGAACATTTGATTTGATTTCTCTGCTACTCATGATACTCCCTAAAAATTGAGCACATAACTTTAATGTAAAGGTTATAACACAACATATTTATCACCAAAACCTACCCCATCTTGTTTGTATAGTTAACGATTATTTTATATTTCAAGTTGTTATTGTTGTCAGAATATATGCGGATATAACCAAACTGTGTGATCGACGTTTGTTTTCATCATTTGATCTCCTTTATATGTCAGTACAACTTAAATATTACGAACAGATAAATATTTTTATGGTGTGCTGCACCAATTCAATTGTTCCAGAAAAATCGGTAATCTTGTTTATTTTATTCCATATATAGGTATGATAAACTTTTTTTCTTTCACCTTTGAACGTATGAGTACAGTTAAAATTTAAACAAATTATTATTTTTGGTGTCTACTGTGTATTCTCTAAATTCAGAGTCTGGCAGATAGCATTTCGGGAACCAATTTAGCTATCAAAAAACAGATCCAATCGGATAGTACAGATATGTTGAAATGAAAAAAAAAGGGGAAATAAGAACAATGTGACAATTGAATTCTGTTTAACACCTGCATATAAAAAAGGTTAAGGTTTTAAAACAAATTAATTATTTTGTTTTTCTTTTCCCAAAAATCAGTCAACCAACAGTTTTGAGCAAACATTGTAGGCTTCAATATAAATATAAATTAGATTTTTAAATTTTTCGCATATTGAGTCTGTGAATTTTTTGTATTTTATTTTAATTTTTTTTTCTTAAATAATTTTTAAACAGTGTATACTTTTATTTCAAAATGGTCGAATCTACAACTTTGTCATACGATTAAAAATAACCGTTTTGGTCTTACAATTTTCTTTAATCATCGATACCATTTTTACACAGGCCCTTTTGGAAACGTTGTCATGATCCAAAATAAGAAACTACTATGGCAAAGTTTCATCCTTTAAAGAAATGAAGAAGCCAGCCAAATTGTAAATAGTCGATCAAGATCAATTCCTGAAGATACTTGGAGTGCCTCTATGGCTACTGTAAATCAACTGATAACGCTGTCAATTTTGTCTCTACACAACAGGGTTGCTACGTTTGGTGATGGGTGGATTTGCCACCAAGTGGCAGAGTAATCGCATGAAAACTCGTTAAAACCAGTTTATTTTTTAATGCACACGTTACCACATGTTGAAAAAAAAAAAGGACTACACGGTGTTCATTAAGTTGCACAAAAAAATGTTGGCCAGCAAATATAATGCATTGTCAGAACCTAACAAACCTTCTACCTCCTTCGACGGTGAGCATCTCCACAGCAAAGACAGAGGCGATCACCAGAAAACTTTATCTAATCGTTCCAATTTACCCGGAATGGGAGAAAAATGTGGGAAAATGATTTGATCCAGATTTTTCCGCTACATTTATTGAATTTATCTCTTATTTCTATCTTCGCTACTGTGTGGCTATGGTTGCCTCACGTACGACAGCAGACAGAGAGTGACTTTTTTTCCCCTTTGGTAAGTCTTCTCGCCGCAAACCAGCGGCTCTGTTCGGCGGAGGAAAAAAAAACATTTCAATAGAACGAACATAATGCAGAGGCTTGCCACCAACCACCATCCGTCTCCATGGATGTTACGATGGCTATATTATGGTCTTGACTTACAAAGCCCCACCGGATGGACAAATGGATGATAGCAAGTGGGAGAATGGAAACGGGCAGAGGCAGAGTGAAAAATTTAAGGAAAAGAACTTTGCAAGTGAATGAAAAAGTGCAACTTTATCCGTGATAGTTTTATAGGATGATGACGGTAGCTACATATTGGTGGATATTCCTTTCCAACTATTTTGGAACTTCCACCATTAACTTTCACAGTTCTTTTACACTGGTGGTAACGAATATGGAAACCACGATGTTGCGAGAAGGTATTTCGCATTAACTTTCGACAGTTATCAGGGATCTCATGATTTTTTTTTGCAGTAATTTCAATCGTTCTACTAGCCACAAAATGAAAAGCACGTGCAAATCCTGCGAAAGCGAGATTTCAGAAATGAAACTCACCTGCCAAGGCTTTTGCAATGCGGAATATCATCCTCGCTGCGGCGGCATTTCTACATCTGTTTTGGATGAAATCAGCAAATACTATCAGTTATTTTGGCTTTGCAAATCGTGCTCGAATTCTACGAGTGAGAGATATGCGTGTTCGCAGCTCAATTCGATCCGCCTACGAATCTGGCCAAGAAGTTGTTCTTAGCAAGCATAACGAAATCGTTGAAAGCCTCAAGTTGGAAATCATGAATGAGCTGAAAAACGAACTACGGAACAACTTTACTGCGCTTATCAACTCCAACTCATTAACGCCGAGGTCTTCGAAGCGCACCGATAATGCTAACGTTTCCGTTCGTCGTCGACTTTTCGGCAGACCTGAATCGAAAAAGCCTCCACAAGATCCTCTCATGTGTGGCTCAGCCGAGTCAGTATCCCCATCACTCGGCAATTTGGCGGCCGTAAATCAAGGTTCTAGCAGAAAGTTTTGGCTATACCTGTCACGAATTTCCCGCGATGTCACCGTCGAGCAGGTACGAGCTTTAGCAACGCATCGCCTCGGCACCGAGGACGTGGAGGTTTTAAGACTAGTAGCCAACGGAAAGGACGTTAGCTCAATGTCTTTCATCTCCTTCAAAATTGGATTGAGCGCCGATTTGAAGGAAAAAGCTCTCTCTTCATCAACGTGGCCGAAAGGCATCTATTTCCGGGAATTTAAAGGATAGCAGATCAGCCGCAAATTTTTGGAAACCTTCCCAAACGCCGACTCTTGCATCATTTGGAAACCGAACGTCTCGAGCTGTTCAGTCGGCGTCGGGAGATGGCGCCATGGAGGGGAGGAATAACTACACCGCGACGCGCAGTAAACAGTACCATGGAGACCTCTTCTCAGTTCGACACAGTCCCGCCTTTTGCTGTCGTCGTTCATCGGAGTCGTTGCGGTCCTGATGTCGCTTCTGACGCTGGGACGCACGTCACAAAGCAGTATGGAAGCCCTGGACCCTCCTAGCTCAGCTGTGCCCACTGCCGGTCTCAACGATGTTCTAACTGCTAGTTCCAGCCGTCAAAGTCGT
This sequence comes from Aedes koreicus, assembly GCA_024533555.2. Classification (NCBI taxonomy): domain Eukaryota; kingdom Metazoa; phylum Arthropoda; class Insecta; order Diptera; family Culicidae; genus Aedes; species Aedes koreicus. The sequence goes on from JAHHFK020001329.1 coordinate 597,632, forward strand.
CCCGGCCCTGGGTCTAGCGATGGGGACAGGGCTCTCCAAGCTGCCATCCATGGCAAGTATCCTTCATCTAATGACGTTGCTCGGGCTGATGCTGCCTCATCTTTCAGATCGCTGCCTGCCGAATCCTCTGCCCCCCTCATTGAAAGCCCTTTTGTACTACCAGAACGTAGGTGGTATCAACAGTTTGCTCGCCGAGTACCAGTTGGCATGCAGTGACGCATGCTACGATGTTTACGCCTTCACGGAAACCTGGCTTAATATAAACACATTATCGAAGCAACTGTTCGACGACACGTATTATGTCTACCGGCAAGACCGATCGTCGCTCAATAGCAACAAGAAAATCTGGTGGTGGAGTTCTTCTTGCCGTGCGCTCAAAATTCAAATCTCGACTTCTGAAGCCTCCAGAGGACTCAACGGTTGAACATCTTTGGGTGGCGATATCCACTAAAACCGGGACACTGTTTATCTGTGTGGTCTATATTCCCCCCGATCGTGTTAGTGACAGCAGCCTTATCGAAAAGCACGCTCTTTCTTTGGATTGGATCGTGTCACAAATGGGACCCAGCGACAACATCATTATCGTGGGAGATTTTAACCTCAGCACGATTTCATGGCATATCGATACTAACGGCTTCCGCTATCCAGACAATTCATGTTCGTCATTCAGACCGGCTTCGCTCTCCTTGCTTGATGCTTATTCTACCGCTCAAACTTCGGCAAGTTACCGGCATTCCGAACGCGAATAGCCGTTTGCTGGATCTATGTTTCATTAGCGAAGAATTGGGTCAAAGATGTTCCGTTCTTCTAGCTCCGACACCGCTTGTCAAAAGCTGCAAAAATCATTCCCCTCTGCTACTGACACTGGAGTTTAAACCTAAGTACAGCTTCCATGACAACATCGAAAACGTTTATTATGACTTCCCGGTTGTGGAAATGAATACTTTCTGGGGTAGATTGGAACACGCTTGAGGGGATAGATTCTGCGCCTCGTTTGTGTAACATTTTGTGTAGCGTTGATCATTGGGACTCGTAGCTCCCCCGCTTGGCTATCGTCTTGAGGTAGGCGCTTAGGAACGCAGCATGCCGTAGGGCTTAGGGGGTGCCTCTGTTAACTTGTCTGGGGTGGCGAAGTTTGGGGTGGGGGGGGTTACTGTGGGTGGGCCTGGGGATCGCCTTGGTAATACGCAGTTGGTGGGGTGGGGGGGATAGCAGTTCCCCGTTGCTGTATTGGATCTGCTCACTAACCATAGTGATGGAATCTTGGGATGGGGGGGAGGGCTATGGTGATTTTAGCAGGGAAGCAGATGAAAAGCTCAACTGGATGTGGTCCTGATGGTATTCCTTCAATTGTCCTGAAGCGTTGCCTTAACACACTGGCTGTGCCCCTGGCTATGGTCTTCAATTTGTCATTAACTTCCGGTATGTTTCCTGAATGCTGGAAAGAGTCGTTTGTTTTCCCAATACACAAAAAGGGATGCAAACGATCCGTCACCAACTATCGTGAGATTGCTGCACTAAGTGCTGTATCTAAGCTATTCGAACTAATTGTTCTTCAAAGGCTGGTCCATGACTATTCACATACTATTTCTCCTGAACAACACGGTTTTATGCCCAAGCGCTCGACGGCGACCAACCTCACCGTATTTACATCGTTCGTCATCCGCGAAATGGAACGCGGTCATCAAGTAGACGCCATATACACAGATCTCTCTGCGGCCTTCGATAAAATGAACCATCAGATTGCAATTTCCAAATACGACAAAATGGGGGTTCACGATCAATTGTTGAACTGGCTCCGCTCATACCTGACTGGTAGAACTATGTCTGTGAAGATCTCAGATTATGCCTCGTCCAGCTTCTCAGTAACATCTGGCGTTCCGCAAGGCAGCCACCTTGGTCCATTTCTTTTCCTGTTATATATGAACGACGTGAACTTGGTCCTCAGATGCCTGAAATTATCCTACGCGGACGACCTAAAGCTGTACTACGTCATAAAATGTCCAGAAGACGCCGATTTTCTTCAACAGGAACTACAAGTGTTCGACGACTGGTACCGGATCAACAGAATGTCCTTAAATGTATCCAAATGCTCGGCTATCTCCTTTGGCCGAAAACGTGCGATGTATCTCCACGAGTACATCCTTCGAGGAACACGCTTGAAACGTGAAACAACAGTCAAGGATCTGGGAGTAATGCTCGACTCCAAACTGTCATTCGAGAATCACATTGCCTATATTGTTTCTAAAGCCTCATCGCAGTTAGGATTCATCTTCCGCTTCGCAAAAAACTTCAAAGACGTTTATTGCCTGAAGGCACTATTTTGCTCTTTGGTTCGTCCTTTTTTGGAGTACTGTGCTGTCGTTTGGTCCCCTTTCTACCAAAATGCAGTCCAGAGGATCGAAGCCGTTCAGCGAAGGTTTATACGCTTTGCTTGGCAAGACCCTCGCAGATTGCCAAGTTATGAAAGTCGGTGTAAGCTCATCAGCCTGGAATTGTTGGAAGGGAGGCGTATGGTGGCCAAAGCGTGTTTCGTTGGTGACCTCCTTCAGGGAAACATCGACTGTTCAACTTTACTTGGTCTCTTGAACATCAACACTCGACGACGAAACCTACGTTTACAATCTTTCTTTATAAACCGGCACTCAAGGACCAACTACGGCAAACACGAACCTGTGCTAAGCATGTGTCGCGTTTTCAACAGCTGTTATAACGTGTTTAATTTTAATGTATCCCGTGATGTTAATAAGCGTTGTTTCCGAAGATGTATGTGTTAGTTATTGTATTTAATTAAGTTTTATCTAGTTGTCATTGGGATAAACATTTTTATCTGTTGACGAATAAATAAATAAATAAATAAATAAAAGGGAAATATTTTTTTTATAGGGAGGGAGGGGGGAAGGAGAAAAGGGGGAAGGGGGGGGAAGTAGTCTTATGATTTTGGAAGAGAATAAATTTAATGTCCTTTGAAATAAATATCTCTTTTCTTTTTTCTTTTCATTAGAAGCAAGCTGGTTAGAATCGGTCTTTTGCGTGTCCGAAAGAGCTTGAGGAAACATAGGATCCGCGTGTGGGAAATTCAATTAATGTAAACTAGGAGCGCAATTCGAAATTTGCCCTCGATTAAATGCATCCTACGTTCTCAAAATTAATATGAAAATAGTTGTGAATTTTTGTGGGATAACAGGGACTGAGTTAGGTGGACTCTGGAAAGTTCGAGGGGGGGGGGGGGGGGGGGGTGGAACTTTTTCCAACTTAAACTTTCACTTGGATCGTTTTTCGTAAACCGAGAGTTTTTAAAGGTTTAGAACAAAAATCAACCGCAATAAATGTTTAATATTGCAACCAAGGAATAAAAATTACGTAACTTTTGTCGAAAACTGTTAATTAAGACGAACATATAAATTTAACTCCAGCATGTTTGAACGATGTATCAGATCGTTCTCTTAGTAAGTCACTTATGATAATAATTAATCCTTCATTTGCAAAAATGCATAATTTTTTTAAACATCTTTCAGCAATTTTAGTTTGATTTTTTCAAATTTACATCTTCAGTGCCTTTTACTTTAGTAGTGATTAACTGCAAACATCAAACGATGTCCTTGCTATCCCATAATTTTACGAAGATATTCTTTTCCAAGTGTGCTTTCTGTTATTCCCACCAGTGTTGGTATGAAAAAGAGAAATGCAGAGGATGAACTGGAAAACAATATTTACGTTTCGTTGGCCCATACGCTTCTTCTGTGGGGCCTGAAGAATTATAAACGACACTGTAGCACGGGCCATGAAACTATAGACAACTGGATCACGTTGCACGTTGATGCGGTTCATGAAGTCCTCCTATTCACAAACCAATTGCCAACGAAGATAAGAAGTGCACTGGTTAGTCTGCACGGCTGCTCTGGGATGTTTCGTATTACGTTCAAGTTTTCCCATTAAACGTGCTGGAGAATAACAAGTTTTTCTTCGTTGCTCTTGTGATTCTTTGACCAGCGAAGATATCCGTGTGCCACAAATGTTTCAATGGATGGGAAAAATTATCTGCGAAAAAATAAACTAAACTAAATCTCTGCAATGATTCTTAGGCTTATATGGAAGTTTCTCTCCAATAGAGGATTGTTCAGCGTCGTTTGATAAGATAACCTGTCATGCACCTGTCAATTAATTTTACAAGCAAATACCATATGTAATCAAATATCACAGAAAACAATCAAACAGACTAGCAGCTGCTCTATTTTTTAAGTATTTTTGAATATTGTTTATAAATCCATTAATGCAGTATAATGCTTAATATTATCTCAAACATTCTCAATGACCCCAGCTTTTAAAGAAATTGATATCATGAATGGTAATGAGAATACACTGTAAATAATTCCCAGCCTATTTCAAATTTATGTTTTCTTTATACGTTTTTTTTTTATATGGCATACAGAATATTAATCTATATACATAAAAATTAATTTCTGTCTGTCTGTCTGTTTGTCTGTATGTCTGTCTCTCTGTCAGACCCTTATAGACTCGGATACTACGGAACCGATCGGCGTGAAAATTCGTATGTAGGGTTTTTCGGGGCTGGAAAAGGTTCTTATGATGGTTTGAGACCCCTCCTCTCTCTGGAAAGGGGGGATTTCCATACAAATGAAACACAAATTTCTACATAACTCGAGAACTAATCAAGCAAAGGACACCAAATTTTGCATGTGAAGGTTTTTGAAGGCAAGAAATTTTCCTATGGTGATTTGAGACCCCTTCTTTTTTTTTAAAAGGGAGGGCTCTTGTACAAATAAAATACAAGTTTCTGCATAACTCGAGAACTTATCGAGCAAATGGAACCAAATTTGGCATGTGGAGGTTTTTGGAGGAAATTAATGTTTCTATGGTGGTTTGAAACCCCTCCTCTCTTTTCAAGGGATCTCTCATACAAATAAAACACAAATTGCAACCAAACATGAAAATTATCCAAGCAACTGAACCACAAAATTTTCATTTCTCGGATAAGAAGCATGTTCTGATAGAAATTTGAACCCCCTCATGGTCAAGAAAAAAATTCATTACGGAACCATCATCATCATCATAAATGAGAACCGAATGACTGCTATCGGTTGATTGATTCATGATTACGATTGGGTTTCCTACTACACTGTAGGTGATTCTATCCTTACAGATTCCTCCACTATTTTTACTCAATTCAGGCTTTTTGAATTAGCAACATTTTAGAACAATAGAACACAATTTTGTTGTTTGATATTTTTTCATGATACACAATTTTCTCGACTTCTTTTATTTGAAATTTCTCTCCAGCGTGAAATATTGAATGATATCAATTTTTTTTCAATGTTTTAAGAAAATTTCCTTTTGTTTTGAAAAAAAAAAAAACAAGTTGCTTCAATTTGTGGTCTATTCATCGGCGTATTCTCTTTTGCGCCTATTAATCGGCCGAGGTCATCTGAAAGGGACATGTTCTGGTTGAAACCTATAATATTAGCCGGCCGACGTTCGTGCTTTCCTTCCACTATTGGAACCCAAAACCCTTTCCCATGAGAATTCTCAGGCCGGACAACCCTGCAAACAAGTGGATGGTCTTCCAACGGAGTGGCACTGAAACCATCTGCTGACACTTCCATACTCATTAATTAAGCTTCTGAAACAAGTTATTGATACATTTATCCAAATGGACGTAATTACTATTTACAGCATTTGTTACGACTGCAATTTACGCCATGCCATTTAAAATGAAGTGTTCAGTTTTTGGTTAATGTTAATTTGAAAGAGGATAATTAGTCTTATGAACCGCTGCATGTTGGTGCATCTAAAAAGACCTAATTTTGAAAGAAATTTTTACAGTGAGTAACTTCCCTTGCTCAACAGTAAGTAGCGTTGACACGCTTCCAGGATCGGTTAACTCTCGATCGGAAACCAGGATCTGGTGGCAAGCGGAACGACAACTTCCAACCCTAGCGGTATGCAGTGCTTGCAGTGATTAAGCGAAACCCGAACCTTTCCATCCGAGATGTGGCTAAAACGGTCTAAGCATCGTATTCTTTCGTTCCAAAAGTAAATAAAGCAGCAGGATATAGGTCGTTGAAGGTAAAAAAAAACCTCAAAGGAAACCAGTGTGAAAACAAGAGCCCGTAAGCTGTACGACAAATTGCTGGCAAAATTTGACTGCGTGGTTATGAATGATGAAACAAACGTCAAAGCAGACTTCAACAAGCTCTTGGTCTTGAATTTTATAGAACATAACAATTGCCACGGTCACGATCACTTCAAGGCCAAAACGATGTCGAAGTTTGCTAAAAAGTACATGGTTTGGCAGGCAATTTGTAATTTTAGTTTCAGGAGCAAACTCTTCATAACTACAGATACAATTTACCAACATGTTTACGCCAAAGAGTGTCTGCAAACGGGGGCGACCCCGGCGTAGTGGTTAACATCCATACCTCTCACGCCAAAGTCACGAGTTTGAATCTCACCTCTGTACAAGTTACGATAATACCCAAAAAAAGGGAATTTGAGTAACTACGACGGACCAGCCCGAGATTGAAAATCTTGATAATCAAGACAAAAAAAAAGTGTCTGCAAAAAACGGCTACTACCATGGTAGAGCGGCTCAGGAGTGTTATGCATGAAATAACATCAATCTTGTACCGAAGGACTATAATCATCCAAACACACTAGAGCTTTGTCCAATTGAAAGATATTGGGCCATTGTGAAGCGAAACCTTGGGAAATCTAAAGAAGAGGCAAATCACGAGAAAGATTTTGCTAAAAAGTGGTAAAATGCTTCCAAAAAGTTACTGAGGACACTGTGCAGACCTTAATGGATGGTATCAAACGTGAAATTAGAGCACACGGATATAACAAGTCCAAATAATAATATTTTGATTTAAATGTGTTAAAAATAAACCCTTTGTTACGATGATTTTTTTTTTTCGGATTTAGAAATAAACAGATATAATGTTACAGTGCGAGTTTTTCTTTGGCTAGATTTCACTGTGCACATATCTTATCTCAACTTTCGTTTACAGTCTTCATACATCAGAAATATTACTACTTTAAATTGATCAAAATCAATAATTTCATACATAAAAAGTCCAACACTGTAGGGTATGTGTCCCTTAACTTAGCCTAATATGCAACGATCGATTACTTGTTTTATTATAACTCATACAGTATTTGATTTAGAAGCGTTACTTAACTAGTTGCTTAGATAAGTTCAATAAGCCATGTGGTAGTATGTATCACGAAAATTTACGCAACTCATTTTATAAAGTCAGAAACTTTCGAGGGATATGGATGAAATATCAGTCAATAAACACCACATTATGTCTATTTTTAGATGCAACTTCGTCCCATTCGAAATTTTTATTATTAAACACAGTCTTGGAACGGCTTTTTTTAATTAGTTTTCTGATTTCAGACATTGCTGTATTCGCTTTACCTATCACCAAATTTTACAAAACAAAATAAAATAGAACTTCTTTTAAACACTCAAGTAATTTTCACATATGATTTATCGGCCATTTATCCTTCTATGATAATGAAAACATTATAATTCACTCTACACAGAATTTGTTCCTATGGTTTGTGTTTGGATGAGCCATTTGAAAAATGTACAATAAAAACTCATACATTTTTATTGAAAATTAAACTAACAACAACATTTTTACTACGTTTTTCAGTTAGTTTTTAACGTGAGACTATTTTCTATACATCTTGACCGCATTACTCGGTTTAAAGGTTCAATTTAACCAAATTTAGATCATTTGAAGATCGCCTGCTCAACTTAACCGGTAAAGCCCTGTTGTCTAAAGAGTTACGGAAATCAAAATTACGTGAAGTTAACAACTATAAATTGATTAAAAGTATCTAAATTGCTTCTAAATTAATCGATCATCCTGAAAACAAGATGGTTTTGCTCATTATCGCCGAATTAATGACATATTTTGTACACAGGTCGAATGGAGGAGCTAAGCTACTTTTACATCCTGTTACCCTACAAGGAATTTAAAAAGGATGTATGATTCCCCAAAAAATTTCCAGAATCATGAAAATCTCAATAATATGGGAAAAATGTCCACAAAAAAATTGATATCGATGGGTAAAATCAAAAACAGATAGTATCAATTTGAGAACGAATTTGAATCGCTTAAGGCTTCTACCACGGATACTCTCTCCGAATATTTTGTTCATTCTTGGTGTTATAGTTCTAATGAAATTCATCAACTTGATCAGCTGAGACTTTCGATAACACAACATCAACAGTTCAAGTTGATCTCAATCAATTTTTGCTCAAAATTCACCATGACTGAATCCTCGCTAGGGGCATATTCTACTATCAACAACATAAAAAAAAATCCATACGATCCCAATTCACTGAATAAATAACAAGCGGAAAAATTAGAATTAATGCAAACACGGAGCTAACATGTCTTGGGAGGGGTACCAGTTAAACCCGTGTTGAGCTTGGTTTTATCCCACTCGTGTTGCGCCCGCTCGGCATATCGGAAACTCCCACGTCTGCTTCAATGCACGACAATAGGACAGCAAAATATTTATTTTATTCAGATCAAGATTTTCCCTAGCCCTGTGGTGGATTTTTTTTTTGGGATTCTTGACTTTTTTGTTCATCCCGCTGTCAGTCTCTCTTCCGCCTTGAATCTTATCCACAATCACCCTGAGGCATAGCAACTCGTTGGTTTTTCACTCGTCGTTTTGCTGTTTTATTTGGCGTCTTTATAAATGCACTTGACATCTTCTTCTTCTTTTTTTGGAACCTTAGGCTCCGGGGGATGCTGCGGTGGCTGGAAAGCGATGCCTTTGTGGCTGCTCTTCTTTGTGTATGTCGTTCGAGCCCATTAGGAATTCCTTTCAGCAGCCACTTCATTCCTTGATAATGCTTTTGAATAAACATAAATCTAATAACAATATTTATGACCTTACGGATATCTTATTCGTTTCGTTATTCCTGTTTTCATCGGTATGTAGTCGTGGAAGTATATTTGCATTTATTTTTTGTGTTTTTTTCCTCTATCTTCAGAGTTATTCAACCCGGAATCAAAAGTGACGGAACGTGTGGATATATGTCGTTCTTAAAGGTTTAATGCGACACATTTTGGCTAGCGTCGAAGAAGAAAAAAAGGTAACGAGACAAAAGGCTAAGATCACACTGAGCAAAAAACTGAGTATTACGTCCGCTTAGTAGGTTTATGGATGTTGTGAAGTGTTTGGAATTTGTGCCATTTCATTGTAGTCCGGTTCGAGGCTGTCACCGAAGTCACCGCCGTCATCGTCCAATGTGTGAGTGATCTAAAATCCAAAAGAGTTGCCGTAAACTGTCGTCTGGCAAACCAAAACGCGGCCAACCAAAACGGACAGCAAGCAAAGAACTTCTGCCTTCCATTCACAGGAAACGGGTGACAGCCGAACGGCAGATTATCTGATGCGATTATGAAATGCTTAATCTACACTTCCAGTCGCTTCCCATCGGACCACTCTGTGGCCACTGGATCGTGGCTCTTTTCATGGCAAACATTTCGGCAGAATAATTGTCTCTACAGGAATTGTGATTGTACCTGTTCTCATGAACAGAGACCATCATATAGACTGGATAGAGAGGTATCATAAAAAAGACGGTCCGGAAGAAAAGCTTTTTGTGCCGAAACAAACCGTTGCGCTCGATACACAGCACCGACGCTCGTCTAGATATAGGCAAACTGCATCTGACTCAGAACGGAAAATCCATAAAAATAGTAATCGAGGAATAATACCTCAGCAAAGGGTTCACAAAGGAAAAGAGAGATTTTCAAGAGTACTCCCACATACAGAGATGGAATAATGAGAGGTAAAGGTGGCAAAATTAAATCATTTTCATTCTGGTGTTTGCCACAGTGGGAAAAAGGAAAAACTCGAGACGAAGGATTGCCATCAGCGTTGAATGTGATTTGAACGAGCGGTTGACCGTAGTCTCGTAATAGTGGGGCCAAAAGTGCTGGAACGGAATAATAACCATTTGCGAAAAAGGATAGTGTTAGGAAAAAATAGCTAGTGGAAAAGCAAGCAGCTAGTGGAAAAGAAGAAAAAAGTTTCAAAGTAGCTCTTAAAAATTAATTTAGCGCAAGCTGGCTTTTAGTGAAGTGCTGCAATTATTCTGAATAAAATATGTGGAAACGGAGCTGCCATGACCTAACCATGCTCAGTACAGCGGTACTGGTGACGATGATGCTGTTGCTACTCTTTACCGGCAAATCGCGGGCGCAGATAGACTGGGCAGAGGACGACGACGATCCAGGTAAGCTGTCTATGGATTCTACGTTCGTGAGTGCTTTTAAATTTATTGCATATTTTTGAGTTGACAGAACGGTGGTAACAGAAGGTTAGATTCATAAACGGAAGATATGAAAAAAGGTAATTTTGTGTCGTACGAAAGGGTTTAACACTCCATTTTGAGTCAAATGGGCATTAACTTATTTAAATTGCCAGGATTAATTTCAGTGGGGCTCCTTGTACCATTTTCGACGTTTTTATGATGATGTCAGATTTTGAACCTTTTTTTTATATTTATGACGTAGAAGCGACTGTAAAAACAAAATGAACAAGTATCTAGAAGATCACAAACAAACAAACAAAAATAACAAAAAAGGAAAACAAAAGACCATTTAGACGAAATAGACTGAAAAAAAATTGAATATACAAAAATAGATAGCAAATATCACAACAAAGAGAAATACAAACAATCTGAAGACACAAAGAAAATAGGGACGATAGATTTGTGATACAAAAAAGTGAAGAGAACCATACCTAAAGTAGTTTGCATACCGCAAATAAAGCACGCAGACATAAAATAACACGACCATAAAACATATCTAGAAACGAAATAAAATTCACTTCCAGCTATTTCGTGCCACAGTCGTCATGAGATAATAAGAATAGGCAATCTCACTTTAATTAGACGAAACTAATTTAATCATCTTCTCTTTAAAATCAGATGTAAATATTGCATTAAAAAAAAAACAATTATTACGAGTACAGTTTTTTTTTTCAGAATTTTTCTCTAGTCTAGAAAACTTTTGTGGGGAAATTTGTTTATATTTAATTTTGGAGCAAATCTTCTTTCAACCAGAAAACAAGTTTTTTTTATACGATGGTCCGTTCTAGAGCTAGTTTTTATATAAGTTATGTCCGGGAAAATTAAAAAAAATGGGGTTTTCCGATAAAGATTGATTGAAAGCTTGATTTTTATGATTTGTTTTTCCACTCATATATGCATCAACTCTTAACCTGTTCATTAAAATATGAGACCCTCTAGCCCCAAATGTAGGATAATAAATAAAAATCTCCACCATAATCATGACGTCTGCCAATATCTCATTCCATGTGCGATTGATAGATGATTGTTGTATGACAGCGTGAATCAATCAAATCCTATAATGCCAAATAGAAGCTAATTGTCATTTTCAAACAATCACAAGCACCCACCAAACAAGTCAAACAGCTGACATGGAGCAATCTAATCATCCAAATTGACAAAACTGAGTTTGAAGCATTTGCTTGGAACATTGGACATGTCCTATCAGCACCAAAAACTCGAACAACCGACTCACTTCAAAACCGTTGCTTCCCCGCCGTCACAAGCCAAACATTTCGTTGTCGGCATCCGAGCAGAAAACACACATACCTACAGCGCAATGAGCGAATACTTTAAATCGTTCAGAAACCACAATCAGCAACTTGTCGAAGGCAGAATGCGGTGGCAGCCAAAAATCGATAATATGCAAAACCAGGCTCCCGATCATATCGTTTGTTCTTATCTGTCCGGAACATCAAATGAACATCCGTTCGTGACATGGCACCAGTTCATCGATTTGGATGCATTGAATCATACCGATTCACAATAAAACCGCCACTGACATCGGTTCTTGGTGCCGTTTTTGCGCCTCCCTTTGAAACATCAGAACAAAACAAGCAATTCGTCTCCCCCGCAAATCATGCCCAACGATGATTATTGAACATCATTCGGGTATGCTACGGACTTTTCGGTTCTAGTCTTTATCTGTTCTGGTTTGCAGGAAAACAAAACGAGCGATAAAATTGTACGACCAATTCATGTTTTTGACTGGGGTTCGAGCGACCGTGTGGAAAATCATGATTGAATACAACATAGTTGATGTGCTCCTCTCAGCTGACTGATGCTCTTAGTACAACACAAATCTGTGTTGAGTAAAAAGCGGCCAATAAGTAGACAACCAGATCATTGTGTCTAACGTCTTTCTCCAACTTATTGCAAACATGGTATAGTATTAGTCCTTTGGATCTCTTAAGTTTTTTTTAAACTAACAATGAGTAGAAAAAAAAACCACCTTTCGGTATTACTTCGGGGAGGGGGCTATTATGCTTGTTAAGCACCCACTATGTCTAACTACTTAGGGCTTTAGTAGTTAGGTGGTTCCTGTGACCTGCTTTTGGTCGTTTCGCCATTTTTGTTGAAGATCGAGGACGATCTGGGAGGACATGCAAAGAACACATGTTCCGCAGTATCCTCGACTCCCGCGCACTCGCTGCATGCGGAGGACTGTGCATGTTCATATTTGTGCAGGTATTGTCTAAAACAGCTGTGGCCAGACAATATCTGCGTTAAGTGGAAGTTCACTTCACCGTGTCGCCTAGCGACCCACCCGGTTAATTCCCTTTGCCACTTAACCATGGATGCGGCTCTAGTGGTCTTCCGAATACCTCTTGTTCCACGTTGCTCGAAGCACTCTACGTCCTCTTTTATGACAATGCCTATTGGCATCATCTCCGCTAGGACGCAGACCGCGTGGCGTGATACAGTTCACTATGCACTCGCCATTCTTAGGCACATAAGCCTGTGCGTACTCTCTAGCTTACTTGCGTAGCTTTTTGTACGCAAGTCGGTGATCCATGCCGGCCCGCCGTACCTTAGTATGGACAGGGCGACACTGGCCAGGAATTTACGCTTACTCCCTTGCACCGCCAATAATGCCGATATAGCCTTAGAGGCTCTCTTGCAGACGTAATTGACGTGACTGACAAAGGACAGCTTATCGTCGATCATAACCCCAATATACATCAAGAACCTCTTCGATTCTATTGTGCAGTTACCTGCACTGATCGTCGCATGTTGCTCCGATTTTCGATTATTCACCACCGTGACCTCGGTCTTATGGTGGGCTAGCTCCAACTGCCTGGAGCTCATCCATCTCTCCACAATGCCAATGGAGTGCGAGGCCGTTAACTCGACCTCCTCGATGGATTCACCACATATCTCCAGGGTGATGTCGTCCGCGAACCCGACTATCTTCACCACGCTCGGGAACTCAAGCCGCAGTACCTCATCATACATCGTGTTCCATAACACCGGACCCAGGATCTAACCTTGTGGGACACCTGCGGTGATCTGCACACGTTTCTGGCCTGCCTCTGTATTGTATACCAGTACAAGATTCTGGAAGTAGCTTCCGAGAATCTTGTACAGGTACCCAGGAACCTGAAGGCATTGGAGCACATATGCACATATGCACATTGCACATATGAAACGAGCCGAACGTAGCCCTGTAGAGTGGCTCCTGATAGCTTCTCTTCATATCTTTGTTCTAACAAATAAAAAACTGGCCACCCCAGGAGCCTCATGGTGATGATAAATTATTTACTTCTTAAATATCATCATAATAGTGGTTGTTCACTGCGCATATCGGCTTTTAGAACGTAGTCTTTGCGTGAGCTGTTAAACTTCTCGTAGAAGCCTCCATAGCTCATGGTCTCGTTCTTCAATTTGATGCGATTTTCGTTCAAAGAATAGAGTTTTGCCTGTTCCGTGCCTGTCTGTACCGTTCCACATTCACTATCGTACGGTGTTACGGAACTCTCGCCCGTGCTGCATTATTTTCCCTAACTAACTGCTTGGATTCGCCATCAAACCAGTCATTTTTTCGATTCGGTGCAGAAATGTCGTGCCGCTAATGCAGTTCTTATGGCTGACTAAAACTAAATTGGTACGCCCCTCGCGCACCACTAGCACGCCACTAATGTTAAGAATCGAAAATATTTGACAGTGGGTTGTTAACACATCTATAGACAACAACTGGTGCAAGTTTGATCAAAGTAGTCGATCGCGTTCAGAAATTACGTCAAATATAACTCGAAAAAACAAAAAAATATTGTGTACAAAATCAGAATTGGTCCGATTCCAAGCTGGTTGAAGTGCTGTCGATGTCGAAAACAACAGTTTGTTGAGTGTTCAAAACTTACAACGAAACCATGAGTGTGGAAAGGAATCAGCGAACCTACGAAAAAACTGGAGCCAGGGATCGTCAGCTGCGCAGCAAGGTGTTGAGGTGCGTTAAAGCCGACCCCGGTCTTTTGATCCGAGATGTGACCAGAAGGTATAACGCCAACTTTCAAACGGTGCGAAACATCCTTGCCAGGGAAGGATACAAATCGTACAAAGCCAGAAAACGTCCCAACCGAACATGAAGCAGAATTCCGTGGCCAAAAACGTGCAAAGTTCTTGTACGACCGTGTTTTGACGAAACATAAGAACTGCACTTTAATCGATGACGAAACATACGTCAAACTCGGTTTGAAGCAGCTTCCTGTTCAAAAGTTTTACATCGTGACTGGGAGTGGGAATGTGGCGGGAAGATTCAAGTTTGCGTTTGCCGACAAGATTTTTAAGTGATTTGCAATTGTGGCCTGAAAACGGAACCTTTCGTCACATCCTCGACGATGACATCCCAAGTTTCATCCCAATGCCTGAAAAAACGGTATTGCCGTTCATCTGCATGCATAGTAATCTGATTTAGCCAGCTGCCACTACTCCAAGGTGGTTCTGGAGTGGTATGCTGCCAACAAGATTGATTTTGTCCCCAAGCTAATGAATTCTCCGAATTGCCCAGAATTTCGACCAATCGAAAAATACTGGGCAATTTTACAGCAGCGACTTTCGCGAAGCGGCGGGGCAGTCAAGGACAACCAGCAAATGCGGGCAAGATGGAAGAAATGCGCTGAATCCGTGTCCGCTTGCCCCGAAACTACAACCCCGGTGCACTTTAACTACGAGCCTACATCTGCTGCTGATGATTTGATTGTAGTACAATAGATTGCCTGCGGTCCAGCAAACCTTCAGACGGCAGGTCATCTATAGCTAAATGTTTAGCAGAAATGGAGTGTGGATAGAAACCAAAGGTGATCTGATGAGGTCAACAATCCCCGAGTTTATCCATTTCTCATGCAGGCAATGTGTTATTGGTGAGAACTCGGATCGTCTCCAGGAGAACGCAACAGAGCACGTCAATTTGGAATTGTAGTGGTGGATATGTTTGCGCGAGATAAGTGGAGTGGAGTTAGGAGCGATGTCCAATTCTAGGGGTTCGTTATTCTTTTTCATACTTCGGCGTTCGTGATCATTTGGTTTCTGATGACCAGTTTCGTTTCTAGTTTTTTGATTGCTTTTCGATCGTCCAACTGAAACACAGGCGCGCGTAGTGGCCTTCGCACAACCAAGAATTTTCACACGTGTTTAGTTTATAAGAACAACATTTGTTAGTTTTGAGGTAAAAATAAATGTAGTGTTATGTAGTGTTGTGATCTTATATATATATATATATATATATATATATATATATATATATATATATATATATATATATATATATATATATATATATATATATATATATATATATATATATTTTTTTTTAATCTTTATTTTACGTCGGCCTATTTCCTCAAATGGTGACAATCACCGACGCCAGGAAGACGACTCCACCACCTGGACCCTACCTAACGACTCATGAATATGAACCGGGACCAACAGCTTTACTTCCCTTCCGAAGGAAGACGTGACCAGATTTTTTCGCCTCAGAAAAACCACCGACGTCGACTGGGATTGAACCCAGACCCACTGGGGTGCCAAGTAGCAGTCACGCTTACCACTACACCACCGACGCCGGCATATATATATATATATATATATATATATATATATATATATATATATATATATATATATATATATATATATATATATATATATATATATATATATATATATATATATATATATATATATATGCCCGAGAGTAGTTATGTCACGCACTCCAGAGGGAACGGTAAATGCCAGCGTGCCGGCTACACAACATATTGTCACTGGTCGAGCGTTGGGGGGAAGTGGTAAGCGAGGAGGAATTGGGGGAACACGGCAATTAATGGACTTTTTAAACTTAATGAATCACGAATTACTGGTCTCTTTGTGTGTATCAATTTACTTTTATTTAACCTTTACCAATGGCGGTTCGAATATCTCTCCAGCCCTCTTTAAGGGTAGCTGCACCAAACTGCGCCAAACTTTTGTTGGTAGGGCTGCTTCCAACTGTTTCACGTATTCCTGGACAACTCTGGTTTTTCGTAGTAGCCTTAATTCGATGCATGTTGTATTCCTTCGAAAGTTTTGAGCGCATACATGCTCCAGTTAGGTATTGCGAACGGTAGGTAGGTGCGAACGTTGATGATATCGGAGTAGAATTTACCGTCGATTAGAACAAAGTCAACACTATTCGATCGATGCGGTATGCAGGTTGTTCGTCCCGATGGCCAGTCTGTACAGCTTCTCGTCCTACCTGAGCGTAGGACACATTCTGTGGACGACGTTTTCTGGGCTAGTATCCACCCCGCTGGTATCAAGTATTATGCGCCGTATTGAGCTGAAACGCTGTGATCGCTTTTGCTGCCATATGACAGGCGTAATCGATATGACTGTTAAAGTTCAGTCATATTTACTTATTTGATTCAATTATCAACAGACACAAACTTTGTCTGAATGATAAAAAAAAAGCTATCTTAACGCTAACAAAAACTGTCTTCTTGTATAGTTTCGCGACATATTAAAATCAAAAACAGAAGACACACAATTAAAGACAATTAGACGGTTCCTCTGTGTGGAACTCTAAGGAGGGAGGTGTTTCGTAAGATACGGCTACGAGCCTGGAGTGGAATATCGGCGAGCATTGAAGGGCAGTTTATTCGATCAGACAGCAAATCAGCGACGATAAGTGCCTTCGCGGCTTCACGACGAATTTGAAGAGTATCCAAATGAATTAAAAGGCAGCGACTCTCGAAACTTCGGAAGGGTCCTCCAAGGCAGTATACGAAGAGCGTATCGGATAAAACTTCGTTGAATTGACTCAATACGTTCAACGTCATTTTGGAAATGAAGGTTTCAGACCGGGGAAGCATATTCCAAGATGGACCTCACCAACGAACAGAACAGTGACTTAAGGCAGTACACGTCTTGAAATTTTTTAACCCACACGAAAAATGAAGCCATGATTTCGAAAAGCTTTCGTTATGATGTAGGACATGTGAGGTTTGAACGTGAGTTTATCGACAAGTATCACACCAAGGTCCTTTACTTGGTTGGCTCTTTACATAGGAGTTCAAACCAAGGAATAACCGAGGATAAAAGTAGACTTCTTC